>OY812998.1:73135017-73765851 GCA_963681545.1 Germaria angustata | reverse complement strand
TTAACTCAGCATTTCTACTTAGTAGAAAAAGTTTCAGTTTTTTTAGATTAAATGATTTTTTATTATATTAAATGATTTTTTTTTATGTAAACAAATTTAAAATTTAATTAACTTAAAAAACGACTTCTTAATTTTATTACTAAGAATGAATGTAAATAGAAGTGTAAAAATTTATGAAAAACATAAATAAAATAAATGAACTAAATAAACTAAAAAGTGTTCAACTGTATTTTTGATAAAATATAGTCTAAATAAAATTTTCATTAAAAATACATACAATAAATAAAAACTTTAAAAAGTATATAAAAAGACAAATAAGAACTCGTTTAAATTAAAATAAGAAAAATGAAAAAAAAAAATATTAATTTATATTAACTTCTTGCGATATTTCAATACTACTGTGTTTAATATCAAACTTCATACCCAAGAAGTGTTTAAATTTTCCGCAATCAGATAGCTCAAAATTTTTAAATAGTTCTGTTTTCAGATTTTCAATAAACCTAATATTTGAGCCTGCAATCAATAAGTCGTCAACATATATGATAAATTTTGTTTAGCTGCAATTGCAAGCACAACACGTATTGTTGTGAGTTTTGCAACGGGAGCATAGGTTTCGTTGTAGTCAATGTCATATTTCTGTAAAAATCCTTTAACAACTAACCTAGCTTTGTATCTAACGCTATTTCCATTTTCATCGTGCTTTACTCGAAAAACTCACTTTGATTTTAGTAGCTTTGTACTCTAGGCGGTTTCACAAGTATCCAAACTTTGTTATACTCCATAGCTTTTAACTCGTGATCAATAGCTTTATACCATTTATCAGCATCAGGTCTACCAAAAATTTCAGAATATTTTTCTGGTTCTCGGGAAACACAAAATGATTCAGAAACAACTGAATTACTAGTAAAGTAGTCCAAAAACCTCATTGGTGCCTTTCTTTCTCTACAGCTTCTTCTAAGTTGCACATTCCGGTTAGGAGAATCATCACCACCACTTTCATCATCAGTTAAAAGTGCACCGTTATTATTTGCGGGTTCTATGGCGGGCACATTTTCTTCATTTATTTCTGTAACGATCATATTATCTTGATTTATTTCTTCCCCTTGTTCGTTACTTCTTAACAAAATTCTGATTGACTCATCAACTTCAGGCACTTCTTTAAAAGGATTACATGATTCGTCAAATTTCACATCTCAAGAGGTAACGATTCTTTTTGAATTCATATCCCATAGTTTATAACCATTCGGAATGTAACCAATCATTTCAAGGGATCTACTTTTGTCACCTAGCTTTCTCCGAGTTTCTTGACATTAGTCTTGAAATTATACCACATTTCAGCAGGTGTTACATTGCCTTCTAATGCTTTGGTTCGACTTCTGTTGATTAGATATAAACACGTAAGGGCAGCTTCGATCCACATCTTTTTCGGCATATAAGATTCGAGTAACATCGAACGAACTTTTTCTACTAACGTTCTGTTAAAACGTTCCGAAACTCCATTTTGCTGGGGAGTATAGGCTATTGTCTTCTCTAATTGAATACCTTTCGTTGCATACCACAGCATCTATTGTTTTGATTCGTATTCACGCCCTTGATCAGAGATAAGTTTAGATATTGCCCATCCAAACTTTGCTTTTGCCATGGCCTCATATTCCTTAAGCTTCTCAAAAACATCGGAATTCTTCTTAATGCCATAAATTACAGAAAAATGGGTACAATTATCTATAAATGATACAAAATATTTTGAGCATCCCATGGTAGCGGATCAATAGGGCCGCAAACGTCAGAATGTATTCTTTCTAACGGGCGTGATGTACGTTGACGAGTTCCAGTAAAAGGTTCTCTAGTTTGTTTACCTTTTAAACATATCTCACAAAAATCAAGTTTTCCAGGTTTTGCATTTATGCCATTTACCATGTTTTTAGCTATTAACTCATATAAAGATGATTGACCAATATGACCATAACGATAATGCCATAATTCCACTTCCTCTTGTGTTGCAAGGTTTGCCACGTGCGGTTTTATTTTAAATGCGATATCCGGTAGATATTAACACCCCATCTTTGGATATAAAAGCTTTTTATCCTTCCTAAATTTCACATCAATTGCAGCAGCAGCAGCCATTTTCTTAACTGAAGGAAGATTATCTCTTAACTCAGGAACATATAACACGTCTTTAAGTATAATATCAATGTTCCTATTTGATACACAACTGATTGTTCCTACGTGATTGGCAGTTAAATATTGGTTGTCTTTTGGTACTTTCATTTGAATGGGTTCAAAAATTTCTTTGAGGGTAGTAAAACAATTATTTTTGTTCACGAGGTGATCACTTGAACCCGAATTTAAATATTAAATCTGATTTCAATAAGCTGTTACTTGTATTTGAGTTCACCATAAAACAAATGTTTTGGCCTCTTAATGCGCTTCTGGCTTCACTGCTTCGACAATCATTTGCTCTGTGTCCAATTTTGTTGCACTTGTAACACTTTCCAAAAAATTTCTTCTGTATTTGCTTTTTGCCAGCAAAAGCTGTTTTGTTAGTACCAGTATCTTCAACATAGCGACTTGAAATTTTTATTTCCTCTAAAAACAAACGCTGCTTCACAATATCATATTTTAAGGACTCTAGATTTTGCAAGGCTGTCACAAGAGGATCAAATTTTTCAGAAAGTGACATAAATAATTGTGTCAAGATGTCACTTTCTTCTAGAACAGCACCGGCTGTTTTTAACTGTCTAATCAAATTTTCAAAATTTGATTAAATGTTCGGCTACAGCTTCACCATCATTAAGCTTCAATTTCATTAATTCCTTCCTAGCCAGAATTTGATTTACCATCGATTTCTTAGAAAATACCTCCTTCAGGCAGTCCCACATTTCTTTACCATCCTTCTTTTCAAATTCTCCTTTTTTCGCAGCATCCTCTTAAGTTAAGCCCGTTAAAACTTCTCCAAGATTCAAAACTTTCCAAGTGAACTTTTACTCGGAATTGCCATTCATCATATCCGCAACCGTTAAATTGCGGAATTCCATATACTTCCTTATCGCCCATAACCTCTAGTAATATGAAATACTCACGAATGACTTATTTATAGGAATAATTATAATAATGATATTTATTGTTCAAAAGTTTTCAAAGGACTGAAAAACATACTTCAACAAAACATAAAATATAAAACAAAGTTTATATGATTGAAGAAATAAATATTTCAATATTTTTCATATATGACAAACAAGTTTTTCGCTTTCTTTAATTTTTTTAATGTTTATATATATGTGAAGTATTAAGTTTATCTAAAAAAAAAAACAGAATTTTCCTGAAGATGATCGAAATATCGATAATTTCAAATAAAATTGTTTAACCACTAAATAAGACCTCGAGCTTGAAGAATATTTTAATCAACTTCATTAAAAGTTTTATTTTGTTCTGTTTTATTTTAGTCAGGTGGTACAACCGTCCCATTGGAGCACAACACCGTACGTTTTGTTGATAATTTTAGTGCGGGCACACGTGGCTCCTCCTCAGCTGAATATTTCCTCGATCATAATTATGCCGTGATTTTTATGCATCGTCTGAAATCCTTGGAACCTTTTACACGACACTTTACAGGGCAACAATTTTTTGATATGCTCGACATAACCGAAAATGGCCAAAGTACCTCAATAACAGTTAAACCCGATTCCGTTGATGTGTTTGCACCCATTTTGGCCAAATACAAACAGGCTCGTGAATCGCAAATGATATTATATGTCAGCTTTACCAGTGTTGTCGACTACATGTGGCTGCTGCGTGCTGCCTGCGAATGTTTGGCAGCATTTGAGGAGAGAGCTGTTTTGTATTTGGCTGCTGCTGTATCAGATTTTTACATTCCTCAAGAATTGATGGTAAGTGCGACTGAATTATATTTACGTATTATCCCTTCTGTTAAGTACATATCCGCACGAAAATGTGAAAATAAATTCCAGTTTCTATTCCAAAATTTCGGTCGTTAATAGTACCGAGATCAAAGAGATCCTAAGGATATAAATTTTCTTTCGTCATAATCAGGTTGCCATCTCATTTCTAGACAACCTGAAAAATTTGAAATTAAAAAACATAATAGTTCTTTAAAAAAAAACTTTATGAAACTATGGCGAAAGCTTTATTTATTTTATTAAATGTGTAATTTTTTTTAATTATTGTTTTGCTAATAATGTAATAATTTAATATACCTATACATATATACGGCCTTATTCATAAAAAATATTGTATGTTTGTTAAAGGTTTACTTGACAAATATCCCATAGAAATTTGTCAAATAAGCCCTTAATAAACATACAATAATTTTTATGAATAAGGCAGTTAGTATATATATATATATATATATATATATATATATATATATATATATATATATATATATAAGCAGGAATTTAGTCCACGAAGCTAATAGGTTTATACCGCCAATGGTCGGTTGTATTATTGGATTTTTGAACAAAAACACACAAATCGCACGTATGTATCTGGAAAAGAATTCGAGACAGTTCAAATCCATTGGAACTACCATATATATATATATATATATATATATATATATATATATATATATACATATATATATATATATATATATGTATATATACATATATATATATATATATATATATATATATATATATATATATATATGTATATATATATATATGTATATATATATACATATATATATATATATATATATATATATATATATATATATATATATATACATATATATGTATATATACATATATATATATATATATATATATATATATATATGTATATATACATATATATATATATATATATATATATATATATATATATATATATATATATATATATATGTATATATATACATATATATATATATATACATATATATATATATATATATATATATATATATATATATATATATATATATATACATATATATATATATATATATATATATATATATATATATATATATATATGTATATATATACATATATATATACATATATATATATATATATATATATATATATATATATATATATATATATATATATATATATATATATATATATATGTATATATACATATATATATATATATATATATATATATATATATATATACATATATATATATATATATATATATATATATATATATATATATATATATATACATATATATATATATATATATATATATATGTATATATATACATATATATATATATATATATACATATATATATATATATATATACATATATATATATATATATATATATATATATATATATATATATATATATGTATATATACATATATATATATATATATATATATATATATATATATGTATATATACATATATATATATATATATATATATATATATATATATATATATATATATATATATATATATATATATATATGTATATATATATGTATATATATACATATATATATATATATATATATATATATATATATATATATATATATATATATATGTATATATATATATATATATATATATATATATATATATATATATATATATATGTATATATATATATATATGTATATATATACATATATATATATATATATATATATATATATATATATATATATATATATATATGTATATATACATATATATATATATATATATATATATATATATATGTATATATACATATATATGTATATATATATATATATATATATATATATATATATATATATATATATATATATATGTATATATATATACATATATATATATATACATATATATATATATATATATATATATATATATATATATATATATATATATATATATATATATATATATATATACATATATATATATATATATACATATATATATATATATATATATATATATATATATATATATACATATATATATATATATATATATATATATATATATATATATATATATATATATATATATATATATATATATATATATAAATATATATTTTTTGTGATATTCTTCCGACGGGGTTTGTTTGAATTTGGAACGATTTTCCGTCATCCCACGTCAAATTTGGTTTATGAACAGACCGGTTTCGGCTTTGTGCCATCTTCAGTGTTCTCGAATACTAAATCGTTTTTCTCGCTGTACTTTGTCTTTTGTATGGTTCGTTTTTTCTTTCCTTGCCCCTTTGTGTTTCTCTCTCTCGTCCTTGTATGTCTATGTGTCTCTCATTCTCTACCTCTCTCTACCTGCTACCTGTTCCTCTCATTTTTCTATATACCATGTCTGTGCTCCCTGTCTTTATAGCGCGGCGATTATTTAATAGGTGTATTATCTGTATGCAGGTAGTAATCAATGATTGTGCGTTTTTGGATTGGCCTTTTGTCTTGTACATCTGTTGTTATATTGTTCGGTTCCGTTAAATTATTGTTCTCTTTTTTGTAAAAATATTTTAATGGTTCAAATATTATGTCCGAGGCAGTGTTTATTTGTTCATTTATTATTCTCCCGTCAAAAGTTTTCTGTTTGTATATTTCCATGTTTTCTAATACGTTCAACCGCCGTCCTTTATGCTGTATGTGTAACAGTTTAACCGTTTTTCTAATATGCGCTGGTGTACATTTTTTGTTGAATATGTGGTTCGCAAAATTCGATTCTGGCGTTGTTCCTGGTTCTCTCATTTTTTTGTTGTAGTCTCTCATATGTTCCCGAAATCTGGTTTTTATCTTTCGTCCCGTTTGTCCGATGTAACTGTGTTGGCATGTGCAAGTTAATTTGTATACTCCTTGTTTATCCAGGCAGTCTGTCTCGTTTGTGCTGTCTTGGAGTATTCTACCCAAATTATTATTTGTTCGGAATGCTGTGTTAATGTTGTGCTTTCTAAAAAATTTAGCAAGTTTGTATGTTGATGTGCCCATATATGTTAAAGTAGCCCGAGCTTTCTTCTCCTGCTCCTGTTCTTTGTTCCGTTCCCCACTTGTTTTGATATCTCTTCTGATTTTGTCTACCAATTTTTTCCTATACCCGTTGTTTTCCGCTATGCTATAAATTATTTTCAACTCCTTTCTATATGCCTCCCGCGTTAGTGGTATTCGTTCAAGTCTCGTTACTAATTGTCTAATTGCCGCGTTTTTGTGTTGTTGAGGATGGTTTGATGAATTGTGTATTATTGTGTCTGTAGCAGTTGGTTTCCTGTATATTTCGTATTCGATCCTATTTAAGCTCTTGTTTGCCCGAATTGTTAAGTCTAGATAATTTATGCTATTGCCTTCTTCCACTTCCATTGTGAATTTTATGTTTTTGTGTTGTTTGTTCAGTAGATCCAGAATTTGTTCCTCTTTATTTCCTTCTAGTATACATATAATATCATCTACGTATCTCGCATAGAATGTAACCCCGAAATTGGTTTTTAGGTTCTCGACATATTTCTCTTCTAAATTTTGCATAAATATTTCCATTAGGATTGCTGATGTTGGATTACCCATTCCTAGTCCATTGGTTTGTCTATATATGTTATTGTTGAATTTGAAATAATTTTGCTCCAATGTGGCTTTTAGCGTATTTGCGAGTTGCATTGAAAACTCTACGTCTTTTGTTTTGTTGAGCAGTGTTTCGGTAGAGCAATCATGGATGGAGCGCATGGGTTCATGAGTGTTAACGAGTACGATATGTTTGGTGTTATTATTTTGGTTGCCTTTTTGATTATTTCCCTGACTTTCGCCTGGTATTCGTCTGTAGGATCTTTCCTAATTTTCCGACATTTAGTGTCTTCTATCAACTGCTCCGTTTTGGTAATGTAATCATTTTTGCTGATTAATACCGTTGTGTTTCCTTTATCTGCTTTTGTTGTTACGACATTATTAGATTTAAGTTTTTGTCTTAAATTTCTAACAGCTTCGCATTCCCTGTTTTGACTCCTTTTAGATTTGATCTCCTTCTCTATTATGCGTTTGCAGGTATATCTGGCTTGATCCTGCTCCTCGTTTGGTAGCATCGATATTGCCACCTCTGTGTCCACAATGGTTTGCTCTATTTCCCTCCTTTTATTATTTTCTCGGATATTGTGCTTTAGCCCCTTTTTCAGTAACTGAGCTTCTTCATCATTGACTGCCATTTCAGTTAGGTTTATAAATCTAGTGTGGAAGTTGTGTTCTTTGTGTAGCTTGCAGTTTGCCGATCCTGTTAGTTTGTCGAGTTTTTTGTTTAAATTCTTGTATTTCTATTCAATTGCTCCCGCGTTCGCTGTGTTTACTTGGTCAAATATGTCCATCAGTATGTTGGTTGGGACTCGTTCTGCTACATAATTGTAAGTGAATGTGTGGAAGTTCAGAGTTCGTCTTTTCCTTTTTCTTATATAGGCTCTAGATTTCTAATATATACATATATATATATATATATATATATATATATATATATATATATATATATATATATATATATATATATATATATGTATGTAAAGAAATTTATTAATGAATTCCGTTATTTAAACATCTGACTTATATGATAAGAAGGCATTGAGTTAAAATTCTTAAAACAGCTGTTTGTAAATAGAAGTCATTAAATAATTACACAGAAATTTAATTCATGTTGTAAAACACAAGGAACTGACATTGAATTATAAACTTTAAATGTCGTTTCTTTGATTACAGGTGAATATAAAAAGTTTTAGTTATGGTTAATTTATAGTTTATTTAAATTATATTGTATTGTACTAAATAATAGAATGAAAAAACCTTTGATTACAGAGAAACACAGTCTGGTTTATGAAATTGTTGTTCAATTCCGAATCTGTCTTCGCCTTATATTAAATAGCAATATATACATATACTAGCAGGTCCGTTGCCTGCTTCGCACGGCAAAACAAAATTAGAAAAGAAACACACTTGTTTTTAATAAAGTTGGTTTTGTTCCCAAAAACACACTCACTTCACATACGCACCGCACACACATGCGTTATCGGATTTTAACCAAACTTCATATAAACCATATATGGGCCACTGCCTACGTAGTGTATAAGTTTGGTTGAAATCGCTCGACGCGTTTATGAGTAGTTCGGCGACGTACATATACGGACTTATTTTTATATATACATATATATATATATATATATATATATATATATATATATATATATATATATATATATATATATATATATATCGACGGCTTATATTCAATACCCGCCATACACCAAAACACAATTTTTCAGGAGAGAGAAAAAACTGTTTCATTCCAAAATTCTTAAGGTATGAATTAATCTTTCTTCTATAATATTTTTTAGATATGACTACTGAGTCACCCTTATAAAAAAAATTGAACTTCTTACTTTTTTCGTAGCGATATGGTTGATGTCGGGTATTGCAACTGAAATCTTCAAATATTTTTATGGCGTATAGCGGTTATTGCACAGTAATAAAAATATATGTTTTTTTGCTCTTATATATAATTTTATTAAATTAAGCATTTGTTTAACGTTTTTCTAACATAAAAGAATTCAATAACAAAACAATAACAAAAAATAAACATAATTAAAAAAAAAGGTAATTCAAATTGCACATTGTCACATTGCTTCTTATTACTTTGACTCCATCTGAACTAAATTATCATAAAAGTAATGATATTCTAGTGGTATAACCGGTTTCAAATCTTGAAGATGTTTCCATTTACTAGGCTGGATTGGAAGCTGATCAGTATGTAAAGGCTTTGGTTCTGTATATCCTGTGTACTTTTTAATTCTGTTGGGCAAGTTATTGTATTTTTCATTAAAGTTAACTTTAAATTGAACTTCTCCATTTTTCATTCGACCAGGTCTAATGCTCGAAAAGCGAATAAGTTTTGCATCATTCAATGATGCAAATGATGTTTTTAAAAAAACTGTAATTTAAATACATGGCATCGAATGGTTTAATAATTACTGTGTCATTAATTTTTACTGTTCTTCGTGATTCTTTGCTTATTCTGATATAGTCTATTGGCAAATATATTGATTGATTTTTAAGTTTGGTTTCTATTTTGGCATGTGCACTGTCACATCCCATTTGTGTGTGACCTTTCTCCAAGTACTTTTGTTCGATCATTTTATTATTTTCTATACCGAAAACAGATAAGGCATTTGATAAAAACTGGTTACGGTTTTGGTAACCGCAACCATCCGAATAAATTATTATTGGTAAATTATCTGATGAGCAATGTGTTTTCAAGTGGTATAGTATGATGGAAATAAATGTTGAAGCAGACAGATCGCCTTGTGTCTCATTCCATCAATAGCTTAACTGCTTGTGCATCCATAGTAAAAACGTGGCATTTTCCTTCTTGCGCCACGACTTTGTCAAGATTCTTCTCATCTTGAGCACGTTTTTTTTTTTTTAAATATGATCGTTATATTATTCAGACGTTATTTGTTTGGCATTAAAAGAGACACACATATCGCATTGATCCTTGCGGGGCAAGGATCAAATGCGATATAAGGTAAAAATTGAAACAGATGATACTTGCTTCTCGGAACAGTATGCAAGGTAGTCTCGGTAAATGTCTGCCTTTGTGGTATATGTTGCGGTAATATAGATTTTATTCGTTTCTTTACGACAGTAATGGCTTTCCACTTTGTCCAATTTCTGGAAATATTCTTTTAAGTGTATCTTACCATCGGTCCCATTACAACTAAACGTGGATCGAGTTTGAGTTTGTGCTGGCGACTCATTCTCTCCCGGTTTATCTTTGGATGTTACCCATCCTCTAACCATGTCCCTTTTTATCGAAAGAGTCGACAAAAACATAAACCGGCAAACTTGTAATGAACCATGCTTGTATTCGTATTCTCAATTATGGCGTATGACGGGTATTGCATTAAAAAAAAAATAGTGCGGTTTATAGCGATATCACAAATATTTTAAAAAAAGGACTTATTATTTTTTTCCCCCGGAAATTTTTGTCAGAGATTAAACTGGCATCAGTGAACAATTTGCGATCAAAAAGTCATTTTCCAAAAATTGGTGTATGGCGGGTATTGAATATAAGCCCTCGATATATATATATATATATATATATATATATATATATATATATATATATATATATATATATATATATATATATATATATATATATATATACATATATATATATATATATATATATATATATATATATATATATACATATGTATATATATACATATGTATATAATAAGTATGTATAATTTTTATAAAACCAAAAATTATTACAGTATCTTAATTACAGTAACATATGTTATAGTTTTATAAATATTTTCCGCATAAAGAAGGATAGTTTCTTGTTTTTGACACAAAGAATGAGCACTTTTCTAAAAACTAACTCTTTGCCATTCTTTAATATTTCTAATTGGCTGTCCCAAGCCATTTAATTGTTCTGTAAAATGATCCCATTTGTCCTTGAGCTGTATTTTGTTATATCCAAATGCCAGCTTGCCTCGGCCAATATCTGCATTAATTTTGATCAGCTCAACCAGCTTTGCCGTTTGTTTTTATTATTTTATTTTATTATTTTATATTTATTTATTTTATTTTTTACAGTTCTGTATGTTTTGCAAAACAAATTTTATAATGAGCTGTTGTAGATTTTTGACAGTGCGAACAACACATACTGACAACAATTCTAAGCTATAATCGCATATTTTAAAGTAACAACTGCTGTAAACCATAATCGGGGCATATATTTTAATTTAGTATAAATATTACTTAATTTAGGTATTTTAATTCAATAAAAGTTAAAACAAATTAATTTGTTGTAAAAATAAGTGACTTAAACTGAACACTTAAAAGCTCGAACAAAATTTTTTACCAACTTCAGTTATAGCCTCTAAAATGTCTGTAATAAATATAATAAGAGTATTGTAATGCACAATTGTATTAATTACCTACAGAGATTTTTGAAGCCGGTTCCAGGAAAGTTAACGAGATATAACATAATTACTTTTTTTATGTAAGGAATCAGTACCTTGTGGAATTGTGGAATTCTTGTCACGGCTTATTTCCGTTGTGTTAACGCAGCTCCACTTAAATTAGCATTTGTGGGGCACACACAATCCACATGAATTGCATAGGAACTCTTTGGTGCGGCATTTGCAATGAAAAACTAATTGAGCCTTATTTTTTTGAGGATGGTAATGTCATCACCATAACCGTAAGTGGTGGGCGTTGCAGGCAGATGTTAAACAAGTTTTTTTTCGATCGGGATGATGACCATACGAGTATTTTTTTTAATTTTACATTTAAGAATGAACTTTTATGAAATAAGACCCCTTTTCCCTTTATAAGGTAATAGTAGCCAGTTTAAATTGTGACAATACTTCTGCGCCAACTTTTTTTAAGATCTATTATGCAGTACAACGTCATATTATTTAGCTCTCCCCATTAAAACCAATGTTAAAACAGTAAATAGCATTCTGAGATTTGATGTTTGGAAAAAAATCGAAATAAAAAGTATTAATGAACGCTCCAAAGGTATTTGGAGGGCCATGAGATCGTGTACGATTAGTACAAGTGCAAAAGTGTGTTCGGAAGTTCTTACAATCGGAATAATGAATCAGTTTTTGTTCCTTATGGGAATCCAATCGACAAGACTGATAGTCCTGTCCAACCGGTTTGCTGACGACCGAGAAATAATGTTAGGTTAATTTTTGTAATGGAGAAGGGGAAAGGATACCCCCAATATAAAGTAATTATTAATTATTCTATACCTGGAGAACTACAACAGCGAGACTCCAAGACAGGAATAAGATTTGTATTCAAGCAATAGCGTGTTTTAGAACGGGGGAGACGTGAAATCTTCATACTAAATAATTATTATTTATTATTTATTTATCTTTAAATTCACGCTGTTACGGTCTAGGAAGGGGACTCCGGTACCCTCCTTCCAAAGTAATTATTTATTATATATCTGAAGAAGTACAACAGTTAGACTATCCAAATTTACTGTACGTTACTATTATAATAAAGTGTGTACTCGAGTAGAAACACGTTGATGTCGGAGGGGGAGATATTATATTTTACAATTGCTATGGCAGATTTGTAATTTTTGGAGTGCTTGTAAAAGATGATTTTTTAAGAACTTTCGGATTTGATTTAAAAAAGCACAAAAATTAAGAGAAATGTATGAAATCTTTATTTGAATCGATAGAACGATCTATATAACTCAAAGTTTAAAGATGATTTCATGTAAATTTTGACAGCGGGTACGCCTCAAATGAGGCTTAACAAAGCCCACAAAAATAGTCTAAAGACGTTAAATCGCACGATATAGGCGGCCGATTGACCGGACCCAAACGTGAAGAAAACTCTTCACCGATATTTTTCTATATTGTGAGTTGTTTCGCGTGTTGTGTTACATGTGGCACCGTCTTGTTGAAACCACATTTCAGCCAAGTCCAACTCTTCTATAGGCAAAAAAATTTTGTAATCATCGCTCGGTAGCGCTCGCCATTCACAGTAACGTTTGTGCCCTCCTCGTCTTCGAAAAAGTGCGGTCGAATGATCCCACCGGGCCATAATCCACACCAAAAAGTGTATATTTCGGAATGTAATGCTTCTGGCTGTTCTTCACACCAAATACGGCAATTTTTCTTGTTCACGTATCCATTCAACCAGAAATGAGCTTCATCGCTGAACACCATTTTGAAAATAAAATTCAATAATCTGGTCTAGGTTCAGCTTAAACACTAAAAACTTAAAACGCGCTTATGTGTTAATTTCGTACGTATTCATAATACTTACTATAATGTCATACAATACTAATTTTATGGTACTAGTTTATTATGTCATATTAAAAACATATCTCACATAAAACTACAATATGGTATACTTATGTCACTATATAAAAGAAAGAAAATAATAATTTCAATAATTTCAGAAAATAATAATTTCAATAACAATTGTCCTTATTATGATTGTTGTCGTCGACGTCACACCAAGTCGACATCAATATATTGGCAATTGCGGGATCGTTATCCACAACTATTAAATATTATTGATAGGATATTACTACTACTATCTTCTATATATATAAAATAGGATGTGTGTATGTATGTATGTATGTATGTAACGTAATGACTCCAAAACGGCTGGGCCGATTTTGACGAAATTTTGAGGAAACCTTCAGAATACTCGGGCGGGTGACACTGTGAAGTCTGATTTTTTCGGTCTGTGGGCGGAGGGGCGTGGCAAAATCCAATAATTCATAAAATGAGAACGGCTGGGCCGATTTCTGTAAAACTTTTTGTCAGTTGTTCGTATTTTCGAGGAGAAGGTTTTTATGGAAGAAAATTTTGGAAAATCCCTCCGGAAAAGTCGGAAAATTGGAAAAATCTAAAATCGAGTTTTTGTATGAAATTATTGCTTAATGGCGAGGCGAAGTTCGCCTGGTCCGCTAGTGGCTTATAAAATTAAAATTGGCCATCAATATTAGTTAATTATTGCCTACAATAAGTTCAGAACTGCTGTCTTTTTTTACTGTCGACTTGATGTGACGTCGACCCTACAATCATAATAAAAGGGAATGTACCTTATCAGCTGTACTTTGGCAGTTGGAAGTATTATCTTAAAATGACTATGGCATATCTCGTATTTTTTATGTTAGTTATTTGTTTTGTTTAGCTAATTTGGCCTAACGTGTTTTTATGACAAAGTTTTTTATTCCATATTTCTCAACGTGTCGTGAATTTTTTCTTCACTTTATCCAGGGATTCGTCTATTTAATTTAAAAATTAAAAACATCACAGTATTATAAATTTGCTAAGTACTGGTGGAAAATATAACAATTACTTACAATTGAGTTATTATGTTACGTTAAGAATTTTTTTCGTTTTATTTATAAAACTATTTTTTAAAATTAAAATAGATTTTATAAAAACAAAATATGTTTATTACACACAAACTTTTGAAAAGCTTTTTTCAAAATGATACACTGTTCTCTATGACCATCTTGTAGTTAGCGTTCAAATTGTCCATATCCTCCTTTTTGTTCATTGTTTGTTTAATTTTTTGTTGTATTCTTAAACTTTCAGTAATAAATCTCTTTCTCACATTATTTTCTTTGTCAAGTATTTTTACATTATCAAAGTCAGGTACATGATTTGTTTTTAATATGTGTTGTGCTCTCTTTGTTCTTATTGATATCAGCTTGATGCTCACGTAGTCTTGTTTCCAAACTTCTCTTAGTAGAGTTCCATTACACTGTGTGTAATTTTTTAAGTCGGGGCAAAATAACCATATACAGACACCACTACGTGATAAAAGACTAAAAAAAAAAGACCCGTGTCTCCCAATTTTTCCCAAAGTCATGCACTTTTTTTATGGGCCGCCAAAGGCAAACTTGTAGCTCTTGTCATAAAGAACAAAAATTGCGAACATATAAAATCAAAAAAACTTCACCTTCCAGATAAAAATCGCAAAAAAACTAAAAAAAATTCGATTTTTTTTACCTTTTTCTCTTGTTCAGGTCCATAGGTAGCAAACCGTTCAAAATTCAAGGAAACAATCAACTACAAAAATTTACCTAAGATCTCAATAAACAAATTTCTACAACATATAAACTTCCTGGGAATAATTCTGAACACCGTTTTTTATATAACTTTCACCGCGTCACTTTTGCGGCTACCTAAGCGCTACCTAAACGGTGTTCAGAATTAATTATTATATTATTATTCAGAATTTTTGTTTTTATTTTTATTCCGGCTCTAGGTCATATATTAAATAAAACTCTTTTTTTGTTTTATTTAAATTTTTTATTTTTTATTCCATGTTTCGATCACCATCGGTTCTCTTCTTCAGGAATTTTAAGTAAAGCAAATTACATGTGATAGTTATTAAAGAACAAATTACAACAAAGATCAAATGTGTAAATCATTCTGACAAACACTAGCAGAACGGAACAACATGCTGTTTTCGAAAGCCGCTACACTTTCATCATCAGCGTTCTTGTGTTTGGTCCACTTCTGTGGTGTCAGTTGATGTATATTTCAGCTATTCATACAAATCTTCACTGTAAATGTAATACGAGAATTGTTTTTTTTATTCATCGTATCATAATTTGTGAAAACTTTTTTTTTTGTAATGAAGAGCTCAAATTACACCTCACTAACTTACAACAGTCTTACCATTGTTATTTATTCTTTACCAACCATACACATGCTTTATTTTTTTTAATTTGCTTATTTTATTTTTTACTTATGACAAACTTGTTTGGTTTGTTACTATAAGTATGAATATTTTATTAATTTCATATTGATGTTCTTCGGTGTGCCCTCCGTTAGTTAAGTATATATTTGTTAATTTTTCCGACCTTATGATATGTAATTTTTGTTTTTATTTTTATTCCGGCTCTAGGTCATATATTAAATAAAACTCTTTTTTTGTTTTATTTAAATTTTTTATTTTTTATTCCATGTTTCGATCACCATCGGTTCTCTTCTTCAGGAATTTTAAGTAAAGCAAATTACATGTGATAGTTATTAAAGAACAAATTACAACAAAGATCAAATGTGTAAATCATTCTGACAAACACTAGCAGAACGGAACAACATGCTGTTTTCGAAAGCCGCTACACTTTCATCATCAGCGTTCTTGTGTTTGGTCCACTTCTGTGGTGTCAGTTGATGTATATTTCAGCTATTCATACAAATCTTCACTGTAAATGTAATACGAGAATTGTTTTTTTTATTCATCGTATCATAATTTGTGAAAACTTTTTTTTTTTGTAATGAAGAGCTCAAATTACACCTCACTAACTTACAACAGTCTTACCATTGTTATTTATTCTTTACCAACCATACACATGCTTTATTTTTTTTAATTTGCTTATTTTATTTTTTACTTATGACAAACTTGTTTGGTTTGTTACTATAAGTATGAATATTTTATTAATTTCATATTGATGTTCTTCGGTGTGCCCTCCGTTAGTTAAGTATATATTTGTTAATTTTTCCGACCTTATGATATGTAATTTTTGTTTTTATTTTTATTCCGGCTCTAGGTCATATATTAAATAAAACTCTTTTTTTGTTTTATTTAAATTTTTTATTTTTTATTCCATGTTTCGATCACCATCGGTTCTCTTCTTCAGGAATTTTAAGTAAAGCAAATTACATGTGATAGTTATTAAAGAACAAATTACAACAAAGATCAAATGTGTAAATCATTCTGACAAACACTAGCAGAACGGAACAACATGCTGTTTTCGAAAGCCGCTACACTTTCATCATCAGCGTTCTTGTGTTTGGTCCACTTCTGTGGTGTCAGTTGATGTATATTTCAGCTATTCATACAAATCTTCACTGTAAATGTAATACGAGAATTGTTTTTTTTATTCATCGTATCATAATTTGTGAAAACTTTTTTTTTTGTAATGAAGAGCTCAAATTACACCTCACTAACTTACAACAGTCTTACCATTGTTATTTATTCTTTACCAACCATACACATGCTTTATTTTTTTTAATTTGCTTATTTTATTTTTTACTTATGACAAACTTGTTTGGTTTGTTACTATAAGTATGAATATTTTATTAATTTCATATTGATGTTCTTCGGTGTGCCCTCCGTTAGTTAAGTATATATTTGTTAATTTTTCCGACCTTATGATATGTAATTTTTGTTTTTATTTTTATTCCGGCTCTAGGTCATATATTACATTTACAGTGAAGATTTGTATGAATAGCTGAAATATACATCAACTGACACCACAGAAGTGGACCAAACACAAGAACGCTGATGATGAAAGTGTAGCGGCTTTCGAAAACAGCATGTTGTTCCGTTCTGCTAGTGTTTGTCAGAATGATTTACACATTTGATCTTTGTTGTAATTTGTTCTTTAATAACTATCACATGTAATTTGCTTTACTTAAAATTCCTGAAGAAGAGAACCGATGGTGATCGAAACATGGAATAAAAAATAAAAAATTTAAATAAAACAAAAAAAGAGTTTTATTTAATATATGACCTAGAGCCGGAATAAAAATAAAAACAAAAATTACATATCATAAGGTCGGAAAAATTAACAAATATATACTTAACTAACGGAGGGCACACCGAAGAACATCAATATGAAATTAATAAAATATTCATACTTATAGTAACAAACCAAACAAGTTTGTCATAAGTAAAAAATAAAATAAGCAAATTAAAAAAAATAAAGCATGTGTATGGTTGGTAAAGAATAAATAACAATGGTAAGACTGTTGTAAGTTAGTGAGGTGTAATTTGAGCTCTTCATTACAAAAAAAAAAAAGTTTTCACAAATTATGATACGATGAATAAAAAAAACAATTCTCGTATTACATTTACAGTGAAGATTTGTATGAATAGCTGAAATATACATCAACTGACACCACAGAAGTGGACCAAACACAAGAACGCTGATGATGAAAGTGTAGCGGCTTTCGAAAACAGCATGTTGTTCCGTTCTGCTAGTGTTTGTCAGAATGATTTACACATTTGATCTTTGTTGTAATTTGTTCTTTAATAACTATCACATGTAATTTGCTTTACTTAAAATTCCTGAAGAAGAGAACCGATGGTGATCGAAACATGGAATAAAAAATAAAAAATTTAAATAAAACAAAAAAAGAGTTTTATTTAATATATGACCTAGAGCCGGAATAAAAATAAAAACAAAAATTACATATCATAAGGTCGGAAAAATTAACAAATATATACTTAATTATTCAGAATTATTATTATTATTATTTTTTTAGTCTTTTATCACGTAGTGGTGTCCGTATATGGTTATTTTTTTCGTGTTGCACTGTGTTATAAACTAAATTGCAGTTGCTGTTATCGTTCTCTTTACAAGGAATTTCGTAAACAAGGTTGTTTTTTTTGTAGTTTACGTATAGCTGTTGTTTTTGTAAATATTGCACTTAATGTTTTGTTTGGTTTGTAAGCGAAGCTTATGTCATCTTTGTTTATTATTTTTCTTATGCTCTTAGAGTCAGTGAGACCAGGTATGTATTTTATACTGTAAAATCGTCTATCATCTTTGTTAGGGTTACCGTGTCCCCTATTTTCTACCCTTTTTTATATGATGCTATAAGGGATTTTACTAAATTTAACGGAAAGCTATCTTAGTGATTTTTTAATATTTGGCGTATGGAATCGATGGTCACTGATGTCAAGAACTCTTTGGATGAAATTTTTGGCGGTGTTTATCTGGTTTTTCGGTTGGTTAGCATGAAGTTGATAATTCTGCCTGATGAAATATTTTTTTGATTACCAGGCAAATGTACCAGTTATTGTATTATTTTTTCTATATAATTTGGTATCTGGGTATGCAATTTCTCCTCTTGATTGAAATTCTAAAGTAAACTTAATTTTTGGGTGATATCTGTTCAAAGTGTTTAATATCTCATCCTTGTCTTCGATGTTGATTATAGCTAAAATATCATCTCCGTATGTAGCTACGTATTTTAATTAATCTTTTTTGCTGTAGAGTTTAGTCCATGCTACGTCAAGTAAATTATCCAAAACGATATCGGCAATTGTCGGAGAGAGGGGGTTTCCCATGGGCATATCAAATATTTGGTTGTAAACTTTTTGGTTATAAATGAAGTAATTATTCTCATATAAACAGAACTTCAATATGTTTTACTGTATTTTTTATCGTTACGATGTTTCTACTGTAAAGGGATAATTTTTTTGAACCAGACAAATCATTTAAGATTATAAGATTTGGCATGGTTTTAACAATAAAAATAATAAAATGTAAACAGGTTTTTTGATCACAATTCTGTGTAGACTATTTAAGGTTTAGCTTATGTTGGTAGGGCAGCTTGCAACGGTTGGTGTGGAGGATTAAAATACACAAGTTGGGAAACTTTTAACTTTTGGCGTACGTTGAGTACTTTGACAACTATCAGTTGATTTTTTGGTATGTTTTGTTTTAATTAACAGTTAATTTTTTGGGTCTGACCAAAAATCTTCGACTTTTATCCATTATATCAAGACAGCTTGAGCTTTATAAAGCAAAATTATAATTAAAATAAACTCCGTAATTTCTTCAAAATCCATAGAAAATTTTTACTCTTTAATAAAAAGAAATGTTTCAAACATGTAAAAAAAAACAACTGTTTTTCTACACGTTAACAAAGTACTCATTGTGCCAACCTCATCCGTCATTGCGTTAACGTCAGTTGAAAAAGTCGAAGGATGACGGATGACGGATTCTATGTGCCCCAGCCTTTATAAATACATAAATAAATTTTTTGAAATTTTTATTGTATTATTGCAATACATACGAGAACGTCGAAAAGAATTTTCACACTTGTACTTAACGTACATATATATATGTATGTATAATATAGCGAAAGTAGAACATGATTATTATACTCCTACATTCACAAAACTTCAGCTAATGGCGCACACAGTGATTTATTTCATAAACAAAAATCAGTGGAAAAAATTTTTCATTCGATATCTGAAACAATGCGCTGAATTCGCGCAAAAATTTTAAACGTAAAAAATATAACCCGTTTATATATAGAAACTTGTTTCGTCATCAGAAAACGTCTTTAAAATCAGAATTCTCTCACAACTTTTTGTTAGGTCCAGGTGGATTGTTTTCTCGCCCTATCCCAACTCCATTGTGAATTTCATGTTTTTGTATTGCTCCAGAACTTGATCCTCCAGAATTTGACATCCAGAATTTGATCCTCCTCTTAACGTTTTTTCTCCTTTTTTAAACTCTTTGTTGTTTGGTTTATCTCTAAGCATCATTGAAAAAGGATTTATAAGAAGTAACCATTTGCAAATTAATGAGTGATACTTATATAACTAATTATCATATTTCCAAAGTATGGCATACTACTACCTGTACCTGTCAAATATAATTAACTTTAAATCTTTTGAAGGTACATTATCAAGGGATTCCTTAGTTTTTCAACTTCTGTAGTTTTTTCGGTTATGCTATAAATAGTTGGATGCTAGTGCACAAAGTTTTGCTGGGTATTCAAAAATGTTCCAATGAATGGCTCAATTTATTCTTTTTGTTCTCATATCTTCTTTTTTTGTTCCTCTTTGTTATTTAAAATTGAATAGAAAAACATATACAAATACATTCGTTCATACGGATGTACATACACAAACATCTAAACTAGAGCAAAGTGTGCAGACGTACATACATAAGAAGATAAGAAAGGAAAACTGTTATATTCACAAATTATGCAAATCAAATTATTTTATGACATCGTTAAGGATGCTGTAAAACATGAAGTGACAATGGCAGAATAAAAAACTCAACTACAAATTACGTATGAGCTGAATCTTGCAATAGAGAGACGAAAATACAGACACAGACAAACATTCGCATTCACAGTAATGCAGCATGTTGGGATCCTTTGAATTGGGTGGTTAGTTATCTTCCAGCTTTTGTAGGATATTTATCAAACATAGAAGCAGCAAAAAGCAAGCATCATTCGCATTCAATGACCTCCAACAGAACCTCCTCTTTCGCATCATCAATAGTGCGACGAGAATTGAGTTAAAGATGCAATGATTTCATTCACGTTACTGTTCTTGGCACTATTTGCACTTCCTTGCCATTATACAACATGTTTCATTTTAGTGAGACTGCTATGACTGCCACCAATAATGTCAATGTCAAGTTGCAGAGACAGTTTTCTTTTTTAATCTCCTCTTTTTTTATTTTATTATAATAATATTGTTGGTTCCTTTACATGACTTTCCATTGCACATATAATTCAAATGAAAATAAGTGTGGTTGTTGCTGGATTTATACGGATGACAAAATTAATACCCAAGGAAGTGTTTTACAGCAAAAGTACTTATAATCATCAGTGTGCTTGTCCTTCATGTTCAAACAGCTTAATGTTCGAATATATGAATTGACGTAATTCTTCTTCGCGTTTTTCCACATAGTTAAGTTTAGTTCAATTTAATTTTTATTAAATTCAATGTCATCTAGCTTTAAATATTATTTCTGTAGCAGCATGCCCTAGTTTAAATCGAGGGCATCTTAAATTTATTTGATGATGACGTGATAATGATCTCCACAAACACATAATTATAAAAATAAGAGCATTTTGCTACCCAAAAATTGAGTCCGTTAATAGTATTGAGACACAATTCCCCCAGGTTTAGGTTCGTTGCAGCCTGTGGTATTGGGAGCATACCATTTCCGGACGAGCAAGCGTAATCTGCTTTTAACTCCTTATTATCATATGCGCGCTCGTTGCGCTGTTCGTACAGGGATTAGGTAGCATGTTATATATAAGATTTTTACGGTCCATAAGCAGAAGGCCAAGGTCCGGGAATCTAAATAAGCCATATATCCCAGAAGGGCACAAAGCTAATAGATATAAAACGGGGTTTCCCCTGCATGGAAGGTTGTCGTTTGCAAATAAATTTTGGTACAGATATTTAGTAGGACTAAGTGTGGATATGTACAAAACTGGATGAACTTTGTCAAAGTACGCACGCAACGCCGCCCAATTGTAGAATGAGAATGTCTTGGTCTATTAAAATCTGTTATTAGACTTTAAAAAAATTAATAAATAAATCTTTATTTGTATCCTCCGGGGACATTTTCGCCAAACTAAAATGTTTGATAACTTTACAACCATGACTGTGGACTGCATTAGGCATATAATGGGCCTTCCAATAGGGGCTTCCGAAATTTGACAGTTGATAGCGGCCTATGTGAAGCTACATCTGTCGAATTGGGTGTCATTTATTCAGTTTGTTTTGCCATATCATTATGGAATCATAAAGTTGTTTTTTGAAAATGCGTCTTCTGTTCGAGTAAAGTTCCTCGCGTTTCCTCCATTTTACGGTCGCCACATTCATTCTCCATTTTTTGATGAATGGGTACGTCAACTAACAATATTGTCGAATTTGGGACGATACAAACCCCAATAAGCGTCCAATGCATCCCGAAAAAGTCACTGTTTGATAAGGATTTTGGGCTGGCGGAGTCATTGGTCGATATTTTTTTGAGAAAGATTTTGACCAGGACATGATCATCAAATGCGAGCGCTATAGATCGATGACTACCAACTTCTTTTGGCCTAAATTTTATGATATGGACATCAACTATATGTGGTTTCAACAGGAAGGCGCTAAAGACACATTAGACATTCTGCATGGACGATTTGAGGTCATGGTCACCTCACATGGACGTGATGTGATCCCCAAAGGACCACTGTCAAATTCATCTTAATTTATGCCCCACAGTCATATAAAATTTGACAATTCGGATGTGCGCCATCCAGAGAAGCAGTTCTATACCATACATAATGGCATCGATAGCGCTCTTACATGAAGAAAAAATAAATTTAAAGATGGGACGCCCTTAATGAAAGAATGTGATAAGTAGTTGATAAAATTCAATATATTGTCCCCAATATAGCTCAAAAGCTATCAACAAGCAGCTTATCCAAGCCAGTACTTGCAGATGCTTGTAACCAACAATCCACTATGTAAATCACCATCTATTCAAAATATAATCTATTAAAACACAATTTTTATTTTAATTTAAAGCTTTTTTTGGATATAAATGGTAATAGAAATTTTTTACACTAGAGACAATTTTTTAACAAGAAATTAGAGATTATTAGGTGGTTCCGAGATTTTGTAAGACAATATTGTCAATTAATATTCTAAAAATTATTTGTCACCATTTTTAATAAAAAATAACATCAAGAAGTATAGGAGAAATATCGGAAGAAGCAAAATAAATTTCCGTAGTAAAGTAGTAGTTTGGCAAAAAAATAATCCTAAATTTAGTGGCATCTAGTCAATATTCGGTGTCCTGTAAGAAATTTAAACAATAATTCTAACTATTAAATATGTCATTGTTTGTTGTTGGCTTAGCTGAGTATGTGCCTGCATTTCATTAGCTCTAACCAAATCATCAGTACCCTTTAGCCAAATCATGTTTGAAATGCATTCAAACTCATATACCTAATCCGAAATTACAAATACTATAGGCGAACCCAAACAGAACTGAATAATATTTTTCTATATGTAATATGAACAATATTTTTCTAAAGCTTTGAAAGCTTTTGTAGAAACACAACACAACAAACAATTATAGTCGACTTACATCTTTTTATTTTGGAAAATATTTCGAATAACAGATTGTTTAAATAATAATATTTATTATGTATTAAATATAAATTTTCATAGATTGTTTATTTTAAATCAGCATTAAACTATCCAAGTTCAGTGGAATTCATTAAAATATCGTTATATTAGCTATTTTTGAATACCAAAAAAAATTTCAAGTTGTAAGTCTATTTATGATATTGTTAGAGGAAACATCTGCCTTGTCAAATTTTCCACGACAAAATCTTTACATGCCCTGCACATTTATTCTGTAAAAAATTTCATCTGGCAGAGCTCCTTTCATCAGCTGTTTTGGCATAGCAAAAAATTTGTGTTGTTGGCAACATAAAAAATTATAGTAAAAAGTAAAAGATGGGCTCACAATTTTGTTGTGATTGATAAGGAATAAGTTAACTGCCGGGCTGATTTCGCTCAATTTTCCAAGACTTTGCCGAAGTTTTCCGGTTCTGTCAAATGAACGGATCAAGCGCTCATTTGACAGAACCACCGCTAGTGTGCGGACGTGTTTTTTATTTGCTCTGTCTTAATTTTTCGCATTAATTAAAAGCATTGCTTGAATCTGGTTTATGTTGCTGAATTGCATTTTTGTTTATTCTTCCGTACATTTTGAAATATTTTTGCTTTAATCCGCGCTGTTTGATTGATTTTATTTTCTTTTAATTTTATATATGTACATAATTAAATATATTTACAAAAATTACAATTTGTGTTAAAGAGAAACTACTCAACATAAATAAAAACTAAACTCTTATACCATATGGACCCGGTATACTGTTTCGACAGGAAATACAGGGTCCTCTTCCCTACAAGGGAAGAATAGTGCGCAAACCCAGGATGGCTAAGGGATGGATCGCAAATGTGGTACACGGACGGCTCAAAGACGCACCAAGGAGTTGGGGCAGGAATAGTGGAGCCTAGAGCACACAGGTCTATAACATTGAGCAGGGATACGACAATTTTCCAGGCAGAACTTTATGCGATACTGGAAACTGTGGGGATCCTATCCGATGGAGGACACAGGGGAATACTGGTTAAGATATTCTCGGACAGCCAATCGGCTCTTAAGGCCCTGAGCGGCTGCACGTACATGTCCAGATTATTGCTGGAATGCCACAGCAGGCTCAATGACCTGGCGACTCAAAATCAGATTACTCTGATATGTGTACCGGGGCATCAGGGGCATGCCGGGAATGAGATGGCGGACATCTTTGCGAGAAGAGAGGCTGAGGGGAACTTCATTGGACCCACCCCCTCTTCTGGGTTTAACAAAAGTCTCCTTAAGGGGGAGATTTCGAAATGGACATCGTCCAGGATTGCACAACATTAGAATGACATCAATGGATTATGTCACTCCAAGAAATTCCTACGCTTTGACGCTGGGAGGGCGGATCTGGCTCTAAGACTGGACAGGAAAGGCCTACGGACTCTGGTAGGGGCGCTCACAGGCCATTACACCTGCAAAGGCCATCTATACAGAATGGGCTTATTTGAGACAGACATCTGCAGATTTTGCGGTGAGTAGGAGGAGTCGATGGAACACTTGATAGCGAATTGTGGGGCATTGCGCCACAGAAGACACAGGACTCTACATGCATATACGCTAAGTGAAGAGGATCTGCTAATGCTCCCATTGAAGGAGCTGATCCTATTTGCGAACGTACTGGACTGTTAGGGATAGGGGAAGCACAATTGATAAACAATGGTCGCAGTGCAAAAAGCCATCCTTGTCCAAACCCCCATTACATTACATTACATTACAAACTCTTATACGAACAATAAGTAATGCAAATTGCTCTCGTTATTTAAAACTTCAAATAATTTAAATTACTAAAATATTCAGTTCATAACACTAAATTTTTTTAAATCGTTTACTTGTTTAACAACATAAATATATGGTGCACTCGTTTCTCGTATAAAAAAGTTTAACAACAGTGGATCAAACAGTTGAACAATTGCCTTAGTTTGTGTGATATTGTTTTTCTTTTATTTTACAACAAAAACAATTTCACAATATTAAAATAATCATCAACCATCACCCATCACCAGAGTTGTAAACGAATCATTCATTTTTGAATTAATTCGCGAATCATTCATGCACTGAATTGGTAAAATTTTGAATTAATTCTTTTCGTCAAAAAACGAATTGAATGAAATTTGAATCAATTCATTTGAATTTAGCAAACATGAATTGCAATTCATTTGCAATTCAAATGAATTGGGCAAAATGAATTGCAATTCATTTTTAATTCAAATGAATTGGTAAAATGAATTGCAATTCATTTCCAATTCATTTGAATTGAATTGACTTTGAATTAATTCAAATGAGTTAGAAGAAATGAATTGCAATTCATTTCCAATTCATTTGAAGTGATTTTGAATTAATTCAAATGAGTTAGACAATTGAATTGCAATTCATTTCCAATTCATTTGAATTAATTCAAATGAACTCGAAAAAATGGTAACGGCGGAATATGACTTGAAATAGTAGGGAGCATTAATTCATAATTGTTAATTTGCTTAAAACAAAACTTTTAAACATTTTTTTGTATTTTTTTTATCAAATTGTGTGAAAAACATACCAAAGATGTGTTTAATAATCATTCTTGGTTTAATTAACTTCACATTTGTTTGTATTTCTTTTTTACAATTTGTAATCGAATTTTAAAGTTTTTAGTAACTTTGAATTTCAACATATAATTGCTGTTTTTATTACTTCTACATATTTCAGTCATCAGAGTACAATATGCAATAACAACAAATGAGTGATTCCGTAAGAATAACTGAGTGTCTGACTTGCTGCGATTTCAAACACATGGTTTTTATTAATGTTTATTGTATTTGATTAAAAGTCAATAGTATTTTGTTTAAAGTTTCTTGTGTCTGATCAAAAAGTAAATTTTGTTTTGTTTAACGTTTATTGTGTGTAAAAATGTCTTCAGTAAGTGATTTTTCAAATGATGATGATTCAAGGGATCCTACATATTTCGTTCCACAAATAAAGCGAAAACGATTGTTTACCTATGATGATAGAAATGAAGACGGACCGTGTTGTTCCAATATCTCCCGTGGTGCTCTGGCAGATCTGACAGATAGCAGCACATTATTGGAATCAACATCGCCAGAATCGTTTAAATGCTCTCCAAGGAGTTTGCTTTTTGAACAATTCTTTTCAATTACAACAAAGGTTTGAAAATTGTTTGGAAAATTACAAATTATAAATTATTAGTTATGTATTTAAATTATTAAATTCTACAGAATCAAAGTAAAAATAATAAAACAAAAGTCATGGCAAAGTGCAGATTCTTCAAAATCTTTAAGTATGCTGCATAATTATCCGACAGTTAAGAAGGCTTTCTTAAAGTTTAATGTACCATTACCATCGTCAGCTGCTGCGTCTATTCTAAATATGCCTAAACGTGGAAATATGTATATTGGATGATAATTTTGAAAAATTATTATTGCTGAAAGTGAACGATGCATTCTAATTCAATGTAATTAGCATTTATTTTATAATTAAAATAATAGCAAAATTAGTTGATGCCTGTATATGCTACTATATTGTCCATATATTTTAATTTTTGGTAATTTCATGTTTATTTGTAAAATATAATTACATTTTGTTAAATAAATATTACATATTACTTACAGTAGTCTTTTTTCAAAATCAATTCAATTCAAATAAATTGGAAATGAATAACAAATTCATTTTTCGAGCTCATTTGAATTAATTCAAATGAATTGGAAATGAATTGCAATTCAATTGTCTAACTCATTTGAATTAATTCAAAATCAATTCAAATGAATTGGAAATGAATTGCAAATAATTTCTTCTAACTCATTTCAATTAATTCAAAGTCAATTCAATTCAAATGAATTGCAATTCATTTTACCAATTCATTTGAATTAAAAATGAATTGCAATTCATTTTGCCCAATTCATTTGAATTGCAAATGAATTGCAATTCATGTTTGCTAAATTCAAATGAATTGATTAAAATTTCATTCAATTCATTTTTTGGCGAAAAGAATTAATTAAAAATTTGGCTAATTCGTAATGAATTGAAATCAAAAAAGAATGATTCATTTACAACTCTGCCCATCACACATAATAACTATAATTTCAAATCTGGTAATTTAGTAAAATTATTTGCTTGCGCACATTAATATGGAATGCTCCAATTTGAAATGTGTTAAACCTGAGAATGACCGTATGGTATCCTGTTGGTTATGTCTGAAATATTATCATCTGAAATGCTGTGGTAGTAATCTTAGAGTACGCGATGCTGATGCTCTTGCGGATTCTCAAAAATGTTTGAACTGGACGTGCGTTAACTGTAGAAATGTCGGAATTGAGTTTTATAGCCTTTTCAAAAGTTCAAAAGCGGAATTTTAAAAAAATTAGTCTAGATTTTCTGTCACTTCAGACTAAACTAGCTTACTTTGGTGAACTTTTTTCAAAATACAATAATCTGGATAAATTTATGAATTCATTGCAGAATTTGTCACCCAAACATACAAAGAAGAATTTTGGTACTGTGATGACACTAATTTTTCAACTCCGAATTCATCACCAAACACTGTGAACCTTGTTAATGCCAGTACCGTATCTTCTATTCAACGTACGAGCCAACCCACTCAATTTTCTACAGTCGCCGAAAGAACACCTGTTAATACTTTATTAACTACTAATAACCTATCTAATAGATGTACTAGTCCTGCTCAAACTGGAATCAAAAATAATACTGCAGGTCTTATTAGACCGATTAGAGTCATACTTCCAAACAAAACAATCTTCGTTTTCCGATTAGCATCAGATACTACTGTTGAAGAAGTTTATTCATATATAAACTTAAAGCACGGTTCCAACTTAGATATCTCAGTGTAAAAATTTTCTTACTCTGAACCAAGAATAGTGGCATCATTCAAGATTACTGTACCGGATGAGTTGTTTAATATAGTTATTTCTTCAAATTTCTGGCCTAATGGTATTTATGTTCGCGAATTTATATTTAAAACAAGACAAAGGAATTCTGTTCAATTGCCTTCAACGGCAACAAATATTGAAAAAAACTAAACAAATATATTGAAAATTTATTCTTATATACCAAAATGTTCGTGGCATTAATAAGAAGTTATCTGCGTTATTTAATCAAAGTTACTCATTTGACTATCACGCTATAGCATTTACTGAAGCATGGCTTAATGATAATACATTGAACACGGAAATTTTTGCTGCTAACTATACGATATATAGACGTGATCGTGGCAATAACATAAAGGGAGGTGGTGTCTTGATAGCAGTTGCTAGCCTGCTCACTTTCGAAGCTTTATCATTTACGTCTTTTCTGGATATTGAATTTATGGCTGTTTTGGTAAAACTCAAGCATAAAAGAATTTTCGTAACTTGTTCGTATATCCCTCCTAATTCATCTGAAATAATTTACCAGAAACACACGGACGCTATCTCCGTAATTTAATATGCCTTATTTCATGCCCTATAAATCTAGCGCCAATGAGAAATACACTGAGTTTATTGATTGCTTACTAGATATGAATCTTTATCAGATGAATGGCATCTATAACGATAATATTAAACTCTTAGACCTGGTTTTTGTAAATCATTATGTTGACACCTCTGTTCTTCGCACTGATCCACTAACTTTGCCAGAAGACCGCTTCATTCTGCAATTTTAGTAAATTCACATTTTTCATTATATACATCTCATTCTGCAAAAAAATCGATAGTCAATAGCTTATGCTTCAAAAAAGACAATTATAGCAGGGTAACTGAGCTACTTTATAATACTGACTGGAGTAGTTTACTGTCAATTGCTAACTTTGAAAACAAAGCTGATGTTATCGATCATATTACTCTGAGTTTCTACAATAGGATATATTTGATCTTGAACCAATGTTTTCCAAGAAAAACCTGTTCAAATTCCTTTGGACCGCCATGGAATACTAAAGCTCTTTCTAAAATTAAAAATGGCAAAAATAAATATTATAAAAAGTATAAAAAATTTGGATCAGCATCAGACTTTGCTAAATACTCCTGTTGCTCGTGCCGAATATAACAAATTTAATCAGAATTGCTATAACAGCTATCTCGTCAAAATCAAAAACAACCTTAAGAAGAATCCAAGGTCGTTTTACAATTTTGTAAATTTAAAAAGAAAATCTACTCCTTTTCCACCTACAATGAAGTTAAATGAATATAAATCAGATGAGGATGCTGAAATAAGTAACTTGTTGGCAGATTTCTTTTAATCTACTTACGCCAATGATCAAATTCGTGACACTGGTCTGTTACCATGCTCCAATATTGGAAGTCAGTCTATCTTAATCCCTTTTATAGATGAATTGTCTGTTCTTAACGGTTGGAAGAAATTGAAATTTTCTTACAACAGTGGACCGGATAAAGTTCCGAGCTGTATTCTTTTTAATTCTGCTGGAGCTTTAGTTGCTCCTCTTATGCAACTGTTCAATTTATTAATTAAATTTGGAATACTTCCTGAAATGTGGAGGAATTCTGTCATTATCCCGCTTTTTAAATCTGGTAGTAAAACTGATATTAAAAATTATAGAGGAATTGCCAAATTGAGTACCATACCAAAACTTTTTGAAAAACTAATTACTGATCGTTTAAGCCATCAAGTGTCGTCGTTATTATCTTCTAGTCAACATGGCTTTCGCAAGGGCTGTTCAACGGTAACCAACCTCTTACAATTCACAACTTTAGTCAATCGTGGGTTTACCAACAAAATGCAAACTGATGTAGTTTACACAGATTTCAGTAAGGCATTTGATAAAGTCAACCACGTACTTCTTTTGAAGAAAATTCACCAAATGGGATTTACACAAAATTGTTTAAACTGGATTAAATCGTACCTCACTAACAGGAAACAAAATGCGCTGTTTAAAAATGCTATATCCAAGCCAATATCAGTTACATCTGGTGTTCCTCAAGGAAGCCATTTGGGTCCATTACTTTTCTCATTATTTATCAATAACTTACCTAACGCTATTAACAACTCTTCCATTCTCATGTATGCCGATGATGTAAAAATATTTCTAACCTACAATAACTATGACGATCATAAATTTCTTTAGGCAGACTTGAATCCCTTATATTCCTAGTGTAACTTGAATTTAAGGAAACTAAACTTTGATAAATGCAAACACATGTGTTTCTTCCGAAGAAGCCATATGAACGTTAAATACTCTTTGGGTTGTTATTGTTGAAATATAATTATTACAAACTTGTTTTATAAAACACCTTTTAAGTTTGAACTTTTATAAGTATGTTTAGTATTTTATTGTCAATGTTTTATATGTAAAACAAATTATTTTTCAGTCTTTTAATAAATATCATACGATCCAGAATACATTTCTCTACAGGTTATGGGCTATAAATATTAGAAATGTTTTCTAGAGAAGATATCAAGTCCACCGTTAGCAAGCTCAATGGATCCAATTATTTGGTTTGGAAAATAAAAATGAAGCTCATCTTAATTAAAGAAGATTTGTGGAGTATTATTGAAGAACCCAAACCTGACGCGCCGGACGCTAATTGGAAAAAGAGAGATGGACAAGCAAGAGCCTGTATAGGACTAATGGTAGAAGACTCACAGTTGCTTTATTTTAAGAATGCAGAAAACGCATGTGATTATTGGAAGAATCTGAAAGACCATTATGAGAAGCCATCTTTAAACACAAGGATACATATAATGAAGGTCGTGTGTAAGATGCAGTTACAAGATGACGAAAAAATGGAAGAACATATCAATGAAATGATGGGTTATATTGATCAACTAGCTGTGATGGGTGATCCTTTGAGTGAATCCTGGGCTGTGTCTATGATTTTACGAAGTCTGCCGGATACCTATGATCCTTTAATAGTTGCTTTAGAAGCTCGAAGTGAAGTGGAACTACAACTATCTTTTGTAAAAGGAAAATTGGTGGAAGAAGCGAAACGTAAAGCTAATAAGAAATCATCAGATTCGAGTGTGATGAAAGTCCAAAAAGGTATATAAATATCAAAAACCTGTGCAAAATATGCAAAAGAAGTGTTTCTACTGTGAAAAGCCTGGACATTTTAAGAAGGATTGCAGATTTTTCAAAAAATTTATGGCAAAAAATAATAAAATTAATGTGACGACACATCCTGAACCAAGAAAAGTTCATCAAGAACATTGCTTTATATTAGGCCAATGTAGTAAAGAAGACTGGTTTTTGGATTCGGGGGCTACGTGTCACATATCTAACCAAAAATCATTTTTTATAAGTTTGGATGAAAGTCACATTGAATCAGTTAATGTCGCAAATGGTTATCAATTAAAGTCCCAAGGTAAAGGTTCTGGAAAAATCAAAGTTGTCAAAGAAGACAATTCAACTGAAACTGTGCTAATCTCAGATGTTCTTTATGTTCCTTCAATTGAGTGTAATCTTCTGTCAGTGAAAAAATTAACTGAGAAAGGTTACAATGTATTTTTTGGAAACAAGCTGTGTGCAGTAATCAGAAATAATTGTACCATTGCAACTGGTGATTTAAAGAACGATCTGTATAAGCTCAGGGTGCAATATAACACATTGAATTTGATAAAAAATGAAGAACATAATGGGTGCATTCATGAGTGGCACCGAAAAATGGGTCACAGAGATGTTAGTGTTGTCAAAAGTATGTTAAACAAACTTAACATCAAAATAAATGACTGTGGTCAAAGTAACGAATGGGTGTGTGAGGCATGTTTGAGTAGTAAGATGTCAAGAAAACCATTTCACCAAAAATTAGGTCAGCAATCAAAAACTATTTTAGATTTGGTGCACACTGATGTGGCTGTGATGAGCGAAAGTACTCCAAGTGGTTTTCGTTACTTTATGACTATGATTGATGATTTTAGTCGATTTTGCGCGGTATATTTGCTTCGGAACAAAAGTGATGTCTACATGAAAATAAAAGAATATTTTCAGTATGTGGAAACGAAATTTGGTAGATGTCCAAAGATATTACGATCAGATCGTGGTGGGGAATATCTTGGTGATAACGTAAAAGAATTTCTGAGGAACAAGGGCACTAAGCAACATTTAACGGCACCGTATACGCCTCAACAGAATGGTGTTGCTGAGAGGATAAATCGTTACTTGGTCGAGATGGTTAGATGTATGCTTGAAGATGCAGGTCTACCAAATAAATTTTGGGGTGAAGCCGTTGTAACAGCAAATTTTATTCAAAACCGAACCGAAACCAGTTCAAATAAAAGTGTTCCTTTCGAAATCTGGGAAGGAAAGCAAGTTGATGTTACGCAATTTGAAGTGTTTGGGTCCGAGGCACATGTTCTAGTTCCAGCACAAAAACGAAAAAAAATTGGATAAAAAAACTGAAAAACTTATTTTTGTTGGCTATTCTGAAGAGTCGAAAGCTTTTCGGTTTCTAAATAAATCAAATCTTAAAATTACAATCAGTCGAGATTTCAAGATGCTTAAAACTCGTTCTGTTGATGTGGAATTAAATAATTCAAAGACTGCGGAGGTGTCAGTAAATTTAGGAAATAATTCAAATGCTCATATTGATTTTGATGAAAACCTTGTTCAAAATAATGACGAATATTACTCAGCTGATGAAAACGCCACTCAAACCGATGATGAGAATACTATCTGCATATCAAACGAGGAACATGAAGTCAATACCATTGAACCACAAACATATTTGAGAAGATCATGTCGTTCAAATTTAGGTGTACCACCGAAGAGATTTGCAAATTTAATAAAAGTGGTTGAACCTTGTACATTTAGAGAAGCTGTTGAGTGTGAACAGAAAGATATGTGGATATATGCTATGAACGATGAGATTAATTCGCTGATCAAAAATGAAACTTGGAAGATAGTACCACTACCAGAAGGAAGAAAGGCAATAGGTTGCAAGTGGATATACAAAGTAAAAAAGAATTCAGATGGGCAAGTTGTAAAATATAAAGCTCGTTTGGTTGCACAGGGCTTTAGCCAAAAATACGGTGTTGACTACGATGAGGTTTTTGCTCCAGTTGTACGGAGGACTTTTAGAATGTTTTTGACTATTGCTGGTTCCATGGGTTATAGTGTAAAACATTATGATATAAAGACAGCGTTCCTTAATGGTAATCTTGAAGCGGAAATATTTATGCGACAGCCAACGGGGTATGAAGTTAACAAAAATTGCAAAGAGCTAATGGTTTGTAAGCTTCAAAAGGGATTATATGGCCTCAAACAAGCGGCACGTTGTTGGAACACAAAACTGTTTAACATTCTAAAGAATGAGGGTTTTACACAAGGGAATGGTGATCCATGTTTACTAAAAAGGAAAATTGGCAAAGAATTTATTTATATCCTCGTATACGTTGATGATATTTTAGTTTCAACAAGTGATCAACATAATTTTAAGATGGTAGAAGGAATATTAAAAAACAATTTTGAGTATCAGTATTAGGAGATGTAAGTTTCTACCTTGGTATCAAAATTGAGCGGTCGAGTGATGGTTTTTTCTCGATATCTCAAAGTCAATACATCAATTCTATTGTTATTCGGTCGAGTTTGGAAGAAAGTAAAACTTCGAGAATTCCGATGGATGTTGGATATGTTACACAAGATCGAACATCTTTTAGCTTTATGGAAGACAATGTTAAGTATCAAGAACTGATTGGATGCTTAATTTATTTATCTATAAATAGCCGACCAGATATTTCAGCAGCCGTTTCTATTCTAAGTCAACATGTTTCGAAACCAGCTGAAGAAGATTGGGTTGAGTTAAAAAGGCTAATAAAATATCTTAAAGGGAGCATGAACTTGAAATTAAAACTAGGTGGTAATAAATCAGAAACCCTAGTAGGTTACGTAGACGCTGATTGGGCACAAAATCGATTGGATAGAAAATCCTTCAGTGGCTATGTTTTTAAATTCAATGGTGCATGTATAAGCTGGTCCTGTCATAAGCAACAAAGCGTTTCTCTATCATCGACAGAAGCAGAGTATATAGCACTTGCTGAAGCAGCACAAGAAACAGTATGGTTAAGAAAACTTCTAGAAGATTTTGGAATTAAATTAACCGAGCCCACAATTCTATTCGAAGATAATCAGAGCTGCATAAAACTAGTTGGCTCCGAAAAATTTAGCAAAAGAACAAAGCACGTGGATACTAAATATCATTTTATTCGCGATCTTAAGAACAAAAATATACTGCAGTTAAGCTATTGTCCTACAGATGAAATGCAAGCCGATATATTAACAAAGCCCTTGGCACATATAAAATTTTGTAAATTAAGAAGTTTGTTTCAATTGTATTAATTAAGGAAGGGTGTTGAAATATAATTATTACAAACTTGTTTTATAAAACACCTTTTAAGTTTGAACTTTTATAAGTATGTTTAGTATTTTATTGTCAATGTTTTATATGTAAAACAAATTATTTTTCAGTCTTTTAATAAATATCATACGATCCAGAATACATTTCTCTACAGTTATGAGCTCGAAACTATTTCTATTGTCACAGATCTTGGAATTTTAATGGACCCAAAACTGAATTTCATCCAACATATTTCCTGGACTGTAAGTAAAGCAAGATGTCAACTCGGCTTCACCAAGCGCTGGGCCAAGGAGTTTGATCACCCGTATATCACCAAGCAACTGTTTACGTCGCTTGTTCGTCCGATTTTGGAATATGCACCAATAATATGGGATCCGACACATATATATATATATATATATATATATATATATATATATATATATATATATATATATATATATATATATATATATATATATCAGTAAAAACCGGATAAGTGCAACACGCATAAATGCAAATAACGCTTAAGTGCAACGTGTTTCGAAGCCATAAGCCTCTTTTATATTCTTTCATGTAAAAATGCACGGATAAGTGCAACACGGATTAATGCAAAAAATGCATAAGTGCATAATAATTTCAAGCCTCAAGAGACATTTTTAGTACAACTTTGTATGCATAAATGCACAACTAAAATAGTTAATTTTAATTTACACATAAGCACTTTTTTCTACAAAAAGGTCTCCGATTTTTTCACCTCATGTAATCCAAGGCAATCTGATTCAGATTCTTCAGTTTGCTCGTCATCTATATAATCTTCCATACCAATATTTTTTTAATAATTGTTCTTGTTAATAGTAAAAAAATTTTATTTTGTTGTTGATTAAAAACAAAAGCAAACTAACTTTGCACACATGTGATTTTTTAAAGACTTTTGTTAAACTGAACTGATTCTTTAAGTTTTGTAAAAAAAAATTTTATTTACATAATATATACGATATATGCAAGTTTGTAAACATATGTATAGTATGTATATTAAAACTTTATGATTTAGGTTTTTAGGTTTTTTAGTTGAACTCTATTAGACAAACAAAAATATACATGAATTACCAATAAAATTAAACTTTGTTTATAAAAATCATCAACAGTCTATTTTATCTTATAGTTTTAAGGAAGTTATGCTCATATATATATATATATATAAAATATATATATATATATATATATATATATATATATATATATATATATATATATATATATCAATGCAATTGAAACGGTACAAAAACAGTTTTTAAGATATTGTCTTCGCGGACTTCAACGGAACCCACTTTGTTTTTCTACGTATAAAGCTAGACATGCTCTAATTAAGTTACCATCTTTGAGTAGTCGAAAATCTATGATAAATATAATGTTCATTCTAAACACAATTAATGGTAAATCGAGCTCTGAATTTTTAGTTGAAAATATATCTTTCTGTGTACCTCAACGTCCTACCCGCAACTATTCTCCATTGCATATAAAATTCTTTAGAACAAACTGTGCTAATTCTGATCCCTTCGTTAAGAGTTGCAGGGAATTTAATAAATTCTTATATTGATTTCTCTGTAGTCTGTAAGAATTGTAAATTCGTAGACTTGAAATAAATAAATAAATAAATAAAGAAATAAATAAAAAAGAGTCATACGGGTGTTGATCGTTTCTGGATTATTCGTATATCATCGATTTTGAACGGCACCCCACAAGAAAAATTTTAAGGGTTCTAATCAACATCGCCAAGACGGTTTGATAAGTCAATTGCCGAACTTAGCTCATAAAAGATCGTTTATTTGATGGTTATGTGACATGCACCATCCTGCTGAAACCAAAGATTGTCCAAGTTCATAGCTTCCAATTTAGGGCATAAAAAGGCTGTGATCATGGATATTTAGCGCTCGCCGTTGACTGCAATGGCCTACTTTAATTCAGCATAGACGTATGTATCTATCTAAAAAAAAAAAAAAAAAAAAAAAAGTGCCAAAGTGCGATTAAAGCTTTTGAAGTTTTAGCTTCCACATCGAAACCTTTTGGTATAATTTCGGCTTAGCTTTAGAATGAATTCTGATTTTTTAATATATGTATATGGTATATATCTGGGGAATACTTTTTTCTGGGTAATTTAAAAAATATTACTATGTTGCATTTAAGAAAGGCTTATGCCATAGCTTTGGCTTAGCTTCAGATATGATTCTGTTTATTTCCTTCATATGTGTAAAGAGGATATTGAGGAACACTTTTTCATCAATAATACGAAAATTCTGGTTTTTGATATACGTTGTTGTGGCAACAAAGAAGTGACATATATGAGCATATAGATATGCATGTATATACAGAATGTAAATAGGGGAAGGGAAATAGTTTATATTCCTCTGCTGCCACTACAACAAAACTAAAAAAAACTTTATTTCGTTAATTGTAAAAATTAAAAGTTTTACTCGTGCAGCAGCCTTTGATAAAGTGTCGAATATTCCAAATTGATACCAAGCGTCCACAAATGATTATTCACTTGTCTATGAATATGTTTCTATGTATTCTAACCTACATTTAGTATATTCAAGGTTTCTTGTATAATAAACATTTAGCAAACATGTAAATGAGTTCAGAATTTTAATTTTTGCAAAGGACAACAAACGTAAAATTTTTATTAAAATATTAACCTTTTCCCACACATTGAAATATTCCATTGACGTGCAGTGGTGAAGGCCGTCACACATTGTTTTCCCCAACGAAACATTGCATGTCACTTTATTTCATGCAGTGAGGGGGAAAACTCATGGAAAGGGGTACCCCAATACACCACCTTTGTAAATAATATTTTTGGCAAGTGCTTTGAAATATAACTTGCATTTTGTGTACAATATTTTGTTAGTGTTACCAGAAAATGTGTATTAAATATATAACCTTGTTTTTAAAATTAATATGTACTGTTCTAGAATGATACAAATTTGGGAATGTTCCCAATGTACTCATGAAGCGTTCAGTCGATAAACAAAAATATATCGTCAGATAAATGCGAGATATAGCGTCGCTCACTTGGCGAATTTTGTATCGAGACTAGTGCGTTCGTTAAATGGGAGCTGGAGCATTTGGAAACTGATCCTAATTTTTATAAAAAAAATCATTTCAGCCATGAGTTCCACAAATAATTTTGTCGAATTTGGGATGATACTAATTTGCATCTAAGAGCGTGGAAATATATTTCGTGTGAATTTCGAATAGGTTTCGATATCGGTCTACATTTCCTTGAGAACGACTTTTGGCCTAAATTGGATGGTATGGACACCAAAGATATGTGATTTCAACAGCAGAGATGTACGAGAGATTTGAGGACATGTTTATTTCACTTGGGGATGATGTGAACTAGCCACCAAGATCGTGTGATTTGACCCCGTTAGACTTTTTCCTATGGGGTTTTCTGAAATCACAGGTCTGTGCGAATAAGCCACAAACCATAGCGGTCCTCAAATCCAACATAACCGATGCCATCGGTCAAATTCAGCCTTATTTAAACGTCAGTGTCTTGGATAATTATTGATTTCAGATGCGCATACGCATCATGGGCCTTTCAAATAAATACAAAATTTCAATAATATCTCGTACTCGTACACAATTTGTTTTACCAAATGTAAAGGTAGGAAACGCTTAATGAAAGACCCGTTACAATTCATACAATAACGGTTACTTCTGATGTATTAAATTTATATATATCTATTTATACCAGTATCTATTTATAATAGTAGAAATTTGTTCCAACCGTATGCCAAACACAACATACCATAAAGCATGAATGTGTTTCGACTATGGTTTAGGACTGCACAACTCCAAATGGCAGTAATGGCGAGGACAAAACTACGATCACTAACCGAGTAAAAACGCATGGGCTTATTTGAAATCTCAGCTGGTTCGGTACGAGGAGCGTTTGCGAACTTTGAGGAAGAGGGGTTTTTTCACAAAAATACAAAATACCCATATATTTTATATTATTTGTGTATAAGTGAATACTAAACAGGGTAAATGAGCTTAAAGGTTATTGGATTCGATACTAAATAAGGGTACATTGCAAGACTTTTGTGCATTTTTTTGTGCAAGAGAGAGGGAATGGTACTAAAGAAAATTCGCAATATAGCCTGAAAACTAATTTGATTTTGTATTATTTTTTAGTCCCTGTATTTTACCATTAAATAAATGCATTTAATTTTGTAAACCAAATATATACGAAATATTTGAAAATCATTTTTGTACCACAGTGTGTATGAGTTAGAATATAAATTGATTTTTCTTTATGTATGTGATTTGTTTTTATTTTAGCCCACTCATAAAATGCAGTCGGGCGAGGGCGCTCCTACAATTTCGTTACAATTAGTGCCAAAAATGTTGGCACCTTTGGCCAGCCTCTGGGTGCCACACGCATTTGTCGTATCCTTCAAATTGGAAACAGACGAAAATTTACTGATTACAAAAGCTCGGGACAGCTTGAGTAAATACAAACATAAGGTAAGTTGAAAGTAAAAATATATTAAGGAGAAATGAATGAAGTATGAACTTAGAAATCTTTATAAAATTATGGTGGTACGCAGTTGCTCCAAATACTTAAACTTTACTTGAGCTTTTATTTTGATCGAATTCATACAATTAAACGCCCGTTGGTCGTTAATGATCGTATTCAATCAGACAAAAATGCAAAATAAAATCTATATTTTAAATACTCAATATTGAAATTCATTATTTCGGTATATTCTTGCTAACAATTTGTTAAAACAATTAGAGTTTATGCAAAATGTTTTGTGGCTTTAGCCGTTTATATGCCGACATATCATTGGTCGCTAAACCAAATCGTCAGTGAACTTTAAGCAGTTTGAAATCATTCAACCTCCGATGTTTATGGCGCCCGACGCGACTGAAGACCAACGGTCGTTGAATTCTATACAATTTTGTATTTTTTTCTTCCATACGGTTTATATATACGTGTATCAGGTAGTTCACAAACTATATTTGTTTAAAAAATTCTTTCGTGAAGTGAAATACTTCATTAAAAACTAATTTTTCATCCACTTTTCATCCAAAGCAATTCTCAGGAAGTGAAACAGATTACAAATCAAAAAAATGGGATGTTACAGATTTCACTTCGATTCTTGAAAATCATATTTTCATAATTTCTCCGCGTTTTGAGGCCATAGAAAGAAATTTTTTGCATAATGTGTTGATATGTGTGTTTCTGTTGTATGTACGTAAAACGGCTGCATTGGTCGAAACAATATCGTAAACTTTCACTGAATGTCGCGTGAATACCAGTCGATTTGACATTGAGATTTTTCGAAAATAAAATAATCGCCCATGTGCTGAAAATCATATTTCGAAAAAATGCGATTACGATTTGAAGTCACTAAATCGATGTGTTGGAAATTGCAATAGCAAGAAATTTGGCGATTTCATTTCGCATGTGTATACTCGTATTGAAGTGAATCGATGTATTTTAGTAGTAACTAGTGAATAACTAATTCACTGTTTATACGGGTAATTGCATACAGAACTTATATTATTATTAGTGATGCCATGTGACGAAAATATGATTGTTTGGTAAGTAAAACACAAAAAACGTTCATGAAGTGGCAACATCTTACTTTTTATTTACAAATAGTGTCGTTATTCACGACTTGTTTAAGTGAGTTAATAAGTTACAATAAAAAAGTTATACGGCAACATTCTTCTTTTTTATTTGCAAATAAGACGTGCGTATAAACGTAGTATGTGTCTTGTTATAAACAGCTGATTCACTTGATCTTCGAAAATTTATGTTGCTGGTGCCCTTAAACATGTGCTGAGTAATCAAACAAAATACTAGGTTATTTTTACTTTAAACTTTTCATAAAATCAAGGAACAAACTAAATGAGAAATTTTAGTATTAAAACTTTTATATAACTTTAGTAGATTTAACAATAATATATTTGTATTGCCTTGAGTCTCAACACGTACATGTATATACCATGAACAAAATATTCAAAAAAGGTAGTATATAAGTTGAAATTAAATAAATGCAACGTCTCTAGAAATATTTCAAGATTTGGACCACAAATTAGAAATTTGAAGTTCATATTGAATTACCTAAATTTCTTTTGGATTGTCTATTATATTGGAAGAAACCGTTAGCTTGTTTTTCTAATAAAGGCTTTTTAGGCGGCACCTTATTTAAAGTTGTTATACGAACAAGAGCTTTAGTGACATTTTGTTTTTGTTTTGCTTTGCAAAATCATATGTTTTATTTTTCGAATATGCGAAAAATGCAATACGGAAGTAAAACACGTGAACCTCAGTATATGCAAGAATTAAATTTGCCACTTCTCAACCTCGCAAGTGATTTGACAATCGCTCGTTTTTTTTTTGGTACATGGGCGTATAAATTAAAATCTATTGCGTTGATAAAACATGTGGAAATTCAGTTCTTTTTTTAGTTACTTCAAAACTTCTTGTCAAATCGATTTAGTGCATTTTCGAAAACTGTTTCGAATGCCGAAAATTTGATGAAAATCTTTTTAAATAACTCGACTTTTAAAACAACGTTAAATGACATAAATTTTATCTAAATCACTTATGTATTGCCGCCAATAGATTTAGAAAGAGTGTTTTTTAAATACTCCGAAATTCTTCTGAAACCGACATTGATATTGGCGGGCAGTTCTAGGAACGGATACTAACTGTTACCATTTTTTAGTAATGTATATTTCATAACTTACATTAACTTACAGCACTACTTGAGGATCATTATTTTCGCATTCTATAACTGCTTTCGAAGATCTTTTATAGAAAGTTTCCTGAAACTAGACTTAAAGAGAATAAAACTGTTTTCAAATGAAATAAACGCAACGGAAAACGGGTGGAATAAATATGCTGCTGGGATCAACAAAAAAGTTGTGCAGAATTTATTAGGGAACGAGAAGGACATGCCTACGTAATCAATCGAAATGCAGAAATTTAATACTGTTCTTTGAAGTTTCTTAAATTTCTTTTATATTATAAAAACACTGGTGTGAAGAATTTGTGTTGGGACTGAAGAGCAATTTCAAGGGACCGTGAGAACAAAAGGTTTGAAAGCATTTTTCCATGCTGACGTCCAGCACCACCTTAAAAGCTTTATATGCTACTCCTTTGGCATGACATTCTTCTCTGCACATATAAATTTATAACTGATTTAAAAAATTAAATATATTAATTCTTAATTAAAAACCTACTCAAGCTCAAGGTCTTATTAAATTGGTCAAAAATTTATTTTTAACCATCAATATCTCGATACTCATTGAGTATCGTCTCGAGGAAATTGTGTTTGTTTGATAAGGCCTTGAGCTTAAGTAACATTTTAATTAAAATTATCCAAAAATATAGAGATATTATTAAATTAAATTTTTATTTTTTAAATCAACATTTTACACACAATCTTTAATGCAAACTTTTTATGGTAAATATTTGCTGACATTGTTGTTGTGTGCTAGTGTTCTCTTGTAAATCGACTGCATCCGTGCGTACTAAATATTTGTTCTGCTCTATCCTTCTTTTTGATTGCCTGCATTTTACAAGTGTTTTAAATAAAATTGTTAAACAAATAAATTGCAATATAATTGTTTGCATTAGATTTTCCTGTTATAATAAAAGACCTTATAAATAAGTAAAATCAGCGAACAACAAAAATCCTTTAAACATACAGTAGGCGACCATCAAGTGCTTTTTTACTTTGAAATTTACTTTTGAACATTTACATTTCTAAGGTATTGCCATACCCGCAGAGACCACACTGGTGTGTGTGTGTGTGTGGGAAGGGTAATTTTAACGTTAATTTAACGTTAATTAAAAGATGCAAAATCTTTCAAATTAGACCAAAAGTTTGTATACGTTGGGCTCATGTTAGATATCATTTTCAACTTCTCTGTCTGAATTGCATAAGTAGATCTAATGCACATGTTGTATTGTGTTCTCTGATTTCGATTGAAAGTTAAATTTCCATGTTTATTTCTCTTGATGTTAGTACGAAGTTCTGCCTCAACTTCACTTTTGGAATTTTCTAATTATAGATAAATTTATCTTCTTTACTTACTATCAGTAAAAAATCTATCTTGGTAAATGTACACAATATATAATAATATACAGAGTATAGTTGTAAATTCTTTATATTTATTTAACTCAATAGCTATTAGTACAAGCACTCGACTTTTGTACATTTGTATATTTTTATTTTATAAACATTTGTTTAATTTAGAACACAGCAAGTTGCAATCATCTGCCACTGTGCTGCCTGCTCGTAAAAGTAACACACATCATTTACAAAGTTGTTTCATATGGTAGCTTTGTTTCTCCAGAACATTTGTTCGAAGTGGGTGAATCGTTTGAGAGCAAACTCTCAGTAAACTAAAATTGTCTCACAATTATTGTTGTGGAAATGTTTAAAATTTTTTATTGACTGAAGCAATTAAGGATTTGGTGTATGAACATGCGATGAACTGGTATGTCCAAGACCAATATCAAACTTAAAAAAATTTAATGAAATAAAAGAACGAATATAAGACTCTGAAATTAAAAAATTTTTAAATCTACTACGTCTGTAACAATGTTGAAATATAAAGATCATCCATACCAGATGGTAACGTTTGGAAGACAAGATTAAAAGTTCAGTCCAAAGAGATTTGTGCCTTTAGTATCAGGTTTCTTAAATTAATTTTCTTGTTTTAAGCAGCGTCTCCAAAATTCGTAAAACTAGATTCGCAAAAACTAGATCCACATTTCTTCTACTCCTTTATATTTATTCCACATGGAAACACACTCCTACAAGATTATTCCAACTAATTCTACCATTGCATACTATTTTTATTTCTTCGAATGCTTTGCACTGTTTTGCGCTATGTGTGTTTCTTTTATATCCCTGGGTGTTCCATTCGAAAACCATCCCAAAAATTTTTTAAACACTAATAAAAAATATTTGCGATGGAATTTTAAATTTTTCTGGTTTTTGAGTAAGACAATCATAACACTTAAAAACAACGTAGTGATTATGTCCACCACTTCAACCGGTTTGAACTTAATTGATGATTTGGTTAGGATCGATGAAATGTCCACAATAAACAATAAATATTTGAAATTATAAGTGTTTAAATTATTAGTTGAGGAGAATATACCAAATAATAAATTTCATTAAGAGCTTCAAATCTTTTAAATTAAATAAAGCAAAGTGCGTGTGAAATATCATTCGAATATTTTTATTCATTTGAGTTTATGTATGAAATCTAGTATTGTGCAAATGTCCGCCGCAGCTTCGTATGGGCGTTATTCGAAATGTCAAACTTTCCATTACTCTGGCTAATAAATTAGGTTGAACTTGATCGATGGCATTGGCAATGTAGGCTTTGAGGACCGCTGTTGTTTGTGGCTTATTCGCATATATCTGCGACTTAAAAAAACCCAGAAGAAAAAATCTGACGGGGTCAAATCGCACGATCTCGGTGACCAGTTCACAGCAAGAGTAACTTTTTTGGTATGGATGCTTTTGATTTCGTGTGGAATGGTATCGTCCCAAATACGAAAATTTTCTTTGTTGACGTACCCATTAAGCGAAACGATTATGACGGCCGTAAAATGGGCTATAAAACATCTAATCGCATGCACGTTTTTCTGGACGTTATATCCGTCCATTATGAATAAAAGATAGCCGATTCGACAATATAGACAATATTAACTTTCAAAGTTCTATAGTTCCTCTTGGAAGGATCGTAATTTTTATTATAATTTTTTTTCTTTTCGCTATGCCGAGAAAATGATATCGACCAAGTCGAAGAGGCCTCTGATATAATTGGTGCCCGTACAGACCTGTTTTATTGCATTTTACATCGGTAATGGCAGAATTTTTGGCGATAGGCTCTCACATTCTTGAAGGATAATTTGGTCTGCGATACTTTTACTTGCCAGATCTAATCATATAAGTATGTAGCATTTTTATCGATTGTGTCCAAAGTCGAAATCAACGAATGCAACTGCTCTATTAAATATGAGCCTTACATTATGTATTTGATCACAGCTTGATGTGGCATATGTACATACTGGTATATCTATAATTCAGTAGAAAATTATTCACTTTTTAATTCCCATGGTATATGTGTTGTCTTAAACTTTATTAAACTCTTGTTCAAAGACAGATTATGGTAGCAAGTTAACTATGTCCGACGCACAGTAGATCATTTTACGAGAAGGCGGCAAAAACTCATTTTTTATGGTCAACGGTTGTAAAATGTTAAAGTTCATTCGAAAGTACCTCGGGAGCCGAAAAATTTAAACTTTATTTCAACCATATCACAGTGAACAGGGTGATTCAAAATGGACATTCTCCGTATTTTGTTAAAATGAGATATTTCTTAGTAAGATTTTGATTTTTAAACATCTACAACTTGTGTAAGTGTTCGTTTCTTGATTGTGATGTTGCCTGTCTACCTGTATTTTTCATGCTAGAATATGTTTTTGGAGCATATTCTCAAATTAGTTTACGATTAGGATATTGGTCCGTTGGCGAAAGAGTGAGAAAATAAGGAAAATGAAGAAAAAAAAAACAAATTCAAGAAAGATATTTAGAACTAGGCCTAGCAAGGAGAAGGAAACACAAATGAAGGAAATACTGCAAAGAGATTTTTTTTCAGATCCAGAAACTGCGGTATCTATCACAGGTGTAGATTTGGAACTAATAAGGCGATTCAACGTTATATTACAAGTTCTAGCATGCAGCAGAAGAAACATAGATTTTATAACGAAAAATACCCTTGGAGATTTATGCCATCCACAGTTCATAAAATTTTCTACCATGGCGAACAAATAATTTAACACAATATGCTACCAGGAGATCTATCTGAAGAAGCGCAAGAAAAAAGAAACAAAGACATATTTAATAAAATTGTTTAATAGTAATTTTTCAAAACACTAGAGGTAGCGCTATTTTATCGTACATTATGTACATTTATGAACATTAATCAATTTTAAATTTACAAATTTACAATAAAAGTTTACATATAATATTTATAATGTCCATTTTGGACTTAAATTGAAACCTACGTCTTCTTCATTAAAACCTCTTTATATTTAGTGAATTTGAACCAGTGTTTGTATTTTTTATGTCCGCTACATAATAAACTATTTTTTAATTCGAACTGCTTCAAAAAACCAACCTTTGGCCCTTCGTACTAACAATTTCACGGGGGTCAAAGTTTGTCACTTTCTGACAAAATTTAAATCTTTAATACGTATAAGTTGTAAACATGACTCAAAATATAAGACTGTGTAAAAAAACTTTTTTTAACAAATTTTAATACTTCATTTTTGTACCAAAAATCTGCTAAAACTTGAAATGCATTTTAAACCCATCATAACTATTTTTCTAACGGGTCGATTTTAAAGTTTTATATCTTAAACTTAAAGCTTATAGTCTCACCTAGTAAACAAAAAACCGCCTATCAAATTTCTAATCCAGTCAAAAGTTATAGATTTCTGACCGCCTTCTCGCGAAATGGTCCACTGTGCGACGGCCAGTAGGCAACAATTCGTGAACAGTTTGCATTTGTATGATCTTTCACCAAAATTCGTTGCAAGGAACGTCTGCTGAAGTCTCTATGATGAACACTTAATTGTTCGAGCATTTGGAAAACGACGCGGAAAGCGACTACGAAATTCACGCTGCGTTAAAACAGTGGACTGAAAGTTTATCAAACAAGCTGTAATAATAGTTATACATCATAAATGTCAAAGCACATCTGCGAAAATAACAGACAATTCTAGCTGTGACATTAATTAATTAATGGAGTTCAGAAATTAATATTTAATCAAAAGTCGTCTTTCTAATTTTTCGGGGTAATATTTTATCGGTAAATTGGTGTGCCATTTATAATATATATTTTGGGATCCTTGGAATCCTTCGCTATATTATAAAAAAACAAAAACACTAAAGCTTAATGACTATTATTATTGTTATTATTTATTTATTTATTTATTTATTAATTTTTTTTTTTTTGATATAGGGTTTGAGAAGTCAGAAATTGTTTCTTAATAATTTTTAAATAACGTAAACTGTAAAAATAAAAAAACAAAACCATCACATTTAATGCAAAAGTATTGTTTTCTGTTATTTTTAATACATTTTTTCTATACATTTCTATTTTTGTAAAAAAATCCAATAATAAAAATGTTGCAACTACTTGTACATGGATTACAAGCTACATTTGTGACTTTTGGTAAAATTTTGTAGTTCTTAACTTAAATAATAATTTTTCAAAACGGTTAGAAAAATAATGGAAACTGCAATCTGTATTAGGCTACTCTTTGTATTTTTTTTAAATTATTGGTATCTATTTTGGCGTACTCATCTATATATGTATATAAAATTGGATGTGTGTATGTATGTATGTATGTATGTATGTAACGTAATGGCTCCAAAACGGTTGGGCCGATTTTGACGAAATTTTCAGGGAACCTTCAGAATACTCGGGCGGGTGACACTGTGAAGTCCGATTTTTTATTTTCGGTCTGTGGGCGGAGGGGCGTGGCAAAATCCAATTTTCATATTGCACCACCAATGACATATACATATATTTATTTTTTGTGCTTTTTTTATTTTATTTTACTTTTTTTGGAAAGCCGTTGTCATGTTCATCTAAGCGAGATATCAAACGCTTAAATCGGTTATGTAGTTCTGAAGATATTTTGAGCTGACGGTGTCAGCTATATGTACATAAAAATTACGTGTATGTTCGTGATCGCTAAACTCAAAAACTACTAGACCGATTTTGACCAAATTTTATATGCATGCTCTATGGGCCGTGAGGAATGTTTCTGTGTAGTTTAAAGTTCGTCCAACAGATGGCGCAATACTTAGTTTTGTGTGTGTGTTTTTGCACCGTAACTAAAGAACTACTGCACCGATTTTGACCAAACTTTATATACATGTTCTATGGGACGTGAGGAGTGTTTCTGTGTAGTTTGAAGTTCGTCCGACAGATGGCGCAATACTTAGTTTTGTGTGTGTGTTTTTGCACCGTAACTCAAGAACTACTGCACCGATTTTGACCAAACTTTATATGCATGTTCTATGGGACGTGAGGAGTGTTTCTGTGTAGTTTGAAGTTCGTCCGACAGATCGCGCAATACTTAGTTTTGTGTGTGTGTTTTTGCACCGTAACTCAAGAACTACTGCACCGATTTTGACCAAACTTTATATACATGTTCTACGGGACGTGAGGAGTGTTTCTGTGTAGTTTGAAGTTCGTCCGACAGATGGCCCAATATTTTGTTTTTTGTGTTTTGCCCAATAGAGATTAGCGCGATAAGCCTATGCTGCGTTTTACTGAATTCGCCGGGTCCTTAACCAGCGTGTAGTGGGGTTAATTAGCCCGATACCTTTATTTGAACAATAATTGCTATGTCGATTTAGTGCAAATTTGAAGGCAAAACAAGGTTTGCCCGGGTCAGCTAGTATATCATAATTTCGGTAACAACCATATATTTATATTGCTGGAACCCAATATTAGCTAAGTTTTATGATTTTTTTAGATTTTTTGTTTGTTTAAATGATTTTTTTAAGGGCATATACGGCAGGTACCCAGTCCTTGGGCAGATTTTATCCAAAACTCGAAGTATTTCTTGATGATGAAGTATAACTTGATGATGAAAAGTATGAAGAAATTTCTTTAAACTAGTTCTTGTCTTTTAATTTTTGTCTAAATTTGCTCAACGTGAAAACATTTTGTACTTAGCGGGCGCTGCTCTCACATTACGTAGGGCTTATACAGGGCAAGGCAGTAAACCGGACCGTGAATTGACGCATGCCGACAATAATTTGAAGTTTTGTTCCTGAAGGAAGAAAAATAAAATTTTGTAAATAAAAATATGCTGACTTTGATTTAGTTATTTTATTTTGAGTAAATGATACCACGATACAATTATTATTTATCATTCGTATAAAAATAAATTGTTATAACTATTGTCTGTCTATCTACGTCACGACAGACTATTTTCGACTACTAGTACGAGTACGTATTCTGTCATGACAACAAAAAATTAACTTGGCATACATATGTACGTACGTGACGTAAATTTCAAAAAAAAAAAATCATTTTTCAGGTAGAAAATTATCTATGCTAGATTTTTTAACACTATTCTAACATTGTGATTTGGAAAGAAATACACAATGGTGTTTGTATCACAGAAACTTTGTTTAAGTAGTTCACTAATGTTTAAGAAAAAAAACCGATTTAAGTTTCAAGTGCGAATTACTTGAACTTTATTATTCTGTTTCTTATTATCAACTAAACTTATTATTTACAAAATATTTATTATTGGACCACAAAATGCAAAACAAAATCTAACGGCATTAACTTTAAGCAAAAGGAATGTCAACAACAATGCAGTGGCTGAATGGAAGGTTGGAGTAAACAACTACTGCTGCGCTGCAATCGATACTGACATTATTCCTTTTATTTACTTTTGCTGAAGATCAAAAAATAAATATACCAACAACAATGCACAAACATATTGATCCAAAGAAACTAATGAGAATATGCATGTAATTTGTTGTTGCTTCGGCAAAACTGTAACAAGTCTATATTAGGGTGGCCCGTAACAAATTAATTAAAACAAATTAATATTAAATAAATTCAATTATATAAAAATAAAATAAAATTAATGGCGATCTTATCCGACATGCTCCCCCCGTTGAAGCTCTTGGTTCAACCTTCATCTGAAGAGGGTAAGGGAGCCACCTTTTGTATGGGACGACGAAATAAGCCATTTTTTGATTTTGACTCAACCACTCGAATTCGTCCATCAGAGCCAGCTATAGTTTTGGTTACTCGAGCTAATAGCCATTGTTGCGGGGGAGTGTTGTCCTCATGAATTACGACTAGTTGCCCTTCCGTGATGTTAGGTTGTATTTGGTACCATTTTGAACGTTGTTGCAGCGATGAAATGTAATCACGGGACCACAAATGCCAAAACTGTTGCTTTAAAAATGAAATACGTTGCCAACGGTTGAGCGACGTTTGTTTGGTAGCATCAAAGTTTTGATCTGGTAAAGCGACAAGTGATGAGCCAATAAGCAAATGGCCTGGTGTGAGCGCTTCGCCATCATTAGGGTCATCTGACAATGGGCAAATTGGGCGTGAATTCAAAATTGCTTCGACTTCGATGATAAGAGTCTGCAATTCTTCAAAAGTGAGGTAGGCATGGGCAATATTTTTTACGAGGAGCGTTTTTACAGATTTCACGGCAGCCTCCCATAGGCCACCGAAGTGTGGAGCACGAGGGGGTATAAAACAAAATTCAAATCCGGTTTGTGATGAATATGCTCGTATTTCATGAGCCATGTTTTCATGAAAAAACAACTGCTTCAACTCATGTAACTTATTGTGAGCTCCAACAAAATTAGTAGCATTATCGCAGTAAAGCTTTTGTGGTATTCCTCTGCGACCAACGAAACGTTTAAGGCACAAAATGAAGTTGTTGGTGGACAAGTCTGACACCAGTTCCAGATGCGTTGCCTTTGAACTAAAACAAACGAAAACGGCAATATAAGTTTTGTATGGAACTCTTCCTCGAATACGATAAGACGTAAGAAAAGGGCCACAAAAATCCACGCCGGTAATTATGAACGTACGTTGAGCTCTGAAGCGGTCAGCTGGTAAATTACCCATGATTTGCTCTAACAATTTCGGTTTATAGCGAAAGCAGTGAACGCAGTCACGAACAACCTTTCTAACCACGTCTCTAGCATTGACTATCCAGACCTTTTGCCGCAAGATGCCCAGTAAAACCTTAGGACCTGTATGCAAATGACTTCGATGCAAATGTTCAATATATAATTTCACGAAGCGATGGTTTTTAGGCAACAAAACTGGAAATCGTGCGTCGTACGGAATTGGAGCATTTCATAATCGTCCACTAACTCGAATTAAATTGACGACACCGCTGCCGACATTGGTTTCATGGAGAAATGGAGATAATTTCTGCAGTGATAGATGAACAATTCTTCCTTTAGCCATAGCATTCAAGTCATCTGTAAAATAATATCGCTGAATGTGAGCAACGATTCGAAAGAAAATGTGGTCTAGCTCGATAGGTTGAAGATGAAGAAGGTCCTGGGGCTTCAATGAACGGTCTACTGGGCATCTGTTGAATAAACGAAAAATATAAGCAATTATTCGAATAATTTTAAAATATGATGAATGCTTATCGATAACGCCTTCTATGATGCTTGATGTGACGTCAGAGTATTTAAAAACAGCTGCCTTTCTCCGTTCCAATGGGCTAACGGATGTGTCTTCTATAGTAGGTGGCCAATTTGAATTGTGTTCCTGAAGAAAAGTTGGACCTCTGAACCAAATTGTATGGGGTAAATCCTGAGCACTGCAACCCCGGGAAACGATATCCGCTGGGTTGCTTTTCGAAGGAACGTGTTTCCAAAAAATACCTCTAGTGTTTTCTTGTAGCTCTGAGACTCGATTAGCGACGAAACACTGTAAAGTTGATGAATGTAATTTCAGCCATTGTAGGACTATTTTTGAATCTGTCCAAAAATAGATTGATGAAACGAATTTTTCAATTTTTGGTTTGATTTTGTGCCATGTTTTGCTTAACAAAACAGCGGCACATAATTCGAGGCGAGGAAGTGATTGGGCTTTGATAGGAGCAACCTTGGATTTTGCGATCAAAAGAGAAGTTTTGTAATCACCATCAATGCGAACGCGATAGTAAATACAGCAACCGTATGCTCGTTGAGAGGCGTCTGCGAAACCATGAATTTCTCCTCTGTGTTCAAGGGTAGTAAGCACATATCGAGGTACCTCAATTTTTTCTATATTTTCGAGATCTTGAATTTGTAGCCAAAGTGATTTTAGGGGATTACTAATGATATCATCCCAGTTACAATTTTGGACCCATATCTCCTGGAGTAGATATGGGTCGTAAATTTTTGCAACGACTGACAAAATGGATCTCTTTGTGGGGGCGACAAACTTGGGCAGCTGGAATCGAAAACAAAACATATCAATTTTTGGTTTCCAAGACATACCTAATGTTTTGGTGACGTCATCCTCAGCCATTTTAAATTGAATTTCGTCATCTTGCGTGTTGTTGATGTTGCCATAGTTGCTGTTCCATTTTGCTAACTCTAGATCATGTAATTCAAGAATTTTCACAAGTTCATGTTTCTTTCTTAACAACGTTTTCACATCGTTCGATCCAGTAAGAACGTCATCGACATAGAGGTCATCACGAAGAACTTGCGAGCCAAGCGGATAAGAGCTACCATATTTTTCTGCAATGAAGAATAAACTACGGATTGCTAGAAATGGAGCCGACGATAAACCATAAGTGACAGTGTTCAGCTGAAACACTTTTAATTCTTCTTCTTTGTTGCTTCTCCACAATATGAGCTGATACTTTACATCACGCTCATCGACGCGAAACTGCCGATACATTTTAGATATGTCAGCGGTGAGAGCAAATTTATTTAAGCGAAACGAAAAGAGCGTTGTAATAAGGTCCTGCTGAATTGTAGGGCCTACCATTAGAATATCATTAAGCGAACGATTCGACGAAGTTTGAGCCGACGCATCGAAGACGACTCGGATTTTTGTTGTAGTACTTTGTGGCCGAAGAACACAATGATGTGGAATGTAATAATTCGGGCCACTCAACGACTTATTGTAGGGCGACATATGTCCAAGCGATAAATATTCTTCCATAAACTCGACGTACATTGATTTTAGAGTTGCATCACGTTCCAATCGTCTTTCGAGCGACAGAAAACGTCTACGAGCCATTTCAAATGAGTCTCCTAATGTTTCGGGCGACTTTTTGAACGGCAAACGAACTTCAATTCTGCAATTTTGATCTATGCGCATAAAGTGACGTTCGCATGCTTCTTCTTCTGGTGAATATTTTGCTGGAGAATTAGCGTACTCCTCAACTTCCCAAAACTTGGCCAAAATGGAGTCAATGTTTGAGGAACTAGTGGCGAGATTGCATGTGGGCAATGAAGATCTAGCTCCTGCGTTAAAAGTTCCACCAACTATCCATCCAAAAACTGTATTAGTGAGACTCGGCATACCTTCTCCCAGTGAAATTCGGTCATCGAGCAACAAATCGAAAAATATTTCAGTACTAATTAATAGATCAATATGTTGTGGTTTGTAGAACAAAGCATCTGCTAGTTCTAAAGCCTGTGGTATTTTCCAATGAGATGTTTGAATGAACTCACCAGGCTGCCGGGCTGATATTGATTTAGTAACTGCAAAGGTAGAAGACCACTGGAATGAACTCACACGAGACTTTACTGTAGCGCAAACCGATGATTTAATGTTTGTGCGCACTTCGCCAATTCCAGAAACTTCTTGATAATACGTCTGAGACTTCAATCGGAATCTTTTTGCAGTTTCCTCTGAAATAAAATTAATTTCCGAACACGAATCAAGCAGAGCTCTTACCGGATGAAAGGTGCCAGTGGAATCCTTCAAAAGAACAACAGCAGTGGGGATGATCGGTCGTTTAAATGAGCGGACTACAAATGAGACTGGGTTGTTTTGATTTCCAACAGATGTTTGAGGTTGCGTTTGTGATGTTGAATTATCAGCATATGCAGAATTAGAATATTTGTGCAACAGTGTATGATGCAGAGAGTGGCACACACGACAACGAGATTTCGATAAGCATTTCGACATCATATGACCTTTACGGAGATAATTGATGCAGCAATTATTACCTTTTATAAAATTAAATCTTTCGGAAACAGCAAGCGATGAAAACGTTGAACATGTTGATATATTGTGATCCGAAGAGCTGCAGTATGCACAATTCCAGTTTGAGTTTACAAAGGTATGAGAAGGCTTGTATTTGTTTAGCTTTGGGGTTGCAACTTTCGATTTGTCATGTATTTCAACCTTTTTTCCATGACTTTCCAAAAACTGACAGCGATGGCTTAAAATATTATAACAGGTATCCCACGAAGGCAACGATTTGAAATCTTGTTTTTCATCATAGCTTATTTTAGAATCAGCATCCAATTTCGATAAAACAATATGAGTTAAAAGTCCATTAAGAACATCCATCTCTGACCCGAGCGATAGAAGCGAACCACGAATTGCCGCAACAGTATCAATGATGTTTCGTAGTGAATTACTGTCACCCTTGGACATCGAAGTAATATTGAACAACGTAGAAATATGTTCTAGAAATATGAGCACTTTGTTATCGTATCGGTCCTCCAGCCTTTTTAGCGCCTTTGGGTAATTCTCCTCGGTTACCTGGAATGGTTCCACAACTGCTAAAGCTGGACCCGACAAACAATTTAATAAATAATTAAATTTGTCGACGCCAGTTATCGAAGAATTTCCATGTACCATGTTGTTAAATGTGGTGATGAAACGTTTGTAATCACCATATTTTCCATGGAACTTGGGCAACTTAAGTGAAGGCAAACGAGTATGATGTTGGGTACAAGAAACTGAAGCGTTGAATAACGTTTGATCTATTTGCATAGACCCACTTTGTTTGTTCAGTAAACCCATTATTTTTGCCTTAGCAACAATAAAAATTTCTTCCAAATCACTCCTTGCAGCATCAGTAGGGCTAAGTTTTTCGATTTGCCCTTGAATGTGACATAACTGTTTAAAATATGACTCCAAAATTTGAAGCCTACATTCCAAAATGGTGGAGTCAGCATTGTCGCCATCTTTTTCTACCTTTTTTTTGAATATTGGTGATGTTTCTCTTCATGTTGCTGCGTTGTTGTTTTAACATTACCAAATCTGAGCTCGCAGCAGCAGCCTCTGTCACACCATCAGCGTTGTTGTTGGCCATTGTCTTTCACGGATTGAACGACAATATATACGAACAGTTATATGATAACTAACGGATCACGATTGTATATAACGCTTTGAAGTTATGTACAACTTTCGAAACAAAAGTGTAGAAATTTCGAAAATATTGTGAACCACTAACGACGATAAAAGTTTCCGCTTGAAAAATTACCAAATGTAACTTTCTTCCACAAATATTCGGTCGGCTGTAATAAGTTGTAGCCCAAATTCTCCGTAATAACAGCAATTGATAAGCATATTGATAGAGCAACAAATTTGAAATTACGATGCACCAATAAAATTTGTCACTTTCTCGTAGCTCGAACGAAAAAAATACTGGTTACGGCTCACGAATTAACTGGTAATCTATGTATATCACTTATTACAGACCGTCCTGTCACGGTCGCCAAAAGGTATCACAGAAACTTTGTTTAAGTAGTTCACTAATGTTTAAGAAAAAAATCCATTTAAGTTTCAAGTGCGAATTACTTGAACTTTATTATTCTGTTTCTTATTATCAACTAAACTTATTATTTACAAAATATTTATTATTGGACCACAAAATGCAAAACAAAATCTAACGGCATTAACTTTAAGCAAAAGGAATGTCAACAACAATGCAGTGGCTGAATGGAAGGTTGGAGTAAACAACTACTGCTGCGCTGCAATCGTTACTGACATTATTCTTTTTATTTACTTTTGCTGAAGATCAAAAAATAAATATACCAACAACAATGCACAAACATATTGATCCAAGGAAACTAATAAGAATATGCATGTAATTTGTTGTTGCTTCGGCAAAACTGTAACAAGTCTATATTAGGGTGGCCCGTAACAAATTAATTAAAACAAATTAATATTAAATAAATTCAATTATATAAAAATAAAATAAAATTAATGGCGATCTTATCCGACAGTGTTGTTGAAATAGTTGTAGCGGTCTTACAAGCACAACTTTTCTTCCAGGCGAACACTAATAATAGTTTTTTAAGCCTGCTAAAATTGTAGCACACACAACGTGCTCCTTGTGGATATACCATTTTCTTTTGAATTTTCAAAAATCCAATCAGTCTGTCCAAATCGTTGCCAGCACAATGATCCATTACTTATCATTAGGCCACCGGAATTAAAGCATATTTGCTCCATTCACAATATGTTGCAGATCTTAAGTTGTAGAAAATACAGATACGGGATTTATAAAGTTTTTTTTAGACCCTTGAAACGTAAATTTTTTTAGAAAAAATTAAAATACAGTTAAACCTCGATTATCCGGCTCTCGTGGGACCGGCACCAGCACGGTTAATCGAAATACACGGTTAATAGAGGTTATATTAAAATATACAGAAATTAATTTTTTATTTATTTTTATTTAAACATTCGATTTATGTAACTAGAGATTCAAATATACCACATACATACATATTTTTATACAAAACATAAAAATCGTCAAATATGTATGTATGTATCATCAAAAACATTAAAATTGTGATTTTTACTGATAATGCTTCGGTTGATCAAACTACATGTTTATATATTTGAATACTGACGACACTCGGAATCAATGTTCAATTTGGCATAAAAAAAATTTAGCTTTTTCAGTAATCATCTGTCGTGAAATTTTGAAGAAATTTGCTGCCGCTCCCGTACTTTGTATGTATAGCTTGTCTTAAGGTTGACTTACCTGAAATTAGTGTTGCCTTGAATCTTTCTTGCCGAAACCATTCGTTTAGTGTATATCTATTTTTTAAACCGTCGATTGAATCACTTTTAGAACCATATAGCGAAATTTGTTCTTTATTTTTCACCAAATCGCGTATAGTTTGCTTACCAACTCCATAATTTTCAGACAGCAACTTAACAGATATATTTTTGTCGTAGTCATGAATCAAAGTAATTTTGCCTTTAATTGAAAGAACTTTTCATTGCTCTTTTTGGTAATTTACTATTTGAAGGAGCCATCATTCCACAACAGGTGTTGGCAGATCAAATTTCACATACTAAATGAATAAAAACGCAAATATGTTCTTATGTGTGTGCATATGAACTTAAAAGGGGAAACACCAGATTTAGATTTACATAATAAAAAACATATGAATGCTGCACGGATAATAGATGTAAAGCACGGTTAATAGAGGTATAAATCTAAAGCACGGATAATAGAGGTAAAGCACGGATAATAGAGGGAAAAAATAAATGAACCGCATGCCGGTTAATAGATGTAACCAATAGTCCGAACTTGTCCGAGATCTTGTGGAACAAACCTATTATTTATGATATCCCTGTAATAAGAAATTAATGTCAAAAATTATTGTATGCAATTTTTTGTTTGAACTGTGTACCTGCAAACAAAAATTAATTGAGGAATTTACCAACCTGAATATTTTATACACAGTTCTTTTTGGGACGTGAAATTCAGGAAGAACTGCGTACCTACTAGGCTTTAAATATTTTTGGAATTCTTCACTCTTTAAAGTAACCTACTTATTTCCGTGAGTTGGGCACATTGACATTGAACTTCATTGTTGCTGAGTGAAACAGATTTATGTTCAAAATTAACAAGCATAAAAATAAGTCTACGTTCAGACGAATCATATCTTATTGATATGATTGCTATATTATAGGCGAGATCGACGAGGGGAAAAGAAAGGAGTACGCAAGTTTATTTACTCTGTCAGTACGTTTTGCTTTCTCATTCGTAATGTCAAAAATGCTCAAACGTTTTTTATGTACACACATAAAAACAACTCGTCAACAAGACATGACTTGTGTGAACGCCAAAGAAATTTCAAAGAAGAAAAAGTAAGAATCATGTCAATAAGACATGATGCGTCTGAAAGTAGACTAACAAAAGAAATCACTTCTCACATCAACATAATATAAACAGTGTTTATTTATATTTAGAATTTGCTGAGTTCGCATCAGCGTTACCGTTGTGCTACTGAAGCGGCAATTCGCCCCTTTTTGAATAAATTAAAATTTAGTTTTGCAGTAAACAACTTTTATATAATTCACTAATATTTACATTAGAAAACTGATTTTATTAAGGAATTTAGATTCTGTATTTATTAAATAAAAAAATATATTAAAGATACATTGAAAAAATGTTTGTTGTGGCTTAAGCTCTTCATATGCCGACATTTCATTGGTTGCTAAAACCAAATCGTCAGTGAAGTTTTAGCAACCAATGAAATGTCGGCATATGAAGAGCTAAAGCCACAACAAACATTTTTTCAATGCATTTTGCAGAAAAACTAATTGTTTCTAACGATTAGTCGGGATATTCTCCCGAATAATAAATTTCAATATATTAAAGATATTTTAAAATTTTTTCCGAATTTAACAATGTAATAAGTGAACCAGAAGTTTTCGTAAACGAATTTAAATTAGAAGTAAGGAAAACGACAAGATCTGTGGGTCTTTGAAATCTTCATGTATGAAGTAGGTAATTTGAAAAACTGTGGATGGCAAATTACATCCAAGTTTACATAAATTTGCTACGCATGTACTTACTTTGCTGCACAGTAGTGCTTTTGCTGATCGAGTGCTTTAGAAATTAGCTACTAAAAAATTGTGTTGGAAATAGTGTTTTGCGAATTCAGGTCAGCTTTAAGTTTGTATCAAAATGATTTAAAATAGTGGGTTTCAAATGAAGAGTTTGTTCAAAAAGCTAAGATCTGATAATTTCTCTTGACAAATTATCGTTGTGTGTACTTTACAATTTTGAGGGAATATTGTTCAACAGGGGCGATGTCAAAATACTTAATCTATATGTCAGTCGCAAAGTAGTTCTGAATTGCCTTCACAACCGTCGATCTGGCAAGGCTGTCAGTTATTATTTCTTTATTGATGGAGTTGCCATTTTCGAATATCGACCATTTCACAACCGAAGAACGTGTAAAAATATTTAAAACCTACTTCAAAGTGTTGGTTCAATTGTGGCCACTTTTTGAGCATTACGGTGTTATTACGGTTGTGATAGCCGACCTACTCTGCAGGAAATTAGCAAGATTATAAAGAATTTGAAGAGACTGGAGGTGTTACAGATGTGGTAACGTCTGTGCATCATTGCAATGTATGCACTGCCGAAAATATCGCTTCTGTTAGTCAAAGTGTGGTGGATAATTCGAGTTTGTCGATTCCGTGGCGATCTCTGCAACTGGACCTGTCTTAAGTCTTCTTTTGTTGTATTTTACATCCGGATTTACACCCAGATCCATATTAAGTCCAACTCACTCAACAATTAAAGCCGGCTGACCATTCACAACGCCGTAGGTATGCTGATGGATTGTGTTAGAGCAACATGCTTTCAATGCTGATTTTCCGAAGACAATTTTCTTCAGTCAGAGCGCCATGATCGTATGATAATCGTAATATTACTTTTTGGCGACGTCAATTGGCCGATTGGCGATTTTGGGATTTGACGCCGATAGACTTTTTTCGGGACAACGATAAAGACCGTGTCTACACCGATAATCCCTTAACGTTGGTGAAAACCAACATTCGTCAAGTTAGAGATTTATGTTTCTTTTATTTAGCTTTACTTTTGGATTCGGAAAATTTATAATCCTGTATGCAGTTCGCTTGGAGATTCATTGAAGAACCATCTATTATAATTTAACCTGGCAATTTGTAAATTTTATTCCGTCAACGATTGTTAGAGCTTAAAAAAATATAATAAATAAGCAAAGGAAAAACAGTTCATACCGATTTTCTCAGATAAACGTTCAACGATTTTAATTTTTCCTTTTATGTTTAGTGCTTGTTAACGACCCTTAGGAGAGATTGTATGTTTTATTGAAATCGGTCTAGTACATTGGAATTTATAAGTGTTCGAAGTAAATATAATACACCAAACATTTAGAATTGAAAAAACTTTCTTGTGTAAGGTAGTACATATTATTACCTATATTTTTTTAATAACATTAATATTTTTGGTGCTTTTTAGGGATCGTTAATTTGATTTCTGCTATTAGCTTCATATACTTTTTATAATAACCTAATGAATGTAATATGTTTCGTATTTGCTATACAAAATCCCTCGTCTACACTAGAAATATTAAATACATTTTATGCATGGACTTTGACAGTTATATATATATATATATATATATATATATATATATATATATATATATATATATATATATATATATATATATATTGTTTTAAATTAAAGGGTTGGTTAAATTTTAAAATAAAACAAAAATTGTTGTAAAGTGTTGCACCAATTTTTTCTTAAAATTCCCACTTTTCCATTCAAGGCTCCTTTTAAAATATTTCAGCGGCAACGCTGGTTGCTATGTTTTGTTTTTCTTTGAAGTTTCATTTGGGAGTTATTACTGATGGTTAATAAAAATGGTTTGGGTGATGTTAGAATTGGAATTATGTAGATGGTGTTTGGATTTTGTCTGATACGTACATACATATAATAAGACGCAGAAAGTAACTGAGAACATACCTCGTGAATCACCAAAGTGCTAAAGAAATAAGAGATATTATAGAGCAATGTGAATTCTGTGATAAATATAATGTTAAACTTTCGTGAAATACATACAGACTTACTTAAATATGCAATACCTGAAAAAGTTTTATGAACATATACATATGTACATAAAAATAAGTCTGACTTTAATAAAGTATCAGTTAATATTGTGGAAAATTGGGATTATATGAGAAAAGTAATACTAAGTGCAATCAATAAATCACTTCAAACATGTGCTTCTCGGATGGTTATAATGTAACCATTCTGACGGTCTTAAAAAAATAAATAAAACAAATTACATAACTGATGAATTTCGATCTTTAAACAGTTGAAATAAATAAAAATAAATTGTTTGTTAAACTTCTGTAACTATACCTAATAAAAGATGGAAAAAAATTAGATAAAAATCGAGCAATCTATCTCGATTTTAAAAGAGCATTTGAAACAACAAGCAGAAAAATATTAAAAAATAAACTTCAAAATTACGGAGTAAAAGTCAACGAAATAAAATCGTTTAAATCATAATTAAAAGAGAGGAAACAAATAACTAATGTGAATAATTTAAAATCAAAGTAATGAATATGGCGTTCATTAAATGAAAGCAAAACAAAGTTGTAGAAATAAATATGAATACAAATAGAAGAATAAATGATGAAAAGATAGAAACGGTAAAAAAGTGAATTATCTTGGATTTATATTAGAAAAGGCATATTGAACATATACATAAGTATGTACTTATGTGAAAAGATTGGACAAAATTAATTTTTTTAAGATGAAAAAAAAAATCAATAATTTCAGCAATCAATATGTCAATATATTTAATACATTAATTGAATCATATTTTGTATTCGGCTTACAATATACTTACATATACATATATGTAAGTAATTTATAAGTGCTGCACAAATAATGATCCTAAAACTCATATTGAAATATAAACAAATACACCAATATATTATATGTTAAATGTCTTAAAATTAGTCAAAGACTTAAACTGAAGAGGGTTTTATTTATCCAAAAATTAAGTTGGGATACGAGCTGTACAACTGTACAATATAAAACAGCCAGGAGTGCAGATTACAACTTGCAACTAACAAAACAGTGCAGAGAACGTTTTTGTTTACAAAGGATTAAGTAATTATAAACACTTTCATGTAAGTATGTACAGTTTGTCAAGAAATTGTTTTGACATAGTGAAAAAAATTATTGTTTTGATTTTAATAATGCAAAAATTAGTTTTCCTTTGTAGTTTAACAATTTTTTCTTTTCAATTCTATTTTATCTATATATTAGTTAACAAACAGGAGCAAAAGAAAGAGAAAATAGAGAATAATAACAAAAAAATAGAAGAAAAACAAAATAAATACAAAAATTTTGTTGTCAAGAAAATGTTTTTACAATTTCTTTTTGTGTGTGTGTTTTTTTATACCGTTAGTTTTTACTGTTCAAACTACAATTTTTTCGTTAGTCAAGTGATCATTGATAATGATTTAATTATAGTTTTGTTTTTTTTATAACTGAAGACGATAATTTTACGAGGATTTAAAATGCCTGGCAAAAGAACGTCGACCGGTGTAATTCAGTTAGTTTACTATAACCACGCGATCGGGAAAACGGTCCAAGAGTTGTCTAAAATGTTTTCAATAACTAGGCAAAGTGTACAATATTTTAAATCGCGCTGAAAAAGAAAATAGTCTAACGTGAAAGCTTCCAACTGGGCGTCCACGTAAAATTTCGGAGAGAACAGAACGTCTTTTAAGAAGAAAGGTAGACGAAAACCTTTTGGTATCCATACGAACGCTTGCATGTGAACTTAAAGAAGAGTGTGGCGTGACAGTCTCTCACGAAACGGTATGACAAGTTTTGAAAAAGAACGACTATTCATCCAGACTGGCACGAAAAAAAAACACTGCTTACAATGTAACATAAAGAAAGACGATTGTCTTTTGCTGTAACACATATTTCCAAGCCTGACGACTACTGGGATGACGTTATATTTTGTGATGAGACCAAAATAATGCTTTTCTACAATGATGGTCCTAATAGAGTATGGAGAAAACCTTTGAAAGCATTGGAAAGTCGAAACATAATTCCAACTGTAAAATTTGGAAAACTTTCAGTAATGGTTTGGGGGTGCATTTCTAGTAAGGGAGTTGGAGATCTTTGTTTTATTGAGAACACTATGGCTGCTAATCAATACCTGGGTATATTAAAGCGTCATCTAGTTAACACCGCGACTAAATTTGGGTTTTATTCTGATAGAAAGCCGAATTTCAAATTTTATCAGGATAATGACCCTAAACATAAGGCTCTTTTGGTAAGGACGTGGCTTCTCTACAACTGCGGTAAGGTACTCGATACACCTGCTCAGAGTCCAGATTTAAACCCGATTGAAAATTTATGGTCTTGTCTAAAGAAAAATACTGCCAAAAGGCGTCCCAGAAACCAAAGTGAGTTAAAAGCTGTAATTTTTGAAGAATGGAATAAAAAACCAACAGAATATGTACAAAAAATTATTTTTTTTCAAAGAAACGGGGCCTGCAAGCCCTGATTGATGCCAATGGTGGCCACACAAAATATTGATAATCCTAAATTTAAAGATCCAATCCATTTTTTCATATTATATTAGTATGTAAAAACATTTTCTTGACAACAACATTCTTGAGTTTCTTTTAATTTTTTATCTTATTTCTTAATCTTAAGTTTTTATTTTGTTCTCCTTGCCGTTATTTGTTAGTTAACATATAGCTAAAATTAGATTATAAAAAAAAATGGTAAAAGAGTTAAAACACGTTTTGTTTTTTAATGATGAAAGTCAAAATAAAAACTATTTGCACACTGTCAAAACAATTTCTTGACAAACTGTATGTATATGGAGAATAAAAGAAACAATATACTCCTATTTAGAAAAGGAATATTAAAATTTGTAAACATAACATAAATAATACGTAAATAAATAACTATCAAATTATATGATACATACTAGTAAGTAAATAAATAAAGAAGAATAATAAATTAATAGCGAATATGCGATGGGAATTGTGAGTTTCGATGCTGTTTGAAAGCTGGAATACGAGCAAAGCGATTGAGATATGTTGTACTCGTAGAATAAATTAATTTCTCAAGGGCCCTTCTCATGAGCCTTGTTCAGATAGGATTTCATTTCGGGAGCATTGATGTATGCATGTCTTCTTCATTGTGTGAGTGTGAGTTGATGGCCAAAAAGAGCGCATTTATTTAGAACATGAAGTATGAAGTATTGAACACTGCGTTTGCGATTTTCTCTCGTAATTGCCCGGTAAAAAAAGAGCTTCCTAAAATGTCATGAAAATGTTAAAATTAATATCCGAAAGTATTGCAAATAAAAGTTTGTCAATGCAGGATGTCAACAGAGGAACCAGATTGTTTGTATTTTCTATAGAATTTGTTCTTTTTGTTTTTAGCTAGAGCCAAACAAAATGCACTAATGAATTTTTCGGAGCACTGAAATTGTCGTGTCTTGAAAATGGCTTCCATTTTTTCCTAGATGTTAACGGCCGAAATTTTTGGATACGAACTTGGCCTTATTTTCACAGTAATGTTTTTGTGGGCAGTATTATTACTGGTGAAGTCCTCAAACACATAAATAATTAGACAGAGATTACCACATCCCTACTCTCTCAACTATCACCTCTTGCCTTTTAGTTTATTGGTAGAATATTATTACTTAAAGTTCAAAATAAAGTTTTTTATTATAAATTGTTACAAATTAATAATTCGTTGTGGCATGTACTTAATACCCTCTTACACCTTATCTTTATTTTTAAGACGAAATATTCGACAAATATTCGCTAGTATTAGACGAATGCAATGATGACATAAGGGAATATTCGGGAATATTAAATATATTATAAATTCAAAAAATATATTTTTTAAATTTTTATTTCATTTTTTAAATACTGATTACTAAAATGTAAAATTAAAAGAAGCAAAAATCAAATTTGGGCAAAAGTATTCTTTTGACTGTGTGATTTACGAAGCCTTATGTCTATTTTTTCATATACATATTTATAACATTTCTATTTTTATTAAAAATGAAATTATGTAATAATAATATTCATTAAAGTTGCTATGCAAGATTTTCTCCAAAACAATTATTTAAATTTTTTGTAGTGGACTTGGCTGTGTATATACATGGCTGCATTCCATCGATAGCAACCAAATGATCAGTAATAAATAACATTAATTTTTTGACAAGAGTATAACAAATATTCAAACTTTTTTGCAGCGCTTCTGAAGAATATATGGTTAGAGAGTAATTGTAGCGGAATTTCGTATTCAATAAGAGATGTATACGGAACGTGACGTATTCTTTTCGAGATGAAAACTAACCTTAAAACTTTATTGTTTCAGTTTACACTCAATGTCTGTAGAAAATGATGTAACAAATGTATATGTTTATGAACTTGGAGTGATAATAACAAAATGTTGCAGACGAATTATAAAATCTATTTTGCTACATTTGATAAATTTTTGTATTTATTTTTTGCTTAGTTTAGTTCAAATATTTAGAAAAAGGAAATATAGGAGGTATTCATTTCCTTCATCAGATATTTTTTAATGTTTTTTATAACTTGGTGATACACATTTTTTTTTAACCTAAGTCTTCTTCCATTTTTGTTCGATCTCAGAGCAGTGCTCACCCGCTGAGCTGGCTTAGCTTCATCGACGTAGTGGTAATCCGCTATTAATAAAAAGAAATGACACGGTACATTATATTAACGCTCGATCAAAAATTTATTTTGTTAAAAAATTTATGGTTAATATTGTCATAAAAAATATTGAAAAATATCTAAAGTATTCGATTACAGCTCCAGTAGATACTATAGCTTTCTTGAATTTTATCTAAATAATAACTTTTATACTGTATTTATTTCTCATTGTAGTTGGTAATTGCAAACAATTTGCAAACACGTAAACATCGTGTAATTTTTGTGACGCCAACAACATCCTATGAAGTTCATTTGAGTAGAGAACAAGCACTGCAAGGCCTTGAAATTGAGGAACCAATTGTTGCTGATGTGGTAAGTTCGCAAACAAAAACAAATAAATACATGTGTAGCTACCACTTACTTAAAGTGAATGCTTTAAAATTCATACCCAATTCACCTGCATAATTATTTCATATATATTTGTATTTAAAATGCAGGTAGAAAAACATATTGAGTTTATGAACTCAAGTATGTCTCGTCAATGACCAATGTCAATGCGACAACAGCGACAGCAACAACGTCATCATATACAAGTCGACTGTCGCGTGACAACACCACATTTTTGCCGCCTATTAAATCCAGGACCCGGCATTGGACGAAGGTATTAAAGGAATAGAAAAAGGAAACTAACATAAAAACAAAAATATAAGTACATAGTTTTACTATCGTGAAAGCAACAGCAACAATAAATAACAATGGTAATAATAAGCTATAAAACAACACCACTAACATTATCTCCAATGTCATCAATATTTATATTCTACGTTTGACTACGTTGCCAACAAACTACAATTAAGGTAAAGCTTTTTATATAATATTTTTATTATTATTTCATACCAATTTAGTTATTGCATCTACATTTAATTAAAAGAAACAAACAATTGTTCAGTATAAGAAAAAACTATAAAAGGGTGGTCATATATTTTTAAGGTTGGAAAAGAAAACTGTATAATAAGCTATTTTTTATTATTATAATTTGTTTTATTTATATTTTTTAGTTTTATTATAATTTTTATGCTAAGAGGTAAAGAAATTAAAATATAGAAAGGATTGCAAAGTTTTTGAGGAGCATTTAAGTTTTTTGTTTTCATATACAAGAAACATAATTTTTACTATTGATATTATGAGTAATGATATATAAAATTTATTAAGCACAGTGGGTAATTTTCTAAAGAAATAAAATCTATATTTCCCCTTTTGTCGTTTATATCACTTTATCGTTACTATCTAGTTGTGTGATAAAAACTTATTGATATTAAAAAAACAAATAATTGAACTTATTATTCATCAAGGTATGGTATTGCTTAATCCAAAAGAACACATCGTCCCTTAACCGCCAAAAAGAAGCTTAAGAGTCAAACAACATTTAACTGCCTTTGAACTAATTTGTATGGTCACTGCTAAATTGACTTTGAACTAAAGTTGTGATTATTACTTCTAACGATTATATAACTTTAAGAGATAATTTTAGCGATCGAAAATTATCGATTGCGATGAAAATGTGAAAATTATGTTACTTAAGCTTTTTCCGCGGTAGGGGCACGACATGTTCGTAAAACGATCTGTTATCGTTCTGTAACATGCTCGGAAAGTAATTTCGTGTTTTTCCAACAAAAAACTTAATTTTAATTTTCACTGTTCACAACTCATGAGATTAACTTGATCGAATCCGGCAGTATATAATTCGCCGTAAAAAATCGTCTATTATTAAAAAAAAAATAAATAAATAAAAATACTTTTGATTAGTTTGAGCTGAAGAAATTCTAAGCCAAAATAAAGCTATAGGAAATGTAGTCAAATAAATATTTGATGTTTATAAAATATTAATATATTACAATTAATTCCTGTTGCTAAGCAAAATAAACCAGCTGAACATAAATTATGCACATTCCCCAGTCTTTGTTCTTTCTGTCAAGGTTTATTTAATTATAAATAAGTTTAATATATTCATCAAAAATTTTTTTTCCAAATTGTCCTTTGGCTTAGAATTCTTCTGATATATATTAGATAGTTTAAGTGGATTATATGCATATTTACATATCTTCTAATGTTTAACATAAAATATTGTATCATATCCCTTTAATATTTTTGTATTAAATTTATAAAGACCCACTGTGCTTCAAACTATTAAATATTCTACTATTCTAATAATTTTTTAGAACCACTTGATATAAAAAAAATATTAACAAGAAAATTATATTTATATATATATGTACATACGCATGTACATATGTAGTTGAATATGAAATTGCTACGAGTATATATTAGTATAAATTTAAAAGGATATCCAAACACAAACTATTTAACAATATTTTATCAACATCATCATTTACTTTCTCACTAAAAACTTTTAAGGATAGAGTAACACAAAAGCTTAGAAGAATAGACTCCGAAACTCTTAAAAATAGTAGAAAACAAAGTAAATGAAGCCTTTAATATATGTAACTAAAGTAGCACTTTTTGCTTCATCGTTTTTGAGCTCAAATTTCTTGTGTTGTTGTTCCTAAAATTAATAAAAACGTCGTTGTTTATCGCATTTACTCCTTTTGTTCTTGAAAAATCACAAAGGATTATTTATTTACAATTTCTTGGTAAGGGACTACCAAATTCTGCCCAACTATAATCTGTAAGTGTTGGCTGATGTCAGCTTAAGCAACTGTGGGAACAATCTGAATCATAAGTATGTGTTAAACTATAATGTAAAATGTCAGTTGCTCAAGCAACTGAGAATTCCGCTCGGAAATAGCTGTTAGTATATTGTATATCAAGGTTGGCACTGGGAGTATAAAAATTTTACGAATTGGCTAAAAAAATACTTTTTTTAAGTTAATTTTACTTAAAAATTACATTAAATTAGTCTATATTGTTAAAGATTTGTAGTTTATTCCTCTCTTTTGTTTTGATTATATTTTGGTAAAAGAAAGCTGTAACTTTCTTCTACGACTTTCGAAATATTAATCTTTACCCAGAAATCGCTAATGTTTTTAGTATTTTATTACTTCTTTTATTGATTACGTTTCCGTCTGCTAAATTTATTGAACCATTTGAAAGTTTGATTAAGAATTTGTTGACAGGAAAGGTATAAATGGACTCTTCGTTCATGAATCGTGGAGTACGGAGAGTCATGAAGGCCTGCGGTCCATGTGCTGCGTTGTTTCAAACCGATCATCCAATGAAACCGTAGCAGTTAGAAATATTTATACAAATTATTTTAATATATATATATATATATATATATATATATATATATATATATATATATATATATATATATACAGTAGAATCTTAGAAAAGTTAAATCTCATAAAAGTTAAACACGCGGATAAGTTAACAGTTTTCCATAATCCACGTGCAGCTCTAAAAAGTTAACTTTTCGGTTAACTTTTTAGAGCGTATACATGTAAAGTAAGTTTCTCGAAAGCAGTTGAAAGCATCAATAGCGTTATAAAATGGTTTGAGAGCAACAATGATGCAAATCATGTGTCAGACCTAATCAATATGCGCACGAAAATGATCAAGAGCTATTATACAAAAGAAAATAAACAAACAAGCCTTGACTGCTTCTTTAAACCTCTATAAACTGTTTTATGCGAACAAAAAAACTGGGCGGGACTGTGAAATTGAACACCCAGTACAAACTAAACCTAAGTTTCTTTTTTGTAATAATGAAAACTATTATATAAGTCTTTTAATAAAAATGTAACATTTGGTATCTAAAAAATTGTTTACATATTACATACATACCTTATTTATTCCTTTTTTCGACTAAAGAAAACCGCTTAGAAAAGTTAAAAGTTCGAAAAAGTTAATACCCCTTGGGACATTTTGGTTAACTTTTATAAGATTCTACTGTATATATATATATATATATATATATATATATATATATATATATATATATATATATTTTTTTTTTTTTTTTTTTTTTTTGCGTCATCCGCCTTTAAACATTTTCGTTTTTGCACTTCGTTTGAGGTAGAAGTAGGCGAACACAATGAAAAGTTTTACTAATTGTTGTCCGTTGCACATTCCAAATATTAAGTGAAGGAATCGTTAACATTAGGCCCTTAAGCCATCTCACCAAAAATATAACGGAAACTGTTTGTGTTTGAATCTACGTAATTTGTCACAGTAGGTCTGAAAGTCAAAGAATTATAGGATGAAATAAATATTTTCAATGGACTTATTCTTTATCTTCCTAGAAATTTTGAAAGTGGTTTATTTCATTTAGCAAAATTTTTAAGAAGTCTTAAACTTTCGAACGCTCACTTCCACTCTTTCCGACGTTTTGGTTCTTAGTTGTTTTATAGCGTCTACGCAAACCCTTCCAAAGCGTTTGGTATTCGCTTCCTTCAATTAATTAAACACAATTTACTGAATGATTTCGATATTCATCAATAAAAATTTAACCTACTTTCAATTTCAATGGAGTTGGCTGTCGCCAACTATACGTTTTGCTTCATAAATTTTGCTTCGTAATTTTTGTATGTTTTATTACTCATGTCATATTATTAAAAATAGTTCATTAAATGCAGAGAGTAAAACGCGTGTGATTGGTGTAAGCTTAGAAAGAAAAAAAACAAGTGAGTGTTTTATTAAACAGGAAGTTATAGACATGTCAATTACAATTGTACATGGTTGTAACTGATAAATGTCAAAATAAGTATATAAAGTTGCCATTAGCAATGATAATTGTTCGTACTATTTTAACATCTCCCCTGAACAAGTATTCTGTATAATTATTTTAGTATTTGATTTGCAATAAAATTATTTGATAACCTTTAATATTATTTGTTCCTGTTTACAAAACATCTCCACTGAACAAATTTTTTCTGTAAATATTTGATCTTTAAATATCAGTAATTAAGTTAATTCATATTTACATTCAAGTTATTTCAAATTCATGTAAAACTTTTAACTGTGAATAGTTTAATTAATGCATATTTTGATTTAATTTAATCCGAATCCATTTAAAAATTTCATTTGTTTAAGGGCGACGACGCCCTTTGTTAATATGTCAGCTAACATATTGTTACTTTCAATATACTTTAGTACAATTTGATTATTTTTGATAGCTTCAGATATAAATTTGGATTTAATGTCTACATGTGTTGTTCGAGACGAATAAGAATTGTTTGTTGCAACATGTATTGCGCTTTTGTTATCGCAAAAGAGTATTAAAAGATTGGTGGCATTAACCCTAGAAGGTCATGCTTATTTTTGTTACGTAAAAGCTATTCTTCGTCGTATCGACGACGGTTATATAAAAAGGGGTATAAAAATTTTCTAAAGCATAAAAAAAATTTAAAACTCAATTTGTTTTGTTATTTGCTTTGTGTTTCAGCGAAGTAAAACAAAAAAATTTTTAATTCATTATTTATTAACAAATTAAAATTTCACAGCACTACTTCACTTGGCTTATTGTACAAAACATAACTTGAAAAATGTTACAAAAAATTAAAAACTAACAAAAATAATTCAGTAAATGCATTTATATCTTAAAACTAATATATTAGACAATACAGGTACAAAATTTCATAAGTATCAGTCAACAATTTGCACAAGAGGCACAAAGTTCTATGTTGTGGTCCCCGCACAGGCTTTTGCTACATTTAAAACAGGATGATTTTGTCATTCGTCGTTTAAATGATGGACAAAGAGCGCATATCTTTCTTTTCGTGTCTTTTGGTTCTTCTGACACGCTATTATTATTTTGAGTGGTATTTGGCAATATATTCGATTTCACAGATGTTTTCAACGTTGGTATCTTAAGTCTATCAGTCAGCTGTCCCTTGATGAGTGAAAAATGTAACTGCTTCATGAAGTCGTGACGACTTAGGGGCTTTTTCTTCAGATGAAACATATTATGAGTATAAATAACATAACTATTAATGAAAGCCATGTTCAATATTCCATAAAATTGGCACATTGGCCATCTATTGGTTTTCCTCGAGCAGATCATAAAGCTGCACATTTGGTCAAATGTATTCACACGGCCTTTCGTTTTATTATAAAATTCTACCATATATGGCTTTTTTGAAACTTGGTTTACTGCGCCCTCTTCATCACACGATGATAGTAACTAAACCATTTTATTTGATTTTGTCTTGTAAGATAGAAGCGTTAACTCATTGTCATAACAAAACAGAGAGGTTCCGTATTTCCGACTTTTAAAATTTTTTAACTCAGCAGGAATTTCCTTTTTATTTCAGCGCAGAGTTCCCACTAATGTGAGCTGATATGGTTCCCATAATAAAGATTTGGCTAGTGGTACTGATGTAAACCAATTGTCTAATGTAATGTTTCTATTAGATCCATGAACAGTTTTTGTTAACTCCTTAACGTAGTACTCGCCAAGTGGAAGGGTGCTTTTGTTTGATGCTTTTCCAAGGTATGGTGCAGCATCAACCAAGTACTTTGTGCCGCTGTCATATTTAATCAACATTTTTAACCCATATTTGGCAGGTTTATTGGGTATATACATACGGAAACTGCACTTTCCCCTGAAAGCCAGTAGTTGCTCGTCGATCGTAAGGTCTGACCCAGGAATATAATTTTGTCGACACTTCTGGATAAACATTTCCCAAACTTTTCTAATAGGAGCAAATTTATCGTCTATGTTTTGTATACGTGTAGTTTTATCGTCAAATATAAGACAGGCCAAAAGAAACTTGAATCTGGCTTAAGTTATTGTTGATACATATTTGGCACCAGAATAGGATTCGTCAAACAATTCCGTAGCAGACAGATGTTGGTCCTTCTTAACAGCAGTTAAAACAAATATTCCAATTAGCGCTGTTACTTCGCTTGGCGAAGTTATTCTTCTTTGAGCTTCATCTGTTTTGCTAAGTAAGTTAGACATACGATTATTTATCTCAGCATTATTCCACATTACTATTTGATCTATTATATCTTTGGTTACAAACATTTGAAAGCATTGCAAAGGGTCAGTGATATTTTTGCATTGTCGCATTGGTCCTCTTGCTTGGTGAATAATATGAAGACCATAACGATGAGATATCCCTTTTTTTGTAGACCACTTGTGATTGTTTTTTTCCACGCAAAATGGTTTTAGTAAAGGGTATTATACTCGATTTAGTTCTTAAAATATTTAAAGGCAGATCATCGGCATCACTATTGTCTTCTGATCTGTTAGATTCTGAAAAACTTTCATTTTCTTCTAACTCCATATCAGATACATTGCTATCATAGGATATCTCGTTATCATTAATGTCATCATTATCATTAATGTCATCGTCCAACTCGCATTCGTCATCACACATCAAAAGAAATTTTTCAATATCTTCATCTGTTAGCCTTAGATTAGAACTCATTTTGTGGAAAAGGTACAACAACGAAACAAGAACTTTAAAAAATTATATATTTAGTGATATAAACATACTGTCCTAAATGCAAAAAGTCACACAAAGTTCATACTTCGTCGTTTTGACGACGCTTATAAGAAAAAAACCAACTTACCTAATGCGTAGCAAGCCAAACGCGTACACATAGGAAGGGTATAGCTAAAACTGACGTTGTACCAAAATTGAGCTTAAAAAATGTATGCAAAGAGAAATAAACACAAAAGTAACAATACGCGTCGTCGATTCGACGAAGGATGATCTTCCAGGGTTAACAGTCAATTCCTTTTCGAGTCGCTTTAAACATATTGACTCTTGAATAGCTGCGACTATGGCCATAAACTCCGCTTCCGTGGTCGATAGAGCAATTGTTCGTTGACGTCGTGTTCCCCACGAAATAGCGGCAACTTGATGAGTGAAGACATATCCTGTTGTAGACCGTCTGCTATCAATGTCGCTGCCCCAGGCAGCATCGCAGTACCCAGTGATTTTACTACACTTACCAGTCCATATAAGAGCTTTGTTGATCGTACCGTTCAAATATCTCAACACACGTTTAACAGCGTTACAGTGTGCCTTTCCTGGATTTTCAGAGAATCTGTTCAGCATGTTGACGGCAAAACAGATGTCTGGACTGGTTTTTTGGGCAGCGAACAATAGACAGTCCACAGCTTGCATGTAAGGGACATCCTTCATAAGCATCTTGTCGGCGTCGTTTAATGGACACATATCCGCAGTCAGCTTTTGGTTTAGTTCAATTGGTGTGGAGATTCCATTCCATTGATCCATACCAAATCTGCAATATATTGGCTCTGATCGATTTTAATAGTCCGCACCTTCTCGTCTCTTCTGATTCGCATTCCCAATATTGATGAAGCTTGACCTATGTCTTTCATCTTGAATTTTGCAGATAGTGCGGCTTTAATATCTATTATCGTCTTCATTTTGTTTGCAAATATTAATACGTCATCGACATAAATTGCCAACATAAGCATTTTCTTTCTATTTGCTTGGTAATAAATGCATTGGTCGACATTGCTGCGCTCTAGGCCAAAGTTCAGCAGCACGTTGTTTAGTTCCTCATTCCACATTCGACTAGATTGCTTCAGGCCGTACAGGGATCTGTTCAATTTACATACCAGGCCGGAACCATCGTCGAATCCAATTGGTTGTGTCATGAAAATTTCTTCTTGGAGCTTAGCATTTAGAAATGCTGTCACTGCATCCATTTAGTGTATCAGCAAGTCGTATTTTGCAGCAAGGGCTAGTAGAAACCGGATAGAGGTGTATCTGACAACCGGTGCATAGGTTTCGTTGTAGTCGGTACCCTTCAGCTGACTAAACCCCTTCGCTACAAGACGGATCTTATGACGAAAAGCAACACCATCAGCGTTCACTTTAGTTTTAAAGACCCACTTTGAGGATATGGCCTTCTTTCCGGCTGGCAACTTTGATAGCGTCCAAGTTTCGTTGAGCATCAGCGAGTCATATTCCTCCTTCATAGCAGCTTTCCAATAGCAGGCATCCGGTGTTGAAAACGCCTCTTACTGTGGCTGGATCATTTGAAACATACTCGATTGCACAGAAATTGTAGCCCGGTCTTTGCTTGTTTTGAATTCGTTCTGCCCTCCGAATTTCGCCTTCCGCGACTGTGACATCTTCGTTGGGTGTGAATGTTTCATCAAATTCAACTGTATCGTCCAACTCGTCATCAAAGTTGTTTGTATACGCGGTCGCCGAAGTTCGCCTTCTATAACTCTGGCAATTCTAGCAGGTGTGAATGTGTCATCATGGATTTCGTTGGGAGGAGTGTTCGTGGCATCAGCGGACTCATTTGCAATTGAAAAAGCTTCCCCCTTCAGAATTGTTAATGCTGCTACTTTCGACGTAATCATCTTCAGAGATAAATGATGAAAGATTTAATTTTGGTTCTTTTATTTCATTTGCCTTGTCTTCCGCTTCAAAGAATATTACTTCGCGACTAACTATTATTTTGGTAGTTTGAGGTTTTAGCAATCTATAGCCTTTTGCCTGTCCACAGTACCCAACCAGTATGCATTCGATAGATTTCGGGGGAAATTTAGACCGTTTTTCTTTTGGCACATGGACCATTGCCTTACAGCCGAAGATACGAATGTGTTTCAGATTTGGCTTTTTATTAGAAAAATTTCCTCAGGGCTGCGTACATTGTTTCTAGTCGGCATACGGTTTAACAAATGCGCTGCGGTCACAATTGCTTCTGTCTGAATCTTCCACTCAGCCCCGAATCTATAAGCATACAGCGGACTCTGTCTGCTAAAGTGCGGTTTATCCGCTCAGCAACACCGTTTTGTTGCGGTGTATATGGACTCGTTTTTTGATGTAAGATGCCATTGTTATTTGTATATTGTTCGAATTCTTTATTTACGTATTCAGTTCCGTTATCGGTACGTAACACTTTAATTTTGCGACCACATTGTTTTCAACAAGGGTTTTAAATTTGATGAATTCATGTAACACGTCTGACTTTTTTTCTATAGGCACAACAAATACTTACGCGAACAATCGTCAACAAATGTTAATAATACAAACCGTGCGCCCGAAAACGATTTAATATTAATTGGTCCAATGACATCTGAGTGAATTAAGTCGAGCACAGACTCCGCGCGTTTTCCAGCATCTTTAAATGATGATCTGGTTTGCTTGCCTTTTACACAGGCTACGCATTTACAGCCTTATTCAAAAAAAAAACTTAATTGAGGTTTGAAGTTCACATTAGTTACCAAAGACTTTAAGGCTAACAAACCTATGTTAAAAAATCCTATTCAAAAACAGTACTTTAGCTAGTGTATGCTTAATTAAATTTTACATGTTGATACTGGCAACACCATCATTCTCTCTTGTCTCTTTATAGTTAACGATGCAAAACAAACGAGTATTACTCATCCGGATAGTCGGATATATTGATAATGTTTTGAATAGTTTTAATAAAAAATGTAATTTTTCGTTATTTAAGATGTAAATTAATATGTATAGTACATAAAAAACATAAACTAAATGGATTTATCGCAATGTAAAATAAATGCGCCTATTTTTTTGTAAAGGTTTTAAACCGATTACTTGAAAAACGAGCTTTGTTTACTTGTTTTGGTTGTATGTACATCACTATAACGTTTTGTATATTTACATTATTTTGCTAAGAAACATACATACTTACATACATACGAGTATGTTAATTATAGAAAAAACACCCTTAAAAAGCATTGGAAGTAAATTTCGTTCTACAGATAAGCAATGAGAATAATACCAGTGAAAAAAGGAAAAAAGGAATTACTTTTAAGTTATTTAAAACTTTTTAATATTAATATTATGTTTTTTGTTTTGGTAACCTAGTCTGCATTAGTACAAACGTTAAGTAAATTAAAATAAAACCAATTCCTTATTTGATTTACATTGCAATGTTTGAACTAGTATTTGTTTTATTAATTTTATTTGTTATTTTTTGATATTACAAGAACTTAAAAGGATGTACATATGTATTTAAATAAATATTTCTAAATGAAAAACAAAATAAAATCAAGATATATATATGTATGTCAATATATGTTTTCCAATTATGTATTTTAATTTAATTGGTTTTAAAAATATTTTTCAATAAATGCTCTAAGTATAGCATTTTCTTGTAATATTGCACGGCATCACCACCAGTTTTCTAAATTTTTATGTGGCAGACGTTAATTGCGGCACGTTCTAAATAAAAAATTACATTGGAAAATAATTTTCACATAAAATAAAAATTAATTTTACCAATTCTGTTCATTAAATTTAATATATCCATTTTTTTATTTCACAAATCCACACAATTTCAAATATTATCAATAATTTTGTTCACAAAACTTTGTTTGTCAAAACAATAAAATATTTTAACATCGCTTTAAAGTAGGTGAGTAGCTGCTTTAAATTCTTTAATGTTAAAGTTGGTTTAAAGTACGTGTGTTAAGCTAATAATCGTTTTTGAATGAAACTTTAAGGAATTTTGCTTAAAGTTGGTTTACCAACCTCTGTTAAGTTTTTTTGAATAAGGCTGTTAGTCTTGTTTGTTTCACAAAGGTCTATACTATCGCAAGCATTTTTCACTGCACATAAATTTTCATGGCATATGTGGCCAAGTCTACGATGCCAAAGTTCACTGTTCATGGCGACCAATACACGTTCTGGGCTCTCAGGCATTTCTGTAGAATTACAAGTTAAACGATATATATCATCAATTACACAGGCACTCGCTGATATCTCATTATTTTTATTATATATTAAACAGATGTCATTTTCAAAAACCATTTTGTTGCCATTTTTTGTCATTTGTCGCACAGAAAGAAGGTTAGTACAAAGTTCAGGTACATATTCCACGTTTTTAATTATCGTATTTATGCTTTTACCGTTTGGTTTGGTTTTTACCGACATTTTTACATCACCCGCGCATTTGACCAATATTTTGTTATTATTTGCGACAATTATTTCTTTGTTTGAAACTATTTTTTTATTAAACAAAATATTAGAGTCTTTTGTCATATGTAATGTTGCGCCCGAGTCTATGAACAAATCAGTGACACCGTTTTTATTCGCTACCAACGATGCATATAACGCATTGTACCCTTTTTAATTTTTATCTTTTGCACTTTCTTTTTTATTTTTATTTTTATTTTTATTTTTATTGCCACAATTTTTACTAATATGCCCCGGCCGTTTACAGGAGTGGCAATAAAATTTCTTTTTGAAATGATTCGACGAATTATTTTTCATATACAAGGCGTTGCCTTCACCTTTCACATCAAATTTAGCATCTTGTAATAATAATGTTTTTACTGAATGAACGGTGAGTTCAGTGGTGGAATTCTCCACTGCACAGTGGTCGATTTGAAATATTTAGGCGGCCAAAAATATTTTTGAACGTTAATGGCTTCGAAAGACTGTATCTTAAAAAACTATCTATTTATTTTAAAAAATAAATAAGAAAAACATATATTTTATAATAAAAACACATTTTATTCTCATAAATCATAAATAAATAAAAATTCATTAAATTGTCTTATTAAAAGATGTTTCTATCTCGACTTCTTCATGCTCAATACTTGATTGTCTGTGGGGCTCGGCAGGTTCTAATAGTTCTATAACTTCACTGGAAAAAATCTTGTGTGAAGTTTTGTTTAACGATGTTTCACTACTTACGAGTGGATCTGAAGTAAGAAGCAATCTTTGATAAATATCACGGTTGCATTCTTCCCTTGAAAATTTTCTTGAAAAATTCTGTCTGTATGACCGAAAATGTTTATTTCGTGCTTCTGCAGCCTCCTCCGACAATTGGCCGATTGGCAACAGTGCATTATCTATGATGCTCGCCCCATGTAATAGTAATTTATGCATTGTTGGAGTCATGGGATGCCATCCGTATAATTCCACATACATTTGCGCGGTGTTGAAGGCATATTCTTTGAATTTTGTTGTATTTATTTTGTGTCCACTTGAAATTGCCTCTAATAAGATTTTAAATCTTTGTATTAATTCGTGGTTAATGCCTGTTATGTCCGCCGCTAATTCTGTGTTTTCAAAAAATCTCCTACTCGTAATGCCATCATTGGTATTACCAAAATTGGCTTTAGGCATGTCCACCAACAGCCCAGTTTCTAAGCGGAATCTTTCTTGGATTTCTTTTTTCCTTTCTTCTTCTAATGCTTTCTCTTCCTGGGTCCTTTTCTTTCCATATTTCTTCACGGGCAATTTATATGCCAAATGCATAATGCTTTCAAAAATACGTATTTTTACGTGCAATACCAAAATGCCAAACTCAAGAGCATCGGGACTTATCTCGTTATTTTTGCTTAAATTATTGAAATTTTTGGAAGTGGCGCCACATATATAGCATCGGCTAGTTGAGGTCGTGTTGGTTACAGCATTGCAAACTTTGCCATCAACCATGGTCATTTTTAAAATGTGATTATAAGCAAATTCTTTTCCATCAATATTTACTTTTGTAGGAGTGAGGTTCTTTCTTTCACATACCGAAATCTGATGGGGCGGCAAAATCGTGGTGAGGATGGTGTTGGGTTTTGCCACAACACTTAATTTTTTTCTTTACCACAAATAATTTGAAGTGGGACAAAAGAACTCAAAAATATACTAGCATCGGATTCGGCGTCTTCCGAGAATTTTTGTTTGTACCGTGCTTGTTGTGACCCGTCACACCCCCATTTATAAATGATCGTTAAGGACTTTCTTTCAATTTCGTGAAGGGTTGATAACACTTCTTCCAGGTAGATTGATAACCGTTGAATAGTATGATCCATTAGGCATTGTAAATTAATTTCTGTTTAAATTCGTGTTTGATGTAGGAAAATTTATGCTTAAGGCTCTTTTTTCTTTCCACAGTGTCTCCGCAAGACCATAGCAAGCAGTGATGATATTTTCGAATTTTCGAAAGTACTTTTTTACTCACCGCAAAGTACTTTTTATGGCTCGAGAGTACTTTTTTCTAACAAAACGTAAATTTAAAGCAAAAACAATTGATGTTGTTCTTCAAGTGTATATTTAATAGAGAAGTATCTATGATGCTTCTACTAAGTATAAAAAATAAAAAAATAACATATAAAGTAACGTGGGGTTTTGTTCACAACCCATTAAAAAAATTAACACAATTCATTATTCATTTGTAAATGAGATCAAGAAAAAAAATGCTTAATAATAACAAAAAAACAATTTATATTAAAAGTTCCTCTTCAGGTGGGCTGTCATTGGACAGAGTTTGGTTTAATAATTTTTTGTCAATTTTGAACTTATGACAACAATTATTACTTGATTAATTCAAATCTCTTGTCTGCAAAAGCGCAGAACAAGTACCCACAGCTAACCGATTACGGCATTTCGTTTTAATTAAGTTTTGGATTGAAAAGATGCGTTCGACGTTGGCAGACGAATGTGGAATTGATAGAATCCCTTTGGCAATTCTAAAAATATTGCTGAACATAAATTACTTTAATTCATTTTTTATTTGCCCCACATTCAACCAAAATTCGGAAATTGAACATTTGACATATATCTTCAGTTCGTCATGTTCCGCCAATGCTCGATATTCAGAATTGATTGTTTCTGCCAACTCAAACTCTTTTTCCGGAAATATTTTTAAAATTAATGGAATTATATTGTTCGTTTCCCCTGATAAAACATGGTCTGGAGAAAATTTTGTTAAAAGATTCAAAATTTCGTTACCAAAATCAATCCTTTTAAGAAGAGCTGCACAAAACGTAATGTAAAACTTTTTTACATTTGATTTAAATTCAAGAATTTCATTTTGAGTTATATTGCCATTTTCATAATATGATTCGCATTTAGAGCCATAATAAACATTTTCGGTTGGGATATGATTTTCTTCAAAATCGATATCAATATCATTTACATATTTAGAAGAATCTAAAATATTTTTTTTCAGAAAATTACGCGCAACGTGATTGAATAAATATTTTAATCTCGGCAAAAAAATATGTATTCGTGGCTCTTCAGATTGCATCTCTAAGTTAATTCCATTAACTATATTCAGAATGTAAGACAAAAATAAAAAATACATTTTGAGTGTACTATTATATAAACATGAGGCAATGAAACTTATGGACTCATTACCGTAGCTCGCCTCAAAATCAGTTAATCCAAAATAGAACGTCAGCGCGGTCCATTGTTCTATTATTCTATCGATGGCTGCCTGGAATTAGTTATAAAATAACAGTTACTATATACTTATATAATATTCAGGAATAAAATAAATGCTAACCTGACGTGAAAGCCAACGAGTAGGTGCATATTTCAAGATTGTATGCAGCTCTGCACCAAAACTTATTTGAAATTTGGCAAAATCTGTCTTCCGACTTGGACTGTTGCAAAAATGGTGATTAATTGCTCTAATAAGCGTGTCAATTGTCTTTGGTAATTGGGATGCAGCTTCCATCGATATTAAATTCAAATTGTGGCAAATACATTCATTAACAAGCAGTTTCGGAACTCTTTCTTTTAGTTTTGCCTGTACGCCATTGTTTTTGCCCATCATCACTGAGCAGTTGTCAGCAGTAAATGCAATTAAATTTGAAATTGGAATATTATTGTCGTCTAAGACTTTCATAATTGTTTCGAAAATGCCTTCAGCAGAGCAACCACTGACCGGAGCTAGCGCTAGGAATCTATCGCGACACTGCGTGTCGAATGTTCTAATAATTACTGCAAGATTTTTGCACATCGTGCTGTCAGTGCTTTCGTCGACCACCAGTGAAAAATAAAAGTCCTTAGTGCATTTAGATATTAATGTTGCATTTTGTGGACCAGTGATACACTTTATAATTTTTTGTGCCTTTATTCTGTTGATGCACATTTTCTTAATTATTTTAGAATCAGTGGCATCTTCTTTTAGGCAGGCAATCAAATGAGCTAACACCGAGAATGGAAGATTATGTTCAGCAACAAATAAACATAACCGCAATTCTAATTTTTTGGCTGCGTCTGATATGATAGTAAGTTCTGAATCCGGCTCAACAAAAGTAGTTATTTTTAGTGTGGTTTTAGCAGCATCAACTGCTCTCTTATGTAAATCCGAATTTTCGTGCCTTACTATATGCGTTTTACTGCCTCCAATTTGCATGTTGTAGACAGTGCACTTCTTACATTGCTTTGTATCATCTTTCTCTAGCCGCACAAACTGGCTCTTCCATTCCTCACGAAAATGGTTCCTTTTCGTAGTTACACGGGTTTTTTGTTTTTTCTTTTTTGCCTTTGATGCAGAGCTTTCAGACGATGATGATGTTTCGCTGAAAAAATGCAATCAAAAATATAACTTAATGCATTATTCTGCACAATATTATATTAATTAACTTACACAATGCAGGAAACTGCTGATTCTGGTTGTGTTGTCGATTCGGGTTGTGTTGTCGAGACAAGCGAAGCAGGATGTTTTATCAACCAACTATATTAGCAATATACTCCATAAAACATCTTTATACCTATTTTATGTATAATTATAACTTACCCATCCATCGCGGAAAACAAATTAAATGCACTTGTTTGTTCGTGCACACTTCGCGTTCACCAAATTTATATTTCTTTTTTATTAAAGATTTAATAACACAACACAACACACAAAAGGCAAGAATGAAGGGCACATCACATCAAATGACAATCATAAGAAATCGGAAAAGAGCATAAAGAGAAATAACAAAAAAATGCCATGAAACCCAGTCGAAAAAGAAAGCAGAAAAGAGAGTTGCCACACAACGACAACATACTTAATGCAGTGTTGTATTTGTATATCATGTGTCTGCATTTGATGTCTCTGGACTCAGCTTTAGAACATAACATAGGAATTCGGTGAATTCAATCGGAGAGTACTTTTTTTGGGTCGAAAGGACTTGGGGACTTTTTAAAATCGAAAGGAGGTAAAAAAGTACAACTCCACTACAAATATCATCACTGATAGCAAGTGGTTTTCTAAAAACTCCAATTTCTCATCCATACTTGGTAAATTTGGTAGTTGCATTTGCTCAAACAGACATTTACGGGTCACTATTTTCACCCCCAACGAACTAGGTATCTCCATAACTAAAAAAAAATATAAAAGTAAAAAAATGGTTTTTTAATTTTTTTTAACAAAATACTTTGAACTGCTGTCTTTAAGGAATAAGCGGGATTCTGCGGCTCTAGTTTTTTTTTATGGGAATCACTTTCACTTTCACTTTACTACACAACTTAAAATAAACATACATGCGTATTGCGAAATTTGATATAATTTCGGCACCCAAATAGAAATACGTATCAAGCCAACGATCAAATTGCGTCTAACTGCACGGAAGCGGTGACGTATGGTTGTTGAAAAAAAGGGTGGGGGTAGTTCGCGGAAGTGTTTACTATACGTAGACGTCAATATTTTGTGCCTACTACGTATTTAAGATTTTGACTTTTGGCCGCCTAATTACTCAATATCCACCTATGTGCACTGGTAAAACTAGGGCTCGAAATTCATCTGGTAAGCCAGCCAGCATTAACCAGGCCGTCAATTCATCGTCGATATTTAGCCCGGCACTTTGCACTCTAAGTGACGTCATCACCACACGATTAACGTAGTCAGGCATTGATTCACAGTCCGAAAGCTTTAATTGGACTAATTGTTTTAACAATTCAACCTTACGTGTCAGACCCTTAACCTCATAGGCTGCCAGTAGAGCTTTCCATGCTGATTTAGCAGTTGCTATATGCGCAAAATTACTTGGTTCTATCATAAGCGTTAAGTCTGTCAGCGTACGTTCATCCGCCTCCAATTCTTTTTCTGTAGCCGTAGCGGGCAACTCCTTTTCTACAGGCTTCGAATAATGTTTTATGACCAGATATGATGTCGCGTGTCGCTTCCAAACGTCGAAAGTTTTCACGGCCACGAAGTTTCTCGAATGGGAACATATTTGATGATTACATTGTTTCCAGGGTTTGAAAGAAAATTGGAAATAAAAACGAGAGGTGTATTTGTTTTCTCTTTTTTTTAGTTATCAGCGCAACTCACGTTAGCACAGCTAACACATTCAACACAACGCACGTGTAATTGCTTTCTATTTGTTTGATAAATAACAGCAAACACAAAAAATTTATTTTGGCAATCCGCGAACCGATTCAGCCAATGCCTTTTAACACAATCAACACAACATGCGTGTAAGTGTTCTGGTTTAAATCATTGACGAAATCAAGCTTTATCTTGGCAATCCGCTAACCGACATAGCCAATGCTTACAACACTATCAGCGTAGTGTTGGCTAAATTAATATATTAATTTAGTCACAGTTCAGCACAGTTTAAAGCAATGGTTTAATAAAATGCTTTAGTGGAATTTAATGGCGATATACATATATAAGCTTATTATGAACAGCAACTTGCGGTTGATAAGAGAAAATTTTACAACAAAGTTGATAAATCAGTATTACGGAAAGCCAGCGATTGAAAAGCAGTATCAACCCTAATTTTTCAACTAGAAACCGTAGAATCACTATTTTGAATAGCTATTGACGGAAAATAACTGCCTGGCTCACGATGTCGAACGACATCGTTCGCGTGCTTAAATACATTCAAACCAAAAACAACATTTTAAAATTTGTTGCTGTTTCAAACGTATTTATGCAAGCGAACGATGTCGTTCGACATCGTGAGTCAGGCAGTTAGTTCTCTTTTTTGTAACTACAAAATAGTAGGAGAAAAATATTCAACCGAAACGTAAGTAGTAAATAAATAGTAATAAATAAATAAATAGCGTTATTAATAAACAAAATAGTTGATTTTATGCACAGGGCGCGTATTATGAGCAACAAGAAACAAATTGCAAGGCTTGTAAGCTTGATGGAAGCAAACCCGGATATCGCAAAAGGACTCTGCTCAAAAGCAGTTGGTGGAAAAGTGGGAGGAATATAAGACAGAGCTAAATAGTTGGTAGCTTCCTTGCCTAGAAAGCGCAGCACAACCGCCAGTTTTATAATTGTGCTAACGCCTCTCACATTTTTCATTACCGTCAATTTTTCCTGAATGCTCACAAACGCTTCTTTCGAAAGCCGAAATATTGTTGTGAAACTGCAAAATTTCAAGCTTTGGTATTTGACCTTTTTCCTAAAAATTACAATTATATTCGTGTCATCATCCAATTCTAGAGGATTGGAAGCGTCCCTTATACGTCGTCTCGATCAAATATAATTCCTTTGAACTCATTTCGGAAATTAAATATTCGTTACTAATTTTTAAACAAATTCCGCACATTCACTCTATCTTATTTTTTCCATTTCTTAGCTGTTATTTCAAATGCAAATTCACAATTACGAATACGTTCTTACTCATTCACAAATTTATCAACTGTTTTCGTAATAACTATTTCAACTCTAGTTGACAAACTTTTGCACTTTTCAACCAGTTGATGGTTGCTGTTCATTGTAACTGATAAATGTCAAAAGAAGTATATAAAGTTGCCATTAGCAATGATAATTGTTCGTACTATTTTAACACATATAAACATTCTCTGGCTGGCTTTTTCATTCTTGAATAAGCCTTACGGCCTGTTTCACAATCTCGAATGAACACCTAAGCGAAAGAATGCCAGTCACTCGATCAGCAGCCAACGTTCGCTTAAAGTTACGAGTGCCAATTTATAGTTGTTACGTGATAACATTAATCGGCGATGCCAGATCAAGAACTCAGTTTATTTAGCATTTTAAAACAAAAAATAACTACTAAATTGCTTTAAGAGAAATACAACCATTTTTGAAAGTGAACAGCTGTATAGAAAAATTTTATCAACCAAGCAATAAATAAAAGAACTTAAAAAAGTAAACACAAAAAAAAACGAAACAAGTTGCGAATAATTAAATAATTTATAAAACGCAAACAAAAAGCTTTTAATTACTTTAAGTATATACATATGTACATAAGTATAATGGACTTGACAATTGCTGTGCACTTCGTGGATACTGAGGATTGCGACAAACAAATCAGTCGCGAGATATTCACAATTTGTTGGAACAGCCCATGCAGGAGAAATTATGAAAGTTATGAGTGTTAACAAATAATTTTTGTTTTTTAATAGATTTATTGCAAATTATCAAAATACACATAAATAACTTAAATCATACATATGTACATATTTATGTCTTATTTTTGGAAGTTGTGCAAAAGATGCAAATCGTGACCTCTTCTATGCGTTTTGTGGTTTTGTGGATTTCTTCAATTGTAGTTGCTGTTGCTTCAGTTGCTTCGGCTTTTCTTTTCGCCATTTCGGCTATGGTTTCGGCAGCACCAGCTAATTTCTTCAAAGAGCTTGACTGCTCCTTGATTGTTGCCGATGTACTTTCGGCAACCACCAATTGCCTACAAATTAACGATAATTGCTTGTCGGAAGTAGTTTTCGCCCTTTTCTTTGCTGCATATTCCACTTCGCTGTCACTGCAGTCTGGATTGTGACGTTTTGCATCGCTTTTGGGTTTTCCAATCTGCTGACAACTTAGTTGTTGCGTTGGAGTAACCGGTTTTGAACACTTTTCTTTTACGGCTGTACGGTTTGGTGTTAAAACCGCCACAATCTTACCACTTCTTGGTGGTGTCTCTACCTGTGATTGAAAACAATCGTCAATAGAGTCAGCGTTTGAACCCTCAGCCTCGCAACCAAACACTTTACCACTAGGAACTGCAGCTGAAGATAGTAATTTGCTCCATTTCAGTTAAATTATTAAACCGATAAAGTCCACCATCGGTTTCGCGCAAGCTTTTTTTGTTTTTGGCAATTTTCTTTTTTGTTCGGGACTTTAAATCTGTCCATGACTAATTAAAGAAAAAATTACTATTGCTGTTTAAACTTATCTTACAGCTTTACTTACTTTCTTCAATTCAGCCATTGAGGGATTAGGTGGTCCAATTGAGTTCAGCTTTTGGCAAAGAGTTTCCCAACTTTCATCTACTGCTGCTTTGTTGCTTCCAAAAACTGGTGCTCCCTTGGCAAGTAAGGGATTTTTCTTCCATATACTGCACAGGAGTCTGCAGTTGATGTAAAGTTGATTTTTTCAAACTAACAAAAACCAATTATCAATTTTTATTAACTGCATTTATATATGCATCTAATTATATTTTTGTATTTACTTACCACTTGTCCATGACCTTTTTAATATTTTTTGTTTAAATGTATGTATTTATAAATGATTCAGACTTTTTGTTAATTTTTTTCTTTAATATTTTGTTGAAATTATCATATGGGTACTTCCATGGTGTCGAACGTGACGGTCGTACGCGATAAAAATGTAAAAAATGTAAATTAACGGTTCGAAGGTGACAAAAATAGAAGTAGTTGTCGTGGCCATGTGTAAAAAGGCGTAATTCAGCGGATCCTGGCAAAAAAATTTAGTCATACTTCTTTTAGAATTTTACGTAACAATGGTACTTTAAATTGATTTTGGATTGATTTAAAAATCTTTCGTATTTTTTTTTCTTTAAAGCCATAATAATTGATCTGATAAATGACTGGTAATTTTTAAACAAATTTATTATTAATAGTAGAAAAAAAATAATTACTTGAGCGAATATGCAGTCCGAGCTGCTGTTATTTGATCACCATCGCATGGATACTATTTGGATACTAGAAATTTTTTTCACTTTCTTCCATTTATTAAGTAATTGAAGAGAAAACTCTTCTATTTGGTAAGACGAGATGTAACAAATATCTATCCCATAAACATTATGCGGAGCACATTCGAAAACGAAAAAGGTAATACTATATTTTTGGATTTGGTAATTTGCCAAATTTTTCGTGTTAAAACTGCTCCCACTCAATCAACAGCACCTTTTCCATTTAAAGTAGCGAAGTAGTTCCACTCCATGTATTTGCAATCAAATTGACTTACAAAATCAAGCACACTCGATACAATAAATTTGTTTTTGAATTGCGAGCTGCTTCCATCTAAGAACTTTAATGGGTCTGTCTTCAAATCTTCCCTCCATTGTTTGCATTTTTCTTTATTTTTTTCGGCGGACTTTTCACTCATTTACATGTATGCAAAATAATAATCCATACATATTAGTAAGAATTTCTTTTCAATAAGTAAATTTGCTCTTACCGTGTCGAACGTGACCAACTTTGAATTGACAAAAACAATTTAAATGTTATTTATTAGCAATTTACTTTTTGTTGTTTAATAATACATAAAAAACTGTTTAAATTAATATTTTGACACACATCCTACTTGCAGTTGTGACGCAAGAGTAATATACGGTCTTTTTCAAGGTTGAACGTGACATTATAAAATAGACTAAAACAAAATAAAAATTTACCGTTAATCGGTATTAAATATTTCACTTCGAACTTTTTCTTAGATTACAGACCTCATAAGATATTTTGTGGAATAATTGTTATCGTATATCACCTCTCTTAAAGAAGATAATATTAAAGCAAACATGCCAATAGAACATTGCGTTTGTGCAACTTTGTAGTCTGCTTGTTCATCTTAGTGAAAGAATTTATTGGTAAATTTGTAAAATTAGTACAATATAAATATTTCTCTATAGAAATATCGTAAAATTATCAAGTTTTAATAACTTAAAATTTTTTGCTCACGGTGGACCTTTTGACGGAAATGCCCATATGCGAAAGCATAACAACAAGTGCGTGATTTTGACATTTGCGTTCGCAGTGTTGACAACACCTTCGATATTGTAAAACTCAAATTTACATGAAAACGCTTACGTCTTCCTTCGCACCGTCGTTCGAGTGACTCGTCGCATAGAACAGAGATAGAGAAACGGAAATCGATTTTTATTCGCTTAGAATGTGCTTAGTGCTATCGATTCGTTCCATAGATGTATTTTCTTTAATTTTGTTTTATTTTTATTACAATGAAAATCGCGCCAAAACAATAATAAATTTTGATGTGTCAGCTCGGTTCAACTTTGCCTGAAAAATTAAAATAGTTGTCAGAACAGTTGAACAGTTTTGTCAGGACAAAAATTAAAAATAAACAAACTCAAGCTGAAAATGTTCCAAACAATTTTAGTTCTCTGCTTTTCTCTGTATCTCTCTCTCAAGAAAATAAACGTCAAACTACATATAAAAAAATTTTGTCCGGACAACAATTTTGTTCGAAAAAAGTGGGTGAATCCAGCTTTAGGAAATCCTTAATTTTGAATGAATCTAAGCACTTGTATGTATGCTTGTGCATATCATTGTGGACAAACATTTAATTTTTATAATTTATTTTTATGACAAATGTATGCTCAATTATGTGTACTATTGTAGTTCTTAAATGTAAATGTAAAATGATTTCTAATCCTAAACCGGTCAATGCTTGCTAGATGTTTACTTCCCTAATAGGAATACAGTGCACAAATTATTATCATTGTTAGAACCGAAAACGGTGGCAAATAATGAGACATAACTGGCAAGATTGGTTGCTTTCATTGTGTGAAAACTTCCTGCCTAAATCTCTCTGTCAATTGCGCATTATGGAAAGCAGCTCTTCCATATTTCATCAGCTGAGCAATATTGAGAGTGATGTCTTCCCTCTTGTAGCGATCATTTTGTTGGTTAAAGACCTCTGATTCTGCATGAAAAACAATTAACATAGTTTTAACTATATTCAGGTTGGCATCAATCCTCCTTAAGGTTTTACGCAGAAGGGCAAATGCGCCAAGTGTTTTAAATGCTGGTGGAGCAGGAGGAACATTTCTGGTTTGCAACCATTGATCACATGGCCTAGTTGTGTTCAACTGATTCACCAAGTGTTACATCACTATTAGTTGTTGGTCTTGAAGACTTCAACCTATAGACTTATTCATTATCTTCTCAATCTTTTTTCCTCTGCTTAAGAACAGTATTATCATGAAATTGAGATCCTCTGCCAGTTTTTGAAGATTCGAAGAAGAACCTTGGGTCAAATATCTGTTTCCTCACTATAATAGGGATCTGTTGAATTAAGCCCGTATCCAAATAGATCGCCAATTTGTAAGGTGTTCTGGTCTATAACTCGATTGTACCAAATTTCCCGTTGAAGGGTTCTCGGATCATCTCTAGATAATGTTAATTGAGCAGGGGTTCCTTCTCCTTTACCATATATCACATTCTGAAGGAGACCAGCTGCTTTACGGTTGCATCACACACAAATTGCTCATACCAAGCGCACAGACCACTAAAGTCGTGCAATGAATCAGCTCGAACCCACTGAAGAGTTCCGTGTCCAATAGCGACCATTGTTATCGCGTCACCTGTAAACGTGCCACCCACATCGTATGAGGCGATATGTGCTGCCAATGGAGTAGCTACACATATCTCACGAACACCCTCCGGACTGTTGCGTTCCAGTCCAGTTAGAAAGTTACCAGCCGCAATACGAGAGAATCTAAGCGGGGGCAGCCGTTTCGTAATAAACGTTTAGCCGTCAATCACAAACTGGCCAGTCTGCTCCAAATAAATATTTATTATCTTCGGAGCTAATGTCTAACGTTTCTCAACACGACTAACATATTTAATGTCGTGCGTTTCAACCAATTTCCAGTTACAACGACAAGCGGCATGTACTTTTGCCACGGCCTGTGCCTCAACAACTTTGGTGAGATTCAACACATCGAACTCAAGCCCAGAAGGCTGAATTTTTCCTACATTATGTAGCTAGTTTATCGTTTTTGAACAGAGGCGTTGCATCGATAGCGTTGTCACCTTTACTTTAATCTCTCTTGCCGGTTGTTACGATGCTGTACGTCTACACTCTTCCAGCAAAGCAGCTAAATCTGCTTCGGGGAAGTACCTTTTCGCATCCAGTCGAGGATTTACCTTATTCTCCATAGTCTTCTTATGACTGATTTGCTCGGCACTTTCTTTGATCCGATTGGTTTAAGATCATTAATTGATCTAGAACTGCTTGGTTCCATTTCTTCTAGCGCTGCGCCAATTCCTTGCATATTCATCATGATAACTATATAAACTAAAACTGCTCTGGAATTCTGAAATGGGCATTTGTTAAATGCACATTCAATACAGGCTTTGATGTGAGATTTTACTGCATTACGCATTCGAGGAAACCAAAAATGTTTCTGCAGGCCGGATAACGTTTTTTCGACTCCAAGATGTCCAGCGTTGTCATGCTGTGGTATTTTCAACACGTCTATTCTATGTATGTCTAACATTTTGAAAAAATACTTGTCTTTGTTTTGACCTTGATGTAGCATTTTCGGCTATTTCCAATGCTTCCACCAATGTTTTGACCCTACTAGCATCAATGGTTGATACTATATGTGGATTTGAAAGTCCATTTACAAATGCATTATATGCTATTTTCGCGTTAGAGTTTATTATTGAATTTCTATTCATTTCGCCTTCTTCAGATATTTGTATCTCATTTAATTCCGATACCAGGCTTTCAATTTTTGTGGCAAGCAAATTATCACCCCTGTGTTTTATACTTGTCAATTCGTTCAAAATGCTATTAGAATTCTTAACCAATTTATATGCACCCTTCAAGGCATTAATCAATTCTTCAATAATTCCAGGAATTGAATTTTGTTTTATCCTATTTTGTACTTTCGAATCTAATCTTGAATTAAATATGAAATTAAAGAGCGAATTTTGTTTTTCCACCGGTATGGTTTGTGCTACTATTTCTAAGTTCTTGATGAAATCTGTCAATTCATATCTCTTTCCCGAGAAAATTGGGACTAACTTAATTATCGCTGTCAATTCACTAATTTCCATGTTCGCCATAATTATTGTTTTTTTCTTGTCTATACTAGTTTTCTTATTAGAGTGTTGCTCCAATAAATCTAAGGCCTCTGTTTTTGAATTCTACTTTCTGATTTTCAGTTGGTTGTAATCTTAAGAAATCCTCTTCTAAGTTATTTATTTCTGTATTTTTAACAGATGCGGTGTCTATTGAATACGGCGAATTTAATGATTTTTTTGCATTCGATATTAGTATCCGTAGACTCTCTAAAATTGAATCCATACCAATTACCTATAAAGTTATTATCATGTTCTTCCTTATACACTATGCAGCATAAGTCAAGGTACCCCAGCTGAAATAAATAAACTTACCAAATTTTCAACAAGATGCGCTTTTAATTTTTTTTGTTTATCATTTTTTTAATTTATTTATTCTTTAATATAAAAACAAAACAAAAATTATTCTTCCAGAAAACAAAAACATATAATTTTAAATTAAAAACTTTGGTAACTTCATGGTTTTTGCACAGCAAAAGTCTTGGTACCTTAGAAAAATATAAAGAGGTAAGTACGATGAGGGCCTAAATGTAAAAAAAAAATTATACCTAATATCTAGTGGGATATCCCTTGAGACGAAGAACCTCGTTCAGCCTATTTGGCATCGAATCGACAAGTTTTTTTGTATACTCGGAAGATATTTTTAGCCATTCGGCCATGAGCAGAGTTTTGAGCTGAGTTTTACTAGAAATTTGGTGACTACGTAGTCTTTTTTCTAAATGATCCCACACGTGCTCAATTGGGTTCAAATCTGGGCTTTGTGGAGGTGTATTAAGCATGTGTGGGGTATTGTACGCAAGCCACATCTTGACATCAGCTGCAGTGTGTTTAGGATCGTTGTCCTGTTGAAAATAGAAATCATTTGAAATTTGTAGCTTTTCAGCACTTTGACGTAAATTATTCTTCAGTATATTTAAATAAACTGTCTTATTCATAATTTCATCAATAAACACCAGATTCCCCACACCTGCAGCTGACATACAGCACCACACCATTACACTACCGCCTCCATGTTTTACAGTTTTTCTTGTGTTTTTCGAATTGAGCTCTTCATTTGTTTTTCTCCACACTAATGCGCGGCCATCCGATCCAAAAATATTATATTTTGACTCATCTGAAAAGATAACTTTCTGCCAAAACTCACTTGGTTTACTGTTGTATAAATTTGCGAAGTCTATTCGCTTCTTTCTGTTTGTTTCGTTAATGTATGGTTTCTTTCGTGCTGTACGTGCATTATACCCAGCTCTTTTGATCGATCTGCGTACTGTATCTGCAGAAATACTTTTTTCAAGAGTCTCACATAACTCGGTGGCAATCTGTGGTGCACTTTTAAATGGATCCTTCTTGATTATTGCTTCTATTGTTCTCTCTTCCCTGCTAGTAAGTTTCCGAGGGCGTCCTGTTCTGGGTTTGTTTTCAATTCTATTTTCTTGTATAAAGCGGTTTATAACTTTTTGGATGGTGGATTTGCTTCGATTCATTATAATAGCTATCTCAGAATAAGATTTCCCTATTTTGTGGTTATTAACAATGATAGTGCGTTCTTCAGTTGTTAATTCCTTACGAGACATTGTATTTCTTTTTTTTATCACTAAAACTCAGGTTTTTCCTCTACTTGTTTCTAAAAATATTCTTGAGTAGTTTTATTTTATAAGTCCCGTTATAAATACAAAAACAAACGTTCTAAAATAAGCGTTGCCGTATTTTTTCTAAACAGCATACAAAGAGTACCAAGACTTTTGCTGTGCATATATATGGAGTTACCAAAGATTTTTAAGTATAATTCTTATATTTTCTTATTTTCTACAATTTTTTTTGTTTGGGATTGTATATAGATTAGAAAATTAATAAAATAATAAACAAGGGTTAATAAATATATATATATTTACTTTGTAAAATTTATAAACTTGCTGATATTATCTGGGGTACCTTCACTTATGCTGCTCTCTGTATATTCTTAAATTTTTATTTTTGTTTTAATGTTTATTATTTTTTTTTTAATGTATGACAATATTTTTTTATCGATTCTAGATAACTTGAGTTTTCCTCTACAAATCCTTTTACCTCTGATATTTTAATAAATAGGGTTCTTTTTATTGTATATTTTATATATTTTAATAATAAAATACATAAAACTACTAAAATTATTAATATTACAAGGTTTGTAAAATTCCTGTTTAGCATTATGCATATGTATTATTTTCTCTTTTATTAAAATTTTTTTTTTATTTTTTTTCATTCCTTTTCCTCCTATTCTCCTTTTTGATGTTCTTAATTATATTCTTCAGGGTTTTTATTTTACCCTCCAAAATTAGCCTCGTCCCCTTATCCTCTTCATAGGAGAGTTGAGAAATAATTACTGATAGTTCTTTTTTGGCTTTCGCCCAGGCTCCACCTCTAGTTTTGTTGACGTTTGGTAGGGGAAAGATCTCAAATTTGGGTTCGATTATTGCTTTATGTTCAGAGTGGCAGGATCGCCATGTAAAAGAAAGAAGAACTCGTTCTTTATGTTTTATGATCAAAAATAAGATTGATTGCTTTCTTTATTTAAGTTCGGTCTTATATACTAATACATTTTCTAATTCTATGAGTGCCTTTCTAAATTCACTCAATAACTTAAACTCTACTCCAAATAATTAGAATAAAAATGCATATTCTGTATTCCCAACACTTAGGTCAGTTTACAATAGTGACATACTTTAGAAACTGAAAGTATTACTCCATAAACAACACACACAAATATAAATAAATATGCGGTTGGTTCAAAGTAACACTTTGTAATAATTTAGTGCAACCCAATACATTGTATGCTTGCACCTGAACTGAATAAGATCATGCATTTGTACTCTACAATATGCATACACTACACCTTGTATAACGCGCCATATTATTGCTCTTGGTACTATCCGTACAGAGAAAAAAAGAGTCTATCGTTTTTGATTACATATTCGTCACATAGAGTTTTGTCACCAGATTTTATCTTCGCTATGATACCGGAAATATGTGTCTTGTAGTTGCATGGATGACAGCAAATCATCTTCGTTGATGGTTGTTTTTGATATCCGTAGTGATGCCGTATTAGGGTCTCGTGCTTCTTCGTGTGGGGCTCTGCTCAGTGCATCGACGTGCTGCATTCGGTAATCGGACCGATGTTCGATGGTGATGTAGAAATCTTGAATTCGCAGCCACCACCTTGCGATTCGTGGTATTATCTCTTTTTTCAGCATTGCTGTTTTGACGGCATTACAATTAGTAATAACTACAACATTTTTGCCATATACGTAATACCGGAAGCGTTTGAGAGTTTCGACCACCGCTATAGCTTCCAACTCATAGCTGTGATAATTTCTTTCGTCTTTGGTAGTGAATCTGCTAAAAAATGCCACTGGCTTCCAATCAGCGTTTTCACTTTGTAACAATACACCAGCTATCCCGATTGCGCTTGCATCTGTGTGTATTTGATGTTCGGCAGAAGTTTTATAACCTACCATTACAGGGCTCGTGTAAGACCTTGCTTAAGCAAGAGAAAAGCGTTATTCTGATCGTCCTTGCATTGAAAATCTGTATCCTTTTTAAGCGGTTCGAATATTAATGCATATCCCGGCACGAATTTTCGAAAATAGCCACTCAGTCCCAAAAATTGACGTACGTTTGTTGGCGTTAGAAATTCCAAAATTGTGTTCGTTTTCGCTTTTCCTGGACTAATGCCTCCATTATGAACCCGATAACCTAGAAATTCTACCGTTTGTTTCAAAAATTAGCATTGGTTTAGATTAATTGTTCGGTTCAGTTCCCATAAAGCGTTAAATACCCATTCAAGCCTTTCAAACATTTCGCTGATTTCATTGCCACCGACTACAATATCATCCGTGTAATGTATAATGTCGCCATCTTAAATATTTTCTCTAATCAACGCCATCAATCGCTGAAAACTGCAGGCACAATATTTATTAATAAGTTCATATAGATGCAATCGAGTTAGTTCATTTATTATACTGTGTTTTATTTCGTTTATTTCATAATGTATTTCGGGTCTGTTCGTTGTTTTCGCAAATGAGGTGTACGGTATTTGTCAAAAATATATCGTTTCCGATTATAACATCAGATGAAAATATCTTGTCATCTACTACATACAAACCAGCAGACATGATCACATCAGCACACATTTCTATACCGTTTAAAGTAATCGTTTTATCCGTCAATAGTTTTTCGATGTTGTTGGAGCTTCGAGCATTTAGTTTTCCGCAGTTAACAGGTAGGTGATCCTCGTGGATGGACTTTTTGGCAGTCGTTACATCGTAGACGTTTTTGTGGTTTGGGGCCTGCACTTGATATGTGGCCCATTTCTAAACAGCTGATGCAAACTACTGGCTTATGTTCATATACGGGTTTTGACGTATTTTGGGTTTTTGTTTATGCTTTTCCGGGGAAGTAATCGTAACCTTTTTTTGTTAGAAATTTGCGATTGTCATTCGAACAACTTTGCTATGTTCATAAAATATTCCACTATCGCTTCGCGCATCTCCTTCATACTTCTGAAGCGAGTGGTTTCTATTGCTTCTTGCAATTCACGATGTTTTAGTCTCTCCGTGTGTACTTAATTATTGATGAAGCACTCAAGTGATGCCGTTTCCCCAAAGCATTCATTCTAAAACAATATTCATTAATAGGCTCACCGTTCTTCCTCGTTGCGTTCGACATTTTGAAATGCATGTCTGACTCGGATTCCAATTCTTCCCTTAATGCGGTTGCAAGCTCGCGCCACGAAACGTACAAATCCACGGACGCATCAAGCCATAATTTTGGGGGATCCTTTAATTTTGTATAAATCGCTAACATTAGACACTTCTCGTCCCATTCGTAAGCACGTAACAATTTTTGGATACAATCGATAGCCTTCCAGATGCTTTTACACATCTCTCCAGTCATGCCGTCAGGAGATTTTCTACATCTGATCCGGCAAAAGTTTCATTATTTTACTATTTTTTTAATTTTTTTATATGTACGAAAATTGGTTTTGTAGTCTTTGTTCAAACGGCGAATTCTAAAAAATGTTCTTCCTAAAAAAAAAAAACTATTCACAATACTGGAATGTAAATTCAATTTGGACATATTAATTAAAGTTTTCAAATAATCTTGTTTTGTTAATAAAAAGTCTTCATTACAACTTAAAAATATCGCGTTAAGCGCCTCCATGTGCTTCATAAAGATTTCATTGGGTTTGAATAACCCCCTCAGATAATAAATTTACAAATGATCTTGATTGTCTTTAGTTGTGCTTCCGAAATCTTTAAGACCCATTTTCTAAGCCATCGTATTCAATATCCTCAAAGTCATTAGGTCCCCCCAGAGAATTTGAATATTTTGATATTCTAGAGCCTAAATACAAAATTAAAATTGTTTAAAGTTAGCAATAATAACAAAAAATTTGCCTCAAAATGTTCTTCTTCATCAGCTGGTAATTCGTTTATTGAACCAAAAATTTCGTTTTTTGGTATTAATTCTTCGTCGAAAGATTCAAAATGAATAAGGGTTTCGTTAGTGACTTCCACATTGCTTTCTGCGCATAATATATTTTCATTTCTTCCTATTTTAAAAAACAAAGTTACGTCTGAAATTAAAACCATAACAACCATTTACTTAAAACATATGACTGAAATCGGTATTTGAACTCCAATGGCGATGGATGGTCATGTAATCCACCTTTTGCCGGAATTGCACTAAAAAATTTTCAGTCTTGGTTTAGTTTGTGTGTTAAAATGAAGTTCATAGAATATGTTTCTTTGAGGAAATTCATTAGGGAGAAGGTTTCCTCCAATTTTAAAAGTAAAGCAGTCCTTTACTGTGCTAGGTCATCGCATCCATTAAATCAAAATTGCATAATGCGAACAACTCTTCAATAATATTTTTTTTTTTTTTTTTTTTTTTTTTAAATGATCCTTTAAAGTAAAAACCAAAAAATGGTTTCGGAACAGCGTTATTAAATGTGGTACGTCAGCGAAGATGAAAACCAATTTATTGCTGTCATATGGATGTTTAAAGTATGGCCTTTCATAGGATACGTTCATTGACTTCCAAAATTGTTGGTTTTCTGGCCCTGGTCTTCCTATCGTATGCTCATTCCTCCCGACACTTCATTTCATCAAATGACAAAACGCATAGCTTTTCTTCGAATGTTCTCATATGAGAACCTCTTGATTATGTGTTCATCTCGACCCGTGATTTCGGAAATCAAAGCAGAATTAGCAAAGAATCTTGTTCTAACTCATATTATGTACTAAACTAACGAAAATTTTTATTGAGTGCAAGAACCTATTTTCGTTGTTGTTGTTATACATAAATCATTCAAGTTTAAATATTTCGGTAAAAACAAGTGCATATTCGTTTAAACTCATCAACTTATTTCAATAGGAACATATTTATTTAATTTTCAATAATTGATCCACCATTTTTATTTATGACTTCAAAGATACGATTCGGCACCGAGTTCACTAAATGTGGCAGCAACTGACGATCCAAATCTTCCCAAGCTTCCTTAATGGCCAACTTAAGCTCTAGCGCTGTTTTTGGGCTTCTTGTCCATAGATTTTGCGTGACATGCACCCACGAAGGTTCTCCATCAGATTCAAATCGGGACTGCATGCAGGCCATTTCATAAGTGGGATGTTGTGCTCTTCAAACCATTTTAATGACTCTTTAGAAACGTGAATAGAGGCGTTATTCTGTTGGAAAATGCTGTCTTCATCCATTTTATCATGCAAAAGTAAAATGAGAGCATCATCCAACAATTCCCTATATATTTTTTTATTAATTTTGGGTGCAAATATTTGCTTTATATCTTGATGAAACTGCCGCATACACTATAACGCTGCCACCACCAAATTTTCCTTTGACGTACGTCATTGTTACGCAAATCATGGCAATAACAACTGTAAGAGTTTGGGCCATCTAAGTTGAATTTCTTTTCGTCGGAAAACACAACATTGTACCACTCAGTGGACCACTGCATTTGGTTTTGGGCGAAGTCCAAGCGCGCTTTTTTGTAATGCGGCTTCCACACAAGCTTGCTCGAAGGTTTTTTCCATTTAACATAATCTGAGTTCCGTAAAACGTTTGCAGTGTGCCTCGTTGTCACTGAAGGGTCTAATTTTTCTTTTATTTGAGTAGAGTTCAAAAAATTGCTTGTGGCTTCCTTTCTAATTTGGTTTATTTGGCAAGTACTCAGTTTTCGATTGTCTTTTGTAGGTTTTTTTACCCCATAATTTTCACCGCTTTAAAAAAACGTACAACTGTTTCTGATCTTCCAATTCTCCGCCCAACTTCCCGATTTGAATAACCCTCGTCATGGTAAAGCTTGATTTGGGCTTTTTCTCTGTCTTTGAGGTATTTTCCCTTTGGCATATTGATAAAATCTTAAAAACGTACCATTAAAAAACTTACATTTAACTAAACCCTAACTTACTAACTGTCGATTAAATGCCAGCAAATACTTATTTGTTTAAACCACTAATATGTTTTCGACCTCTTTACACTGGTGCCTTTAAATGAATATGTACTTGTTTTTACCGAAATATTTAAAATTGAATGATTTATGTATAACAACAACAACAAAATAGGTTTTTGCACTCAATAAAAATTTTCGCTAGTTTAGTAAACAATATGAGTTAGAATTTGTTTTGAGTAATGCATTGATGAACGAGAGACAAGGTTCAAATTAAGAGTGCGTTTATACTGTATTATGAACAGAGTTGCAAAAGATTCACGTCAGTACCTGCCCGAAGGCCCAACCTGACGGTGCACCATTGCACAAGGGTGAATAAAGCACGTTCACCACCGCCCCAGTAGCCCCCGCCAAGGGCACATGAGGAAATGCCAACTAACATGTGCCCCCAACAGGGACAACATGGTAGCAAGTTCCGTACAGGCTGCTGGACCATGTACAGACACCTTGCTAAGATGCTTGGAGCTATCTAACCTCCTACTACAAAAATGGCACGGCAGTGGAACTTTTACCCTAATCTGACCTGAAGCTTCACCTACCGTAACCATTAGAGCAGCTCTGTCGAATAGCAACAGCACCTAGAGATATACGGCCTGAAGAGAACATCCACATCATGCCACTAGCCCATGATTGAAGACACACTCATCCAGCCCATACCTCTCCCCGCGTATCTTTAGGTTTTAACCACAGCCACCACGTGATCCCCGAAGGGGCCTCACCAATAACCAGTCTAGGACAAGTCCTAGGGGCTACTGGTTCCCGTGGCACCAGATAGGACTCTGGTCAGCCGCGTGTTAAAAGCACCTCCGATTTTAGGTTCCTTGCACACCTGAGGCATCGGTAACACCTCTACCCAGACTAGCGTAGCAAGCTACTTCCTTAATTACTTATATGCACGCCCGTTACCCTGGTATTCAGGGATTGGGTGGTAACATATTAAGTTTTAGGGCAATTGGCCAAAGGTCAAGGTCTGGAAAGACCAACTACCCCTCCGGACGAGCGAGCGAACCCGCTTTTACCTTTAGTTTACTTGCATGCGCGCCCGTTGCCCTGTTGTTTCAGGGATTGGGTAGCAACATACAAGTTTTTAGGGGTTATCAGCAAAAAGGCCTAGGTCCGGAAACCTGATAACCCTATACCCCAGGAGGTTCAACACCAAGCCACCAAGACAGGGTGCATTGACCGCGCCCCCTGGGGGGACTGTATTATGAACAATCGGTATCTAAGTCCAGTTGCTCTGCTAATATTTTTAGTTACTGCTTGGCTTTCTTTTGCTTGAGGATGAGTCGCAATTTATGCGCCATCATATATATTCCTGGGCTGATAGCATCATCAAAATCTTCAATATCTGCCGCATTGTCCACTTCTTTTTCACTTTTATCTTCATAGTCCGCATCATCTTCTCTAACGGCAGCCATTAAAATTATGAAACGTATATAACTTCGCCCACAGGTATGGGCACCCAGTAATATCTTCTTGTGTATGGCTTTGTGGTGATCAAATGCCGCTGTTTTTTGTTTTAAAAGATTAACTTTTTTGATAGTTTTAGCTTTAGTTTAATAAAAAAAATTTAGTGGCAGATTATTATTGGGTTAGTGTTATTTTAGAAAACTGCCTGATGAGCAAAAATAGAAAAAAAGATAAAATTTTCACGAAATCACCAAGAAATAATGGCGCAAACTTGCGCAAACTTTTTTCTTTTTTCTTAAATTAGAGATCTCATATTTTATTGTGGTATATAACATTATTTGTACAACAGCTACCTTCACTTTCAAAAAACTTACAGCCATATTCATAAAAAATTTAACAGCTTAATAAACCAATAATAAGCAAAATTTCTTAAAACTGTATTCACAAACAAATAATACGGATAAAAACACACAATAAACATATTTTAATTTCAGAAATTTTATTACAGGTTTTACCCTTCTTTAAACCAAAAATAAGGTAAAATTTTTTTATTTTGACATATGTATTTTGTTTTCTTGTTTCTAAGTATTTGTCGAAAAACTTTTTAAACGTGCAAAATAATTGTTTAACAAACATACATATATTGTAAAAATCCATTATGGATGCAATAAACACAATCTGCCGAATAGGTAAGTGCAATTGAAGTAACAAAAACAATGATTTTATGTATGTATGTACATACATAAATTCATATTTTTACAGAGACTTTAGTACAAAATTCAAGCTCACGCCAATCAAGGATCTACAAGGAAAGGGTTAATCCTTTTTCCATCCCAGATGAACTATTTAAAATTAAATATCGTTTTAAAAAATCTACGGTAAGAAAAATAGTTGATTTAGTTAAAGATTGCATCGCATTAGATAGCAGAGGATTTGGCACGCCTGTTGAGCTTCAAGTTATGGTTGCATTGCGTTGCTGGGGTCGTGGAGAGGTATGGCAAAACTAATGTTTTGTGTGCTTGCTAGTATTGATATATTATTTTTTCAAAGTATCAAGACGACGCTGGTGACCTTCACGGTCTCACACAACCAACAGTTTCCAGAATTTGCAAACGAGTTTCATATGCTTTAGCCCAACATGCTAGACAAATGATTCAAATGCCAGCATCTCTCGAAGAGGAGGCATCACTTATAAGGGATTTCAAAGAAATTCGAAAATTCCGGGGTGTAATTGGAGCCATTGATGGGACCCACATTAGAATAAAAAAAACTGGAGGTGATCTCGCCCAATATTACATAAATAGAAAGGGTATTATTCGCTAAATGTGCAGGTGAATACGTTTTAAAAAAACACTTAATTAGTCAAAAAATTTTAATTAAAGTCTGTACAGGTAATTTGTGATGTACACTTAAAAATCCGGGACATAGTGGCAAGATGGAGGGGTAGTACACATGACTGTAGAATTTTTAACGAGTCAACCATTAGAAACCGTTTCGAAAATGGAGAGTTTAGAGGCAGATTACTTGGCGATTCAGGGTACAAGTTAACTCCTTATTTATTTACCCCTCTACTTCAACCTCAAAATGAAAAAGAGGTTAGATACAATGTTGCTCACATCGCTACTAGAAATACAGTGGAACGATGTTTTGGCGTATGGAAGCAACGATTTCGTTGTTTGCTACGCGGAATGACTGTAAGTCTTCCTAACGTAAAAGTTGCAATTGTTGCCCTTGCTGTGCTTCACAACATTGCAATAGACGAAAATGACTCAGTTCCAGCTAATACATTCTCAGGCAATCATTACCTTACGTACCCATAGATTCCCAATTATTTAGCTGGTTGTTTTTTATTTTCAGAGGAATTTGATGAAGATGTAGAAATACAAATGGACACAAATCCAAATCCTTCCTATTCTGGCACATCTGAAGGAAGAGCAAAATTGAAATTTATTTAGCATTTTTTTTTTTTATTTTTGTAGCAAACTTTTTTAAGATACATATTTGCATATTCAAATACATACTCGTAATTACTTATATACCTATGTATTAAACAAATTTAATTCCAATTGCAAGAGGTACAAAATAGTTAACACATACTTATGTTGTGTTTTAATAAGATTAAAATATAGAAAAAAATAAATTATTAAATTTCAATATCGCCTGAAAGAAAATAAAAATATTTTTATTAATTTTATTGACTATTCCTATTTAATTTAATTAATTAATTTTATTGACTATTCCTATATGTAATTTTAATACGAAAAACCAAGTACATTAAACAATCGAGAAACACCACACTCCAGTATACGTACCAAAACGTATACGGATCAAAACGGAATCATTCCGATTCTACTTGATTGCTTGTAGCTGGCAGGCGGCCACGTAAACCAACCAATACGTACCAAATGATTTCCTTTTGTAAAAGTTTAAGCGAGCTTGAATAAGCTCAAACTCCAAATTTAAATTTCTTATACGCTTCTTTTCTGCTTCTATTTGCAATAGGTGCAGTTCCTTTCGGCATTCTATATCATTGTTAGCAATTTTCATGATTTTTATTTTTTTCTGGGACAACTTTCTAAAGTAGAGTATAATTTTATTTTAATATAACGTTTACATTAGAAACATACATACATATGCATTGTAGGTAATGTAGGTGATGACCGCTTAATAAAAAACGTCAATTCCCTTCTCTTGCTGTATATCAACTGACGCCACTTTTCTTACTTTATTGGTTTTTTTTTTTTGTTCATGATTTAAGCTAGAGTGTGACAGAAATATATTCAACTTAACGATATTCTTGCATTAACAAGCTATCATATACTTACTTATGCCTTAAGCTAGTGTGACAAAAATATATATACAACTTAACGATATTCTATTACATACTTGTGCCTTAAGCTAGAGTGTGACAGGAATATATGCCTTAAGCTAGTGTGACAGAAATATATATACAACTTAACGATATTCAATTACATACTTGTGCCTTAAGCTAGAGTGTGACAAAAATATATTCAACTTAACGATATTCCTGCACTAATGAGTTGTTACATTCTTCTGCCATAAGCTACAGTGTGGCAGAAATATATATGCACAACTGAACGATAGTCCTACAATTCGGCCATCCTGACGTCGAGGATCTCCCGATCCCGGCTACTAAACCGGAATTGAACTATTTGCTTTATATGTACATTTAAGTTATTCTCGACTTACTTCTAGTATTATAGCACACTTTTTCATTATGAACATCTGGATTACTTGTTTGTACTATATTGTGGTTCTCACCACTTTTATAAACTTTGTCGCTAGGTTTTTCTTTGTTCTTATCACTAGTTGTTATCTTCTTATTCACCATATTAGACCAACCGAACCAGGGTTTAATATTGGCTGCTGCCCAAATGCCTTTATATGGTATTCTTGATAGCTGGAATCCATCGACATCTTCAATTAAGTACCTATCGTTATGCAGAACTTTCGTAATCTTGTAAGGTCCTTTGAATTTCGGAACCATTTTTTTTGAAACACCTATACTAGCATCGAAGTTCTTGACGACAACGTAATCACCCACTTTATATACTATTGCTTTCTGACGCTTCTCGTTTGTGACTTTTTCGTTGTATTTCTGAAGTTGTTTTTCTTTCTCCCTGGCTCTGGTGCGTATTAATTCTAAATCCCTTCCCATATCTTGTTTATTTTGCAGTATGTTTTCTTTTAGGTCGTCCATTTCATTACCTCTTTGTGAAACCCCAAACAACATAATACTAGGATGTTGGTTTATCGACCTGTGAATAGTATTGTTCATTGTAAATTCTATATTTTCTAATACTGTTTCTAGACCCGAACTTTTTTGTAGACTGACTAATTTGGCTAACATGGGACCTAAATTTCGATTTATTCTTTCAACTTGGCCATTCGCTTGAGGTGACCCCGTAGCAATTTTAATATGCTGAACGCTTTGTGATTCTAGAAAATGAGAGAATTCAGCCGACGTAAAACATGAACCACGATCAGAAATGATATATTTCGGCTTGCTATACGATCTGAAGTAATCTTTTAGAGAGGTTATTGCTTCTTTAGACTTAGTGGTTTTCGCTGAATATAACCTGACAAATTTTGTGCATGCATCAACAACCACTAAGATATGTTTTTTTTTGGCTGTTCTTAATCTCAATAGGGCCAAAATGGTCAATGTGTATGAGTTCAAAAGGAGCACTACCTTTAGGGATATTATGCAAAAAACCCTCTTGTTTCCCGTTTTTTGCTGAGAAAGCAATACATGTTAAACAATTTTTAACGTGTTGTTCTACCTTGCTTTTTAAATTAGGAATCCAATAAGTTTTTGAAATTACATCTACTACTTTGTCTATGCCGATATGGCCTAGATCGTTATGATACTTAAAAAAAACATGCGCTTCCATATCCTTGGGCACGTAAAACAGAAGAGTACCATTTTGTTTTTTCCTATACACGACTCCATTACGCATCTCATAAAAAGCGTGCTCAGAGTTCTCCAACATAGTTTTCAACTTAACAATACTTTCGTCTTTGCCTTGGCAAATTACAAGATTTTCCTCGAAAGAATTCATTTCAATTATCATGATGTTCGTACTTGATTGAATCCTCATGCATGTATACGTGAAAAACCCCATTCCTAAGGTCAAGTTTAGTAAACAGTTTTTTATTTGCAAGCCTCTCTAGTAAATCATCTATTAAAGGAATAGGATAGCTGTCCTTTGCCGTTGCCTTATTCAACTTTCTGAAATCTATACACATTCTAAGTTCACCTGTTTTCTTTTTTACTAAAATAATCGGCGATGCGTATTCTGATTCGCTATGTCTTATGTAACCCTTGGCTAAATATTCATCTAACATATTTTGTAGCTCACTTTTCTCTGTATATGAAAGACGTCTTGGATTGCAGTTAAAAGGTTTTGGATCATTAAGTATTAATTTCATTTCGCATTTTACCTCTGGTTCAATTGGCCTATCACGGTTCACATAGTATTCATTAAATAATTTTTCAACATAATTTCCTTACATGTTAGTTGTTCACCTAAATTATATTTTGTTTTTTCTTCACCGACATCAATTTGCAGCATTTGTTTCTCAAAATCTTTTTCATGGTTCACGTTTATATCATTACAATATTGACTAGTTACTTTGTGTTCTACATTTGTTCTATTTTCTTTCTCCTCTTTACAATGCCAAACAATTTTAGCGCAACTCTTATTTAAAAAATCTCATCCTAAAATCACAGAATTACTCATAGACTCGTCATCTACAACCAACAAATCAAGACGTATAAACTTGTTTTGAACATTTATTAAACTCGAAATTTTTCCATACACTTTCAAAATACTTTTATTTAAACCATAGTAAACATTATTTGGCGCAGCCTTAACTTCAATTTGGCCTGGAACCATCGATTTTTTTATGATGCTGACTGGACTACCTGAGTCTATGAGGCATTCTAGATAAAATGAAACACTAACGTTATTTATTAAAGTAATGTTAAAACACCTTACATAGTTTTCCGCAACAGTAGCCGCCTTCTTCTTGTTAAGCCTGCAGTCCGCCGCACGATGACCCAGCTCACCACAAGCAAAGCAAGCGCCATCCACACGGGTTGGTTTTCTACATTCCGAGGCGATATGGCCCAAGCAGTTGCAATTATAGCACCGGCCAACTGACCTCTCGTTGTTTACAGTACTACGGACCATTGGGAACGCACTTTGACGTTGTAGCCTGACATTGGTGAATGCTGACAGCAAGTCGTCCTTGCTTTTGAAGCATTGCATATTTGCACTTACTTGCAATTGGCGATCAGGTATTCCGTGAATAATATAGTCAATTAGCTCGTCCTCTGGAACGTGAATGCCACTTGCTAGCATAGTCTTATCGTTGAAATACTCGGAAAACGTCTCTCCAACGTGCCATTTGCGTGCTTCGAATTTTTGGCGTAAGATGATTGCACTCTCTTTTGAAGCAAAAACTTTCCTCATACCCAAAAGCAGATGTTCAAGAGGTTCAGTTGCAAATTCGGGCTTAGAGTGCAGCCACATTAGCGCCTTACCTTTTAACTTCCCAAATACTAATGCACGTACTTTGTTTTCACACAGTCCATATGATTTTTTTGTTCCTTCTACTTGAGCGAGCCAAACATTAACATTTGTTTCGCCATCGTAATCGGGAAAAAATTCTTTTATACAGTTGAAAGGAATAACTTCTTCTTTAGCCACTGTTTTTAATGAAGGTGAGGTTTTTTCCATTTTGAGTAGTTCGTTTTCTCGGCACAGTAATTTTCTTTCGAATCGTAGTAATTCCAACTCCTTTTGCATCAACTGAATCTCTTTGTGTGAGGGGCCTGTGTTTGAAAAATGTTCTTTCATCTCATTTGTTGCTTGTTGACTTTCGCTTTGTTTACGACCATCGAATAAAATTTGTTGCAATTGTTGTTGTGCCGTGCCGCAAGCCAATTCACCTGCCGGTTCGTACATGTACTCGCTATCATTTCCTTGTTGTTCTTCACTTTCAGTTCCACTCACTACTTTATTTATCTGCTCATTTGTCTGTTCATTTGTTTCATTTGTCTCCTCATTCGGTCTTTCGAAATCCCCAGAATTTTCAATTACAGTATCACTCTGTACCTTGTCTGTCTGTTCATTTGTCTGCTCATTCGTTTTCTCGAAATTTCCAGAATCCTCATGTTCGGCTTCACACGTTGCTGCGCTATCACGTGGACATTGTCCGCGGCTAGCGTGATCTACCTCACTAATACGTGCAGCCAATGCACTTTTGCTGCCGTGCGTCGGCAGGTTTAATTTCTTGCACCACGCACGCAACTCATTTATTGAAAAATCGCCCGAACCTATTGCGCTCATATTAAATGTGACAGAAATATATTCAACTTAACGATATTCTTGCATTAACAAGCTATCATATACTTATGCCTTAAGCTAGTGTGACAAAAATATATATACAACTTAACGATATTCTATTACATACTTGTGCCTTAAGCTAGAGTGTGACAGGAATATATGCCTTAAGCTAGTGTGACAGAAATATATATACAACTTAACGATATTCAATTACATACTTGTGCCTTAAGCTAGAGTGTGACAAAAATATATTCAACTTAACGATATTCCTGCACTAATGAGTTGTTACATTCTTCTGCCATAAGCTACAGTGTGGCAGAACGATATTCCTACAGCATGTACATATATATGAAATATGTGTGTATTAAGTTTTATACGAACCATTTTTTTAAGCGGTGAAATTTTAGATTTTTCTTCTTTTCGCTTCCGTTTCATACTTCCAATTTTATTGTCCTTTTCATCAGATTTATGCGACAAAACGCTTTTCGCACTTTCCACGGTTCCACAGCTTTCGCAAACGGATTCGTTATCCTAAATTTGTATATAAAAGTTAAGAGAGCATATGCATACCTTAGAAAAAATTATAAATTATATACACACATTAATAATGAAATCCGAATCGAATTCGTTTGTGTCGATAACGAACTCATTTGGAAGCCAAACACTTATATCATTTCCAGACAAAGCGACTTCTGTAGGCGGTTCTCCTCCTCCAGTTTGCTTTGCTTTTGCTCGGTATTCAGCAACTTCCTTTTTGGCTAACATTTTGATAGTTGACCACTGTGACTTTAGCTGAGGAACATTCCGTTTTTTGCCCAAGCATAAACTGTTAAAGCTGCAAAAAGAGAGTAAAGAAAAGGTAAAGACTCAAATAATCTTGGTAACAAATAAAAAGTTACTCCTTTTCAATATCCAACCAACCTTTTTTTTGTTTGGTTGGTGTTCGAGTCTGTGTTTTTGTTTTCGATTTGTTTTACCCTCTTTTTTATAAGATCCTTTAACAACTCCTGTAAAATAGAAATGATTTAAAAAAGTTATACTCGCAATAAACTGCAGTAACTTATCTTCATGACACCAGTTCTCACTGCGCTGCCTTTTGAATTTAACTTCTTTTTTTATTGTATTCTGAAAATGAAAAAATTTTAAAGCACAAAAATTCTACATACATACATAAAAGATTTTAATGTATCGTGTTCAACCTTGAAGGCGTCTGGCTTTATAACTTGCACAAAGCTCGTATTCTGGCTCATATTTATTATTTTTTATTAAAATAGAAAAACAATTCCTCCAAAAATCTTTTGTGAATTTATATATATATGTTCCCATCGATCCTATAAGGAGCATAGGGCCTTTACATCCATCAAAATTTGAAATAGTGATGTGAACAAAACGTAAGCAAACTCGGTACTCGAATACCTTTATTATGTGTTATTACTAATATAAGTCGATACATATATTTTTTTTATTATTATTACATAGTTTCCTTTTTTAAGCCCAATATATTACATATCTATTAACTTATTATGTATAGTTGTTAAAAAAGATACCTTTTTTGTGTAAAATTAATATTATTATATATTTTCACTTGATTACCGGGTTTACTGTGTTGTTGATTTTAGCGTCACTAACAATAAGATGACAACTAAAAATTAAAAGAGTTGCCGTACGTAAGCAAGAAATAAGTTAAAATGTTTACTTGCTATTTAACGTATTTTAAACGTTTTTGAATATGATATTTTATTATTGGTTTAATAGACTAAAAGTCTTTAATAATTATTATGTTCTTAAAACCTATAATAGGCATTTTTTATGAATATGGCTGTTAGTATATTTATATATATATATATATATATATATATATATATATATATATATATATATATATATATATATATATATATATATATATATATATATTTTTTTTTAATAAATATTTGAGATAATTTTTTCTTTTTAAATATTGAAAATAGCTGCTGATGAAATCTTTCAGGGAAAAAAAAATCAATGTAATACCTCTATTCGTTTATCCACAAAAAAAATATCATATAAATATCTTGTAATCGAAAAAATTCAATAATAACGCATGCAATTTTCTTCACTTTCCTGACTTTAACAGTGTCACACAACTACGAATCTTAACTTACATTCTTTAAAATTCTACAACACATACTGGTTGTAGGTTACAGTAGGACTTAGTATGACCAAACTCCTGACAGTTTTGGCATTGAACGGGCCCCGTTCGCTTATGCGGTTCCTCAACGGTTATTTTGCGATGAAGCAAATATCTTAAATTGTATATCGAGTGAGTTTCACTTTTTTCAAACGTATGTCTCCAGGCTCCAATTCCACTCGGAACATCGGCTGCGGAATTTTGTCTCTGTTCATAACGTTGGAAATATGCTTGATTTTAAAGCCATTTTCTTCTAGTTCAATTTTGAGCTCATTTAGCTCTACATAAGAGACGATACCTTTAATTATTACTTGCAGCACCTTGCCGGTCTTCAGTTGAGAAGTGTAAAGGTTCTACGTGCTTCAAAATCGGAAACCAACTTGCGATAATCGGACTTGTTGTTTACTTGAATTTTCGTTTCGTTAATATAACCTCGCTTGAGTGGTATCACATGGAAGGCATTCTTTCCTAGTAAAGAAATTAGGTGTTTAACTAGTTCACCTGAGTTTTTCTCTCTTAAGTGAATAGGCGGTGGCTTAAACATCTTTTGAGTTGGTATGGGTCTTCCGAATTGTCTTGCAAAATAGCAAAACGATTCTGTGAACTAGGTTCTGCATCTTTTGTTTTTTTTCCACTGCTACTTATTTATTGTATCTTCAAATTGAACTAACATTAAGTATTCAAATCATAAGTATAAATATAATAATTAGGCCCAACCAGTGTCGGACATAAAATTAGTGATAGTAATTAATAATACATAAATGTGTTAAGCGCAAAAAATTCCAATCAATGATGGAGATTCTAAATATGCAATAAAAAAATAATGGCGTATGAGTACATACGCTATTGTTATATTGAGGGGACGATATGTACTTACAACGGCCTGTGAACCCGCCTAATGATGGTACTGCTTGCGGTCCTGAAACTTCAAAAATTGGTAACGGTGATCGTGCTTTTTTGTGGGCTTTCAACGAAGTTGTCACCGTTTGTTTTTCAAATTTTGAAGTAATATCTTCCGACTCAGCGCCGATAGTGTTCAAACTACAATTACTTGCGTTAATTGATAAACTTACTGCATTTGTAAGCAACGAGGAGCCCAATACTTTCAAGCAGTCGTCTATCATATCATCATCTTCCGGCATAATTTCATCGCAGTTATAATCAGGATCCTCGACACTGTCATCCAAGTCTTCAAAATCATTATCATCTGCTATTAAGGCCATAAAATCTTCAATTTCTTTGTCACTCAATGAAGAAAGATTAATTTTTCTTCCTGTACGGGACAACCGATTTTCTATTTTTTCTGCTGACATCTTTTACGTCGACAATGCTTTATTTTCTGTTAATTATTTGTTAAAAGGCAAGCTGCAATATCGATTATTTCTTACTCCAGCGAAAATACGTTACAAAAAATTTTGTTCACTTATGTAACTCACTAAGACCGTCCACAGACGGTGTTCACAAAAATCGCCATTGATACAAAATCATTGTTTTATTTACACTAATAGCTATATAATGCTAAGATAAACATTTCAAATACTTACCAACAAAAATTCTGCTTTTAATTCAATCACTGGAAGTAATTATTTTTTTAATTTTAATTCTTTGTACGAAGGCTCTAACTAGAATGATTTTTTCTGTCGATATAATTAACTCATCACATTTCAACAGGTGCCATTATTCTAAGAACTGTATACACACTTAAACTATTCAGATCGCATGAGCATTAAGTATGCTGATTTTGCTTAAAAGCGGTTTTTCTGATGACCGTCTGTGGACGGTCTTAGTTGCTTAAGGGTTAATTCTATATTTCTAATGCCGTATTTTTGTAGTTTTTGCAGTAGTATATTTCTATCGATTGTTTCGAAGGCCCTTTTAAAGTCCAGGAAAATTCCTACTATTTTTTGGTTCTTTTCTGGTTTTTTTCCATCTGTTTATTAAATAGTTAACTGCCGTTTCACACGAATACGTCTTTCTGAATCCAGATTGGTACTTTGATAATATTGAGTTATCTTCCAATTATTGCTCCAGTTGGTCCTTTACCACTTTCTCAATTATTTTCTCACAGGTCTTCAATGTGTTTATCAGTCAAAATTCGTTACATTTTCTTGTTTTCGCAATCTTGGCAATGGGTGTAACCATTGACGTTTTCCAATTTTCAAGCAATATTTCTGTCTAATGATTTGTTTATCATATATTCCAACTATTTAAAATCATTTTAATTGATATTTTGTTATAGTCCGGCTTATTTTTTAAGTTTTTACATACTTTTTTAGTTCCTCTCATGATATTGCACGAAATTTAAATGGAGAGGCTATCACAGGTTTATTATTGACATATTGCACATTATATATCGAATCTGTAATTGTTTTGATACTGTTTATAAAATATTTATTAAAGTTATCGGCTATTTCAAAGCTTTCCTTACACTCTATTTGATTAAATATCACAGTTTCAATTGCACTTTTTGTTTTCTTTAAAATTAGTTTTTTTTTAATTCCCTCCACATTTTTTTTTTTGATCATTAACATTATTAATTTTGTTATTTAAATAATAAAGCTTCATTTGTATTTAGTCTACGAAAATCCACACACATTCTTATTCCTCCTGTTTTCTCGCCCACTAGAACGATTGGCGAGGCATACTCGGACTCGCTTGGTACTTAGCTAAACGGTTTACGTTGAGCGACATTATATTTCAATTTGCGAATTCCCTTTTTTCTTTTTTAACAATCTTAAGAAAACCAAAAAACACGTGTATGGCAAAGCCCCATAACCTTTTTACGAGAGGGCAATTCAAATTGCCATTTTCTGGAAGCCAAATCAATGGCCATTTCTTTTAAATTGTCATCAGACATAAACATAACAACACCATAGCATCCATCTGATGTTGAGGATGACGAGGGGTAGTCTCATAATGTTTATTTAGTTACATGCCATCCTTTGTCAGACGAAAAGCCGCGTTAAGAAGGGCTTCACCTCTGTTCAATTTAGATGTGTTATGATCCAGATATAACCCACCTACCACTACGCGAAAATGGGAAATGTGTACATAAATCGGTAGGACTCCTGTCCTGATCCGCATCTACAATGTGGCGGATATACTCGGGAGTTACTTCTAATCTACATCCTTTTTTGAGTGTATCATATCGAGAGCCATTAAAACAAATGCGCATATAAAGGCTTTTAATTTCTATACCTATTTTGTCCTTAGCAACGATAATGCCGGACATAATTTGATTCAATCTAGCAGGCATTACAGCACCATGCAAAGAAAATCCCACCTCGACGCCAATCATCCATTCGTCAAAAGAATGCCAAAGTCCAGACTGTGGACGCTCCCCGTATCCTTCAACAAGAGAGAGTCTCATGTCACATACTGCATTGTCCAAAACTGTATTCGCGCTACAAGAAACCCACGCAATATAATATATATATATATATATATATATATATATATATATATATATATATATATATATATATAGATATATATATATATATATATATATATATATATATATATATAGATATATATATATATATATATATATATATATATATATATATATATATATATATATATATATATATATATATATATATATGTATATGTATATATATATATATATATATATATATATATATATATATACATATATATATATATATATATATATATATATATATATATATATATATATATGTATATATATATATATATATATATATATATATATATATATATATATATATATATATATATATATATATATATGTATATATATATATATATATATATATATATATATATATATATATATATATAATATATATACATATATATATATATATATATATATATATATATATATATATATATATATATATATATATATATATATTATTCTTTAAATTTGTTTTCCAATAATCCAGTACATATTTGTTGCCTCAGTTCCTTATAGGCATTGTTGAGGCGAGTTGGTAAAAATTACATATTAGTTATGATTATCAGTATTAAAAAAAGAGAGAACAAAAAAAAACAGAAAAAAAAGAAAAACAAAAGTTAATAATATATATATATATATATATATATATATATATATATATATATATATATATATATATATATATATATATATATATATATATATATATATATATATATATATATATATATATATGTATATATATATATATATATATATATATATGTATACATACATACAAACACATATACACATACATATACACACATATACATACATATACATATACATATACATACATATATATATATATATATATATATATATATATATATATATATATATATATATATATATATATATACACACATATATATACATACATACATATACATATAAATATATATATATTTATCATACTAATCAATATTATTTTACATCAGAAGTTCTTCTAGATTTTGAAATAGTCTTTCAAAGATTTTTTAAATACTGAAATTCTATTTAACATTTTTAAGTATTGAGGTAAGTTATTAAACTCACGACTACCCGTATATTCAATTCGTTGTTTGGTTGTTTCCAACCTACACCTAGCTGCTTACAAATTACTGCTGTTCCTTGTATTGTGTGATTCTTGATTCCTTGTAAACCGAATCGTATGATAACCGATATTGTGTATAATTTTAAAGGTGTATATCAGAATTTGCAATTTGTAAATGCCATAAATTGGCAAAACTGTTTTGAATTCATTTTATATAATGATATTGTTGGGAACATAATAGGAAAATTTGAAACCACTTTTAAGGCTTTGTTTTGGCAACGTTGAAGTGATTTAAACTCATTACATTGCTTCCATCACTATACGACAGTTAAGTAATTCAAGTGACTTTGAATAACGGCATTGAATATTAAAAATTTTGTATTGCGGTCAAATTTATTTTTAAACTGGTACAAAAACCCAGTACCTTGAGCAACTTTTGTTTTTATATGTTGTATGTGTTGGGTCCAAGACAAATATATATATATAGAGGTATATACCCAAGTACTTTAATTAGTTGACATCCTGAATTTCCCTACCATCAACATAAACACTAAAGTTTATGTTATTGTTACAATACGGTTTAAATCGAATCGACTTTCTTTTATTCGCATTTAATATAAGTTTATTTATTCTAACATATTCCAAAACAAGGGCAGCATCCCGTTCCATATATGCTTTTGCCACAGTCTCATGCTTATATGGGTAAAACAGGCAAATATCGTCAGCGTAAATAAATAGCTTTCCATGTAATCCAAGATTTTTTATATCATTAAGAAAAATTGTAAAAAGTAACGGCCCCAAAACGCTTACTTGTGGAACACCATGCTCGACAGGTTTGAACGAGCTCTTGTCTGCGTTATTTTAACGTATTGTTTGCGATTTACCAAGTAACTTTTAAAGAGAGATAATTCTTTTCCACAAATTCCGTAGTATCTAAGTTTTTTTACAAGAATATCATGGTCTATGAGATCGAAGGCTTTTGTTAGATAAAAAAAAAAAAATAATAAATACCCGCTACGCCACTAAATCCTTCATCCAGTCCCTTCCAAATGAAATTTACGACGTTAAGAACAGCTTCCTCGGTGCCACATCCTTTCCTAAAACCATATTGGTAGTCGTTTAACAAATTATTATTATTCATATATTCTGAAATTTGATTATACAAAATTCTTTCAAATACATTATTGATGACAGATAACACAGCTATTGGTCTAAACCAGGGGTAGTCAACCTTTTTTTACTTACCGTCCACTTTTTCACCTCGAGTGATAGAAAAATATTCTTACCGCCCACCTAATCCACAGTGTTGTTTATTGATAAACTGCTTTTATTTATTAGGTTTTGACATTTTATTAAGTAATTTTAATTAAGTATAGTGAAATATTGAGTATTTAATGGGATCCCTGAGGCTGATGCTGCGAAATTAAATATTTAATATCTGGTTCTATTTTCGTCAAAAACAAGCGAAGGTCTCCTCTTTCAGAAATATTAAGGCGGTTTCTTTCTTTGTTCATGATGTGGTTAACAGCACTAAATCCTGATTCGACTAAATATGAGGTAGGAAAAGGTATTAATAATTTGAATACCTCTTTCCACATATTTGGATATAAAAGAGGTATTTTTTTATGTTGCCACAACTTTTCATATCCGCCATTTTCGAAACTCTGTTTACAATCTTCATCATATTTTATTTCTAATAGTTCTTCTTGATACTTTGTATCAGCTTCCTTAGCATTAGCTGTAAATGGATTTTTCATCCATTGGTACACCTTTAAGTTCAAAATGTCTTCAAATCGTTTTTCATGTCAGACTTAAGTTCACTAAGGTGGCTGCAAAACTCAATATCCTTTGGAGTTACTTCATCTTTTATAGATGATAATTCAGGAAACTGACAAAGTTCTCCATTTAACAGATTATGACGGAAAAGTTCCAGTTTGTCAATAAATAATGACACAATACTTTGGCAGCTTATTAGAGTTTTATTTGTGCCTTGGAGTTGTAAATTAACGTCATTAAATCTTTTGAAAATATCTGCCAAATAAAAGGCATCCTTTTTAACAACTGCTAATTGTTGGCAGAGAGTGGTTTCAGAGCTCCTTTCAAAAAATTGTATAATAGTGCTATATAATGCAACAAAACGATTTAAACACGCACCTTTTGACAGCCATCGTACTTCTGTGTGCAAAAGAAGTCTTATATATTCTTCATTATTATCGTGACATAGCAGGCATTAGATTTAATTTTATTTATAGCTCGAACTACTATATTTAATGACGAATGGAGACTTTCACCTAAATTTTTTGCAACAAGATGTTGTCTGCGCACTACACAATGGATACATAAAACATTTGGTACTTCAGCCTTCTAAAAAGCAACAAATCCACGATAGCGACCTACCATTGCTGGTGCTCCATCGGTAGCGCAAGCAACAATATTATGCAAAGGAATATTATTTTTGGTAAGATATGATTTCACAGTAGTAAATACGGATAATCCAGTTGTATCTGTAGTAAGGTTTATTGCGAATAGCATTTCTTCTTGTAACGTTCTTTTCATCAAAATAACGTACATAGGACATCAATAGAGCGTTATTGTCTGCAATGGTAGACTCATCCAATTGCATGGAAAATTGACATTGTTGGAGAATACTAATCAGTTTATTTTCCACGTTTACTGCCATATCTTCAACTCTTCGCTTCACTGTTGTATCGCTTAATGGCATTGTTTTTAAAGCTTGAGGTAAATTTTGATGCATGACAGTGGTGATGAATTCTTTTATCGACGGTATTATTAATGTGATATATATATTTATTATTAACATCACACAATTGGCATTGAAATTCTTTTTCTTCATGTTTTAGTAAATACTCATATTCGCGTTTATTCAATGCTGTACAAACTACATGATATTTTTTTGAGCACCTGTCACATTCAATAAAGTCATCGTCATCTTTGATTTCCAAGTTACATTGATTGCATATTACTTTCTTGTTTTGAATGATACGGCGACCTTTTGGAGGCATATTTCATATAATTTGAATTACCCGTAGTTTGATTAATAACAGATCACAATGCGCCCTTCTAATTTTAGGGATTTTCACTAATTTGAAAATGTTTTATTTCTTTTAGCTTCTTAGCTAAAATTTTCACTAGTTTGAAAATGTTTTATTTCTTTTTAGCTTCTTAGCTAAAATTTTCATTAATTTGAAAATGTTTTATTTCTTTTAGCTTTTAGCTAATTAAAATTTTCACTACCGCATCAAGGATAAATATCCAAGCCCTACGCGAAAAAATAAAATCTTTTTTACTTTATGTTGGGTAGGTCCTGCCGACTGCGCCAATTTTGGGTTTTAAAATTACCCGGTTTAAAAGAAAAAAACCGTTGTGTTTTTGTTGAATCAAAATAATTGAATGCCTTTATTCTTTTCAAATCTTAGTTTTAAATAGCTTACAAAAGAAATGCTTATTTCTAAAGTACATCATATTCTTATGAACTATTTCGAAATAATTTGTAAAAAATGTTTGTTTAATAATTTTATTGATTGGGCAATAATTCCAAGTACTTCATACATTATAGTTTTAGTTTATCGATCTACTTAGAGTTTATTGATTTTTGGGATTCTTAGGAGAATCATATTAATGGTAATAAAAAGTAGGGCAATAAAAGAGTTGAAGTGCATTGGAATATAAGTATGCATGTTTGTGTACAAAGTTGTGGAAAAATATGCATATCAGCAATTATATATTAAAATTAAAAGAAATTGGACAAAAACTAGTTTTAAGTACATACGTAAGTATGTTTATAAGTTTGTATATTTATATATTTGTATATTTATATGTTTGTATATTTATATGTTTGTATATTTATATGTTTGTTCACTTTATTGTGAACGAACATTTTTATTAGAGAAAATTACAAGAGAGTTATTATATTATGATTTTATTAGGGGTTATTATAACTGCTAACCTCGCCCCGCAAATATCTGTATATCATTCTGATCGCATGACCAGAAGGTGAATATATTCTATCTGATACAGAAACGCTGTTCGGGAACTTATAAAAAACATATCCATACGATTTACATACTTATTTCGTCGCGTTTAACGTCATACTCTTCTATCATACCCATTCTTCTATAGATGGATTCGGTATGCACAATGGTGTATGTTTCTGCCATAATTAATTCATTTCCATACCATCTTTTTCATCTGCTTCCAATTTATCCTCTACTTTGTCGTCTTTAACTTCTACGTTGTTTCTTTTCTTTACATCTTCATTTCGTTTTGTCAAATCTTCAATACTTTCACATTGAAACAAATTTCCTTCGCTAATATTCTCCTTCATACATATTTTTTCTTAATCACGCCACCAACCGCACCTTCACAACTGTTGTCGTTATTGTTGTTGTTCCGCTGGCCTCGCTATTGTTGGTTTTTTCTTTAGTCTATTTTGCTTCTTGAGACGACAACAACAAGTCTGTGGCCACAAGGAATAACAACTAAACTCTATTTTGAGAAGTTTTCAGCAGAGCATTTTTAAGTTTGAAATTGGTGCTTGAAATCAAGGAATTAAGATTAAGCTAATATTTGAAAGCTCGATGTTAGCAATTTTATTATATTTTCATTTGCAATTCAATTCATAATGAAAAAGCAGCTAACTTAAGAGAAATAAACAAAACAAATTGTTAAGCTTCTTTTCCTTTTTCGTTTCTAAAAATTTCTAAGTCTTATAGAAACTACGTATCTATAATGAGATACGAAAAAAAACACAATGTTCCTTTTGGTTTCAAAATTAAAACTGTGTTTTATTCTTTATTTTCTACTTTCTTATATACTAATATTTTGTTAATAAAAAATAAATGTTTGTGCAATAATTCTTAAGAAATTTGTCTGGTGCATTTTACAAAAAGTATAACAATTCTTTGGAAAAAATATACAATCAATAAGGTTGCAATTTCGTTAACGGAAATGCAATTGGAAATAAAGTTATTAAAATTCTTTGGAATTAATGCATTTGGACAAATATAAACATTAAAGTTATTAAAATTATTTGGAATTAATGCATTTGGACAAATATAAACATTAAAGTTATTAAAATTATTTGGAATTAATGCATTTGGACAAATAAATATAAACAATAAAATTATTAAAATTATTTGGAATTATTGATACAGTTTTGTTAACCGTTGCATTTTCGTTAGCGGAAATGCAATTGAACAACAATTCTTTGCAAAATACAATTTATAAATATATTTTAAAATTCTTTACGAAAATACAATTAACAAAGTTTTAAATATACATATTAAAATTCTTGGGAATTAGTATATTTTACAGTGAATAGAAAAATAATAAAAAACAATTGGTAATATTCTTAATGATAGCGTGTGTATGTGTGTGTGGTCAAAATAACGTTAAGAGAATAGTGGGAGACACTATAACACCCCCACCGTTAGTTTGAGGCTCCGACGAAATTATATTATTTTTGCCGGGTTGTTTATAGTAGTTTCGTTTGTTAATTGTACATTCGGAATATATGTTTTTCTGTTCTTGAACAGATATAAAAAGACAATTAAGATACATATTGAAATTATAATTGAAATATCTATGCTAAAACTAATTATTTTTTAATTTTTATCTCTATACAGTACTTGTTTCAGTGTTTCTTCGTATTGTATTTGTTTTAAATATAATGATTCAATTTTAATGTCTGCAAGAGTTGTATTACTATTTTCTTTAATTTTTGTTATAAGATTTGGTAAGACAAATTTGTCGTGTAATTTTATTTTAACATTAGTGAAAGTTTTATTCAATAGTTTAATTTCACAATTTTCAAATTTGAGTAAAAAAGTTCCAGTAATTTTTAAATTAGCTTTGTTACAATTATGGGTTATTTTATCGTTAAAATGTTTAAAAATTAAGATGCCTGGAATAATTTCGACTACTTCTTGTTTATTTAATATTTTCATTTTGCAGTTGGCTTCTTCAAATTTTATTATGTTATTTAAACAGTTATCATTTATTTTTATTAGATTTCTTTTTAAGTTATCTTTAGTATAGGTATTGTAAATATTGTTTCCTGAATCTATGAGGACCTCAGAATGATTAAGTTCTATGGATTTGTTAAATTTGTCGGGGATTGGTATGAATCTTACCATAGAAAGAGGATCTTTTGATAATTGTGGAATAGAAAGGATTATTATAACGTTACTCTCGTGTGTTGCTATGGCTACTTTTATGTTGGTGTAACTGTCAAATTCTGTGATAAAGTTAAGTTCGGTTTGCGTTAGAATATCTGTAGGGATTATTCCTAGTTTACCAGAGAAAACTATTTGCCCGATGTCGTCTATATGTTGGCGTAAGAGTGAAATATCATTGTTTATCTGGTATATGTGCTCTATAAATGTCTATAAATGTCGTCTTCTATGGTTGAAATTTTGTTTCCTATTATATTCTTGAATTTAATAAGGTAATCTCCGATAGCATTTTGTTGATAATTTATGTGATTAGTTATATTTTGGATTTGGGATTTCATAACATTGCTTATGAATGTTAAGTTGTTCATTTTGTTTACTAAATTTTCATCGTTTGTTTGCAGCAATTGGAGAGTTTTACTTATTTGTTCTTCATCATCGCTGTCCATCGTCCCTGCAATCATTTTTAAACCTTTACCCAAAATGTTTACGAGTGCTCGTTTCTTCCGGAAATGTGGATTAATATTTTCTACTTTAGCCTTTAATAACACAAAGTTCTTATTAACTGTATCAAGTAATTTTTTTGATTCGTTACTTGATGTCTTTAAAATGTCGATGTTATTTTTGATTATTTCTACTGTCCGTTCGTATTCTGTTATGTTTATTATATGTATTATTTTAATGTAGTCTTCAACTATTTTTGTTTCCCCTGTTTTGATTGGTATGTAGCCATTATTGTTCGATAGGTCTTGTATGTCGAAAGTTTGAGCCTTGGCAGTCGTAATAAGTGTAACCATTATTATGATCCAATTAGTCATCTAAAAGAAAATATATAATTATTTATTTTTTGCTTTGATTTTGGGATTGTTTTTGTCTTGGTATTTTTTTTTGTGGTCTTATGTGTGCTTTGTAATATTTATGTCCTGTCTTTGTGTTTTCTATGTGATCCTCGTCTATTTTCTTTGAGTTTATTTTTCTATACTTTCTATGATTTTTCCCCCTCTTATTTCTCTTATATAGTTAGTACCTTCTTGTATTTCTATATCGGTCCTATTTTTATTTAGTTTAGTTATGTAATTCTGTTTCTTTCTTAATATTAACTCATATATGTAACTCTTTCTTAATATTAACTCATATATGTAACTCATATGTATTTTTCTTCATTTACCTTGCCGTTTACAAAATCTATTGGTTTTATTTTTGTGGTACTATGAATAGTATTGTTATAGAATCCTATAATGCGTGAGATTTTTTCTTCTGTCGTTTCATTCTTAGACTGTTCATCATGTCGTAGTAGTCTTAAATGTTCGTTCAACGTATTGTGGAGCCGCTCAATATCTGCGTTTGACGTGTGATTGCTATTTGAAGTGTAATGTATATTTATATTCTCTTTCTTTAAATATTCTTGCATCGGAATGGCTTTAAAACCTAGCTTATTATCAACAGTTATTCTTTCTATTTTCCCTAACGTGCAAGATCTACCCAAGATCTTGCGTTAATTTTGTATGCTGCGGCATGTTTTGTGAACTTATCAATAATAGTTAGATATAATTGCTTTTCTAATGTATAGAATACGTCTAAGTGCAACATTTCTCTTGGTCTTGTGGGTGTTTCCGTTAATTTGTAAGGTATCTTAGGTGGTCGTCTGTCATATTTTTCTAATGTGCACACTTCACAGTTGTTGACAAATTGAGTGATTCTTAATTTTAATTTTGGATTATAAATTTTTATTCTTAGTTCCTCAAATACTGCTTCAATACCTCTATGGTTTTTGCTCAGATGTTCTTCCTCAATTATTCTCGTTAACTCGAGTTCATCTTCTATGTCGTCTAGTTTTTTAGAGCACCTACTTAATCTGAATCCATTATTATGTATTATTATGTATCCTTGAAAATTTCATAAAACTCATTATCTATTAAGACTGCATTCATTTGGGTCGGGTGACAGTGGTTTTTTAAGATCATAATTGCGTATTCTTTATCTAGTTCTTTAATTGATATTGTTTTTCTAATATTCTTAAAAACTTTTTCGGTCTTTATTCGTGCTGATCCGGAAAATATTTTTTTTATTATAATTTGATTTTTGAATAAATTAATAGGTGAATCAGTATCTGTTAAATATGACTGATTGGCTTCTAAGGAGTTGATGTTAACGGGTTCTTTTTCGATTCTTGATAGTGCGTCCGCGTTACCGTTTTTTGTTCCCTTTTTGTATTTAATTTCATAGTCAAATTCTGACAGTTTGAGTCTCCATCTGATTAGTTTTGAATTAGGCTCCTTAATCGAAAAGAGCCATGTTAGCGGTTTGTGATCCGTCTCGATTATAAATTTGCGTCCAAAAAGGTATGGGCGAAAGTACTTAGTGGCCCAAATAATTGCTAAAAGTTCTTTTTCTATGGTACTGTAATTGATCTCGTGTTCATTTAGAGTACGACTAGCGTAGCAAATCGGGTGGTTTTCTTGGGATAGTATTGCTCCAAGTGCAAAGTTACTAGCGTCTGTTGTTAAGGTAAATTTCTTAGTAAAATCGGGGTAAGCAAGAATTGGATCATGCGTTAGTAGAGTTTTTAATGTATTAAAACTTTCTTGATATTCTGGATCGGATACGTTTATTTTTGCATCTCTTTTAAGGCACTTTGTCATGGGTTTAGCTATTAGTGAATAATCTTTTATGAATTTACGGTAGTATCCTGTCAAACCAAGAAATTGCTTAATTTGTTTAGGTGATTTGGGGATAGGGAAATTGAGTACACATTCTATTTTCTTTGGGTTAGGTTTAATTCCATCTACTGTCACGATGTGACCAAGGAACTCGGTTTCCTTTTTCAAAAATTCAGACTTGTCCAGTTGAATTTTTAGATTGGCTTCTTTTAAACGATCAAAAACAAGTTTTATGGAGTTTATGTGTTCTTGCAATGAAGTAGAAAATATTATTACGTCATCAAGGTAAACAAGACAGATTTTGTTGATATAATCTTTGAGAACTTGATTCATTAATCTTTGGAATGTCGCTGGAGCTGTCTTTAGCCCGAATGGCATTCTCAGGAATTCATAGTGTCCTCCTTCGACTGTGAAGGCGGTCTTATGAATATCTTCTTCCTTAATCTCTATTTGATGAAATCCTTTCGCCAAATCTAAAGTGGTAAAATACTGGCATCTTCCCAGTTTATCCAGGATTTCATCGATATTGGGAATTCCGATGAAATCCTTCCGATAATCAATGACTAATCTCCATTTGGTTTTTCCACTTGCATCGGCCTTCTTCGCTACGATCCAAATGGGTGCAGAGTAAGGAGAATTACTATGCCTTATAATGTTATTGTCAAGCATTTCTTGAATTTGAGCTTGGACCTCATTTTTGTGTATGTAAGGGTAACGGTATGACTTTGTGTGTATGGGAATATTGTTTGTGGTCCTAATTTCGTGTTTTATAGCAGAAGTAAAAGTTAATTTTGTATTTTCTTGATAAAATATATCTGCATATTTCTTAACTAATTTTAAAATTTCTGTTTTTTCTTCAAAATTAAGATGATCCGTTCGGATTTGTTCGAGTAATGGTTTATGTTCTTTTTCTTCAATTATGCTAAAATTTTCGTGGTCTACCTTCTGCGTAGTTACACGATTATTTTTAGATAGCAAATTAATTTTTATATTTCCATCTTCATTATTTAAGATACCCTCTCTTAATATTTTCCCATCGTTTTCTTCTTTATAGTGAATTAGTTCAGAGTCATGAGAGGTTTGTATCTGTTTTTCATTTGTTATTTCATTTTCAAAAAATATGGGTAACTTTTTATTACCAATGGTTATTATCTTATTCTTATTGTCTATACACGCATCTAATGGCCTTAATATATCATTACCTATCAGACCGTCGTAGAAATTATGAAATTTAATTATGTAAAATTCGAGTGTTTCGTTTGATCCATTAATATTAAATTCTTCAAAAATGGGTACTATTGCTTTTTCATTTATATAAATTTGATGTTGAAGAGTTGAATGAATTCTTTTGGGATCGCAGATCCCCGGATTTAAAATTGAATTTGTTGCGCCTGTGTCTATTATAAGTCTTATGTACCCTATCCTTGTCCTTATTATTATAAATGGAAATTTATTTTTGAGGCTGCTTGCTGAAAATTTTCAGCCACTTCTATTTTTCCTATATCCATAGCTTCTGGTTAGTTTCTAGAATTTTGTCCTTGGAATGATGGATTTGGGTTGGGGTTTTGTGGGTTTACCTGTTGGTATGGGCGGTGTTGTTGGGATAATTGTTGGTATGGTCGGTGTTGTTGAAATGGTTGTTGGTATGGTCGGTGTTGTTGGAATGGTTGTTGGTATGGTTGTTGGTATGATCGATGTTGTTGGTGGTCTCTTCCATTATATTGGGGCATTGGTAGGAAATTTTGTCTGTTGAATGGTTGTTGGGGGTTTTTGTATTGTGTTATATTCCTACTATCTCTCCTATTGTATTGTGTATTGCTTCTGTAGTTATTGTTCCTATTACTCGAATGAGTTTTAAACTCCGGGCCGTTATTATTCCCTACATGTGCGTATCCGGCCTGGAACAGTATGTCCATAGCTTGTTCCAAATCTTCTGGGTTTCTGCAGAATAGGATAGACTTCATTGGTTCAGGGATCTTGTTTTTAAAGATGTTGAGGGCAGTGCGTTTATTGTTCATCGCGCTCTCTCTAGTTGCCTCGGTTTCCCCTAAGATAACCACTAGTTTGTTATTTAATCTGTGTAACTTGGCTTTCATATCGTTGTAAAAATCTAGGGTGTTTGTTTTAAAGGTCACGCTTCGTAATTCGTCAAAGAGTTCTTCACAGGAACGTCTGTCTCCAAAATTATTCTGTAGTATTGTTTTAATCTCTGTCCACGAAGTCGCATGGCAGTTTATTTCTATCGTCTGTCTTGCACTTCCTTTGAGTTTTGACTTTATTATGTCCGAAAAAAGTAGTTGGGACAGTTCGTCGTATGTTTGTAGGTGTGGGTGTATTCTGTCGATGAGTGTGGTGAATGTCTGTAGGTCTCCTGGGTCGCCATAGAATTCAGGTAAATTGTTTAGGTATTTCAAAGGGTTTATAGTTAATCTGTTCATTAAGTTTTCAGCCTGTACTGCCATTTTTAATATAAAGTATAGGAAAAGGAAAAAGAAATTTTCTCTTACACACGAATGCGTTTTTCTCTTTTATTCTTATGTCTTAAATAATTTTTCTTTGCTTTAATTTTTATCAATGTTATATTGTGTAGGAGTTCTCGTAAATTTTTGATTTCTTGTTCTCCTGACGTATACAGTAATTTTCTTTTAATTTCTGATTTTATGCTTATCTTTTCAGTTACATACATTTAATGATAATTTTAATAAAATAATATAAATATAATATAAACAATATAATATAAACAATATAATATAAATCAAGTTCTTACTTTCTGATGCTGTTGTTGAAAATACGTATATATATTGCTGTCTACTTGGGTTTACTGTTGGATTTAAAGTAGTAGTTGATTTCTTCTTTTGTTAGGGCTTCTGTTGTTACTTCTCTTTGTATTTGTAGAATTGTAGATGGTGACGCCTTTTTTATATTTTCTGCTGGTTTGGAATCGGCACTTTATAAATTTAAATTGTTTTAAAGTCTCATAAAACACTTTTTTTCGATCTTTCGAAAAAAAAAATTTTTTTTTGTATATCCTTAAATCTTTTTAAGGATTTTTTTTATTTGTTCTTTGGTCTTTCAAAGTTCAAATCAATTTAAATCCTTAAAAAGAAATTTTCACTTAAAACACTTTTTTTTCGATCTTTCGAAAACTTTATCATAAATGTTTTTTTTGTATAAATATATCCTTAAATCTTTTTAAGGATTTTTTTTATTTGTTCTTTGATCTTTCAAAGTTCAAATCAATTTAAATCCTTTAATCTTATAAAGGAAAAAAAATTTTCACTTAAAACACTTTTTTTGATATTTGATCATAAATGTTTTTTTTTTTGTGTATTTATATCCTTAAATCTTTTTAAGGATATTTTATTTGTCCTTTGATCTTTCAAAGTTCAAATCACTCTGTAAATCCTTTAATTTTAAAAAAGGAAAAAAATTTTTTTTTTCTTCACCCGATAAGGATATTGAAATATCCAATATCCTCTTATGTACAAAAAAAAAAACACAAAAAAAATTACACGCGAGGATACTCGGGTATCCTGCCGACTGCGTCAGAAACTACGTATCTATAATGAGATACGAAAAAAAACACAATGTTCCTTTTGGTTTCAAAATTAAAACTGTTCTTCATTCTTTATTTTCTACTTTCTTATATACTAATATTTTGTTAATAAAAAATAAATGTTTGTGCAATAATTCTTAAGAAATTTGTCTGGTGCATTTTACAAAAAGTATAACAATTCTTTGGAAAAAATATACAATCAATAAGGTTGCATTTTCGTTAACGGAAATGCACTTGGAAATAAAGTTATTAAAATTCTTTGGAATTAATGCATTTGGACAAATATAAACATTAAAGTTATTAAAATTATTTGGAATTAATGCATTTGGACAAATAAATATAAACAATAAAATTATTAAAATTATTTCGAATTATTGATACAGTTTTGTTAACCGTTGCATTTTCGTTAGCGGAAATGCAATTGAACAACAATTCTTTGCAAAATACAATTTATAAATATATTTTAAAATTCTTTACGAAAATACAATTAACAAAGTTTTAAATATACATATTAAAATTCTTGGGAATTAGTATATTTTACAGTGAATAGAAAAATAATAAAAAACAATTGGTAATATTCTTAATGATAGCGTGTGTATGTGTGTATGGTCAAAATAACGTTAAGGGAATAGTGGGAGACACTATAACATCTTATCTCGACTTTAGCTGTTATACCAAACTTAATGAATGGACTTTAGCTATTATGCACTTTCATTTTGTTACTTTTGCTGAATAAAAAGTTATTAGTTAGATATAGCAAGTTTGTTTTAATTTTTTTTATTTATAAGGATTATAAAATTTTTATATGTATATTTGTACCTCAGTTGCTGTGATTAGAATTAATTAAGGAACATAAAAATATACATACGTTAGACCCATATGTTTGTCACATTTAAATCAAAATATAAAAAAGAAATTCAGTTAATAAGATTAAAAGTTAATGAAAGGTTTTAAAATATAAAATAATCTGTTATACAAATGACCACTTGCAAGATTATCTTAAAATAAAATTTGTAATACAAAATGTTTATAAAAATGCGGAAATAGCTAAGCATTGACATCTTTCTCTTCATCTACCAAATTTGGATGAATATTATCAGGTTCATTTGAATTCTCATTAAGATTTCTATAAAAAGCGTGAAATTCTGGATCGGTAAGACTTAGCATATCCAGAAGATCTTTTTTTTTCATGTGATATAGCTGGGATAATACTTATTGCTTTTAAATCACTATTGCTGATAGAATAAACTCCTCTTTTGTCTATTTTGAGTACATCTAAAGAGGTTTTATAAAAAATAGAAGAAATATGTTTCGTATAACGAAGCCATCGCACTTCGTTCCAAATGAATCTGTCACCGTTTTCATTGCAACGTCTCCAAATAAACTTCGTTTTCAATAATTCCGAGAAATTAAGAAAATGTTTTTCTCTCATTTCAACTACATTCATTTTTCGATGACCGGATCTTACAAACTGATACCAGTCTCTCGGAATTTGAATCTCAACATTTTTTCTTCTTGCGTTTAATTAGAGCATGATCCGAGTCACACTCCATATGTGTATGCCCTGGTTCCAAAAACTTGTGATCTATTAACTTAATATGTGGATTATTATGCATGAAAGTAATGAACATTGAAGACACATGAGAGTTTTTGTTTTGTCCAGTGCAGGAGTCGCTACAAAAGCATATTTTAGTCACATTTTTGTCAATCATATTAATTGTCTATAAACACAAGATGCGATTTCGTTACCACCTCTATGAGCAATAGCTTCATGCCTCTTATTTTTACCTGATTTAGCTTATAACTCATTTTCCATTCGTTGCCCCAGTAACCTCTTTTCAAAGTCTGATTCAAACGCACTTCCTTCAGTGTCACTTGAAGAAAGCTGAAACTCTTTAACTACAGCGTTATCATTACTTGATGTACCACAATAGTCTGGATCTTTGACGGAGTCATCACAATTTTCAGATAATAATGAATCATTGTTAATTGACTCAAAAATTTCAGTTATAAACAACTCTTCTTTGTTTCCAGAATTTGAACCTGCAAAAGATGATTTCATAATTTGTTGCACATAGTTTCGATAGGAGACAAGACAGATGTTAATATATGAACTTATATAAAACTATACCTTTTAATATATTATTTAAGTCAAAATCAAATCCGTTGATTGAGGATTTGGTCTCATTTTGAACTACGGGTTCATAAAACGTCTGCAAAAAAAAAACACTGTTGTGGGATCAGGTTGATGTCTTAGAGAAATATTAGGCCATTGCTTCAAACTGAATTCCTTATTCCTCATGTCGTCTATAAAAAATTTAAAACTTTTTTTGTTAAGATGATCCAGACTCTATTCTCGTAGGTACCATATTTTAAAAAGTTAAACTTACTTTGAATATCTCTATCAATTTGATACTGCCTTTCAACATTTTGAATAAGAAAAGAATTACTCGAGGTTGTTTTCACTATAAAGTTTAAGTTTAAAAATAAATTTTAACGTTTCATCATAAGGAAATATATGTATTATTTAAAACTTACCTTGAACACTCGATGACACTTCTGAATTTTTTTTTACTGCTAACTCTAAAATTTTTTTACACGGTTAGACATCCTGATATACTTTTCTGTATTCTTCACATTTGGAATAACGACCAAATTCGACTTTGTCTTTTACTGGAAACTCGGAAGAAAACTCAATAATGACTAAACTCGAGTTTGGTTGTTATTCCTAATTTGAAGAATTATCAATTTAACATACGGAATAATGACTAAACTCGAGTTAAGCAGACATTTTACTTCTGAATAGACGCACGGCACTGACTGGAATAAAATCCTAATTCTACTTAAGAAACTTTTTTTTTTTATAAATATTGAAGCAAATTGCAATAGGCTGTTATTCCAAAATCATACGAGCAAAATTTCGACTTTAGCTGTTTAGTTTTTTAGGTATAAAATACTAATTTTTTGAGCTACGATGATAAAATTTTGTGTGGTAGTGCATTTGAATACAGTGAACACAACAGTATTAATAACTCTACTTTGTCCCAACTCGACTTTAGCTGTTATTGCTTGTGGCCACAAAAGTCTTTTATAAACTTTTCAAAAATGTCTTTATTATTTTGAATTCGTGAAATCACCAAGTTTTTTTGTGCCGCTTGACTTAATACCATTTTCTTGGCACCACGTTTTTAAGTCTCGTAACAATATTTTTTATGTCGACACTTGACATCTGTCTGTCTGTATGCATAAAGCATTAAACACATTCGACACAGCAAGATACCGACTACAAAATGTCAAAAATAGAATACACACATTCATATGAGAATAAACATTTTGGCGACAGCACAGCTACACGAACACACGACCACGGATGTAGCTGTCGCCAATTTAGATCTATTTCTATTTTTCTTGGCGACAAAAAACAACAAGTGATGTCAACGCAATGTGGAATGTGAAATAAATGTGTGATTATTGCAGAGAATGTAAAACAGATATGTATCTAAAATTGTCTTTATTGATATAGAATTTGTTTATCGTATTGGAAGTGAATGTATCTGAATATTAATTTAATTTATTATTATTATATTCATTTATTAATAATAATCCAAATCTCTTTAAATGATAAATAATAAATGTTTAAAAAAGGCTAACAAATTTTTGGCGAAATATTGATTAAATTATAATATTTTTATATAAAAGATCTGGAACTGTATTATTTTTTGAACAACAATCAAGAAGAAGATCAAATAAAACATTTTTAAACTTAATTTCTATAATTGTTTGTACACGGCTTACATTTAAAAAAAAAACGCTTGAAAAATTTTGAATGGCACCACTGAAATACTATAAACAGCTGTACGTGTTTTTCCATAACAATATATATACACACATAAACAGTTTGTACAGCAACGCATATATTACATACATATATTTTAAAAGTACATATTTAATATTTTAATAATTAATTTCAACTGGTAAGTTTGTCTTATACTTATGTATGTATATATGTATGTATTTATGTATGCTTACCTTATATTTAGATTATGGATGTTGACGAGCGGCTGATTCAAGAGGTACGAAACCGAACCATTTTATATGACCTGAGCGACAATGGCTACAAAAATATAAGGAGTAAAGATGCTGCATGGAGGGAAGTCGCCGCAAGCTTAAATTTGAATGGTAAGTAAGAGTGGCTAAACATTTTCTTTTACATTTCATTGATAATTGCCTTTATAGAAAATCTATGTAAAAAAAGGTGGAAGGGGCTGCGAGACACCTACAGAAGATGTAAGCGTCTACAGCAAATATCTTCTGGAAGTGGTGCAGATGTTTGTTTTTGCATGAATGTTTTATGTTTTTCGTTTTATTTACATATGTATTTATAATATTGACTGTGTTTTTTCTTAGCATATAATAGAAACCTTTTTTGAATTTTAGTTTTCATTTTCAGCATTTAAATAACAACATATTGTGGAAAACTGTGAAAAATTTAACATAATTTTAAATTAAATATTTTTAATAAAATTATTTTACTTAATAAAAACCAATATCCTCATATTATATACTGTTATTTGCGATAAAATCTTTTAGAACTTCACGAAGTTGAAATGCTGTAGTAGATGATCGGTTAGCTAGTCTAGTTTGAAGAGATGGCAAAGAATGTGTCTCTTCTCTCCACTGACCTGGAATTTCTTGATTATCAAAGGAATGGTCAACAAGCTCGATCGTAAAGTAGTTCCTGTCGTTTTTTAACATTAAAAAGTTGTGAAGCACAAGAGTGGCTAAAACAATTTTATCTGCAGTTATTGGCGATACGTGCATTGTTGTGTGTAATACTCTCCACCTGTTGGCTAATATGCCAAAAGCATTTTCAATGTGCACTCTAGCCTTGGACAACATCATGTTGAACTTTTCCTTGTCTTGTGGCAAGTTGTGTCCAGGATATGGTCGCATTAAATTATTTTTTAAAGGAAATGCATTGTCCCCGACGAAATAAAATGGGAAGTTTGTGGTAGTTCCAGGTAGGTTTTCACTGCATGGGACTTCCAAAGTTTCATTTAATATTTTTTTCCCAAAAACACTTCGAGCAAATACTCCACCATCACTTTGACTACCAAAAGCTCCAACATCTATATAAGTAAATGTATAATTGGCATCACATGCTGCCATCAATACAATACTGAACGTTTTTTTTTGTAATTAAAGTACAAGGAACCGCTTTTCTTAGGACACACTATTCGAATATGTTTGCCGTCTATAGCTCCTAAGCAATTTGGTAGTCCAGTTTTGACATAAAACTTGTTGGATATTGTTTTCAGCTCGTTCGCATTTGGAGGGGACAAATACACACTATTTAGCTCGTCCCAAATCGCTTCACATGTTTCGTACACGATTTTACGTACAGTTGATATACCAATTTTGTATGCCCAAGCAAGAATTTGTATATTACATCCTTGCGCCAAATAACTGAAATTATTCGGTTTTATATAGTATTAAATACTAACAACTGATATTTGTACTTACATTATTGTTACGGCCAAGCGCGTCTCTGGATCGATGGGCTTTCTGTTGGAATATCTTCTCAATTTATCTTTCAAAAGCGTCAATAGCAAATTAAAGTTCGCCACCGACATGCGAGTGGCCTTAAAAAAATGCTCCTCATCTTTCTCCTTAAGCTGTCGTATACATGTTGTATAGAATCCTTCGACTTCTCGAGTCATATTCACTGGACGAACCCACCACCTTCGGTTTCTTCTTTTTACCAGTTTTTTCTTCAGCGCAAATACTGAAACGGTGATGCTCAATATTTCACCAATGGCGGCGGCACAATTTAATGAATTTTCCATTATTTAATTTCAGAATTAAAATACACAAAAATTGTAATAACTCTTCACCAAACACAAACGTTCAAGATCAGCTGTAAACCTGTACTAACTATTTTTGTAGCTGCCGCTTTCAAAATAATTAAGTAGCCAGCTACACGGCAGAATTCGTAGCCAGCTACATTTGTAGTCGGTGTTCGTGTATCTTGCTGTGTCGAATGTGTTTAATGCTTAAACGTTTGTTGTTTATTTTAAATTAAATTCTTTTTACAACCGTAAATAAAAATTCATTAAAAAAATTTGCACAAAGAACAAACAAAACGTTTTGTAGCGCGTATTGATCCCACTTCTGAGCTGTAGTCTCTGTAGACGATTAACCAACGACTGCTTTTTATTTTGTTCTTTCTTATGTTGCTTAACGTCTAGCGGTATACAACAATGTTTATATGAGTATGTGTACATTGGTACAAGTTAATTCCAAACTTATTTTTTTGGTTTTTTAAAAACTTATCTTCAGACGACTAGTCTGAAGACGTTGTGTTTTATTTTAATATTAGATTGGAACTAAATTTTATTATTTTGGTTTACAATAAGAAACTTAAGAATAAAAATATAATTGAACAAAAAATTATTTTATTTTGTTAAGTCAACATTCTTGCACCAACCAACTCGTAAACAATTCTTTAGAATTAACCCAATTTATTTTGTAAGTGATAAACAATTCTTTGGAATTGACATATTTTGAAGCGTGTGGAAAAATTAAGAATTTGGCAATAACTTCCGTTAACTCTTCCGCCCTTAAATGCGTTCGTCCACGAGCGCTCCAAAAGTAGGGTAGATTATGTAATCTTGCTGTTGCAATTGAGTTAGTGTCCTTTGGGGCTGGTATTTCTATTTCGGGGTTTATTACTACAGTGGTCGTTAATTTTTTATTTTTTGCTTCCTTGATAGCCAACAGTGTTAAAAGAAATGTGACAAGAAAGGCAATAGAGATAGTAGCATTGGATACCCATGTTTCTTTTCGTATTTTATGAATTATTTTTATGTTTTTTAAATGTAGTTCTTGAAGTGACTCTAAAGATAACAAATTAAGCCTCTTCTCTTCTACTGGAGATTCTTGTATTATGGCGGGTATTGGCGTCATATAAGATGCTTCTAGATTTTTTATATACCTTTCCATTGATTCTTATTGTAGTATTGTCAAATCTTACAAGGAAAGTTCCTCTTAGCTCATATCTCATGGATTCCGTTATTATAGTTTCGTTTACATTATTGAGAAGAATAAGTCCTTCTGATATTTCTTCAATGCGTTGGACATGGTGAGTGTTACTGGTTGTGCAAGTTGATCTTTGATTAAGCAGGATATTTTTAATACATTTGTCTTTACTTAAATCTATAATTTGATTTCTTTTACAAATTTCAATTTTATTAAATTTTAAGCAATTATTAGTTATTGCATATGTTTCGTTTTCGTTCACAAAAATTTGTTTAAAAGTTAAATTTATAATAGAATCATTTTTAATAATTGGTTTTACAATAATATTACTATATAAAATAGGAGTTGTCAAGGGAATTTTAATTATGTATAAGAGGTTTGTATTATTACTTAATATGTTAACATTTGCCAATTCTAAAGCTTCCTCTATATTGTTAAAAGGCATTTTCTCTTTTTCCAATTTATCTATAGCAATAGCCATCTCTTCTTTATTTAATAGGAATGAATTTATAATATTATTTTTAGCCCATTGTATGGCATACTTTATATTAACAATTGTTTCTTTTATCAATCTTATTTTATTTCTCAAAATTTCTATTTCTTCATTAATCAATGTTTCGTCCTTTCTCATTGCATTTGAAAAATTATTTACTAAGTTTGTAATATTGTTCAGTCTGTCAGTGAAATCTGTGTTTATTAACATTTGTCTCTCGTTATTGTCAGCTATTTCGTTTAGTGTCTTGTAAATGAGTTCAGCGTCATCATGGTCGGGTGATCCTGCAATGAGTTTCCAAATTTTTCCTAAGGTATCTATTGATCTGGCATTTCTTTGTGGTGTCATGATCCTAAGAGTAGCTAGCAGATCCAATCTTTGATTTAGCTCAAAATACATGGTTGGATACAATGGGTTTGTCTTCGGAATATTTTTGTTGACGAATCTTTTAGTGTCATACAAAAAGTCATCATATGATCCAAGATTAATTGGATGTATGAATTTAAAACTTCCGTCCTGAATTTTCCCGTAGCCGTTACCTATAGTGACAACGTATGAGTCCGTATAGTTATGTATTTGAACCTCTGCCCTTAGCATCGGCAAAAGCAGTCTAGAAAAAACAAGATTAAAATATAAAATAAACATATAGCTTCCATAAGTTCTATACTTTCTTCATTTTCTGTCCATTCTAGCTCTTTATAAGGTCCTTATGTACCGTTTTGTTTGATTCTGTTAACACAGTACTTTTCCTGTTTTCTAAAACGATTTCCTCCTTATATCGAGGCGATAATTTTGTGCCTAGTCTTCTATTGATTCTAACATATATTTTTTCTCCTATTGGGTAGTCTTTAAATGGTTTCATACTCTTGTTATGGACCTTAATATCTTTCTGCTGTTTCCTTACAATTGCCTCTATATTCTCCTTCCTAGCTCTTTCATATTGCTCTGGACTAGTAGATACTCTTCTCCCAAAGAAAAGTTCAATTGGTTTTTTTCCCGTGGTGGAGTGAACGGTGTAGTTGTACTCATAGACTGACCTATCCAATAATTCTTCAAAACTTCTATGTTTTTTTTCTGTTTTTAAGCAACGCATTATTTCTCCTAAGGTCGAATGAAAACGCTCCACCTGGCCGTTGACTGAGCTTTTGTAGGGTGGAGTTTTATATATTAGTATATTTAGTTGATCCTCTAGCAAAAACTGTATTGAATCTGAATTTAGTGATTTTTCATTGTCTAGAACAACTATCCTAGGTACTCCAAAATTAAAGAGTATTTTCCTCAGTGGTTCACGAATATCTCCGATTGATCTCGATTTTATGGGCGTTGCCTGAGCATACTTTGTGAGTTTATCTATTGCGGTGAGTACAAAGTTTTTTTCGGTAGTCCAAATATCTACATGCAGTATTTCTCCCGCATATTGAGGAACTGGAGTTGGTGAAATATTGAATTTATTAGGGTGACGGTCATATTTTCCTTCTTTACAAATTTTACACTGACTTATTATTCTGTTAAGTTTTTCGCTCATTTTTGGGAAGTAGAAAGTTTCTATTAGCTGCATTTTATTCTCCCTAGCATTACGGTGTGCTCTCTTATGAACTCTGATTATCTCTTCTTCCTGCCTTGCGGTGTCAGTTAGGTCCTCTACTTTTGTTTGCGTATGTCTGATCCTATATTTTGAAAAATGAAGAGGATATATTGCCTGAATTCTCCCCATTATACCTTCACAAGTAAACAAGTCGTTTACAATAGAGGGATTAAGGTGTTTCTTCAGGATTCTTACTAGTTCGTCATCTGTGAAATTTGGGGCTGTTATAACATGTCTATGGTAAGTTGGAAATGGTAATTTAAATTGGTATTCATTTGACTGGCCTAAAAGAATTAAGATTTGGTTTTTAAATACATTAATAGGACATTCCACTGAAGGAATCAGGTTTTCGCCTGAACTTTCGTCGCTATGTACCGTGGTTGTTAAAGCATTTACATCTATATTACTATTACATGGAGGCCTCGAAAGGGCATCCGCTACCACGTTACTTTTTCCGGGTTTATAATGGAGTTCATAGTTGTACTCCTCCAGTATTGCTTTCCAACGCTTCATTTTCGCATTGTTATTTTTATTGCTTAATGCGTAAGTAAGTGGTTGGTGGTCCGTATATATGATTACCTTAGCGCGACCGTACAAATAGTTCCTAAGCTGGTTTAAAGACCAAATAATGGCCAGCATTTCCCTTTCGTTGGCCGCATAGTTTTCTTCGGTCTTATTGAGGGATCTCGAAATGAAAGTGATAGGCCTATTTTCCTGGCTAAGAACGGCTCCTATAGCGTGATTAGACGCATCAGTTGTAAGTTCAAAAGTTTTACTAAAGTCCGGGAATGTCAGGATCACATCCCTGGATGATAGTATGGTCTTCAGTTTGTTAAAAGCTTCCCTGGCAGACATATCGAGTTCTATCTTTTTTTTGCTGGATTGGTTTCGGGACACACGGCCCTCTTCCCCTCTTAAGAGGTTTGTCAGGGGTTTTGCTATTTTAGCGTAATCCTTGACAAAACGGCGGTAATAACCGGATAATCCAAGAAGAGATCGAAGGTCCTTCAATGTATTGGGATAAGGGAAATTTACTATGGCTTCCACTTTTTTCGGGTTTGACTGTACCCCTTCTTGAGAAACGAGAAATCCTAGAAATTCCACTTCGTTTTTAAAAAACTCACATTTATCAAGCTGAACTTTCATGTTAGCTTCATGTAAGGTTTGGAAAATCTCATTGATATCATTATTATGTGGATCCTCATTGGGGCTGAAAATGATTATGTCATCAATGTAGACATAACACCTAACTCCAATATGAGGGCGTAGGATTTCATCCAGTGCACGCTGGAATATGGCCGGTGCATTCTTAAGCCCAAATGGTAGCCGAGTGAACTCGTATTTTCCATTATTTATGGAGAATGCTGTTTTCTCTATATCCTTTGGCCGTAACGGTATTTGGTGAAAACCGCTTTTCAAATCTAACACTGTAAAATATTTACTTTTTCCCAATTGTGCTAGTACCTCGTTAATTTCCGGTAGGGGGTATTTATCCGCTATGGTATTCGCATTCAACTTACGATAGTCGATGACCATACGAAACTTCCTTTCTCCACTAGCGTCGATCTTTTTAGGTACAATCCACACCGGTGAATTGTATGGGGATTTTGATGGCCTAATAATTCCATCTTCCAATAAGGCTCTCACTTGAGCTTCTATTTCGTTTTTCAAACTCATAGGATAAGGGTATGTCTTAGAATAAATTGGATCTTCTGTCTTCGTCCGAATTTCTCCAGTTATCTTTGTGGTATATGTTAGTTTTTCGTCCGGAGCAGAAAAAAGATTAGCGTAAGTCGATACGGATTTATTAAGCATGTTTTTTTGTCGTTGCGTCATGTGGTTAGTCCGGATTGAAGTCATATTAATGCTATCTGTTGGAAATTGTTTCAAACAAATTTTCTTATCGTTTCCCAATTTCATATAGTTATGTTTGGTATAAATAATGGCATCAAGTGTTTTGAGAGTGTCGTTACCAAGAATGCCATGAAAAGTCTTTAGTTCTGGAAGTAAAAAAAACTTAATTGGTACGTCCGTCCTTCCAAATAATGTAACATTAGTGTGAAATTTAATGTCTACTTTACCCGCAATTGAGTTCGCATAAAAGTTTTTTTTTGTTTGGGATAGGGTTTTTTACAAGATCTGGTCGTATATAATTCTTATTCGAGCCAGTATCAATTAGAATTTTAAGGATTTGTCCGTCGTCCCTCTTACACTCAAAATATGGAAGAGTGGACGAGTTTAATCTAAAAAATGAATCTCGTCAACGTTGTCAACATTGTCATAGTCGTAATCGTGTAAGGTTTGTTCGTGAGGAATGTCTTCTATTGGTCCCTGGTCGGCTTCGTCCGTGTGCTGCTTTTCCATAGTATGGTCGGTCTCGGATCTTAAGTGAAAGTTTCGGCTTTGTTTCCGGGCTTCTGTATTCTGTGGTGGTGCTGGTCGTTTGCCAAAAAATCCATTGTTTGAAGGTCTATTCATGTAATTAATATTTCTCGTTCTAATACTTTGGTCCACGTCCATAGGCTCAGGCCTTGGTTGTGGTTTCGGTACAAAAGGTCTTGGTGGTATATAATTTTGATATTGGTTATATTTAGGAATGGCACCTTGGTGTTGGTAATTTCTGAATCCTTGGTCGAACATATCTCTTCCTTGAATTGTATCTGGAATTCTATTAGGTCGAGGTGGCGATGGAATGTATGCCAATTCAGGATGAAACTTATTCTGATTTCGTAAAGCAGATTGATTTCGTGACGAGTATGAGGGAAATTGGTGTTGTGACGCATGTAGAGTAGATTGATTCCGTGAAGGAATGGTACTAAAGTTCCTATTTGATCTCAAGTTATGAGCGTAATTAGTTCTAAAGTTCTGGTTCTCCAGCTTTAAACATAAATGCAAAGCATTGGGCAAATCCGTAGGCTCCTTTATTGCAAGGAGTCTCGGCAAGTCGCCTTTTAGGCCTCGAACAAAAGTGTCCAGAGCCTTGTCCCTATACGTCTGAGTGAGTAGAAACAAAGATTCGTGTCCTATATCCATTGAACTTATTTTATTTAATATCAAAGACAAGTGATTATACACCCTTTGATAGAATTCTTGTATTGTTTCTGCACCTTGAATCAGAGAAGTCATCTGATATTCCAAGGTGCTGATGTCCCTCTTGTCCGCATAATGCATACTGAGGCAGCGTGAAATACTGTCCCAATTAAGGGGTGTATTGTATGACTCTAGATGGCGTCTGTATTGCCAATGATCTTATTCCTTATAATATTCAGTATACCGAAATACTTTGGTGTACCCTTAAGATGCTGGTATATTCCTAATATTCTCTCAACGGATTTCCTCCAGGAACTGTACTCTCCTGGCTGACCAGAAAACTCCCTAAGGCTCCTAACGACATCCGGTATCTTATCCAAATCACCCAAGGATCCCCTGTGTTGAGGGTCAATTACTTGATCTTGATCAATTTGAACAGCAGGATTCCTAGCCCGCTCCCGAAGAGTCTCAGTTATTATTCTCCTAATTTCTTCTTGTAATTCTGCCATATTAACTCCCGGATTCTGTGCTACATTCCAGACAGGTGGCCTAACAAGATTATTTGGGTTTGCCATTGTCAATTACTAAATTTAACTAGGACCTCAATATGTTCGTCAAAAAAAACAACAAAAACAAATAAATATTTCCGCAAAAGAATGTTCTTGCAGAACTTATTTTGTGATTTGTACGCAAATGAGCTGATAAGCTTCTCAACTAGACACAACCAAACAAAGCAACAGAACAAACAAGCAAACAAAAATCAAATGCACAAGAACTTCAATAATTTTATATGCTATTGCAATAGTTGTCCCTTTTTTTGATTGTAATTAATTATAAATTTTACTCTTCCTGTTTTTATGTCTTATTTAATAAATTTTTTTTATAAATTCAAAAAAAATTTCGCTATATGTCTTTTCCTCTTTTTCTTAAAAAAAAATTTGCTTTATATCGATTTTTAATTTATGTAATATTCTTTAATTAATTTTTGAATTTGTAATATTCTTTATATTTATAATATCCTTTATCTTAGATTTATATTCTCCTTTTTCATGTATAAATTTTAATTAATTAGTTTATATTCACTTTTATCAAAAATTTGGACTTATCTTTTCCTTGTTTTAATTAATTTCTCCAATAATAATATTTTAATTCACTTTTTTTTTAATTTTTGATACTTTACATATATGCTTAAAGGTAAACTTACAATAACATCAGCATCGCGTTCTCCCAATTGGTGATTGATTGGTGACTCTAGTTGTTCTTTTTTATCCCACGAACGGGTGACTCAGGCCTTCGGTACACACTTCACAAGAAAGGGACGGCGATGGATTGTTGGGGTTTATCCTTCGGAACCCAGTCAGGAAATTTTGGTTTTTGGGTGTAATCGGACGTAATGACTCCTATGGAGGTTTTTATTTTACACATACACTTTTTTTAAAAAAAACTATTATTATGTTTTTTTTAACACAATTGTCCTGCTGGGCCCCACGTTGGGCGCCAGTTAATTCCAAACTTATTTTTTTGGTTTTTTAAAAACTTATCTTCAGACGACTAGTCTGAAGACGTTGTGTTTTATTTTAATATTAGATTGGAACTGAATTTTATTATTTTGGTTTACAATAAGAAACTTAAGAATAAAAATATAATTGAACAAAAAATTATTTTATTTTGTTAAGTCAACATTCTTGCACCAACCAACTCGTAAACAATTCTTTAGAATTGACCCAATTTATTTTGTAAGTGATAAACAATTCTTTGGAATTGACATATTTTGAAGCGTGTGGAAAAATTAAGAATTTGGCAATAACTTCCGTTAACTTACATAAGGTTACAGTTAAAGGCAAAAGTTTACGAGCACGCACTAATTCATATCTTAAATATAACTTAATTGCTACTTATGAAACTTCCATACTAGTTATAGTGTCTTACGTGCTAATTCTACTATATCTAGGTTATAGTGCTCCACTAATCCTACACCATTATGTATGCTGAACGCGATTTTCTCCATATCGGATACTTTTTTAGTGGAATCTGATGAAAACCACTTTGAGGTCTAGCACTGAGCAGAAATTACTAGAGCCGAGTTGAGGGATCACTTCCGTAATCTCAGGAATGGGGTACCTATCTACAATGGTTATTGAATTTAATTTTCTATAATCTATTACCATCCGATACTGTTTGTTTCCAGTCGAATCTGCTTTTTTAAGCACAATCCATACTGGAAAATTAAAGGGTGATCTCGATGGTCTTAATTCCATAATTTAGTAATTTTTTTTAACCTGATTTTCTACTTTTCCTTTAAGCGATACCGGATAGGGGTAAAACTGTGTACACGGGAGAATCTGTTGTGGTTTTTATTTCGCCCACAACTTTCATCTGGTTTACAAAAAAGGTTAGGCTGAGCGTTAAGTATTTTTTTTCATTTTTACTTTTTGTTGTGCAGGCATGTTATCTTCTTTTATATTTATAGCAATAACATGTTGAGTGGGGAGTTGTTTAAGATCGACTTTTAATCCATTTTTTAATGTCATGTAGTGTTTGTGTGTAAAAATAGTAGCTTCTAGATCTCTAAGGGCATCGTTACCCAAAATACCATCGAATGTTTCTAACGACGGCATTAAATAAAATTTTATTTCTTCTTCAATCTTAAAAAGTTTTGCATAAGTATTTTCACTTATTTTAATATCTCCAACAATAGATTTGGCAAAAAAAGGTTTTCATTGGAGATGCGTTTTTTTACTAGGTCTGGTTTGATGTAATTTTTACTGGAGCCTGTATCTATTAAAAATTTTAAAATGTTCGCTCTCGGTTTTCACCTCGAAATAATGCAACAAAGAGCTTATCATGCTAAAAAATTTATATCGGTGGGCTCTCCATATTGCCTGTTGTCATTAGCTCCGCCTATCCTCGTATTTACTGTGTGTCTATATGAAATGTTCTTTTTGGTTTCCTTTTACCAAAAAATTGATATTCATATAGTTTACATGATGTGATCGTAGACTCTGATCCACATCCATTGGGTCCGGCCTAGGTTGCGGTTTAGGAGAACGAGGAGAATTAGTATTACTAGAAGATTGATTCCAAGGTTAATTTGTACGTGGAATATAAGTTAAATGCGGATCAAATGTTTTGTTTTGCGAATTCCGTAAATTTTGCTTTGGTGGCAATTGTGGAGGCTGACTTCTTCTGACGTTATTGGCACAGCTTGCACGAAAATTTTGGTTGTCAAGTTCAGGCACAAGTGGAGTGCCTGAGGTAAATCAGTGGGTTTTTTTTTTATTTCCAACAGTCGCGGCAAGTCACCTTTGAGACCCCTTACGTAGGGTTCTAAGGCCTATATGACTTTGTAAGCAGACTTAAAGATTCGTTGCCCATTTGAAGACATTCTAGCTTGTTCCGTATCAGAGACTGGTGAGTGTATATCTGCTGATAGAATTCCTGAATACTTTTGTTACCCTGTTCCAAAGTTGTCATTTGATACTTGAGAGTAGAAAAAACAAACTTAATAATATAAGTCTAAAAAAAAACACAACCACTTTCACTTTTTCGAAATCAAAATCCAACTCGCTTTATTTTTCTTCTGACACTTCTTTTTATACTTAGTTTTACAATTTTTTCTTATAATTAAAATATCGATTATTAATAATATTAATTGTTGAAAAACAATTCCGAGAAATTAATAAAGAAGGGTGAAGGAATATTTTAATGCAAAACAATTCTTAATAAATTTGTCTGTGTTTGGAGTTGCATTTATTTAGTGTGGATGAACTAAATAAATGCATAAACAGTTCTTGGAATTGCTTTTAAATAAGGTAGGTAAATTAAAATGTGAATGAACTAAATAAATTTATTGAAAAAATAGTTCTGAGGAATAAAGAAAGGTAAAGGAATGTTTTATTGAAAAACAATTCCTAATAAATTTGTCTGTATTTAAAGTTGCACTTTATTTAGTGTAACTGAACTAAATAAATGCATAAACAATTCTTGGAATTGGTTTAAAATAAAGTAGGTAAATGTGTGTATCCATTTAAGTATATATATATATATATATATATATATATATATATATATATATATATATATATATATATATATATATATATATATATATATATATATATATATATATATATATATATATATATATATATATATATATATATATATATATATATATATATATATATATATATATATATATATATATATATATATATATATATATATATATATATATATATATATATATATATATATATATATATATATATATATATATATATATATATATATATATATATATATATATATTTATATTACATTAACTCGTGTTGAGGGAATAATGGGAGACATTATAACACCCCCACCGTTTGTTTGAGGCTCCGACGAAACATGAAAAATCTGTTTGGGTCTTATACTATACACAATTCCAAGTATTATTACGCATAAAATAATTACAATATTGATACTAATGTTAATAGTTTTTGTTTTTTTATCGTGGTATAATATGTTATTCAGGTTTTCTTCATATTTTATTTGTTTAAGGTATAAAGTTTCTAGTTTTAGATCGTTTAGACTAATATTTTTATTGCTTTTGATTTTTGTTACAATATTTGGTAGTATTATTTTGTCTTTAATTTTTAAATTAACATTTGTAAAATTTCTGTTTTTTGTCATAATTTTACAATTTTCAAATTTTATAAGAAAAGTTCCTTTAATATTAATTTCCGCTTTATTGCAGTTGTGTTTAAAATTTTGATAATAATTTTTTAATATGAGTAATCCGGGAAATATTTCTACTATTTCTTCTGTTTCTGAATTTTTCATAGGGCAATTTGCATCTTTATATTCTAAAATATTTTGCATACAATCACTTTTAATTTCAATTAGGTTCTTCTCTAAATTGTCTTGAAGAAATGGTTCATACATTTTCCCGTTGTGATCGGTGAGTATTGTGTGTGAGTTTAATGCTAATGTCATGTTCTTAATATCTGGGATTGGTTCGAAAGTGATTTTGCTAAGAGTGTTTTTGGAATATGAGGGTATCCTGAATATTAGTAGTATGGTTCCATCATGCAATGCTACAGAGGTTTTTATGTTTATGTAACTGTTAAAGTCTGTTATTAGATCCATTTCCTTTGGGGTTAAAATATCTGTTGGAATGATTCCTAATTTACTGGAGAAGATTACTTGTCCTATGTCGTCAATGTGGTAACGTAAGAGCATTATATCATTATTAATCTGATAAATATGTTGTATGAATGCAACTTCGTCTTCTAATGTCGCTATTTTATTCTGGAAAGTGTTTTTGAACTGATTTAAATATCCTTCTACTTGTTTTTGTTGTGTGTTAATATGTTTAGTTATGTTATTTATCTGTATTGTTAAGAGAGTGTTGACCTGGGTAAGGTTATGTACTGTATTTGTCAACAGTCCGTTGTTTTCATAGAGTAATTTTAGAGAATTATTAATGTGTTCTGCGTCCTCACTGTCCATTGTCCCTGCTACGATTTTTAATCCTTTGCCTAATATATCAATTAATCCTCGTTTTTGCCTGAATTGTGGGTATAAATTATCTATTTTTGCTTTGAGTATTGCAAAATTCTTTTCAACTGTGTCTAATAGTGTCGTTGTGTCCCTAGTGGTTTGTTTTAATGTTGCTACATTGTCTGAAATTATATCGAGGGTTTCTTTATACATGGTCGTGTTAACAATGTGTATTATCTTGGAGTAATTTTCTATAGGCCTGATTTCGTCCAGTTTTATTGGAATATATCCATTATTGTTCGTTAGGTCTTGGATATCTATGTATTGTGCACTAGTAGCCATAATGAGAGTATATACCAAAGTCAAAGTCGTCATCTGAAAAGATATTATTTTGTAGATACTACAGTTGGGTTGTCTCTGTCTTGGTATTTCTTTTTAGGTTTCACATGTGTCTTATAATATTTGTGTCCAGTCCTAACTGTCTGCAAATGGTCGTCGTCTATTTTAACTGCATTAATTTTCCTATATTTATTGTGGTTTTTACCACCTCTTATTTCTTTAATATAATTTGTTCCATTTTCTAGTTCTATATCTTTTCTATTTTCGTTTAGTTTCTGTATATATTTTCCCTTTTTTAATTCTATTAATTCATGAATTTCCTTGTATCTGTCTTCGTGTACTTTGCCGTTTACAAAGTCAATTGGTTTAATACCTGTAGTGCTATGTACCGTATTGTTATAAAAGCCTATTATTCTTATCATCTTGTCTTCAATAGTTTCGCCCTGGTTTTCCTTATCATGTCTTAGTAGTCTTATGTGTTCGTTAATAGTATTATGTAGTCTTTCAATGTCCGCGTTAGACGTATGGTTACTATTCGAAGTATAGTGAATGTCAATATTTTCCTTTTTTAAGAACTCTTGCATCGGTATGGCTTTGAATCCCAGTTCGTTGTCTACAATGATTTTATTTATTTTTCCATACGTATTAATTATCTGTAATAGTTTTGTTTTGAACTCTGTCCAACTTCTTCCATTTATTTAGAATGCTAAGGCGAATTTTGAAAATTTATCAATTGCTGTCATAAACAAGTTTTTATTCAGAGTATAAAAGACGTCTATGTGTAGTACTTCGAGTGGTTTATTTGAAGTCTCTGTGATTTTATAAGGTATCTTTGGAGGTTTCCTGTCGTACTTCTCAAGGTTGCAAACTTCGCAGTTGTTTATAAATTGCGTTATCCTAAGTTTGAGCTTTGGATTGTATATGCGTGTGACTAACTCTCTATATACTGCGTCTATTCCGCGATGGTTTTTATCAAGGTGTTCGCTTTTTATAATTTCGGCTAACCGGTTTTCATCCTCAACATCTACTGTTTGGAGTGTACATCTTATTATCCTAAATTTTTCGTTATTAGCAAACAATTCTTCATAAGTATTACTAAAAGTTGTATAAAATTCTTCTTCCATTAAAATAGCGTTTAGCTGTGTGGGGTTAAAGTGATTTTTAAGTAGGGTGATAGCAGTTTCCCTGTCCATTTCTTTCATGTAAACAATTTTTGCTTTTATTACCAAAAATACATTTATTTTTTATCTTTAGCGATCCGGAGGTGGTTTTTATTATGATGACCTGGTTTTTGAACATATTTATTGGTGATTTTGTCTTTATTATTCTACTGTCGGGTTCTAATATATTTACAGTAACAGGTTCGGTTTCGATCCTGGACAAGGCATCAGCATTAGTGTTCTTAGTTCCCTTCTTGTACTTTATTTCGTAATCAAACTCCGATAGTTTTAGCCTCCATCTTACAAGTTTTGAGTTAGGTTCTTTAATAGAGAAAAGCCATGTTAAAGGCTTGTGATCAGTCTCTATTGTGAACTTACGACCAAAAAGATAAGGTCTAAAATATTTTGTGGCCCATATTATTGCCAATAACTCTTTTTCTATTGTGCTGTAGTTTATTTCATGTGAGTTGAGGGTACGACTGGCATAACATATTGGGTGATTATTTTGGGAAAGTACTGCTCCCAAGGCATAATTGCTGGCATCAGTTGTTAGTGTAAATGTCTTCGTAAAATCTGGATATGTTAATATTGGATCGTGTGTTAATAATGTCTTAAGAGTATTAAAGCTCTTTTGGTATTCTGGGTCATCTATGTTCATCTTGCAATCCTTCTTTAAGTATTTGGTCATGGGTTTAGCTATCAATGAATAGTCCTTAATAAATTTCCTATAATAGCCGGTTAATCCTAGAAATTGTTTAATTTGTTTTGTAGTTTTGGGTATTGGAAAATTAACGACGCATTCTATCTTTTTAGGATTAGGCTTAACTCCTGCCGTAGTAACTATGTGTCCAAGAAATTCAGTTTCTTTTTTTAAAAATTCTGATTTGTCTAATTGAATCTTTAGGTTTGCTTCTCGTAGTCTTTCAAATATGAGTGTAAGTGAATTTATGTGCTCTTGTAAGGATGTCGAAAATATAATTATGTCGTCTAAGTACACTAAGCAAATCTTGTTAATGAAATCATGTAGTATATTATTCATAAGTCTCTGAAATGTTGCCGGGGCTGTCTTCAGTCCGAATGGCATACGCAAAAACTCATAGTGTCCTCCTTCGACACTGAATGCAGTCTTGTGTATGTCCTCCTTTTCTATTTCGATTTGGTGAAAACCCTTCGCTAGATCGAGAGTAGTAAAATATTGGCTTCTTCCCAATTTTTCCAGTATCTCGTCTATATTTGGGATAGGAAATTTGTCGTCGATCGTAGCTTCATTTAGCTTACGATAGTCAACAACTAGTCTCCATTTTTGTTTTCCGCTAGCGTCTGCCTTCTTTGGCACTATCCAAATCGGGGCTGAATATGGTGAACTACTATTTCTAATTATTTTATTCTCCAACATGTCTCTTATTCGGTCTTCTACTTCTTTTTTATGAACGTATGGGTATCTATACGATTTTGAGAATATGGGTGCATTATTGGTTGTTCGTATTCTATGCTTTATAGCGGAGGTGAATGAAAGTTTTTCATTTTCGTGGTAAAAGATGTCACGGTATTTATTTATTACGTGTAATAGTTGTGATCTTTCTTCAGAATTCAAATGTTCTGTTCTAATCTGATCATTTATTGGTTTAGAATTTGATACAAAGTTAAACTCCATACTATTAATTTCTGTGTTCATTATTCCATTCTTGTGTAATTCTTTAATATAGTTATTTTCGTCGTCTAGTTTTTCTTCATCACTTTTAATATAAAGTCTAATTGTATTGGTTTCGAAGCAGATTTTTGCTTTCATTGCCCTAAGTAAATCATTACCGATAAGACCGTCATAGAATTCATGAAATCTTATTATGTAAAATTATATTTTTTCTAGGTTTGTGCCGAATTCTTCAAATATAGGGATTATGGCTTTTTCGTAAAGGGTTATCCTGTGTTGCAAAGTTTTAATGGTAATTGGTTCGATTTTCTGTATCCATCTAGGATGACATATATTTGGGTTCAAAATGGAATTAGTTGCGCCCGTATCTATGATTAACTTTAGGTGTCCTAATTTTGTTTTAACCTTTATATATGGAAGTTCCCTGAGGCTGAATAATGAAAATTTTCGTCTTCGGTTGGTTTAGTCTGTCTTTCGAACTTATTAACGTCCATAGGTTCTGGTCTTGGAAAATTATTTGTATGTGGTATTTCCTGTTGTCGGAAGGGATTCCAATTGTTTTGTCTTTGGAACGGTTGACCATTGTGGCCAGAATTTTTGTGATTTCCTTGCTAATTATGGGGGTTATTTGGATTATTTCGATGGTGGTTATTGAAATTAGGTTGTTGGTACGAGAGGTTCTTTTGTGTATCGCGATTATTTGTTCTTGCTAAATTTTGGTTATTATAAGATCTGTTGTTATGCTTCTGAGTCCGTAGATTTTTGTATTCTTGGTTTGGCGGTCTATGATTGGAAAATGCCGTGTTTGGTGAAGTCACATATGCATAGCCGGATTGGAATAGGATTTCCATTGCTGTTTCAAGGCTGTCAGGATTTCTGCATATTAGAATAGTTCGCATGGGTTCCGGTACTTTTTCTTTAAATATATTTAGGGCGGTCTTCATATTGTTCTTGGCACATTCGTTGGCTGCTGGGCCAGAACCAATTGATAAAACTGTTTTGTTGTTGAGATTTCTGAGTCTCTGTTTAATTTCATTATAAAATTCTACACTATTTGTTTTGAAAGTTGTACTTTTAAGCCTGTCAAAAAGTTCCTCTAAACTGCATCTATCACCGAAATTATTATTTAATACGTTCTTTATGTCTGTCCATGATTGAGCCTGGCAGTTAATTTCTATAACTTCTCTTGCTTTTCCAGTAAGTCTACCCTTAATAATGTCAGAAAATAATAGTTGTAATGGTAGGTCGTACGCTGTTAATAGAGGGTGAACCCTATCTATTAAATTGACGAAAGTCTGTAGATCGCGGTAATCGCCGTTAAATTCTGGGATTTGATTTAAATATTTCAAAGGGTTAATACTAATAGAGAGTGGTTGGGCTTGTTCGGTCATCTTGTTAATTATGTTTTATCCTTCTAATATTCCTCTGTAAATATGTCTTAGTCTTTTTCTGAAATGGCGTGTATTTCTAGTAACTCTTCTATTCCTATCTTGCTCTATGTTAATGTCCGTTAGATACCCGTCGTTAGATTCGATCCCTGAGTCTAAATTATAGTCTGGGTAAGTATCTATATTGTCTTCGATAAAATCTTTGTCTGAAGGATAATCAGACAATGTATCAGTATCACTCATTAAACAGACTTTGATCACTTTGGGAATATGAATCTTCTCTTTTTTTGTTAAAATTCACTTTTTTTTTTTGATAATAACAAACTAACTTATACTTTAAGTATTACTTAAATTACCTTAGGGAATTCGTTGATGGGTTTATTGTTGATTCTAGATTCTTCGCCTGGTTGGTTGTTGGTTCAATGTTGTTTGATGGGTTTGTTGATGGTGTTGGTTCTGGTTGTTGATTTAGTTTTGGTTTCTTCGTTGGGTTCAATGTTGTTTTGCTTTGGTTTCTTCTTTTGGTTGGTTGTTTAGCTTTTGGTTTCTTCGTTTGGTTGGTTGTTGGTTCAATGTTGTTTAGCCTTTGGTTTCTTCGTTTGGTTGGTTGTTTAGCTTTTGGTTTCTTCGTTTGGTTGGTTGTTGGTTCAATGTTGTTTGATGGGTTTGTTGATTCAGTTTTTGTTGATGGGGTTGGTTCTGGTTGTTGAAAAAAAAGGTCTCTCCTTTTTTTTAATTTAAAAAAAAAAAAAAATTTCGAAAAAAGTTTTTATATCCTTTAATCTTATAAAGGAGTATTAAAAATTTCGAAAAAAAGTTTTTATCCTTTAATCTTTTAAAGGAGTGTTTAAGGATGTTATTATTATTTTTTTTTTGAAAGGACCGCACTAAGAATAAAAATTCACGTTCTACTACTTTTATGTTGGGTAGGACTTGCGGTATCCTACCGACTGCGCCAAAAACAAACTTAATAATATAAGTCTAAAAAAAAACACAACCACTTTCACTTTTTCGAAATCAAAATCCAACTCGCTTTATTTTTCTTCTGACACTTCTTTTTATACTTAGTTTTACAATTTTTTCTTATAATTAAAATATCGATTATTAATAATATTAATTGTTGAAAAACAATTCCGAGAAATTAATAAAGAAGGGTGAAGGAATATTTTAATGCAAAACAATTCTTAATAAATTTGTCTGTGTTTGGAGTTGCATTTATTTAGTGTGGATGAACTAAATAAATGCATAAACAGTTCTTGGAATTGCTTTTAAATAAGGTAGGTAAATTAAAATGTGAATGAACTAAATAAATTTATTGAAAAAATAGTTCTGAGGAATAAAGAAAGGTAAAGGAATGTTTTATTGCAAAACAATTCCTAATAAATTTGTCTGTATTTAAAGTTGCACTTTATTTAGTGTAACTGAACTAAATAAATGCATAAACAATTCTTGGAATTGGTTTAAAATAAAGTAGGTAAATGTGTGTATTCATTTAAGTATATATATATATATATATATATATATATATATATATATATATATATATATATATATATATATATATATATATATATATATATATATATATATATTTATATTACATTAACTGGTGTTGAGGGAATAATGGGAGACATTATAACAAGTAGACAGGTCGCGCTTGTCACCATAATGAGTTATGAGAAATTGCTTGCCAATTTAATGGTGTATTATAAGATTCTAATGCTACGTCGGCATTGCCCGTTATTTTGTTTCTAATAACGCTAAGTATTCCGTAATATTTTACCTCTTATTGATTCGTAAATAGTTAAAATTCGTTCAACACTTTTTTTCCAAGAATTGAATTCTCCAGGTTGTCCAGAGAATTCTTTTAAATATTTAACAACGTCAGGTGTTTTGTCCATGTCGTTAAGGTTTGCCGTATGTCTTGTTATTCTTTGGTCACCTAGGTCTAATAAATTGTCACGAGGGTTAAGAGTTTCATATACTACCTGTGGACCTTGTTGTCTAAGTACGGTTGTCGCTATTGTCGATATAAGAGACTAAGTCATTCAAACTCAGTTGAGCATTTTTAAAAGGTTTTTGTAAATTTAAGCATCGCGATTTTAATTTGTTATTTTATTCTTTATTTTTCTTTAAAAAAAAAAACACAGATTCTTAATTCTATTTTCAAATTTTTTTCTTTAATTTTACTTAAGATAACTTTAACATAATGGGTGTTTTTTATAGAGGTATAGAACTTTAAGTTGCAATAAAACAACGATGGATTGACATGAATTTTATTTATCCGAAAGATAATCTTGTGGCATTACATTTTAAATATGATTTCTGGCATATGACCGCCGCGGCTGGCGCGGATGTAGTCCAATCTGGACGTCCAATTTTCGATGACTTTTTCCAACATTTGTGGCCGTATATCGGCAATAACACGGCGAATGTTGTTTTCCAAATGGTCAAGCGTTTGCGGCTTATCCGCATAGACCAATAATGACTTTACATAGCCCCACAGAAAGTAGTCTAGCGGTGTTAAATCACAAGATCTTGGAGGCCAACTCACAGGTCCAAAACGTGAAATTAGGCGGTCACCAAACGTGTCTTTCAATAAATCTATTGTGGCACGAGCTGTGTGCAAGCGTTGTTCACATAATGAATTGCCAAACCAAACTGAGAATAAATCATTTGACAGCTGTTAAATTGGTCGCCATCTTGAAAAGTAATGCCAACTTAAAGTTCTATACCTCTATAAAAACACCCTATACATATATAAAAGTACCTTATTTCTGCTTGGTGGTTTGCTTTTTCTGTCTTTACCTCGATGATATTTTTCTTGATGGCTTGATTTTGTTGATTCCTCTTTTCGCGGTGATTTCTTTCCTTGATGACCCATTATTGATGTTTTGTATCCAATGACTTGATGATTTGTTCTTGGCAACTATCTTAGCCGAAAATCTTCTTGCACAGTTCTTCACAGGTTTTTGAATTTCTCTCACAAATTTTAAATAGTTTTTATTTTTTTTTTCAGAAATGGCTTTCGCATTTCTCAATAATGCTTCAAATGCTTTTTAGTCACTCTTTTTTCAATAAGTTTTAACCCTAGAAGACTAACATGATTTAATTATACGTTAAAACTAACACCACGTAAATTTTACGTACTATGGAATTTTTCCTAAAGCGCTTCAATAAATGTTAGAAAATTTGTTTTTTTTTTGCTTTTTATTTATTAAATAACTCATATTAAGGCAAACTCATATTAAATTCATATTAAACTCAGTAAAAAAAAAACAATTTTTAAAGGTAAATAAACAATTTTTAAAATAAATATAATTAATTTTTAAGATCAGAAAGTAAATGCTTATATATAAGTATATATCATCAGTCCTGGTTAATACAGTCTTTGCATATTTTTATCTGATGCTCTCCACATAGTGCCGCGTTTTTACAAATATGACAGTATGTGGTTGTCATGCGCTTTTTTGAGTAGTGGCAATATTTGCAATATGTTCTCTTTCCCTTGTTCTGAGAAGGTTCTTCGCAAGCCGAGTTTATCTGTAAATTATTTTTTATATTTTGTTTTAGTTTTGATGGCAAGTTGATAGTCGTGCTTAGTCGTTGCTCTTGCCATGGCCTGGTAAGTTGTTCTTGCAAATTAAGCATAAACTTTATTCTGTTCATTGGCTTAATCCCTTTTTGCACTGCGTTATAGCTATAAATAACATACGCGTTAACTGATGCAATGTTCAGCATATTATAGAAAAAACAGAGAGGCCAACGTCTAGTTTTTCGATTGCAGCACATGTTTTGAGCCATCTGGTCAAAGGTGTCAACCGCACCTTTAGTCGAATTATACGTGTGCACAATTTCTGGTTTTCTAGTTGTTGAGTTAAGTGCTCCACTCAAATGCATTGTTGATATCAATAAAACATTCTTATTCTGTTTCGGCTTGAAAGAAACCAGAGTTATATTCTTATCATAAACAAATCGAGAAGATCCAGTACCCTGCGATTTCAGATCAAGTAGCTCTGGTGGTATTTCTGCCTTGTTTTTGCGTAAAGTTCCCACAACAGTTAACTTGTATGGTTTTTCCAACAGATTTCGTGCTAAAGGAATGCTGGTGAACCAGTTATCCATTGTGATGTTTCGACTGCTTCCGTACAAAGGTTTCGTCAGTTTCTCAACATAGTAAGTGGCCAATGGCTTGCCTTCAGTTTTAGTTGACTTGCCAAGGTAAGGTTCGGCATTAATAACATATTTTGTAGAATTATCGCAAAGCATCACAATTTTTATTCCAAATTTGTTTGGCTTATTTGGTATGTACATTTTAAATGGGCATCTACCACGAAAACCAACTAGTTGCTCATCAATAGTAACATAGGATCCAGGCTTAAAATGTATATTACATTTGTCTATAAAATTTTCCCAAATTTCTGAAATTGGAGCAAATGAAGTTTCTTTTTTGCGCTCTTCTCTTGTAGTGGGATCATCAAATCTCAAAGCGTTTAATAGAAATTTGAACCTATCTTTACTCATTGTGGTTCTGTATCTATCTCCAGAATAAGACATGTCAAATAAGAGGTCAGCAGTAAGGTGATTACTCTTCAAAGCTGCAGACAACAATAACAAACCCAACAAGGCTTTCAACTCCACCAAATTTAAGTCGGAAATTGTGGAGTTTTGCAATTTATATTTTTGTCTTAGCTGAGAAATTTTCAAATTTGTGTGATTCAAAATAGTATTTAATATATCCTCAGTCATAAATAAATTAAATATATCTTCTGGCTCTATAGACTGCTTTGCTGTGATCGTTGGGCCTAATTAAACAACAAAAATATTATACAAAAATACAACCAATGCATTTGTTATTTTCTTACCTGGCGGAATAAATATAATATTTCTTGAAGCGCATTTACCACCTTCACCGTGTAGGGGAAAGTTATTCCAAACGTAGCCGTTCTTGCCTAAAATTTCACTTTTTTCTACTTCTGCGCTAGCTACAGGAATGTTTTCTGTTAGGTCTGTTTTATGACGGTTATTAGTTTTTGGTAAATGCGAAGTATTCCGTGATATATCAAATGCTTCTGCCAATTCTTTTTCAATGTCATTTTCATCGTTTGCAGTGGGATACCAATTCTTATCAGCAAAACTGTCATCGCTATCGAAATCATCTTCCTCCTCTATATTGCTAACGTCGCTAATATCACTGAAGTCGCTGGAGTTAAGCAATGCCGCAACATCTTCACTGCTGAGACCGCGCTTAGAATTATTCGCTTTTTGACTTTCCATTTTCAGTCACTACTTAAAACTGTTATACAAAATTTTACTTTTATTGCTAACACCACGTAAAATTTACGTGCACAAATTTTACCCTTAACGCTAACACCACGTAATTTTTACGTACAGCCTCCTAATGTTCTCGCTCTAAGAGCACTTCAATGACTAAAAATGCCTTGCTTATGTTGTTGCGCTTGCTTAGAAACTATTGAAGAAAGCACTTTTTGAATTTGGTACCGTTAGGTTACTAGATGCTCGTGTAGCAACAACAAGAAAAAAAACTACACGTAAAATTTACGTATGTTAGCCTTCTAGGGTTAATGTCAGAATTCTTCCGAAGATTTTAAGCGCATTTATCTCTTAAAATTTTACAAAAACAGCCACTTTTTCTTAAAAGTTTTTTTTAGAGACACGTTTTACACTTTTATCCTGGAACCCTTTTCTTAAAGTGGTTATTTTTTGTCCTTAAAGGATGATATTACGTTTTTTTCACTCGTTCACTTCTAGTTATCCTTTTTTTCGATAAGGCTGCACGTCTTATGCCTCCGTTTTGCCTTGGCTACTCGGGAGTCTTTTTATTGATAATTAATTTTTATTCGGGCGCCAGTTTATTTTTTAATACCGAACCGACCGAAATCATGTTCTGATTCCACCGATGACTCACTTGCTGTTTCCATTTTGTCATCTTTTTCGGTTATTTCAGCACGAATATATCTTAATACCGACGACAAAGCCAATGGATTCTTAAAATTAACCCTTTTAAATCTGGGATCCAAGATAGTGGATGCAGCTAAGAAGAAAGACTGTTCTATGGTCGCAAATCTTTTATTAAATTGCTTTAAAATCTCTTGTTTCAGTTTTTGTGCTGTTGGTTGACATGGGTGAATTTTCGAAATTTGCTCATGACCGCAATGAACTAGAGGTATTATTTGGCTGAGAGTTCCATGTCGTTCGACACTTATCTGCACTATCATGGCCTCTAAAGGTCTTAAAATTATACATATTTCCATTAGTTCAATCCGGGTAATTTAACAAAACTTGGCTGACGTAGGCGCTAAGTTTGATGAACCGCTCGATCATATAATAGGTGGAATTCCAGCGCGTATTTACATCTAGTAAAAGATTCAAAAATTTACCCTCTGGTACGCCAGCGGCTGCTTGCACCTTTCGCATGTCGTCATTGGCTTTAACGCTGCGTTTGAACCATTTCACAATTCTTTTGCATTTTAAAATAATACTTTGTACAGCAGAAATATCTAATGAATTCGAACAAACCAAATTCAGCGTATGTGCGAAACATGGAATATGACGCTTTTTTCCGAATTTTTCATAGATTGCATTGACAACATTTTTTGCATTGTCTGTGACAACAGCCTTAACGTTATCTTCTTCAATAGAAAAATGTTTCATTGCATCGGACAAAATCTCAGATATATGGGAAGCTGTATGGGACTCACTCAATTCATACACACCAATTGTTCCATTAAATGGCTTTGTATCAAGCAACCCATGAACGGTTATTCCCAACATGCTTTTCATGTCTATATTAGTCCATATATCAGTGGTCAGGGTTACACAACGCAGATTTGAAAGCAATCACACACATTTGTTTTTTTCCACTTCATACATTTTATCAATTTCAGCCTTTATCGTGTTCCTTGTTGGGACTTTGTAAAGTGGGAAATTTTCCTTCATAAAGTCTAAGAAGCCAGCACCTTTAATAAAAGTTAAATCTTTTAGAATAAAATAATAGAATAATAAATGAACACAAAACATACCTTCGACAAAGGTAAACGGCAAATTATCTTTGACGATCATGTGCATGATTCCATGTGTAATTTTTTTGTTTTTTGTTCCGGAGGAATAGCTCTGAATGTTGGAAAATGCTTTTAAAATTAATGGCTGACTGACGGTGCTCCTCAACTGACTTGGCTGGCTACTTGGCTGACTGGCGCTACTACTCGGCATTTCATCTGTGCTACCTTCGCATTCATTTGACATATCGATCACAGTATCCACACTATTTTCATCAATAGTTTCACTGTCATCGTCCTTTGTTTTGGAATCATGCTATAAAATAATGCATTACGCAGCCAATCTTTGAAGAAAATTAACTATTTTATCTTACCTTAAACTTATCAACTTCAGCTGCATGTTTCAATTTTATATGCTGGAACATGTTTGATGTGTTGTTTGAAAATTTTAACTTTTTTTTACAAAAGTTACAGACAACCAGGTTATTTTTTTTTCCTTAAAAAAATATTTCCACGCTTTACTTTTTATAGGTGCCATTTTGCGCAATGTTAGTGGAGTTAATGTCGACGTCGTTGACAGCGTTTCAACGCCGAAAAAGTTTGAACTTTTACGGCGTTGCAACGCGTTGAGATTAACTGCTCTCATACAATTTCATACGATTCAACTTTTTCTTTGACATTTGACGCCGCCGACGACGTCGACATTAACTCCAGGGTAACAAGAATCTTAGTGATGTAAGAAAAAACAAAGAAACAATGCTGCCAAGCACAGATAAAAACATGTGCTCGAAATAAAAAAATCGAAAAAAAAAATTAATAAAATACCAAAAATATTTGAAAAAATAACGATTATTTTGCCAATTAATCGATTAAAATTGCAACTAATTGAAAGCAAGTCTACGATACAATTAAATCATTAATTGGTCAAAATTAATCGATTAATTTAACTTTGTGATTAATCTTGACATCTTAATTATGATTGTATATTGTTTGGATTAAAATAAAATTCTTGATTAGTAGTGAAGATATAAATGTAAATGTAATTTTTTTTCGCTTAATTTCTAGAGGATCCTCGTATTTTTATATTTAATGTTGATACCCAATAATTATTTTTATTTTAGTATCTTATTTTTATTAACATTTTATATTTGACTTCCTTAAAGTTAGTTACTTATTATATATTCATGTTCATATGCATGTATGTTTACATATATACATATATATATATATATATATATATTTATATATATATATACAGTAGATTTCCGGTTTAACGAACCAATACTTTGCCAGGCCTGTTCGTTAAACTGAAAAGTTCGTTATATGCCATACTTATGTCCAGTACCCAAGTTATGAATAAATAAATAACTAGAACTGTATTATTTGTCATTTATTTTGAAATATGTTTTGAGTTCTGTATAATATATTAAAAAAAATTAAAAAAGGTACAATTCATTACACTGGTAGCATAAAACCTAAAATAGTTTTAATGAAAAATAGACAGGTTCAAATACGTTTTTAATTTTCTTAAAAATTTTACATAAAAAATTTGTTGAGTCATGTTTGTTTTTTTGGAACGAGAAAATTTTGTTTTGTGGCATCTTCCTAAAGTTCTCTTAAAAGCAATAAAGTCGACAAATTAACATTATTTTGTTGAGCCCATTGAATACAAATTTCGAAGCTTTTGATAGCATCTACATATGTGTTTTATTTGTTGCTCCAAATGTTCTTCATGATCGATTCTTCTATATCATGGTTATCATCTTCGTCTTACTCTTGTCTTGGCGGATTGTTTTCTACCCATTCGTTTAAGTCATTGGTTGATAATTCTATCTGAAAATTGTTGTAAATTGTTAAATTTGATCACTGTTTAAACATTAAGAATAAAAAATGTAGCTTACATTTGGAAAAATTGAATTCAGCAGTCGAACTCCATTCTATTCTGTGGTTTACACCACCAAAGAATATGCGTAACTGATCATTGCAGCATAATCAAACAAAAATGCTACATAAACAAAACCCAAAATAGCGGTACTTTTTTACTTTTTGCTTCACATTATTCTTTTTTAAACTAAAATTGTGAATCTTATTTGTTCGCTAAATTGAGCACAGAAAAATATTTTTTGTTCGCTATATAAGGCACTCAATGGATAAAACTTGTGTGTTCGTTAAATGCGATGTTCGCAGAATCGAAGGTTCGTTAAACAGGTAAACTACTGTATATATATATATATATATATATATATATATATATATATATATATATATATATATATATATATATATGTATATATTATATCATGTAATTTAGGCTTATTACTTAAGGTTTTGTAAATATTATTTTATTTTCCTCATTCTTCTCTTTTTTTATTATTACCCATTTGCTAACTTGATTCTGTTTTTATGGACTTTAATTTCTTTGTTTTTATCGGTAAGCAGAGTACAATTGCTATTGTTATCAATATTTACAACTTTGTATGGATCGGCATATATGTACGTTTTCTAATTTATGCCCTTTTTTATTTCTTACAAAAACCTGATCATTTATATTTACCTCAATTTGGTTTGTGGTTTTATCATATTGTATTTTCTGTAAGTATTTTAACTTTTCCAAAGCGGCTTTTGCATTTTCATTAGCAATTTTGATTCTATATTTAACTTTTTTGACATAATCATCAAAGTTATATATTGGTTCTATCGTTTTGGAATTTAGTATCGACAATAGTTCTGGCGTTTTACTAAATACTAATTCCAAAGGACAAAATTTGTGAGTAGTTGTTGGAGTTGTGTTGTAGCAATATGTAAAGTACGGTAACAACTGATCCCAATTATCTATTGATTTTGAAATATATGATCTTATGGATTCATTAAATGTTCGATGTGATCGTTCAACTGTACCAACTGTCTCGTGATGGTGTGGTGTTGAATGAACTAATTCTGTATTTAATAACTTTAGTAATTCTTGAAATATTTCATTATTGTATTCCGTTCCCATATCTATTAAAAATTTGCGGACATATCCGTAGATCAGAAATAAGATCAGAAATAAGTTTTCAAAAATTGCCCTAGCTACAGTTTTCGCAGTCCTATTTGGAATTTGAATAGTTATAAGATATTTGGTCAAGTCACAAACAATTGTTACAATATATTGATGTGATTGTTCAGTGATAGGTAATGGTCCTATCGTGTCAATTACAACTGTGTCAAATGGTTTTGCTGGTGTACACTCAGAAAAATATCCTATGGAATTAATACAAATAATGATTATTTTAATAGTTTTTTACTATTGTTTTTAGTCGATGGTGTAAATCACTTTAAATTAATAATATTCAAACTATTGAATCAATAGTCGGTTTCTACTATTCTTTTAATACTTTTATAGTTTTGAATTAATAATACATCGAATTAATCTTTGATAGTATGTACTATTATATTTAAAGTGGACCGTATTGATTTAATTCGGCGAACCGCATTAGAAACTAATGGGAGCTCCAATAAAAATAATAAGAAAATCCTATTAAAACTCAGTAAAAATCTAGTGAAAACACACTATTATTTTAATAGGATCGTCATATTATATTAAACGTAGTATACTACTAATTCTACTTAATAACCTGATTGAAGAAATAGTACACCGTATTAAACTTTTAATATTATGCATTATTATATTTAAAATAGACCGTATTGATTTAATTCAGCGAAACTCATTAGAAACTAATGGGAGATCCTTTAAAAATAACAAGAAAATCATACTAAAATTCAGCAAACTACTAGTGAAGCCACCATTGTTTCAATAGGATTTTCATATAATTCTAAATGCTGTAAAGCATCATTCAGTTGGTACCTGCAATTTTCAAAAATTGTAATAATTTAATCCAACAAACATTTATTAACTTAAAAAATTGTTATATTTATAAAAATTCATTTGATACATTAACATAAAAAATAAAATGATATTTATTAACATAAAAATTATATTTATTAAAATTCATTTGGTATATAAAAACAATGCTTGTTAATAAATTTTATAGGTTTTGATTTTTTTTAGTCGAAAGCTTTTATTCCGTCTTTTAGAAGATGTAAATGAATTGGAGGACCGTCAAATTCTTCGACATCATGTAAAGTTAATGTATTAATGTGTGTATGTACTATGTATGCCTGGTAATGCTCACTAAATTGACTTATTTGCCACTGTCTACAAAATAAATTAAATTTTGATTTTTTTAAAATAATTTGTTCAATTTCAAAAAGTGAGACGGAATGTTTTTTTTATATTTATTTAAATTCACCTATGGAAAATAATCCTTACAGGCTAAAAAATATACTAATTAAATAAAATATTAAATATAACAAATATGCTAATTAAATAAAACATTAAATAAATCCTTATTTTCTAATAACAAATTAAAATCATTAACAGACAATGAAAAGTCTAAGACAATAATATTAGAAATCTTTGTTTTTATTTTTTATTCCGGCTCTAGGTCATATATTAAATAAAACTTCTTTTTTGTTTTATTTAAATTTTTATTTTTTATTCCATATTTCGATCACCATCGGTTCTCTTCTTCAGGAATTTTAAGTAAAGCAAACTTTTATCATATTTTATAAGGCAAATTACATGTGATAGTTATCAAAGAACAAATTACAACAAAGACAAATGTGTAAATCATTCTGACAAACACTAGCAGAACGGAACAACATGCTGTTTTCGAAAGCCGCTACACTTTCATCATCAGCGTTCTTGTGTTTGGTCCACTTCTGTGGTGTCAGTTGATGTATATTTCAGCTATTTATACAAATTTTCACTGTAAATGTAATACGAGAATTGTTTTTTTGATTCATCGTATCACAATTTGTGAAAAGCTTTTTTTTTTTTTGTAATGAAAAGCTCTAATTACACATCACTAACTTACAACAGTCTTGCCATTATTATTTATTCTTTACCAACCATACACATGCTTATTTTTTAATTTGCTTATATTTATTTTTTACTTATGACAAACCTGTTTGGTTTGTTACTATAAGTATGTATATTTTATTAATTTCATATTGATGTTCTTCGGCGTGCCTTCCGTTAGTTAAGTATATATTTGTTAATTTTTCCGACCTAATGATATGTAATCTTTGTTTTTATTTTTTATTCCGGCTCTAGGTCATATATTAAATAAAACTTCTTTTTTGTTTTATTTAAATTTTTATTTTTTATTCCATATTTCGATCACCATCGGTTCTCTTCTTCAGGAATTTTAAGTAAAGCAAACTTTTATCATATTTTATAAGGCAAATTACATGTGATAGTTATCAAAGAACAAATTACAACAAAGACAAATGTGTAAATCATTCTGACAAACACTAGCAGAACGGAACAACATGCTGTTTTCGAAAGCCGCTACACTTTCATCATCAGCGTTCTTGTGTTTGGTCCACTTCTGTGGTGTCAGTTGATGTATATTTCAGCTATTTATACAAATTTTCACTGTAAATGTAATACGAGAATTGTTTTTTTGATTCATCGTATCACAATTTGTGAAAAGCTTTTTTTTGTAATGAAAAGCTCTAATTACACATCACTAACTTACAACAGTCTTGCCATTATTATTTATTCTTTACCAACCATACACATGCTTATTTTTTAATTTGCTTATATTTATTTTTTACTTATGACAAACCTGTTTGGTTTGTTACTATAAGTATGTATATTTTATTAATTTCATATTGATGTTCTTCGGCGTGCCTTCCGTTAGTTAAGTATATATTTGTTAATTTTTCCGACCTAATGATATGTAATCTTTGTTTTTATTTTTTATTCCGGCTCTAGGTCATATATTAAATAAAACTTCTTTTTTGTTTTATTTAAATTTTTATTTTTTATTCCATATTTCGATCACCATCGGTTCTCTTCTTCAGGAATTTTAAGTAAAGCAAACTTTTATCATATTTTATAAGGCAAATTACATGTGATAGTTATCAAAGAACAAATTACAACAAAGACAAATGTGTAAATCATTCTGACAAACACTAGCAGAACGGAACAACATGCTGTTTTCGAAAGCCGCTACACTTTCATCATCAGCGTTCTTGTGTTTGGTCCACTTCTGTGGTGTCAGTTGATGTATATTTCAGCTATTTATACAAATTTTCACTGTAAATGTAATACGAGAATTGTTTTTTTGATTCATCGTATCACAATTTGTGAAAAGCTTTTTTTGTAATGAAAAGCTCTAATTACACATCACTAACTTACAACAGTCTTGCCATTATTATTTATTCTTTACCAACCATACACATGCTTATTTTTTAATTTGCTTATATTTATTTTTTACTTATGACAAACCTGTTTGGTTTGTTACTATAAGTATGTATATTTTATTAATTTCATATTGATGTTCTTCGGCGTGCCTTCCGTTAGTTAAGTATATATTTGTTAATTTTTCCGACCTAATGATATGTAATCTTTGTTTTTATTTTTTATTCCGGCTCTAGGTCATATATTAAATAAAACTTCTTTTTTGTTTTATTTAAATTTTTATTTTTTATTCCATATTTCGATCACCATCGGTTCTCTTCTTCAGGAATTTTAAGTAAAGCAAACTTTTATCATATTTTATAAGGCAAATTACATGTGATAGTTATCAAAGAACAAATTACAACAAAGACAAATGTGTAAATCATTCTGACAAACACTAGCAGAACGGAACAACATGCTGTTTTCGAAAGCCGCTACACTTTCATCATCAGCGTTCTTGTGTTTGGTCCACTTCTGTGGTGTCAGTTGATGTATATTTCAGCTATTTATACAAATTTTCACTGTAAATGTAATACGAGAATTGTTTTTTTGATTCATCGTATCACAATTTGTGAAAAGCTTTTTTTTGTAATGAAAAGCTCTAATTACACATCACTAACTTACAACAGTCTTGCCATTATTATTTATTCTTTACCAACCATACACATGCTTATTTTTTAATTTGCTTATATTTATTTTTTACTTATGACAAACCTGTTTGGTTTGTTACTATAAGTATGTATATTTTATTAATTTCATATTGATGTTCTTCGGCGTGCCTTCCGTTAGTTAAGTATATATTTGTTAATTTTTCCGACCTAATGATATGTAATCTTTGTTTTTATTTTTTATTCCGGCTCTAGGTCATATATTAAATAAAACTTCTTTTTTGTTTTATTTAAATTTTTATTTTTTATTCCATATTTCGATCACCATCGGTTCTCTTCTTCAGGAATTTTAAGTAAAGCAAACTTTTATCATATTTTATAAGGCAAATTACATGTGATAGTTATCAAAGAACAAATTACAACAAAGACAAATGTGTAAATCATTCTGACAAACACTAGCAGAACGGAACAACATGCTGTTTTCGAAAGCCGCTACACTTTCATCATCAGCGTTCTTGTGTTTGGTCCACTTCTGTGGTGTCAGTTGATGTATATTTCAGCTATTTATACAAATTTTCACTGTAAATGTAATACGAGAATTGTTTTTTTGATTCATCGTATCACAATTTGTGAAAAGCTTTTTTTTTGTAATGAAAAGCTCTAATTACACATCACTAACTTACAACAGTCTTGCCATTATTATTTATTCTTTACCAACCATACACATGCTTATTTTTTAATTTGCTTATATTTATTTTTTACTTATGACAAACCTGTTTGGTTTGTTACTATAAGTATGTATATTTTATTAATTTCATATTGATGTTCTTCGGCGTGCCTTCCGTTAGTTAAGTATATATTTGTTAATTTTTCCGACCTAATGATATGTAATCTTTGTTTTTATTTTTTATTCCGGCTCTAGGTCATATATTAAATAAAACTTCTTTTTTGTTTTATTTAAATTTTTATTTTTTATTCCATATTTCGATCACCATCGGTTCTCTTCTTCAGGAATTTTAAGTAAAGCAAACTTTTATCATATTTTATAAGGCAAATTACATGTGATAGTTATCAAAGAACAAATTACAACAAAGACAAATGTGTAAATCATTCTGACAAACACTAGCAGAACGGAACAACATGCTGTTTTCGAAAGCCGCTACACTTTCATCATCAGCGTTCTTGTGTTTGGTCCACTTCTGTGGTGTCAGTTGATGTATATTTCAGCTATTTATACAAATTTTCACTGTAAATGTAATACGAGAATTGTTTTTTTGATTCATCGTATCACAATTTGTGAAAAGCTTTTTTTTTGTAATGAAAAGCTCTAATTACACATCACTAACTTACAACAGTCTTGCCATTATTATTTATTCTTTACCAACCATACACATGCTTATTTTTTAATTTGCTTATATTTATTTTTTACTTATGACAAACCTGTTTGGTTTGTTACTATAAGTATGTATATTTTATTAATTTCATATTGATGTTCTTCGGCGTGCCTTCCGTTAGTTAAGTATATATTTGTTAATTTTTCCGACCTAATGATATGTAATCTTTGTTTTTATTTTTTATTCCGGCTCTAGGTCATATATTAAATAAAACTTCTTTTTTGTTTTATTTAAATTTTTATTTTTTATTCCATATTTCGATCACCATCGGTTCTCTTCTTCAGGAATTTTAAGTAAAGCAAACTTTTATCATATTTTATAAGGCAAATTACATGTGATAGTTATCAAAGAACAAATTACAACAAAGACAAATGTGTAAATCATTCTGACAAACACTAGCAGAACGGAACAACATGCTGTTTTCGAAAGCCGCTACACTTTCATCATCAGCGTTCTTGTGTTTGGTCCACTTCTGTGGTGTCAGTTGATGTATATTTCAGCTATTTATACAAATTTTCACTGTAAATGTAATACGAGAATTGTTTTTTTGATTCATCGTATCACAATTTGTGAAAAGCTTTTTTTTGTAATGAAAAGCTCTAATTACACATCACTAACTTACAACAGTCTTGCCATTATTATTTATTCTTTACCAACCATACACATGCTTATTTTTTAATTTGCTTATATTTATTTTTTACTTATGACAAACCTGTTTGGTTTGTTACTATAAGTATGTATATTTTATTAATTTCATATTGATGTTCTTCGGCGTGCCTTCCGTTAGTTAAGTATATATTTGTTAATTTTTCCGACCTAATGATATGTAATCTTTGTTTTTATTTTTTATTCCGGCTCTAGGTCATATATTAAATAAAACTTCTTTTTTGTTTTATTTAAATTTTTATTTTTTATTCCATATTTCGATCACCATCGGTTCTCTTCTTCAGGAATTTTAAGTAAAGCAAACTTTTATCATATTTTATAAGGCAAATTACATGTGATAGTTATCAAAGAACAAATTACAACAAAGACAAATGTGTAAATCATTCTGACAAACACTAGCAGAACGGAACAACATGCTGTTTTCGAAAGCCGCTACACTTTCATCATCAGCGTTCTTGTGTTTGGTCCACTTCTGTGGTGTCAGTTGATGTATATTTCAGCTATTCATACAAATCTTCACTGTAAATGTAATACGAGAATTGTTTTTTTTATTCATCGTATCATAATTTGTGAAAACTTTTTTTTTTTTGTAATGAAGAGCTCAAATTACACCTCACTAACTTACAACAGTCTTACCATTGTTATTTATTCTTTACCAACCATACACATGCTTTATTTTTTTTAATTTGCTTATTTTATTTTTTACTTATGACAAACTTGTTTGGTTTGTTACTATAAGTATGAATATTTTATTAATTTCATATTGATGTTCTTCGGTGTGCCCTCCGTTAGTTAAGTATATATTTGTTAATTTTTCCGACCTTATGATATGTAATTTTTGTTTTTATTTTTATTCCGGCTCTAGGTCATATATTAAATAAAACTCTTTTTTTGTTTTATTTAAATTTTTTATTTTTTATTCCATGTTTCGATCACCATCGGTTCTCTTCTTCAGGAATTTTAAGTAAAGCAAATTACATGTGATAGTTATTAAAGAACAAATTACAACAAAGATCAAATGTGTAAATCATTCTGACAAACACTAGCAGAACGGAACAACATGCTGTTTTCGAAAGCCGCTACACTTTCATCATCAGCGTTCTTGTGTTTGGTCCACTTCTGTGGTGTCAGTTGATGTATATTTCAGCTATTCATACAAATCTTCACTGTAAATGTAATATATGACCTAGAGCCGGAATAAAAATAAAAACAAAAATTACATATCATAAGGTCGGAAAAATTAACAAATATATACTTAACTAACGGAGGGCACACCGAAGAACATCAATATGAAATTAATAAAATATTCATACTTATAGTAACAAACCAAACAAGTTTGTCATAAGTAAAAAATAAAATAAGCAAATTAAAAAAAATAAAGCATGTGTATGGTTGGTAAAGAATAAATAACAATGGTAAGACTGTTGTAAGTTAGTGAGGTGTAATTTGAGCTCTTCATTACAAAAAAAAAAGTTTTCACAAATTATGATACGATGAATAAAAAAAACAATTCTCGTATTACATTTACAGTGAAGATTTGTATGAATAGCTGAAATATACATCAACTGACACCACAGAAGTGGACCAAACACAAGAACGCTGATGATGAAAGTGTAGCGGCTTTCGAAAACAGCATGTTGTTCCGTTCTGCTAGTGTTTGTCAGAATGATTTACACATTTGATCTTTGTTGTAATTTGTTCTTTAATAACTATCACATGTAATTTGCTTTACTTAAAATTCCTGAAGAAGAGAACCGATGGTGATCGAAACATGGAATAAAAAATAAAAAATTTAAATAAAACAAAAAAAGAGTTTTATTTAATATATGACCTAGAGCCGGAATAAAAATAAAAACAAAAATTACATATCATAAGGTCGGAAAAATTAACAAATATATACTTAACTAACGGAGGGCACACCGAAGAACATCAATATGAAATTAATAAAATATTCATACTTATAGTAACAAACCAAACAAGTTTGTCATAAGTAAAAAATAAAATAAGCAAATTAAAAAAAATAAAGCATGTGTATGGTTGGTAAAGAATAAATAACAATGGTAAGACTGTTGTAAGTTAGTGAGGTGTAATTTGAGCTCTTCATTACAAAAAAAAAAAGTTTTCACAAATTATGATACGATGAATAAAAAAAACAATTCTCGTATTACATTTACAGTGAAGATTTGTATGAATAGCTGAAATATACATCAACTGACACCACAGAAGTGGACCAAACACAAGAACGCTGATGATGAAAGTGTAGCGGCTTTCGAAAACAGCATGTTGTTCCGTTCTGCTAGTGTTTGTCAGAATGATTTACACATTTGATCTTTGTTGTAATTTGTTCTTTAATAACTATCACATGTAATTTGCTTTACTTAAAATTCCTGAAGAAGAGAACCGATGGTGATCGAAACATGGAATAAAAAATAAAAAATTTAAATAAAACAAAAAAAGAGTTTTATTTAATATATGACCTAGAGCCGGAATAAAAATAAAAACAAAAATTACATATCATAAGGTCGGAAAAATTAACAAATATATACTTAACTAACGGAGGGCACACCGAAGAACATCAATATGAAATTAATAAAATATTCATACTTATAGTAACAAACCAAACAAGTTTGTCATAAGTAAAAAATAAAATAAGCAAATTAAAAAAAATAAAGCATGTGTATGGTTGGTAAAGAATAAATAACAATGGTAAGACTGTTGTAAGTTAGTGAGGTGTAATTTGAGCTCTTCATTACAAAAAAAAAAAGTTTTCACAAATTATGATACGATGAATAAAAAAAACAATTCTCGTATTACATTTACAGTGAAGATTTGTATGAATAGCTGAAATATACATCAACTGACACCACAGAAGTGGACCAAACACAAGAACGCTGATGATGAAAGTGTAGCGGCTTTCGAAAACAGCATGTTGTTCCGTTCTGCTAGTGTTTGTCAGAATGATTTACACATTTGTCTTTGTTGTAATTTGTTCTTTGATAACTATCACATGTAATTTGCCTTATAAAATATGATAAAAGTTTGCTTTACTTAAAATTCCTGAAGAAGAGAACCGATGGTGATCGAAATATGGAATAAAAAATAAAAATTTAAATAAAACAAAAAAGAAGTTTTATTTAATATATGACCTAGAGCCGGAATAAAAAATAAAAACAAAGATTACATATCATTAGGTCGGAAAAATTAACAAATATATACTTAACTAACGGAAGGCACGCCGAAGAACATCAATATGAAATTAATAAAATATACATACTTATAGTAACAAACCAAACAGGTTTGTCATAAGTAAAAAATAAATATAAGCAAATTAAAAAATAAGCATGTGTATGGTTGGTAAAGAATAAATAATAATGGCAAGACTGTTGTAAGTTAGTGATGTGTAATTAGAGCTTTTCATTACAAAAAAAAAGCTTTTCACAAATTGTGATACGATGAATCAAAAAAACAATTCTCGTATTACATTTACAGTGAAAATTTGTATAAATAGCTGAAATATACATCAACTGACACCACAGAAGTGGACCAAACACAAGAACGCTGATGATGAAAGTGTAGCGGCTTTCGAAAACAGCATGTTGTTCCGTTCTGCTAGTGTTTGTCAGAATGATTTACACATTTGTCTTTGTTGTAATTTGTTCTTTGATAACTATCACATGTAATTTGCCTTATAAAATATGATAAAAGTTTGCTTTACTTAAAATTCCTGAAGAAGAGAACCGATGGTGATCGAAATATGGAATAAAAAATAAAAATTTAAATAAAACAAAAAAGAAGTTTTATTTAATATATGACCTAGAGCCGGAATAAAAAATAAAAACAAAGATTACATATCATTAGGTCGGAAAAATTAACAAATATATACTTAACTAACGGAAGGCACGCCGAAGAACATCAATATGAAATTAATAAAATATACATACTTATAGTAACAAACCAAACAGGTTTGTCATAAGTAAAAAATAAATATAAGCAAATTAAAAAATAAGCATGTGTATGGTTGGTAAAGAATAAATAATAATGGCAAGACTGTTGTAAGTTAGTGATGTGTAATTAGAGCTTTTCATTACAAAAAAAAAAGCTTTTCACAAATTGTGATACGATGAATCAAAAAAACAATTCTCGTATTACATTTACAGTGAAAATTTGTATAAATAGCTGAAATATACATCAACTGACACCACAGAAGTGGACCAAACACAAGAACGCTGATGATGAAAGTGTAGCGGCTTTCGAAAACAGCATGTTGTTCCGTTCTGCTAGTGTTTGTCAGAATGATTTACACATTTGTCTTTGTTGTAATTTGTTCTTTGATAACTATCACATGTAATTTGCCTTATAAAATATGATAAAAGTTTGCTTTACTTAAAATTCCTGAAGAAGAGAACCGATGGTGATCGAAATATGGAATAAAAAATAAAAATTTAAATAAAACAAAAAAGAAGTTTTATTTAATATATGACCTAGAGCCGGAATAAAAAATAAAAACAAAGATTACATATCATTAGGTCGGAAAAATTAACAAATATATACTTAACTAACGGAAGGCACGCCGAAGAACATCAATATGAAATTAATAAAATATACATACTTATAGTAACAAACCAAACAGGTTTGTCATAAGTAAAAAATAAATATAAGCAAATTAAAAAATAAGCATGTGTATGGTTGGTAAAGAATAAATAATAATGGCAAGACTGTTGTAAGTTAGTGATGTGTAATTAGAGCTTTTCATTACAAAAAAAAGCTTTTCACAAATTGTGATACGATGAATCAAAAAAACAATTCTCGTATTACATTTACAGTGAAAATTTGTATAAATAGCTGAAATATACATCAACTGACACCACAGAAGTGGACCAAACACAAGAACGCTGATGATGAAAGTGTAGCGGCTTTCGAAAACAGCATGTTGTTCCGTTCTGCTAGTGTTTGTCAGAATGATTTACACATTTGTCTTTGTTGTAATTTGTTCTTTGATAACTATCACATGTAATTTGCCTTATAAAATATGATAAAAGTTTGCTTTACTTAAAATTCCTGAAGAAGAGAACCGATGGTGATCGAAATATGGAATAAAAAATAAAAATTTAAATAAAACAAAAAAGAAGTTTTATTTAATATATGACCTAGAGCCGGAATAAAAAATAAAAACAAAGATTACATATCATTAGGTCGGAAAAATTAACAAATATATACTTAACTAACGGAAGGCACGCCGAAGAACATCAATATGAAATTAATAAAATATACATACTTATAGTAACAAACCAAACAGGTTTGTCATAAGTAAAAAAAATAAATATAAGCAAATTAAAAAATAAGCATGTGTATGGTTGGTAAAGAATAAATAATAATGGCAAGACTGTTGTAAGTTAGTGATGTGTAATTAGAGCTTTTCATTACAAAAAAAAAGCTTTTCACAAATTGTGATACGATGAATCAAAAAAACAATTCTCGTATTACATTTACAGTGAAAATTTGTATAAATAGCTGAAATATACATCAACTGACACCACAGAAGTGGACCAAACACAAGAACGCTGATGATGAAAGTGTAGCGGCTTTCGAAAACAGCATGTTGTTCCGTTCTGCTAGTGTTTGTCAGAATGATTTACACATTTGTCTTTGTTGTAATTTGTTCTTTGATAACTATCACATGTAATTTGCCTTATAAAATATGATAAAAGTTTGCTTTACTTAAAATTCCTGAAGAAGAGAACCGATGGTGATCGAAATATGGAATAAAAAATAAAAATTTAAATAAAACAAAAAAGAAGTTTTATTTAATATATGACCTAGAGCCGGAATAAAAAATAAAAACAAAGATTACATATCATTAGGTCGGAAAAATTAACAAATATATACTTAACTAACGGAAGGCACGCCGAAGAACATCAATATGAAATTAATAAAATATACATACTTATAGTAACAAACCAAACAGGTTTGTCATAAGTAAAAAATAAATATAAGCAAATTAAAAAATAAGCATGTGTATGGTTGGTAAAGAATAAATAATAATGGCAAGACTGTTGTAAGTTAGTGATGTGTAATTAGAGCTTTTCATTACAAAAAAAAAGCTTTTCACAAATTGTGATACGATGAATCAAAAAAACAATTCTCGTATTACATTTACAGTGAAAATTTGTATAAATAGCTGAAATATACATCAACTGACACCACAGAAGTGGACCAAACACAAGAACGCTGATGATGAAAGTGTAGCGGCTTTCGAAAACAGCATGTTGTTCCGTTCTGCTAGTGTTTGTCAGAATGATTTACACATTTGTCTTTGTTGTAATTTGTTCTTTGATAACTATCACATGTAATTTGCCTTATAAAATATGATAAAAGTTTGCTTTACTTAAAATTCCTGAAGAAGAGAACCGATGGTGATCGAAATATGGAATAAAAAATAAAAATTTAAATAAAACAAAAAAGAAGTTTTATTTAATATATGACCTAGAGCCGGAATAAAAAATAAAAACAAAGATTACATATCATTAGGTCGGAAAAATTAACAAATATATACTTAACTAACGGAAGGCACGCCGAAGAACATCAATATGAAATTAATAAAATATACATACTTATAGTAACAAACCAAACAGGTTTGTCATAAGTAAAAAATAAATATAAGCAAATTAAAAAATAAGCATGTGTATGGTTGGTAAAGAATAAATAATAATGGCAAGACTGTTGTAAGTTAGTGATGTGTAATTAGAGCTTTTCATTACAAAAAAAAGCTTTTCACAAATTGTGATACGATGAATCAAAAAAACAATTCTCGTATTACATTTACAGTGAAAATTTGTATAAATAGCTGAAATATACATCAACTGACACCACAGAAGTGGACCAAACACAAGAACGCTGATGATGAAAGTGTAGCGGCTTTCGAAAACAGCATGTTGTTCCGTTCTGCTAGTGTTTGTCAGAATGATTTACACATTTGTCTTTGTTGTAATTTGTTCTTTGATAACTATCACATGTAATTTGCCTTATAAAATATGATAAAAGTTTGCTTTACTTAAAATTCCTGAAGAAGAGAACCGATGGTGATCGAAATATGGAATAAAAAATAAAAATTTAAATAAAACAAAAAAGAAGTTTTATTTAATATATGACCTAGAGCCGGAATAAAAAATAAAAACAAAGATTACATATCATTAGGTCGGAAAAATTAACAAATATTAGAAATCTTATTTATATTATTCAAAACTCGTAACAAAGGTTCACGCATTCCATAATTAGTAACATGAGTGGATACATAAAATTGGTTATTGGATCTAAGGTGTTTAAAAGGTACAAAAAATTTTATCAAACTTAATAGGTATTCACAATCGATAAAACCATTAATTAAATTATAGACAATCCTAACGGAATGAATAGTACGTCGTACATAAAGTGGCTTTAAGCCCAAAAGAAAACAACGAGCATTATATGTAGTCGATACCAACATTGTAAGATCATTACGAAGTGCGAATTTAACAAATTTCTTTTGAATCCTTTCAATTCTATCAGTATGTACATTATAAAAAGGGTTCCAAACAAAAGAACAATACTCTAACTTCGATCGAACAAAAGCAGTGTATAAAATTTTTAATGTCATGGGATCCGAAAAGTTCCGGCTGTTTCTTCTTATAAATGCACAAGCAGAATAAGCTCTAGGTATAATATAATCAAGATGTGCATTAAAGTTAAGTTCACAATCCAAAACAATGCCAAGATCTAGCACTTGGTTAACAACTTTCAAGTTAAAGTTGCTTAACTTGTACTGGGATGCTATTACATTGCGAATACCAGACCTATGAAAGCTCATTTGAAAACATTTATCCACATTCAAAGGTAAATTATTAATACTGCACCAATAGAATATTTCATCTATGCAAAGCTGAAGAGCGTTGACATCATTGTCAGAAGTAATTTCCTTATAAAGTTTCAGGTCATCAGCATACAATAAAAATTGTGAACTAGCACAATAACTACCAATGTCATTAATAAAAATTATAAACAATAACGGGCCTAATATACTACCTTGTGGCACACCTGAGGTTGAAGTATATGGCGAGGACACAAAATTTTCTAAAACAACAGTGTATTTTCTATTCGACAAATAGGACATCAACCAATTAAGAAACTTGCCATAAAAACCAATTTTACTTAATTTAAGGTACAGTATATTATGTGCAACCTTATCAAATGCTTTACACAGATCCATAAAAATTGCATCAACTTGGTTATGTTTTCCAAAAACAGATATACAGAAGTGATTAAAGACAGCACAATTTGTAGTGGTAGAACGACCAGGAAAGAAACCATGCTGCTCAACACAAATGTAACGCTTTAGTGCAAAAAACATCTTTTCCTTAATTGCATACTCAAAATTTTTTGAAATATTAGACAATTTCGAAATTGGACGATAGTTAATAACGTTCGATTTATCACCAGTTTTGAAGACAGGGGTAATCGAAGCAATTTTCCATCTATCAATAAAACATCCTTCATCCAACGATTTATTAAAAAGGTACAGTAAAGGTATACTTAAACTTTCAGTCAGATTCTTTATAAAAAATGAACTCAAACCATCGATGTCAATACCAAAAGAATTCTTAATATTTCTTATGCTATTTACGATATCGTTAAGTGTTAATTGAACATAACCGAAGTCAACAATAGGCTCTATACATCTTAAAACATTAGGATCTACAGAGTCATTTACAGCCTGAAAATTAGACTGAAAAAACAACGAAAATGCATTTACAATGTCATTACCAGAGCTTAAGGTATTACCATTAAGATACATGACAGATGGATATCCAGAACTAGACTTTTTTGATCTTATGAAATTCCAGAATCGTTTAGGATTGTATTTAATAGAAGATTCATAATTTAATATATATTGATTATATAAAAACTTATCAAGAAAATTAAATTCACGCATATAATGTTCATAGAGTGTTTTGTAATGTAAATCACCAGTTTGATTAAATTTTTTATAATTTTTGTTTCTAAGATTTTTTAGCTTTTTTAAACCCTTAGTGTACCATGGAAGTTTGTGAACCTTTGGTGCCAAAAGAGGAACGAAACGATCAATGAGATTATTTAAAGTATTAGTAAATATGTTATAACAATATGCCATATCCTTAGCATCAAATAGATTATTCCAACTTATAGATTTAATTTCCGCATTCAAATTAACATAATCACAATCATTAAAGTTATAAATATTATTATCGGTTTTACAAATAGAAATAAATTCAAAATGAGATAGTACAAAAATTAAAGGGATGTGATGCATGTCAGGTATACACATAGGAAAAGGACAAACAGATAACGAGTATTTAATCGCTTCAGGAACAAATATTAAATCCAAAATGCGGTTTAATTTATTTGTGAAAGAATTGATTTGTACTAAGCCTAGACTTAAAAAGGAATCCACAAGATTAATTTCATGTGATTTATTTACATTAATAGGCGAGAGATAGACATCATTGAATAAATTACTCCAGCCAATCTCACATAGATTAAAGTCACCAATTACACAAAGATTTTCAGCACCAACAACATCAGACAGATGAACCACATTTAAAACATGGGCAGCATACACAGAATCCTCACTTTTAGGTGGGACATATGAAGCACATATAAACAAATTTTTAGAGCTGGTAATGCATACACAAAGTTGGTCCAATACAGGGTTTGTATCAGAGAGAGCAGCAAGTTTAGCATTTAAAGTTCTTTTAACAGCAATGCACACACCTCCACCACGAGATTTTCCAAAACTTTCAAGATCACGGTCCTTACGAAACACTTGGTATTGATGTAAGTCACAGAATTCAGCATCACAAATAGCCGGTATTAACCAAGTTTCCACAATTACAATAACATCATAATCAGCTTGAACAGTAAATTTATAGACATCAGATAATTTAGTACGAATACCAGATGCATTTTGGAAGAAAATTTTTAACTCATTATTGAAAGGACGAGAAGATGAGCAGCAGGTTGGCAGATCAGTGGTTATATTTAGTTTTTTTGATTAGTTGGTACCGGAAGGCGTCCTATATTTCTTCGGTTTACATTATATATGTATTCACGTACAAATGTACTAGCTGGCCAAAATTTTTGATCAAGTACATATTTAAAGGATTCATCAGAAACCAAAACCTTAAAAGATGCTATGTCTCTCGGGCTGGTGTATGAAAATTTATACACAGATATATTATTAATCATAGGTATCTTAGATTTTATATAATATTCAACATCATGTGTGTTTGATTTAGTTAAATAAAAACGTTTTCTATGTAATTTTCCTCTGAATTGAACTTTTTCCACACAATGATAATTTGATAGATTAATATTAAATATATCCTTATACATTAATTGAAAATTAGAAATATATATATCTTTTTCTTCATATATTAAATCAGTTTCAAAAAACTTTTGAGTCACAAGTAAATGAGAAAATTTAAGTCCAGCTTTAACAGCAAGTGTATATGGAAGATTAACTCTGGAATTGGTAGCTTTGGCTGCATTTTTGTTTTGCTTGTGCAACGCTTCAAACCGCATGCACCACAAATTTTTTAATGGTCCACACCTGCGAATTGCAGATGGATAATATAATAAAAAATTAAACTTTGGTTTCAATGGTTCATTGAATAATTTAATGTATAGGGAATTATGTTTTGATACTAAATGTTCTAGAGATTTTATATCAATTTCATTTATATGAGGCAGCATGACTAAATCAATAATCTTAATCAAAACTATTAAAAGTTCCCACATTTTATCACTTATGGGTATTAAATCTCCGATCATTAATGGTAAATAATTTACAAAAGTCATAGTTTCACGCGCAGTCGATTTTAAATTACATAATTTTAATGAAGACAAAACAAAAGGTGGAGATATGTTTCCAATTTCTGTTTCTCCATAGTCAAACATTTGTTTTCTATAGTATAAAATATCTAGTGTTAATAATTTAGATGTTTCTATATAGTGTACTAATATTTTTGCAATGTCATATCTACAGACACCCTCAAAGAGGTCATGCATTATATCAAAGTAAAAATTATTAGTCACATGAAAAGATTTAATATCATTGAAAACACAGTTTTCCTTAATTCCAATTAATTTTTCATTATTGCTCATGATATCTGTTGTATAGTTATCAATTGTTCGTAATGAATTTTTATGTTCTGTTATGTCCGACTGCATTTCAAATTTAGACCTTTTACAAGCTCTACAATAATAGTTCGAGTTGAAGCTGGAAGTTAATCCTAAATACGTGTTCAGTCCCAAGTTATCCCCAACAACGAAAGCTAAATTGAAATGGATGTGATAGATTTTATCAAGAACTTCAATTTTTATACCTTGTGTTTCTAAATTCTTAATACGGTTTATAAAAGGTCTGATTGAAAAAGAATTCCCATAGAAAGACCGGTCTTTCGTTTTAAAAAACCCAGCAACAAATATATTGCTTAACTTGGATAATTGATGTTGTGGAAGAGTTGGAAATGTATAGTATGCACCACAAATTGACTGGTCTTTAGCATGTGAACCCAGAGGATTATCGACACAAAAATCATCTAAAAACAAGATATAAGGAATTGATAGTTTTCCTTCAAAAATTTCAATTTTTTTTCCAAATAGTTCCATTTATTAAGTTACCATAACTACCCGGAGCACATTGGCTTAATTTTTCGGTATTCTCCAAAGTTTGCTGCAATATATTTGCAAAATATTTTTTTATTTGAAATTCAAGGGGCATTATAACACCTGTAACTTTATTAGAATCAATTGTGGGAGAATTATTGATAATAATTTCGCAAACTTCTTCATTATTTGTGTAAAACGATGGCTTTTTAAACAATTCTTTCGATTCTAATTCTTGGAGAAATTTGTATTCAGATTTAATAGATTGAAACGGGGCCATTAATTGATGCAAAATATTTTTAGCTAGTAATTTGTTTTGCGAATTTTCAATGAGGGGTAAAATTTGTTTAGATATAAGATCAATTATCGGATTAGTTACTTCATCTTCTACTTGCTTCATAATTTCTAAAACGTTTTTTCTACTGAAATTTTGATGGTTGTGTAAAGATAAGGCAAATGTCAGTCCAGTTAAGTTAGTCGATACAGGTGGTAAATGAGCTTCCAAAGGCGGTATAGTACAGTTTGTTCTGGTTATATTCTGATTATCAACAAATTTTCTTTCACTTATTGAATTATTATTTATATTACTTTTAATAATATGTACATTGTCTTGGCTTTCTTCACATTCAATTACTGTATTGTCATTAGAATTTTTGAATTTTTTTCATGAACTCGAACAATATGTCTTTTAAAAGAATACAAATTTTCAAAGTGCTGAAAGCAATTATCCTCTATACATATGTAATCTTTAATATGCTCTAAAATATGAGAAGTTTTCATGTGATTAATTAAAGTTTTAGATGAAATATAAATTTCGGACTTCTCACGACATAAGAAACATTTCATTTTGACAAAAAATTATGACTCTTTTAAAATCTGTAAAATATTGCTAACGTTGCAATTTACTTCTGTTTTGAAATTGTAGAAAAAAGTTTCTATGAAATTATATACATTTTGTGCTTGTTTAGGATATTCAAAGTTCATTACGTGAAACAGTTTGAAAGTAACATCCAAGCATTTCAAAAAAGAATTAAATTTATATAGTATACCATCATAGTAACAAAAAAAACTTTTCAAATCCGTAGTTCCTTCTCCAATTACAATCATCACCGGCTGAAAAGTTAATCCTTTTTGCAGATGCTTTTGTTTTAATTGGTCAATTTTTGACATGTACTGACTGGCAGATAGGCAATAAATGATGCATGATTCCTGAGAATCAATTATTGACGGTTTCCATTTTGTTCTTTTAATGTCATTTTTCCTTATTGCAAGTATTGGTGGTTTCAGTACAGCATGAAGAAGTAAAAACAATTTGTAATCACGCGAATCTACGGACCAAAATTGAAAAAATATGTATTATCAATAAAAAATGTAATTATATTTTTTTTATTGTAAAATATACACAAACTTACTTTCATCAATATTGTCTTCCAATTCTTTTATTAAATTAATTGAAGTTTTGTCTTTAATATGCTTCAAAAAGTAAGGCACGATTTTAATGGAAAATGTTGGCCACAATGAAAATAATTGAGATGAGTTATCTTTGAAAACAATATTATAATCTATTTCAACCTGTATATAAGTAAAAATAAAAGTTATGAAGTATTTGAAACAAATACATCTTACTAATATAATTACTTACCAAGGCATGTCCAAGACAATGTTTAAAAAGTGGCCATTTTTTTAATATTGTCGGAGTATCTGCAGTTTTAATATCCAGTTGTCTGATGTGTAGTACCGATGCCCATTTAGTTTCTACGGTAGCCCATGGCTCATTATTGACATCAGTCTCACTTATATTACTTTCCAATTCTGGTATTGGTATAGTTTTGGAAGGACCTTTAAATTATATGTATTGTTATTACAAACAATGAGTAAATATACATTCAGTAATACATACCCTCGTTAATTCGGCATTTTTTTAATTTTCTCACTTTGACACGCGCATTGACTGCTTTATCGTGCAGCTTACCAGTTGGATTAAGTCCGCGTCCGCGTTTGTTTATATAGTAATGCTAAAAGAAAATTATGTAATGTACAAATTTTATAAAAGTTCTCATAATGGTAGAATAGTAAAAAAAGCCTTACTTTGTTTTCTGAAGGAAAAATAGATATGATTGCATTAGTTGCACTAACTATATCATGCATTGACATTACTTTATTATTATTTGAAAAGTTGTCGACTATAACAGACGTTAAAATATCTTTGCTTATTTCATCTAGCTCACTTTTAGACTTAGATTGATTTAAAATTCCAACGCCTTTTTCTGACCCGTTCAAAAGCTCAAGAAGTTTCGCGTCTGTGAATGTATTATTTTCGCGTTCAGTGGAAGACGACGCAGACATTGGAGTGTGGTCACTTATAACGGAATTGGATTCGATCCATTCCCTGCAAGAGTTTGAAAGAGACAATGTTCTTGGCTACAAAATAACATATAACAAAGTTAAATATCTTGAATAGCAACAAGACTAAAATAAACACTTGCATCTTTCCTCCAGATGTTCAAATGATATCTGAACTTAGCTCTGGTTCCTAAAAGTGGAACTAGAAATAATTCATTTATGTCCGATTCTGTTGCAACGAGAAGACTTTCAATATCGAAATTATGATCTATGATTAAAAAAAAATTAATTTAAAAAATAGTATAAAACAATAGTTATGGTTAAATAAAATAAGACTAGAAATCATTCTTACAAACAACACGCTTGTAAATTGTTTCACAGAATCCAAATGTGTTACATATTAAATGTTGAAGATCGTCAAAATTAGTACTTGTAAGCTTGTTCAGAGAAGCATCTTCTTTTGTAAAGTCGACAAGAATTTCTATATCCGCCTCAGGAGGACTTGAACTAATTTCAGCGGGTGCATTGTTGCGATTCATTTTCTTATTTTATTTTCTTTTAATCGACAATGCCACAACTATTTATACAACTATGTATATGTATATATACTGGATTACAATCTAAATTTGAAAATGCACGCACGACTTGCAACGCAATTAAAAATGAGGATCGAGTGTAGAAAAAGGTTAAGAAAACTAGCGATAAAATTAATTTTAATCCTATTCATTAATACTATACTATAAATACTATACTATATTCAATGAATATACTGGCACAAGTGTTGTTCTTTTAATTTTTGTATGCAGATTTAGATGCTCTATACATGACTAACAGTTAGAAATCCACACTCAAGCGTTTAACCCGGAATGTACCCTTAATATGGCACATAAATAATACAATAAAATCACTGTTCATTTTGCCACTAGTTTTTGTTTTGTATTATTACATCAATAGGATTACTGTTAATTTTACCGCAAGCTTTTTTTTATCGTTTTACCATATTAAATGAATAGTATATTCACATTAAAAAACTAGCAGTAAATTTAAAAGTGATCCTATTGCTTTAATATGGCACAACGCTAAAAAAAAACGCTGGTGTTAAAATGTTGGGAAGGGAGGTAAAGGGAATGAAAGACTTTGCATTCTTTTTACCTCTGTCTCGAACAACTGTAATTGACAAGTACGAACAACAGACTTATTGAAAATAGACTTATTGGTTTAACAAATTCAATTTTTGGAGCCATATACACCACAGCATACGAGTATATGTACTTATGTACATATCTAGGTGTGATATTGAAGGGTTCTTTTGTATGTTTAAAAGTTTTGTTAGCTTTGCATGTTATGCAGTTTTTTACATTTTGTAAGATTTTTCCAGTAAAAATATCTTCTTATTTTATTAATCATTCGAGTAATCCCTGGGTGGCCACCTAACAGGGGTTCTCGTGAAATTTTTTAAGTAGATTTTGTTTTTCTGTTTCAGTAGTGATTACAGTAACTGATGGTGTTAGCGCTAATGTGATATATTTTAGAACTTTATTGCCCATACTTTTGAATTCCGTGAGCGGTACCTGCTCAAAGATTTTATCATTCATTGACATTTGTAATTTATAAATGTTCATGTTGTTAGCTTGTTTGTCAAGCATTAGGAAAAATTTACCTAAGCATATTTTCCCTTTAGTAACATAATCATTATTCTCAAATTTTATAATGTTTTTGTTCCCTTTTTTAACATTACGTCCTTGGACGTGTGTTATTATCTTGGGGAGTCTTCTAAATTGGCGCGCCGAAATATTTTCATGTATTCTGAGTTGGGCTTGTTGTCCTCTTTGAGCTTGTTTTTTAGATCTAGTTGTAACCATCCTAACATTACAGGTTTTTATATCCTCAAATGTTGTTCTTGACAAAGCGTCGGCCGTAACATTTTCTTTTCTTTTCGGTGTGTGGTACGCATATGTAATACAATCGATGCTCCTGACTGGTCTGCTTGTGTGTATTGGCTAATTTTGCTATTATTTGTTCTATATTTTCAAAATTTCCCGCTTCAGTTATTATTTTAGTTCTATCAGAACTCAAATTTTTTGTCAGAGCTGTAACAGTTGTTTTTACAGCATATTTGGTTGCTGTTTCTGCAGGCAAACCATCTGAAATGTAGGCATTAGCCAATGTTTTTGAAAGGTTTTCTATCTCCTGTGCATATACATTATTTGGTTTATTACCTTGACGTGTAGCCATCAGCTTTGATACAATTACATCGGTAGAGTCACCTTTTATGGTACTTTTTAATTTTTCTGATATTTCTGCAATTGTGGTTAGTCCATTAATGGAAGTGCATGCCGTACCGCTAAATCTTGTTTGTATTAATTGAACTGCTAAAAGTTCATGAGTTCCTTTTAAGCTGTCCAGAAGAGTTAGTGCGTCAACAAACTTTTGCAGATTTTCATATTTTCCATTGAATTCTGGAAGAATTTTTGATGCCAAATCAATAAACTTGCTAGCATCCATATTTAGTTCAATTTTATTTTCTTTTCGTACCGTATTGCAATGGAAATAGTATTTACTATCAAAGTGTATAGCGAAATCTGAGCTAATTCTTTTAGAGATTGTTAATATCTTATCTTGAAGAAAGTCAATTAACGCCTTAGCTTCCTTATTATGTTCGTCAGTAAGAGCATACCCTACATTAATGTATGTTGACACTATACTATTGTAGTGTGCTTGAAGTAACTGAACATGCGAAGTTATTGTTTCGTCGCTTAGAAGTTTTTGTTTGTTTAGACATTTATAGGATTTTAAACATATCTCTTTAGAGTATTTAAATTGCTCTTCTATTGTTTGCCAAGTTGGGGCCTTATGTAAGGACATTTATTGGTTTTAAAAATAATTTCAATATTATAATTTTAATATTATAGTTTACGCCCTCTAAATATATATTTTTAGTTGTAACAAAAAATTATCGCAACCAAAGTACTGCATTTGAAAAATGTAGGTCCTTTTTTCAAAGTTTAGCAAATGTGTTTATTGAATGTGTGTTTATTGACCGTAAATTTTTGAATAACACTTTTTGTGTGTGTGTGTCTCTTTTGTTTGTTTAGTTAAATAATTTAATTTACTATTGCAAAGAACATTTCAAGCATGATATTTTTCTATTTGTTATATTACTTTACTAACTAAAAAAAATTTTAGACTGACCCTTGTTCTGCTTAGATCCCAGCTTGTTGATGTTGTTGCCTCCTTGCAGCTTTTTGAATATATTTTCCTAATTGTTTGGATGTCCATATTAAGATGATGATGCCAATTAAAACTATTATGATCATCTCTACATTATCTATATTCTCCTCGGTCTTGGTATTCAGATTGGGATTTTCTGGCTTTTCATCCTTTTCCTCAATAGTTTTTCCGACTTAATAGCCGGCGACAAACAGCGGAATTGTTGCTTAGATTTTTTTAAACCACGACATTATAATGTTTCTTTTTAAATTGTTTTTACTAATATGTTTTTATATAATTTGTTTTTCTTGTTTAAATAAATTTCTTCACTCTGTTCTTTATTTGTCCATTTTTATTGTAGTTTATAAGTGTTATTTTTTTGATATTTTTAACTTCTATATGAATGTTTTTCTTTAATTAGACTGTTCATTTACAGTTTGTTTATTTAAAATTATTTTATTTGTTAAATTTCACCACTTTCTACAAATTTTTCAATTTTTTTTGTCTAGTTCTTTATTGTCACGGTCGCCATTTACTAATATGTTTTTATATCTTTTATTGACTGATTAATAATGATACAATTTTTCTACATTAATCGCTTAAATACTACAAATTATGTTAACTAATCATAAAATTAATAAGTAAATAAAAGTAGGTCAATAAAATGTAATTTAATAATAAAATGTAGTTTAATAATGTAGGTGAAGTGAGAATAACCTGACACCCATCGTGTGGCATGTATTGTAATCCAAACAACAGTTGCATTAGTCAATCACTGCTGAGCTGTTGTTTTATTTATTGAGGGCAATTGCAAAATGATTACTTATACTGACAATTACTGCCAATAATCGCATTCTCACTACACCACGTTTCTAAGGCCAAACGTCATGTACACAAACTCAAATAGGCCAAACGGGGTGGTGATGGCCGTTTTTAGGATGTCGTCAGAGTGTACCGGCACCTGATGAAAGGCTTTTTGCAAGTCCACCTTTGAAAATATGGTTTTTCTGTCTGGTATCGTTACTGCGCTGAGTGCCCCATAATCTCCGCAGGGTCGCCAGGTGCCATCAGGTTTTTGAACCATGTGAAGTGGACTGGACCAACAGCTGTTTGAAGGCCTACATATACCCAGCTTCATTAAGTTTTCAATTTCGGTACGAGCCGCTGCCAGTTTTTCCCGCGATAAACGTCGTGGGCGTGAAAAAACTGGAAATCCTGTTGTTTCTATACGGTGAACAACCGATGACTGCACAGGTGTGCCACGCTGCATAATCCGCGTTATGTTTGGAAATTCTCGTAAGATTTCCACACAAGGTGTCGATGATTGTAGCATTTTTATCGATGAATTTTTTATCTGTTTAGCAATTGAGTTGAGTTGTGTCGAGTTGTCGATCAATCTCTTTCGCTTAAGGTCAATAAGCAGATCGAAATGGGGTAAAAAATCAGCTTCTATAATGTGTGTGCCTACGTCTGCAATTAAAAAAGTCCACAAAAATTCTCGCCTTGCCCTTATTATCGCCTCGCCGTAGACTTTGATTGGGGTCGCACTTTTGATGACTGTTTTAGGAACCACAGATACGTCGGTGCCGGAAGCAATAAGGTAGCGAATATATGTGTCTTTATTAATAATCTGGAGGCGATATGAGTTGTTGGCACCAGGAAATTCGCCAATTCCTGATGCTTGTGTAGCAGCTAGTCATTGCTGGTTGTTGTTTTTGTTCTTCTTCTTCGCCGATCTGAACGTATACGGTTTTCGGCACGTACGAGCTTTTACACCATACATTCGGTGATACCAGCACATCGTTGATTCAGTTGCGTTTAGGTTATCGTTTCTTTCATTTATTTTGCTACGAGGTCTCGATCTGGAGCGACTTAACCTATCTCCTTCCTCATACGGCATGCAATTTTTCATCAAGCTCATCAGTTGCGGTAGATGCTCTTGCACAGCTGATAACTCGTTGTTTGCATGCGTTGTATGTTTTGAGGTTAGGTTTACTTCTTTTACCTCGTTTATGTTACGTAAGCCGAGATAATCGACAATTGCGTCTGCAATAATTGTTTTGTCAGCGATATCAACCTTGGCTGCAATTACAGAAGCTTGAGCATGTGGTGGTAGGCGTGCAGCCCATAAATCGATTAGGATGTTTTCACTTAACGCGATTCCTGCAACCCGTCCCATCTCATGTAACAGCTGCGAAGGTTTTAAGTCCCCGAGGGGCATTTCTGCAGACGCCGTTGTTGACTGTCGGCAAAGTTTTCCAATAACTTACCTTTTATGTACTCATATTTATTCTGTTGGGGAGTTGAATCGATTACTGTACGCAACTCATTTAATTTCTGCGGTGGAACTTGTGCCATGGTGATATTGTATTTCAGTATTTCGCGATGTATGCCAGAGGCCGCAAACCAAAATTCCAACGACATAAAGTAGGAGTCGATGTTTCTTGCATTCATGTTGGGTGGAGTCAAACGAACAGCAGACACTGCGTCCATATTGATGTTGGTATGAGCCGGATCTGGAGGCACATTGTCTTCTTGATTCTCACCGTCAGCCATTTTGTAAAAAAATTTTTTTTATTGTAAGGTTAATGATCAATTTACCGTGGGATCGTCGGGGTCACCAATATAACGATTTCTGTTATTAGTTTCTGGGGTGCGCGTAGATAAATAAAAACTTTATATTATGCAATTCATTTATTTATTTATTTTTAAACAATAGTATTTAACAAGTACAAAATCTTACACACGCAGAAAGCGTGTGTTGTTTTCAGGGTCTCGATAAAGAAGAAGGAAAAAGGTAATCAGTGCTGCTACAATAAAAGTTGAGCAGTGCTTCCACAAAGGTTGAGTAATGCTACCATAAGGTTGAGTAGTGCTACCATAATGTTGAGTGTTGCTGCCATAAGGTTGAGCAGTGTTGCCATATATATATATATATATATATATATATATATATATATATATATATATATATATATATATATATATATATATATATACATATATATATATACATACATACATATATATATATATATATATATATATATATATATATATATATATATATATATATATATATATATATATATATATACATATACATACATACATACATACATATATATATATATATATATATATATATATATATATATATATATATATATATATATATATATATATATGTATATAATGCTATTTAATATAAGGCGAAGACAGATTCGGAATTGAACAACAATTTCATAAACCAGACTGTGTTTCTCTGTAATCAAAGGTTTTTTCATTCTATTATTTAGTACAATACAATATAATTTAAATAAACTATAAATTAACTATAACTAAAACTTTTTATATTCACCTGTAATCAAAGAAACGACATTTAAAGTTTATAATTCAATGTCAGTTCCTTGTGTTTTACAACATGAATTAAATTTCTGTGTAATTATTTAATGGCTTCTTTTTACAAACAGCTGTTTTTCAGAATTTTAACTCAATGCCTTCTTATCATATAAGTCAGATGTTTAAATAAAGGAATTCATTAATAAATTTCTTTACATATATATATATATATATATATATATATATATATATATATATATATATATATATATATATATATATATATATATATATATATATATATATATATATATATATATATATATAACTTAATAAATTTGCAACTAGTTTTATTTGAGTTCCATTACAGACGGACTTTATTCATTTAAAAAGATAGTTTATTCTTAACTAAAAAGTGCTGACATATTGTCTGCACCGTTGTTACAAATTTTTAGAGTTTTGACCAATAGAACGCTTGTTTGTTTTATTATTAAAAACGTAATCAAATGATCATCTCGGCCTTTCTTATGAACGGCCCATATGGGATTGTTATAGGGGGACCTAGAAGGTCTGATTATACCGTTTCTCAATAAATCACATATTCATTATTTACAAAGTCGGCTACACCCAAAGGGTAAGGATATAGCTTGGAGTAAACCGGGTCGTCACTATTAGTGCGAATAGTGGCGACAATATTCGTATTATAAGGCAACGATTCATCGGAATTCGCAAAAACCCCTGATAGCTCTTTCATTATTTTTCGAAATCTATCCAATACATGGTGGGGTACTTCAACATCTTCGACACGTGTGAAACTCACGTTCTCACACTTTAAAAATTTCAGTTTTCCGTTCCCGTGTTGGTTCGGATTTCTTTACGCTTAAAGTCTAAAGTAGCACTCATCCGTGTTAACAGATCTAGGCCCACTATACCATCAAATGTTGACAGTGAAGGAAGTATAAAAAAAGGACTATTAGTTCCAAAAATATTTATGATGAATTTTTCATGAATATTATTAAATCCATGTATGGATTTGACAACAAAAGGTTTATCTACAGGAATTATGTGTTTTAGGCCCCTTAGACGCTTCATGTAATTTTTTGAAGCCCCAGTATCTACCAGCAGCTTTATTGTTCTTCCCGCTACCACCCTTTCTATGAATGGTAGCAGGGAGTTTTGCCTAAAAAATGAATTTCACTACAGTCATTTTCGTCATCAATTTCCGATGTTTCGGCGTCCGCTGTTTCTCTATAACCATCCTGAATCTGCTCCAACACTGGGCCTTTCTTAGTGAGGTGATTAATTCTCTGTTGTTTAACTCCCATGAAACTAGCGGGTTCATTATTTGGGCTTTTTACTGCCTGTCCATAACCACGATGCTGTGGCGTCGGGACTCTATTAAAATACTGACGACCTTGATTTGGGACACCTTGATGTAATAGGCCATTAAATTGGTAGCCAGTCGGTTGTCTAAATCGTGATGAATGGTCGACATCCATTGGCTGGACTGCCGTTTGTCCATGTTCTCGCTCCCTATTTAAAGGTTGTCGTTTGAAGAAATATGGGTTCTTTCCTGGCTGGGTCCTAATTCTCTGTCCTTGATCAGCTATGTGCCTCTCTTTATCCTCCATGCTTTTAGCGTAGTTCGTTGCAAATAAATAACGCTCGTGATTCGATTCGACATCCTAGGCGGAATGAGCCGCTTGTCTCCAGGAGACATAGTTTTCCTGTTTCCCTTCAAAGACCGGCAGAGACTTTACAATGTCCAGTGCTTCTTCACACTGTCTTCCTGGCACTATCTCTATATCCCTGTACGGTGTGACTTCGGTCGTGACAATATTATTCAATTTTCTGTTAATTTCGTCGATTTGAGCCTCAAAAGATTGTTTTTGCACTTGGAGGGCGGCACTAATAGCAGTGTCCACCAACACCCGCAATTGTTCAGCGTTTATCGCCATTTTATCTTCCCACCAATTGATTCGGCCCTTTCTATCCTTCTTTCTACCTCTATTTTGTTAAGCCTGTCTAACAGAAATGTATTCGATAACAAGAATAGAGAAAAAAAAACAATAATTTTGCTTTTACTCTATCTTTATTGATTGACTCCACGAATAGGAATGAATATCTTTTACAAAATTCTTAATACTAAATACAAAAGTAAGTTTACAATTTTACAGTCATAAACAAAAATAAATCGGTTTACAAATTTCTTAGAATAAACAAAGAAATGCAATTATCGATATTTCGTAATAATTTTGTATTTAATGGATTCAGTGACCGCAGTCAATACAATTATAAATAAGTATTTCGTAACTTTATTGTTTTAGGGGTTCAGTGACCACAAAATCTTGAATAGTTAAGCATTCCTAAAAATTAATAGTTTTTGTTAAACAGCAAAAGAACTTAAATTGTTTATAAAAATGCATGCATGAATGTTTGCATGCATCTGTGTGATGTTTTAAGTGGAAGTATGCATCTGTGTTTGTTTTAGTCTTATTTTAAGTATTCTTTTATTTGTTGACAGAAATGCATAAAAGAAAGTAAAATGTTTTAAGTGGAAGTATGCATGTATATATGTATATGCAATTGCTTGTTTATATTATTATTTTATGTAGGGGTATCGTTGATATCGTAACTCCCCCTCCGTTAGATTGAGGCTCCGACGAAGAAACGATGTAAGTTCTTTTATTGTTTTTTACATAAATCGTTACCACAACACAAATAAAAATTATAAGGATTCCTATCTTGCTCCCAGCATTTATTACAGTATTTGTAAAGAGTTTATATTTTACGTTTTTCATTGTATTATTAAAGTGTATTTCATCAAAATTTCAATTAGGAAATGTTACATTGTTTTCCTTGACTTTAAGAATCAACTTATTTAAGATAAAAATTTCTTTTATATTCATTTTGTAATTTTCATACGTTCTTAAAGTAGTTTCAATAAAGCAATTTTCGAATTTTAACAAAAATGTTTTCAAGTTTTTAAATTCGAGTGAATGTTTGCAATTTGTGACAATTTTATCTTAATAATTCTTAAATATAAGTAAGCCTAGATAAATTTCTCTTTCTTCTTGATAATTCATTATACTCATATTACATTTAGCTTCTACATTTTTCACTATATTTGTTAAACAATTATCATTTATTCTTATTAGTTTTTTACGTTCCCAGGTGTTTGATTTATAAATTTCATTTTTGTGTATGAGAACGGTATTTTCATTTAAGATGACAGTTTTATTTTGGTTGTCTGGAAGTGGTTCGAATACATTTTCAGCATATGTATACGGATACTTTAGTGTGAAGGTATGATTCTGTCTTGTTTATGTAGTTGAACTCTTGGGTCGTCAATATGTCTGAGGGAATTATTCCTAGTTTAGAATTGAATATTACGTGTCCCATTTCGTTTACGTGGTCTATGAGTAAATTTACATCATTATTGATTTGGAAAACATTTTCTAAAAACAAAGTTTCGTCTTCTAAGTTGAGAATTTTATTCTGAATTTCTGTTTTGAATTTGTTTATATATTTTTGAATAATTTTCTGTTGATTGTTAATATGGTCTGTAATATTTGATATTTTATTTGATATGGAGTTTCCTAGATACGTCATTTCGTTAAGAGTGATCATTGTCTCTGTATTACTTCTATCTAGTCTTTGAATTTTATCAAGAATTTCTTTTTCGTCGTCGCTGTCCATTGTTCCTGCAACATATTTTAGTCCTTTCCCTATTGCGTTTATTAGTCCTCGTTTTTGTCTAAAGTTAGCAGTTAAGTTTTTGATTTTTGTTCTACATATATCCATGCTTCTGTTAACACTGTCCAACAGTGGTGTAACGTTCGTATACGTATCTGATAGTTTAAGTATATTGTCTTGTAAAGTGTTAATTGTTTCTAGGTATTGAGTTGTATAGATAATATGTATTATTTTTAAATAGTTTTCAATTATTTCTATGTCCTTTAGTTTGATTGGTAGGTATCCGTGGTTGGTTGTCAGGTCTTCCACCTCTTAAGTATTGTGCTCCTATGCCGTGTAGTATTGCTATACTTATAATCATGAAGAGAATCATCTGAAAATAAAGTTTTATATAATGTTCCTTTTAGTTTTCTGGGGAAGTTTCATTTTGAAATTTTTTATTCCTTTTTATATGCGATTTATAATATTTATGACGTCGATCCGTTATGACATGATCATCATCCAACCGTGACACTTTTATTTTCCTAAACCTCGAATGATTTTTCCCACCTCTTTCATCCTTCAAGTAAATAGGTCCTGCTCGTATTTCCACGTCCTCACGATCTTTGTTTAGTTTTTCTAAATTTCTCTCTTTAATTTTTTAATTTGATTACAGGATATTCCTCTCGATTAATTATACCGTTTTTAAAATCTATAGGTTTCCTTTTTGTAGTAGAATGAATTGTATTATTATAATAATTTATACTTCTAAATATTTTTTCTTCAACTGTTTCTAGATCTTTTCGGGGGTCATGTTTAAGTAATCTAATATGTTCAAGGTGTTATGCAGCCGTTCCACATCTGCGTTGGAAGTATGGTTGTTGTTTGACGTATAATGAATTTCGATTTCCTGTTCTTGCAAATATTCTAAAAGGGGTATTGCTTTAAATCCCAGTTCATTATCAACAACAAGTTTTTTTTATTTTTCCCACGGACGACAAATATTGAGCCAAAGCAATTTTGAATTCTATCCAAGACCTGTTTTTTATTTTGATTGCTTGCGCGTATTTGGAGAATTTGTCAATGAATGTCAAGAATAGTGTTTTCTCTAAGCTGTAATAAATATCTGCGTGTACAACTTCACCTGGGTTTTCTGGGGTTTCAGTTAATTTGAACTTTTGTTTTATTGGGTGTCTTTCGTATTTTTCTTTATTGCAGATGTCGCAATTGTTTATAAATTGTGTGATTCGTGTTTTAAGCTTTGGGTGGTACACTTCTGTTTTTAGCTCTGCAAAATTTTCGTTGATACCTCTGTGGTTGTTCTTTTTATGTTCTCTATCTATTATTGTACTAAGTTCATCTTCATCTAGGATATCTCTTAAAATTTTCTTACTCAAGAGGACTTTAAATCCGTTGTTGGATTCAAAGTATTTATGTACAGCATTTTTAAAATTTTGGAGTATAGTATTATCCTGAATTAGAACTGCATTAGTTTTTTCTGGATCAAAATGATTCTTTAATATTGTTATTAGTGTTTCTTCGTCGAATTCTTTACCAGAAATTGTTTTTCTTTTATTCTGAAAGATAGTTTCAATTTTTATTTTCATTGAACCGGAATTACTCTTGTTTAAGATTATTTGTATTTTGTAGAAATTCAGGGGGTTGTTTGTTTTTAAAACCACATCATTGGTTAAGGATTGTCATTTGCAGACATTCATGTTTATTTCTATGCGAGATAATGCGTCGGCATTTCCGTTCAAAACTCCTTTTTTTAATTTTATCTCTTAGTCGAATTCCTGCAACCGTAATCTCCACCTTACTAGTTTAGAATTTGGTTCTTTTATTGAAAATAGCCAGGTAAGCGGCCTATGATCAGTTTCGATAACAAATCGCCTACCGAATAGGTATGAACGTAATTGTTGTGTGGCCCACACTATTGCCAACAGCTCTTTTTCTATAATGCTGTAGTTCTGTTCATGGTCGTTGAGTGTTCGACTCGCATAACAGACTGGGTGTCCGTCTTGTGAGAGTACTGCGCCAATTGCGAAGTTACTTGCATCCGTTTGCAAAGTAAATGTTTTACTGAAATCGGGACAAATCAAAACCGGCGAACTGATAAGCAATATTTTTAATTTCTCGAAACTGTCTACATACTCTGGATCGTTCACATTCACTTTACAATATTTTTTCAAAAATTTTGTCATCGGTCGGGCAACTTTCGAATAGTCCTTAATAAATTTTCTATAATAGCCCGCCAAACCTAAGAATTGTTTTATCTCTTTTGCAGTAGTAGGTAAGGGGAAGTTTTTTACGCACTCTATTTTTTCCGGATTTGGCTTAATGACTTCTTCAGTTACAATGTGTCCTAGGAAATTCGTGTCTCGTTTCAAGAATTCACATTTATCCAATTGTACCTTTAGATTCACATCTCTGAGTCTCTGAAATATTTTAGTAAGTGATTCCAAGTGTTCTTGGACTGAAGTAGAAAAAATGATGATGTCGTCCAAATACACCAAACAGATTTTGTTAATAAAGTCCGCCAAAACGTTGTTCATTAATCGCTGAAAAGTAGCAAGTGCAGTCTTCAGCCCAAATGGCATACGAAGGAACTCGTAATGATCGCCCTCCACGCTAAATGCCGTCTTAGGTATATCTTTTTCATCAATTTCTATTTGATGAAAGCCTTTTGCGAGATCCAGCGTTGTGAAATACTGGCATCTTCCTAACTTTTCCAGTATTTCATCTATGTTGGGTATTGGATATTTATCATCTACTGTGACTTCGTTTAATTTACGATAGTCAATGACTAGCCGCCATTTTGTTTTGCCGCTGGCATCCAGTTTTTTTGGCACTATCCAAACTGGTGCTGAATACGGCGAATGGCTAGGTCTAATTATGTTATTGTCTAATATTTCTTTAATTTGTTTTTCCACCTCTTCTTTGTGAATATAGGGATAATGGTATGTTTTTGCTGCGATTGGAATGTTGTTTTCTTCGGGATTGTTGTCCTTGTTGGAAAAAAAATTTCGTTTTCAGTTGAATGTTGTCTTCTTTTTTTTTAGGTCAGGATTTTCTTTTTGTTCACTTTGATTTGTTGCCACTTAGAAATGTTTCTTTATAATTTTTGTTGAAGTTCATAAAAATTTTAAACGATTATTAATTATATTTTTTTTTTTATATCAACATTTTCTTTTTGTTCACTTTGATTTGTTGCCATTTAAAAATGTTTCTTTATTATTTTTGTTGGAGTTCATAAAACTTTAAACGATTATTATTTAAATAGATCCTTAATACTTTTAAGGATTAAACAGAAAATCACTTATATGTATGTATTATATACATATACGACCACGACCTTAATATTTTAAGGATTATATTTTTTCGTTTCGCGGTTAATTATTAAAATAAAGAAAAAAATAGTGCTTTAATATTTTTAAAGGATATATTTTTTCCCGCGGTATCCTATCCTCGTCGCCAGAAATGTATTCGATAACAAGAATAGAGAAAAAAAAACAATAATTTTGCTTTTACTCTATCTTTATTGATTGACTCCACGAATAGGAATATCTTTTACAAAATTCTTAATACTAAATACAAAAGTAAGTTTACAATTTTACAGTCATAAACAAAAATAAATAGGTTTACAAATTTCTTAGAATAAACAAAGAAATGCAATTATCGATATTTCGTAATAATTTTTGTTTGTTTTGTTTTGTTTTAAGTGGAAGTATGCATCTGTGTTTGTTTTAGTTTTATTTTAAGTATTCTTTTATTTGTTGACAGAAATGCATAAAAGAAAGTAAAATGTTTTAAGTGGAAGTATGCATGTATATATGTATATGCAATTGCTTGTTTATATTATTATTTTATGTAGGGGTATCGTTGATATCGTAACTTCTAGCACTTGACCGAACTCGTCCTCCGTTTCACTATCAGTCATATAGGATAATTCAGTCACTATAAAAAAATTCAACCCTAAAAAAAATCAGAAGTAGCCCGACAAAAGATTTATAAGGAAACCCTCCTATTAAATTAAATTTCACTAGCGCAAAGATTTACGAGAAAAGTTTCCCATTTATTTATTGACAAAAATAAAATTAAATTCTTATTATCCGTATTTTCGGCGTACAGTCAATTTATTAAAAAAAGGAAATATTTTTCAAACGCTCTACTTACAGTTTTTCATAGTTATTTATTATAAATTTAAATTAATTAAATTCTAGTAGGCACTCGGTAGTTTTAAGGTTATTGTTGACCTCGTTAGGCACCAGATGATAAAGAGTTAGTGGTCGATTTCCAATAGTTGTTGTCGCGAAATAAAGATTTTCAAACTTTTGAATAAATGTCTTTAAGTCTTTGCCTTTTGATAAATTTTTTCAGCAAATTTATTTTCAAACAATAATTTTCCTTTGACCCTGTCCCTCAATTTTTAGTTTTGCTATCACTAGTTAATTTGTATTAACTTTTTTAATAATTTCTTGTTGCTATTGTTTTTAAGTTCTTTGGTTTTTCTGTTACGAATTAATTTTTTGTTATCCTTTTTAATAATTATTTTTAGTAAACAAGTTTTTTATTTTTCCTTAAGAAACTTCTTTTTCATTTAAAGAGGTAGTTTATTCTTAACTAAAAAGTGCTGGCATAATGTCTGCACCGTTGCTACAAATTTTTAGAGTTTTGACCAATAGAACGCTTATTTGTTTTATTAGTAAACACGTAATCAAATTTATGCAAAGTAATACAAAACTCGCAATTAAACTTAACTGCAAGAGATGCAAGTTTAATAATTATATTAGTGGTGTTCACATCGCTAAAAGACAAGTTATGCAGTGACAGTGTTAACTTATATATATATATATATATATATATATATATATATATATATATATATATATATATATATATATATATATATTATTTATTTATTTATATGCACTACGAACTCGGTAACCGCAACTATTAGAAATCAAGGTAATTGCACTTATTGAGGTTGTTGCACCCAGCGAGGAAAAATATATAACAAGAAAAGTGATAAATGAAAACCTTTTTATGAAACAGAAAGCTTATTTTTTATTAAAATATTAAAATGAAAATGATATGAATGTATATTTATTTTTAAACATATCGGTTATTGTTGTCTGCAATATTTTCTTCTTAATATTTTTTATAATAGCCGTCTCACGAAGCTCCTTCAGAAATATAATATCTTTGAATGGAATATCGCTTTCCCCAGCCCACTGAATACATGTGTTAAAAGGATTACATATGTAGCAACTGATCCTTTTATTTTAGGAGGTGAAATAACATCTGCTTCGCTATCATCTGAACTTTCAATTTCGACGGCTTCTTTCTCCACTTCTTGATAAGCACCACTTTCGTGCATCCATTCATTAAGTCTTCATTTGTGAAGGAGTCATTTGGTGCAAGTTCTTGGAGCATTGATGCAAGAATTGCTCGTTCATTTTCAATTTCCCTTATTCAAAACATATTTAAATGTAAAGTTGCAGTTATAGAAGTCACCTTTTTTTGGGTAGTTGCACTTACAAAGGTTACAATACTATATTTTATAGTGTTAAAAAATCGAGCAATTGCGTGTATGGAGCGTTCTTGATGTTCTTTTTGTTTTTGAAATAATTTTTTTTTGCAGCTTTAGATCTTTTTATAAATAAGTACTTTAAAAAGCTGTTAACGAAATATTGGAAATAAAAAAACGTTTTTTAAAGTACTTATTTCTAAAAAGTTCTAAAGCTGCAAAAAAATTACTTCATTTTAAATATATATATTTACATGCTGTTAACGAAATATTGTATGTAAAATAGTGATCTCATTTTGTACCTAATCTTGAATATTTATATTATATGTTGAAACTCTTTTTTATATTTGCCCTTATTATGATTGTCATCGCCGACGTCGCAGCAAGTCGACATCAATATATTGGCAATTGTGGGATCCTTTTAGAGAACTATTAAATATTATTGATAGGATATTACTGCTACTATGGCTTATAAAATTACAATCGGTATTCAATATTAGTTAATTATTGCCTACAGCGAGTTTAGAACTGCTCTTTTTTTACTATCTACTTGATTTGACGTCGACGCGACAATCATAATAAGAGGGATTATTACAAAATGAAATACGTTTTTTTTTGTTTTCTAAAATATACATAAATAAATAAAAGTTAATTTAATTTAAACTTTAACTAATATGTATAAATTTAAACACACATATATATAACTATTACACAAACTTAATTTTATATTATCGCGAATCTTATTTAGATTCGTTTCATTGCCATTATCAAATACAACACTCGGGTTATCATCAGTGTCATGATGCACAACCTCATAATTTTGCACATTGAAATGGATGCAAACATTATGTAATGGTGAACAAACGTGGTGGCACAAAATTTTTCAACGCGCTTTCAAAATGCCTTTTGTCCTTTCCACCACGCACCTTGCCTTAGAGTGGACTTCATTAAACCGCGACTCCATGGAGTTTTCTTGCGGATTTCGATTGGGTCTTAGCAGCCACGGATCACATGGATATCCTCCATCACCTACAACAATAACTTTAGTTCTAAATTATAAATACCTATAACAAAGATTTTTTCTTACCCAAAAGCTAAAAGTTTCTCAAATTGTTGTTTGCTTCCTCCAGCATAAGTATTACATCTGACTCTTTCCATACAAAACATTGTTGGATGCTCCTCCGTATCTGGAATTAATGGACAAAATTTTGTATTTATGGTCACATACCTTCAAAAATAAATATACATACATATATTTATGGCATGTTTCTACATAACAAGTGACTCAAAAATGTTGCTCAATTGAGCATGAAAATTTGCTTTGGGGGTTTATAACACAAATGTCAAGTTTTGTTGAGTGAAAACATAACAGCTGTGGTTTCTACATTGTAATTTCAATTGTCAAAACTGTCAAAAGAAGACAATCACAAAAAAGTGATTGTGTGCATGGCAAAATAATATTTTGTTAAATTTTTTCCAAAAACAGAAATTAATTTTCAAAAAATAATTAAAAATCCACAATATATATATAATACAATATACATAATACTACATATAAATATGGATTTAAAGAATAAAAAGTTTGTAAGTGTGCATATACACATGTATGTATATACATATGTATATGTATTAATAAAAACAGCTGCTTTTGTATTCGGTCTACAGTTGCCATTGAGTAATAAAAAAAATTGGTTTTTGTATAGAAAAAAGTAAACGAAATACTAAACTTTTCACTATGGCAATCCTGCAATTGAATAAAACGTAAAGTTCTAGGTAACAGTACATAGTTTAGACAAGTGGGTTATAAAAACTCATTTTGTTACGTACTTGTCTGAGTAGTACTTGTTTGTTTGTTTGCTTACTTAAAGAGGGAACTGTATGGGATTTTAATATTTTTGCACGCCGTTTGCTAAGTACTATTCATAACGCCTTAGTAATGTACTGCAAGAATTAATTTTGTTTTAACTTTTCCATTTCAAAATTTAAGTTTCTTTCAAAATCCTTTCGCTTGAAATGTAAAGCACAAATTTTTTTCTTTATCCACATTTACAAGCTTCACTCTTTTGCAAAATATTACCCATAACTTCCTTCGAGCTTCATCTTTTGGAAAATTGTAAAACAATACAGCTTTTTGAAAACAAACGTTTTATTAAAAATATGCAAAATATTAGCTTTTAATATCTCACTTTTTTGCGTTACTTTGTTTGCATTTGCCCACTGCACATTTCATATTTGCTCTTTTTCTCTCTTTTCACTTCATTTTGTTTTTTGTTTTTCTTAGTTTTGTAGCTTTTAAACAACCAAATTTAAACACTTTATATAATTTTTATTATTTTAATATTATTTATATGTATTTATATGTATTTATTACAAAATACGACACGAAATTCGTTGTTTATTAAGCATCAATGAAATACTTTTTTTGGAAAACTCTCTGAGTAAATTAATTACGGGGCTGCCATCTTTTATAAAATATACACATTTTTTGTAAAATCTTATAACTTTTACATATGTTACAGACTTGGTAACCTTTGTGAGGGAACTACTACGTCATCAAACGGTAAATCATGCGCAAGGCGTAATCTTTATTTCTATCATTCTTGTGCACAACCAAACTCACTTTAGTTATTGCGATACACAATAACTAAAATGAGTTTGGTTGTGCATACATAAGTTGGGTTGACTCTACACGACCAAACTGAGTTGCCCGCAATAGGGGCATTAGTCTCTATTTCGTCCAACACCCGTTTTATAATTTTTGATGAAGCACTTTGGCTGACGCCAATTAAGAAATCATTTCCAACACAATGTTAAAAACTTCCAGAAGCTAAAAGTGATAAGGTTGCTGCAAACTGAGTTTTTGGATCCACTGCCGTGGGAAGCTCTTCCTTAAATTCTAACTTTCCAACAATATAATTGAAGGCTTCTTTTGACAGTCTAAAACGCTTTTTAAATCTAAAAAATAAATATAAATTGTTTAGCTTTTTTAAGTAGAATGCTTATACAAACATATGTACATATGTACATACATATATACTTACTCATTGTTTGGTAATCTAAAGGGATCAGAACTATTTCTTATGTTTTTTCTTGTGATGTTAATCTTTCCTCCTCGTCAGAAGAAGATGAATAAAAAGATAAAACAGGATCCATGTTGCTGCAACTTGGATCCTAAAACTAGATTTTTAGTGTAAATGCCTATTTCACAAGAATTAAGGGGTTCTTGGAAATCATGTATTTCATCTAGTGACCTAGGTTTCCGTGGAAATTCTTTAGAGAAACTTGTTCTTAATTTTAAAAGCTCCGACGATATTTTCGCTATATTTTCTTTTAGTGTCTTCCGTACAGTTCTATTTTGCATGATTCGAATAAGAATCTTTTTTGTAACGCCAAAATCGATAAGATGCATACTATCTATATATATATAGGTACTTGCGTAATCATATTAAAACCTATTTCCTCAAAGGGAGTTTTTCGATTTTTGAATGATTGGCTATGATGACTTTGATACTTTCTTGAAAAAAGTCAGTATCGGAAATTAAAGTTCCACTAACTGTACTATATGTAAGTGCATTATCAACTTTCTTTGCTACTTGTGTGCACAGCTGATAAGCAGCGGAACCCAATGTTAATTATCTTGTCATTACAGAAAAATCCATCCTTAAGCGAAAGCACTTCGTCAACAAAATCCTTGCAAAAATCTTTTAACACACTTAGGCTTTGCATGACCTACATATAATCCTATTGGGAAAGGTTTTACTTTCTTCTCCAAATTAACGACTTTCAAAAGAATTGGCCATAATTGAATTCGCGAACTTTTAAACAATGGGATTCCATTAATATTTACATCCAATTCAATTTTATCGCAATCTTTTATAACATGTTTAGTTAAATGAAAGATGCTTACGTTTCGACTGGTCGATCACAACTAACTCGTTGTGTTCGCTCTTTATTCTAAAAAACCTTAGGTATACTAATACATAGTATACATGAAAATAAAAATATAAGTGTGTGTGTGGTTAGCAGCAAAACCTTAGGTATAAAAAATGCTTAAATATTATACATAGTATAAGTACATGAAAATGAAGAATGCTTAAATATAATACATAGTATACATGAAAATATAAGTGTGTGTATGGTTAACAGTAAAACATAAATAGTATAAATGGATGTGCCGTGGACAGTGGAACCTGTATATAGCTTATAACTACAGTATACTACTACAACTCGGCCATCCTGACAATATAAGATCTCCTGATCTTGACTGTGACAAAAGAGTTTAAGTCTAACAACTAACCCTTGCGACGATTGAACCATGGTCTCATATTACCGACGGCCCAGACACCATTGTAGGGTGTACGCGACTGCTGAAATCCCTCAACGTCCTCCAAGACGTATCTGTCGTTTCTTAAGACTTTAGAGACACGATAAGGGCCTTTAAATTTGGGTATCAGCTTCCTGGCGTTCGCGGGCTGCGAATCAAAATTTCGCACCATAACATAGTCGTCCTTTTCATATTTGGTCGGAGATTTTCTTTTTGGTCTACATAGTTCTTGTTATAGTTCTGTAGTCGCTCCTGTGCTTCACTAGCCTTCTTTATAATTTTCTCAAAACTAACTTTCCCTTCGTTTCTACGTTCATTGTCAATGAAGTTCTCTTTCAGCGTATCAAGAACAGTGCCTTTCTGTGTTACCCCGAACAACATCCTTCTTGGGTATTCATCAATTGACCTATGCTTTGTATTATTAAGACAAAATTCTACTGTCTCTACAACATTGTCCCAATGAAGTCCCTTTTCTCTATCTAACAGCTTTGCGATCATTGGTCTTAAGCTTCTATTGACCCTTTCCACCTGGCCGTTGGCCTGTGGTGAAGCGGTCGCAATCTTAATGTGCTGAACGTTACACTCACGCAAAAACACCTGAAAATCGCCTGATGTAAAAGAGCTTCCTCTATCCGATACTATGCATCTCGGTCGGCTGTACGATCTAAAGTAATCTCTTAGAGCAGAGATAACTTCTTTCGTACTCGTTGTCCGAGTCGGGTATAACACTGTGTGTAATTTTTTAAGTCGTGGCAAAATAACCATATACGGACACCACTACGTGATAAAAGACTAAAAAAAAGACCCGTGTCTCCCAATTTTTCCCAAAGTCATGCACTTTTTTTTGTCAAGTCAAGTTTCGTAAAAATTGTCCTACCTGCCAACCTGTCCAATAGGTCATCTATCAAAGCGATGGGATAGTTATCCTTTGCTGTTACCTTATTTAACCTTCGATAGTCTACACTCATTCTCATTTCTCCGGTTTTCTTTCTAACTAAGACTATATGCGATGTAAATTCCGATTCGCTTGCCCGTATATATCCCTTAGCCATGTACTCGTCCAGCAGCTTTTGCAATTCAGACTTTTCAGAATAAGATAACCTTCTTGGGGGACAATTGAATGGTTTCGGATCGTTTAAAATTAGTCGAATTTCACTCTTTACCACTGGCTCGCTAGGTCGCTCCGGTTTTACATAGAATTCATCAAAAATTTCATTAAATATCTTCCTATCGGCAGAAGCAATACTGTCACCGACATCACATAAATTATTCTCATTACTTCCAAAATATTCTATTGCCATAATAGACTTATGAAAATCTAAGTATTCCTCATAATCGGTGACATAATCGCTACTTTCGTTTACTACACTTCTATCTTCGAGTTCACAAACCAATTTGAATTTGCACGAATCTAAAAAGTCCCTTCCTAACACTGCCTGAACAGCCATAGACTCATCGGGCACCACACGTAAATCAAAACTGATCTTATTTCAATTTAAAAAGGTAAAACATAAAATAGTACCAAAGACTTTTAATTCACTTTTATTCAATCCATAGTAAGAAAATAAACAATTTTTATTATATATTATTCCATTGGGTAAAAAAGACTCACAAAACTAATTGGGCTCCCTGAGTCTAGCAGGCATTCTAAAGATAAAGTAAATTTTCTATCATTATTGTTTAAAAATACCTTAAAATACCTTACATAATTTTCGTTGTTCAGTAAGTGTATAGCACGGTCCTTTCTAGCGGGGCATCGAGAAACAAGATGTTCAGAGCTTCCGCATCCGTAGCATGTACCTGGCTGACGTCTCGGCTTTTTGCAGTCGTTGGCGTAGTGGCCGAAAGAATTGCAATTGAAGCACCTGATGTTGGCTGTACTGCTTGTTTTAGCTGATGACTTCGTTTCACGGTTCAGCTCGATTTTCGCGAAGGCTGCCTGTAGCTGTGTTTTGTCAGTAAAATTTTGCATAATCGCCTGGGTGCGTAACTGGGCATCAGGAAATCCCTCTATTAAGCAATCGATCAACTCGTCTTTATCTAGCTTTATTTGATTTGCGAGAATTGTTTTATCGTTATAATACTCTGTGAACGTTTCCCCATACTGCCATTTGCGACTTTCGAACTTACGACGTAACGAAAGCTTTCCTTCTTTGGTGCCAAATAATTCCTTCATCTGGTTTAGTATGCTGTCAGTTGTTTCCGTTGCATAGCCTTACCCTTCAATTTGCTTATTAACAAAGCACGCAACATGTTATCGTCAACGCCATATGTACTACCAACACTTTTGAGTTGAACAGCCCACAGATCAAGATTGCTGCTCCCATCAAACTCAGGCAAAAACTCACGCAAAACCCCAAATGAAATAGTATCGCCTCTAGTTAGTTGCCCCGCATTTTCATCACACAATTCTGACGCCTCGTCTCGTGTTTTCTCCAACTCAGCAGTTCTTTTTAGCAGATAATTTTCTTTTACTAACAAATCGCGTTCCTTTTTTATTAGCTCTAATTCTTTTCTCATTAGTATCTGTTGTGATGAGGGGGTTTAATGTCACAAGGGAAAAGAAGCTTATATTAAGATGATGCTAAGTTTATTTGGAAGAATTTGCGCAAAACTAATTCCTTGTTCGTTTGTTCCATTGTTTGGGAGCTATAACTTATCATAAATAAACTTTAAGCACAAATATTTTATTTTATTTGGGTTTGCACATTTAATATTGTTGAACTTATTAAGAGGGAATTTACTGAGTAACTAACTTAAGCAATATAATAAAAGTCACAATTCATATCATTAGCTTAAATAAGTAAAAATAATGAGAATGATCTCTTTTTAGGTAGAGAGAGTAAGAAATGATAAATGAGCAAAGTAATTACACTTTAGCTCCTAATTAAAAGTATATAAGTTTATAGATATAAAAAATATGTAGAGCATAATGGTTGATTTATAACATAAACATTCCGCCCTTCTTGCAGTACTGCAACATCGATATAGGGGTAGGAACAAGAAAAAATAAATTCATATCTTAGGATTTAATTCAACGATGGGTAAAGCAAGAAATATATATATATATATACGCGCATGATATAAGTATAAAAAATTAATTCATAGCTTAGGTATTAATTCAAGGATATGTAAAGCAGGAAATATATACGTATAATGTAAAGTATAAAATAAATAAATTCATAGCTTAGGTATTAGATGTGACATTTATAACAATGGTAGGTGCACCCCTTGATGCTGGTGTCGCTTGGTATCGAGCCTGTGCTTTCCATGAGATGTGGGGTGAAGTAGAACTATTACATTGTCTTTTATAATGCGTGAGAGACTGTTGCCTTTTATCATCATCATTATGCGGTTGGCGATGTAGTAAAGTGTGGTGCTCGTGCAAGCAGATTTTACATCTATCACGACTTTTACACGCTTTCAAAAGGTGAGAATGTGCCAGACAGTTGAAGCAATATCCAAAACGTCGTACCATTTTAAAACGGTCAGGAACCGAAAGTTTTCGAAAACGAAAACATTTCCTCAAAGGATGTTCCTTATCGCAGTAGCGGCAGTCCTTGTATTTTCGTGAAAGTGTTGTACTTGGTGATATAGTGCCGATTTTGCAGATTTTACATCTATCACGACTTTTACACGCTTTCAAAAGGTGAGAATGTGCCAGACAGTTGAAGCAATATCCAAAACGTCGTACCACTTTAAAACGGTCAGAAACCGAAAGTTTTCGAAAACGAAAACATTTCCTCAAAGGATGTTCCTTATCGCAGTAGCGGCAGTCCTTGTATTTTCGTGAAAGTGTTGTACTTGGTGATATAGTACCGTGTTTTCGCGTCTCTGCAGGACTTTCGCGATTCTTCTTCATGCGACGAGGTGGGGTTGACATGATGACTGTAAATAAAGGTGAAAAATATTTATTGAGTTTCGGAAGGAGGCAACAATACTAGTTTAGTTATTGGTCTGAGTATTGACCCTCGCGATGTGCAAACCTGCGCTACTCTGACCCTAGAGTCTGAACCACATATAACCTTTTCTATTCGCCCTAGCTGCCATTGGTTAGGTGGCAAGTTTTCGCGTCTTATCACTACCAGGTCATTGGGAGCAAATTCGCGTTCGGGGTATTTCCATTTGGTACGTTTGGGAAGTTCTTTCAGATACTCTTCTTTCCACAAAATGGCAAAGTGATGATGAAGTATTTTCAGCTTCTGCCATCTGTTGAGAAGACTTAAAGAGCTATTGGCTAAATCGGGCTCTGCTGGGGCTAGAAGAGGTGAGCCTACTAAGAAATGTGCAGGAGTTAGCGCATTAAGTTCAGCAGGATCTTCGCTCATGGAACACAGAGGTCTTGAAATCAAACAAGCTTCGATTCTGATCAACATAGTGTTGAACTCTTCATACGTAAATTTTTGAGCATTCGTGATTTTCTTTAGATGGGATTTAAAACTTTTCACACCAGCTTCCCATAGACCCCCCATATGTGGTGCGCCGGGAGGAATAAAATGCCAGTCAATATTTTGATAAGTATGTTGGGATAACATCTGTTGTCGAACAGATTGAAGAAATCGCTCCTGGTTCTCCAGTAAATTATTGGCCGCACCGATAAATGCAGTTCCGTTGTCGGAATACATTGAAGAGGGGCATCCACGACGCGAGAAGAAACGAGCAAATGCTGCCAAAAAGGCGTTAGTTGAAATCTCAGTCGTGAGCTCCAAATGAATTGCTTTAGTGGAGAAGCATATAAATACTAATAGATATCCCTTAGACATCTTACAACCACGGCCTGCGTACGACTTTATGTCAAAGGGGCCGGCAAAATCGACACCTGAGTTTGTAAACGGGCGTGAAACAGTCGTTCTTACTGCTGGTAGGGCGCCCATTATCTGTCGACTTGGTTTATGTTTCTGGAGAACACAAGTCTTACAGTTGTGAATAACCTTTTTTATTAGATTTTTCAGTTTTGGAACCCAAAATTCTATTCGCATTAAACGCATTAATAATGAGTTTCCACCATGGAGAGAATATTTGTGAATCATTTCAACATATAAAAGTGTGAACCTTCCAGAATATGGTAGAATCTTTGGAAATCGCTCATCATATGTTAAAATTGGGGATTGAGACAATCTGCCATTGGCTCTAAGTATGCTCTTATTGTCTATAAATGGGTTCAAACAGAGAAGGGGACTTTTTTTTAGGTAGCGAAGATTCTTGAGATAATAGATCGTACTCATTTAAGTGTGAACGTTGACACAAAATTATAAGACCACATTTTACGAACTGAATCTCAGTTTGTTGTAGCACAGTTGAACGATACTTTCTATTTAGTTTATGTTGAGGGTGTGTCTTGTGGAAAAAACGAAACATATAGCTGAGGACCCGCATGGCTCTAGGAAGATCCGAGAAGCGATCTAAAATGTCGATATTGGAAACCTTAGCCAAATGCGCTCGAATAGGTTGTGCCTCTTCGCGAGTTTCATAAGAATCACGATTTACAGGCCAATATATGGCATCTGCTGTGTTATGAGATCCAAATAGTACGTCGTCGACGTACATGTAATTTCGTATAATATTTGCGACGTGGGGGAATTTATCTTCACATTGATTGGCTAACTCCAAAAGAGTCCTAATTGCCAAATAGGGGCACAGTTAACGCCGAATGTAACTGTGTTGAGTTCATAATCGCAAACATCTTCTTGGGATGATTTACGGAATAAAATCCGTTGAAAAGGGGTATGAAGAGTGTGTACAAGTATCTGACGATACATCTTTTCAATGTCACCGTTAAAGACGTACCTGAAAAGGCGCCATCTGAGAATCAACGTTGGCAAATCGGCTTGTAAAACCGGACCGGGGTAGAGAACGTCATTTAGGCTAACTCCGTCCGTTGAGGGGCATGAGGCATTGAAAACTACACATAGCTTGGTAGTAGTGCTTTCGGGTTTCAACACCGTATGATAGGGTAAATAATAGGAGTTTGGGTGAACGGACAAATCCGGGGTAACCTTTCTCATATGATCAAGAGTCAAATATTCAAATAAGACCTCATCATAAGAGCATTTGGATTCTATGTGTTTGCTTAAACGTGTTTCGTTGCGAAGATATTGGGACATGGCAATATTGCGAGATTGACCAAGAGTCTTCTTGTGAGGAAATGCTTGAACGAAGGGAAGAGAAACTACGAAACGTCCTGCTTCATTACGGTACGTGGTTCGTTTGTATAGTTCTTCACAGTATCTGTCCTCCTCAGACATTTGAATGGCAGCAGGTACTTCCTCGAGCTCCCAAAATCGATTCAAAAGATGATTCAGATCAACTTTATTAAACAGCGAGTTAACTTCAGACCGTGGTGGACAGTGATTAGCTCGACCAGTGATTATCCATCCAAATACGCTTTGCTGTGCAATCAGTGTCTGGTCGCTGTTCCATCGAACACCACTACGGATAATTTGTGGGTAGACATCGCCTCCAAGAAGTAAATCTATATGAGACCCTGAGTGGTTCTAAAGGTCTGCCAAGGGCAAGTCAGAAAATTCTGATTTGATAAGGGGGGACAGGGAATGGTGTGGCAGTTGTCCTGTTAACTTTTCAACCACAAAAACGTCTACGAGTGTGTTGAATTGCGGCTCCAGGGGTGACGTGATTTCTATTTGGCTTATCTGGGAAGATGTCGTAGATACAGAACCACTAAGTCCAATAATATTTGTTTGAGAGTTCTGAGAGGGTAGGTACAACTTTTTCCTCAAGTACGTTGATATAAAAGATGCCTCAGATGCTGGATCGATAAGAGCTCGAACCGAGCACATGAGAGGCCCGTTGCTAATGCAAACCAATGCTGTTCCAAGAAGAACTAATTTTGATTCCGTGGACTGTAAATGAGTTGAATAAGATTGCTGAATCCGAGAGGCTTCAGCGGACGTCATAGTTCGATCGAAAGGAGTGGAACCTACAGAGTGATTTGGAGATGAGGTTATAGTTTGATTTTTAATTAAAGGAGCTTCCACTTTAGGGGTCAAATCAGAACTTCGATGTAAAAGGGAATGGTGTTTCTGCTTACAGAAAGAGCACAAATACTGACTCCTACACCTTTTAAATTCATGTGAACTGGCTAGACAATTAGTACAACTCCTCTGATCCTTAACTAAACCGAATCGTTCGTCGACAGACATATGCAAAAAGGTAGAACACAGTCGAAGAGGGTGACTGTCCTGACATAAGGAGCACTTCTTCGGTTTGTTGGGGGAAAGATTCGTATGAAAAGAGTTCACCTTTTGAGATGTTCGGAAACTTTCAGATTTAAGCTGTACGTTTCTTTTACAAGCAATTTGCGAAGGGCCAGAGGATCTGATGTCTGAGACGGACTCTAAAGTATAAAAAACGGCTAGACAAAAACTCATCCATGTCTTTCCAAGTTGGTAGATTAGTATTACCTCTCAATGATTGTTCCCACAAATTGAGGGTAATATCTGGCAGACATGTTGAACAAATATATATGAAAATTACATCCCAATTTTCAGTGTTTATATTAAGCAATGATAAATTGGTAACGCAATTGTTGATAGTTCTTTAAAGCGATTTAATATTAGATGCTAACTCTTTTGTTATGTGGGTGAGACTAAAAAGTGTTTTCAGCTGGGCATTAATTAGTACGCGCTTATTTTCGTACCTGTCAATTAAATTCTGCCAGGCCGTTTGGAAACCAGCATTCGTAAACGGACACGATCTAACAATTTCATGAGCTTCCCCTTTGGTCTTTTTTAATAAACGGCAGAGTTTTTCGACGGGAGAAATATGGATTTGTTCTCCATATAAAGCTGAGAATTGGTCCCTAAAAGTCGGCCAAGAATCATAATCTCCATGAAACGGCTCCATATCACAAGGAGGCAAGTTGATACGGGTTATAGATTGCGATGGATTCACAGAGCTATCGGATGAATTAGTAGGATGTATCTTAATAGAATACTGTAATTCATTGATCGTTGAGAGAACTTTAAGATAAGCTTTATATGCTGTGTAGTATTTATTTTTCGCACTTTCTCTAGTTCCCTTTTTCTCCAAAGAAGATTCATTTCCTAAAAGATCATCGTATGAGGTACATAATACATTCCATAAGTGTGTAATTTCTCCCTTTTGGATATCTAAACTGTGGAATGTGTGTTCATCTTGAGGGATAACAGCAAAGTAGGCCTGAAATTCAACTACACGATCCGATGCTCGTATGAAAACAAATCAACCATGATTATTAAGAGCTAGTTGAGTAACAATCAAATTTTAATTAAGCGAAACCAGAGTTCTAAAAGGGTTAAATTAAGGGTATATTTTTATTTTCTACTAGCGGGCCCGTTGCCTGCTTCGCACGGCAAAACAAAATAAGAAAAGAAACACACTTGTTTTTAATAAAGTTGGTTTTGTTCCCAAAAACACACTCACTTCACATACACACCGCACACACATGCGTTATCGGATTTTAACCAAACTTCATATAAACCATATATGGGCCACTGCCTACGTAGTGTATAAGTTTGGTTGAAATCGCTCTACGCGTTTATGAGTAGTTCGGCGACGTACATATACGGACTTATTTTTATATATATAGATTAAGCTAGGTTTCTTTCAATTATCACAAAAACTTTATAAGCACTCGATTTAAAAACACTCCAGTTTGATTAATATTTCATTAACAACAGATATCACACGTAAATAGAATATTGAGTAATTAAAACACCACTAAATTATAATCCTTATAACGACGCGTTTAAAAAGTTGGTAGGGTATGAGATTCTCAAACATCGACGGTTATGTGAGTAGAGTAAAAACAAAATCAAATTTTAATAAGAGAGGGTCTGAACTGTTTTGAAGTTCACTGTATGTTGCTCTGGTTCATGCTTATAAACATCTGCAATTATTTATTATCATTATGTTTACAAGACAAATGATGCATAGGCACAAGTGAGTTTGAGGGAGAAGTTGCTGGATATATTTATACATATGTATATGTATACATGCGGGGGATATCAACTTGTTTACCAACAAATCTGTATTTTCGCAACAAGTGGATTTTGTTATTATTAACGAGGGAAATTTACAAAGCGAATAAAAATAAACGGTTCTACTAATGTGAGTGCATACGTACTTAACGGGGTAATTGTTGTTGTTAACAAAAATAATAAAACTTATTTATACATACATACCTTGATATTTTATACTTGCTTTTTTTTACTTTGTTTTTTTTTTTTTTTCTTAAGCCAATGGGATCGATGAGAATATTAGATTCCAGGGCTGTCACTTCTTCCAGAAGATCCTTGTGATCTTCGGGTATATGTATGTACATATGTGGGTTCTTATATTATTTTTTATAAAAATAAGTTTATATTTATTTTAACATTAAGATTAATAATACAAGATAGGTAATTTTGTTATATGTCAGAAAGGATGAATATACCGAAACACAACTTAACCCGCACACGGCTGAACACAAACTGATTTCTGCTTTTCTACACAGACTGAATCTCTGCTTTACTGTTTGACTGAATCTCTGCTTCTCGCTCTCATCCTACAATTCGGCCGTCCTGATCGGGATTCGCCTCGAATTCGTCATCGCTCAAGCTAGGACACCAAGGCTTCAAGTATTCCGCACAAGTTGAAGTAGTTCTTGGACCCTCAGTATCGTCAACACGCTCAACGTTGTATGTGTCGTTTGGTTTTACGCTCGTAATCTTATATGGTCCCAAATACTTTGGTCTTAATTTAAGACCAGGGCCAAATTGGGTTCTTTTAACTGCTACCAAGTCCCCAATGGCATATTGCGTAGCCTTCTTTCGACGTCGATTGTATGTCTTACGGTTTTCTGCCTGAATTTTAGCCATTTGATCTTTAGCACTTTGCCTGGTTTGTTCCCTCTCTTCGTTGAAGCGTGATACGATTTCGTCTTCAATCAGCCTCTTTATATTGCACTGTTCGGATGTACGAATTTGAACGCCAACCAGTAAATCAAACGGCGTCGTATTGATGCGCCTAGAGTATGTAGAATTGATTACTTGTTGCACCTTGCCAACATGCTTATACCACTTAGTTCGATCGGGCACACTTAACTTCGATAAAACTGAGATTATGACATAGTTTAACCTCTCTACCTGTCCATTCGCTCTAGGTAGACCGGTCGTGATGAGATGATGCTTTTGTTCTCGGCTTGGCAGTAATTCCTAAAGTCTTCTGATGAAAACGCCGTACCTCTATCGGATATTATCTGAACTGGATTACCAAAAGTCATGCTCTGAGCTTCTAATTTATCAATCACTTCCTTTGTTGCAGTGGATTTAGTTGGATACAACCAGCAAAATTTCGTGAATGAATCCACCACTGCGAGTATGTGTTTTTACTGTTTGGGCGTGGACTCTAGAGGTCCTAGATGATCTATGTGGTACGTATGGAGAGGTATATCCGCTTTGTTGAGAGGATGGAGTTCGCCTTCCTGCTTGCCACGTTTACGATTACTTATGATGCACGGTATACAGTTTGAGATGTGAAATTCGATTTTCTCCTCCAACTTAGGGATATAGTACTCACGTCGTATCAATTCTTTAACCTTTTTTACTGCAAAATGACCCTTCTCATGAGCAAGTCGAATTATCTCTCGTCAACTAACTTGTACAAAACATCTCCTTTAGAAAAGTAGTCTTCATAGTTACCTCTATCTTTCACTATGGACCATATTGTCTGCAACTCCTCATCTTTTAGCTGGGCCTGTTTAATTTTCGTCAAAGTAGAGTATTCACCTATAACCATAACGGGATATCTGCTCAACGAGTCAACGTGTCTCATTCGAACTCCAGCGCGGTGCTCTACCTCATAATCGTACTCCTGCAAGAGTAGAACCCACCTTGCGACCCTCGTGGAAAGGTCCTTTTTCTCCAGCGTTTTAGTGAATGCATTACAATCAGTGACGATTTTAAAGTGTAATCCAAGGAGGTACACCCTAAACTTTTTTAATGCCTCAATAACAGCTAATATCTCGAGCTCATAACTAGAATACTTTCTCTCAGCATCTGTAGTTTTTCTACTCATAAAATACACCGGATGTAGACTTCCATCACTTGACGATATCTGCATCAAAACTGCACCATAACCTTCGATAGACGCGTCCGTATGCACCTCGGTTTTGCTGTTCTGATTAAAAATACTTAAGACAGGTTTAACAGTCAACATGCTCTTCATTTTGTTGAACGCCTCCACTTGCCGATCCTTCATTTCAAATTTCGCATTAGTTTTTGTTAAATCGCTCAGCGGTTTTGCAATCAAAGAGAATTGTGGAATAAATTTCCGAAAGTATCCGGCTAATCCTAGAAAGCTTTGAAGTTGCTTCATATTCTTTGGTACCGGAAACTTCAACACGGCTTCGACTTTACCATGAGATGGAGAAATCTGCTGGTTTTCGATAATGTGGCCCAAGAACTCAATTTTCGTCTTCAAAAACTTACATTTCTTTATGTTCAATTCTAGACCATAGTCCCTACAGAGTTGTATCACCACTTCTAAGTTCTTGAGAGCCTCGTCCTCATCCCCGGCCGGAATGATTATATCATCCACATAAGGTAAGGCAACGCCTGTACGAGTTAAATCACGGAAAATTATGTTGATGAATCTTTGAAACACTGCCGGCGAGTTTGACAATCCAAATGGCACCTTCGTAAACTGGTACTGTCCGTTGTGCGTAACGAAAGAGGTGTATTTGCGGCTTGCTTCTGCGACATCCACATGGAAGAATCCATTTTTGAGGTCGATAGAACTGAATATTTTGGCGTTTTGCAGTCTATCCAATTGATCTTCTATCAATGGCAATGGATAACGATCTTTGACAATAGTCTTGTTCACTCTCCTGTAATCCACGCATAATCGTAAGGAACCGTCTCGTTTTTTCACCATGACAATAGGACTGCTAAACTCCGAGTCAGATGGTTCTATAACGCCCTCTTGTAGCCACTGATCAACTTGGTCTTCTATCCACGAGATGAAAATCACATTTATCAAGTTTCGCGCCGTTCAAGTTCTCATACACAACATCACTCATGATGCTAAACTTGCTACCGGTATCGAACAGAGCTGTGTATTCGCGACCGCAGATCTTAACGATTTTCGTCGTAACTAGATTTTGCGATTTTAAGATACGCGTATTGGTTTTGTTGTCCACTGTTTTTTCAGGACAGTCATTCGCGATATGACCGAATTTGTTACATTGGAAGCACTTCGTTCCCTTTTCTCTATTCGTACACTCTTTCGATTTGTGTCCTCTTGAACCGCAATTGAAACATTTTAAACTACTATTGCTCTTCGGCTTATTTTGATTCACTTCATTACCGTTCTTGAATTTATTGTCCAACTTTTCTCGGTTTATTTTTTGATCATCTTTTAAACGGAATTTCTCATAACACGCTAATTTTTTCTTGAAGTCTTTCATGTCGTTAGCTCCATATAAAATTGTTTTATTCACATTCAAATCGTTTATACCGTCGATTACGTATTGAATAATCGAATCATCATCTATACAACTGCGCGACGCAGTTTCTTTAATATGAAGGAAATATTCTTGAACGGTTTCGCCTTTTTTAATTCTTCTCTCCGACAGCTGTTTGTGAATTTGAGCACTATTCATAGTTGTTTGAAATTCTCCGATTAATGCTGCTTTAAGTTTTTTTCCAGGATGTTATACCACGTTCGCTTTGAATAAAGAGTTTTGCTAGGCCACTTATAGATTTTTTTGCAAATACATACATCTGAAACTCATCCCAATTCATAATGGCGGCTGTTTCTTCAAACTCTTCGATCCAGGCATTAACAGGTAAGTTCCCCTTGCCATCAAATGTTCTAATAGAATCCTCAATATCGCGAAAATCCATTGCGAATCTTGAAACCTGCGGTTGTGTCGCTCTCGTCATCATTGTGTTTCCACAGTTATCATCAATAGACAAAAAACTTTCATCAGCGTCGTCAACCGTCTTTTTATTTTGCTTCACCCTTTGTTGTTGTTTTGCAGCTTCTCTTTTAACACTAATACATTCAGCTTCATCGTCATCGCAGCTTGAATCGTCATCATTTTCGTCTTCATTATTGATCGCGTTAAGCAAAGAACTCTTCTTCAATTGCCGAAAAATGTGCAGCGTCAGTTCTCTGTCGTCGTAAGATATACACAAAATATTACATATTGAAGTTAACTCTTACTACGTTTATACGCACGTCTTATTTGCAAATAAAAAAGAAGAATGTTGCCGTATAACTTTTTTATTGTAACTTATTAGCTCACTTAACAAGTCGTGAATAACGACACTATTTGCAAATAAAAAGTAAGACGTTGCCACTTCATGAACGTTTTTTGTGTTTTACTTACCAAACAATCATATTTTCGTGACATGGCATCACTAATAATAACATAAGTTCTGTATGCAATTTCCCATATAAACAGTGAATTAGTTATTTGCAAATAGTTCTATTTGCAAATAAGACGTGCGTATAAACGTGGTATCTGCCAGCGTCAAGTTTTTGCTAACGTATGCAGCCTTCTTCTCATACAATTCGTCTTTTTCGTCGTATTCAAACCCTTCAAACTCTCTCAAAAGTTGACGGTTTGTTCGATCGCCTTCACACTCAAATATAAACTTATGCAGCGCAAAAATGTTCTGCTTTCTTGTGTGCCGCAGATTCTCACGAACGCTGTCAAACATTCCTAAGCTCGCCATCGTCTCTTGTTTTCTGCGTTACAACCAAATGAAATACTCTGACACACCCTAATCACTTCTTTGCTTGTGTTCTTCTATTTTTGTTTCAAACTTAATCACTGTACTTTTTCTCTTTTCTTCTTTTTTTTCTGCTTTTGCCAACCAGAATAACAAGCAAAAAAACCACCACCAAAGAAACACGGCGTTGTTGTTTTTGTTTCGGGTTTTTTCTGTTTAAATTAACCGTCGTTTTCTTTTCTTACGCGTCTTTTCTTTTTGAAAATTCTTTGTCTTTTTTGCTGGAACACAATCGTTGTGTAATTTAACACCTTAGAATCTCGGCTGAGCCCCCAAATTGTGGGTTCTTATATTATTTTTTATAAAAATAAGTTTATATTTATTTTAACATTAAGATTAATAATACAAGATAGGTAATTTTGTTATATGTCAGAAAGGATGAATATACCGAAACACAACTTAACCCGCACACGGCTGAACACAAACTGATTTCTGCTTTTCTACACAGACTGAGTCTCTGCTTTACTGTTTGACTGAATCTCTGCTTCTCGCTCTCATCCTACACATATATATTTATATATATATATATATATATATATATATATATATATATATATATATATATATAGATATACATATATATATATATATATATATATATATATATATATATATATATATATATATATATATGTATGTCAATCCGGCTATCCGGTTCGAAGGACCAGCAAAATGTTGAGATGAGGGGGTTTAATGTCACAAGGGAAAACAAGCGTATATTAAGATGATGCTAAGTTTATTTGGAAGAATTGGCGCAAAACTAATTCCTTGTTCGTTTGTTCCATTGTTTGGGAGCTATAACTTATCATAAATAAACTTTAAGCACAAATATTTTATTTTATTTGGGTTTGCACATTTAATATTGTTGAACTTATTAAGAGGGAATTCAGTGAGTAACTAACTTAAGCAATATAATAAAAGTCACAATTCATATCATTAGCTTAAATAAGTAAAAATAATGGGAATGATCTCTTTTTAGGTAGAGAGGGTAAGAAATGATAAATGAGTAATTACACTTTACCTCCTAATTAAAAGTATATAAGTTTATAGATATAAAAAATATGTAGAGCATAATGGTTGATTTATAACATAAACAGTATCACTTCTCGGTCTGTCGTTTCTGTTTGCTCATCGTTCACTATATCTTCACAAGCAGCTTGTCCATCAATTTCTATTTCATCAACTTGTTCCCACATCGGGCACGCACCCCTTTCTTCCACCGGCACAGCATTTATTCTTGAGACAAGTGTACTCTTTGTACCACTTGTCGGCAGACCTAAATTATTTAACCACCCTTTAAGTTGCACAAGCGTGTATTTGATTGCATCAATCGTGTCCATCCTCTTTTTCTTTCTTTTTTATAACAGAATTTAAAAAAAATTTTAAATTTTTTTTTTGAATCACTCGTTCTTTTCTTTCTCTTTTTTTTGCTCGTTCGTTTTATCTTCCTTTATCGCTGCAGTATTTTTCACGCTAACACTCGTTTTTATACATACAGTGACTCCAACGCATAATCGGACAAGAGTTTGACTAATGAAAATGCACTCTAAACAAAAACAAAATATAGTTAATCTATTTTTTTTTTTTAAATTTTATTTACACTTTACATACTTACATCTATGGATAATAACAAAAAACAACAACTTTTCTAACGATAATAATACATATAAAGAAAAAATAAAAATAACTCAAAATCTATCGCTCAACGAATAATCGGACAAAACATTTAAAATAGAAAAATCAAACAATTAATATTTTGTTGCATATCCTTTGCTGTCCAGAACGGCTTGTAAGCGTTTGGGAATTGATTTCACCAAGTTTTGGCATATTTCCGGCTCTATTGAGCCCCAAGCTTCTAACAAACCCTCCTTCAACTGAACCAATGAGTTGAATTTTTTTGATACACTCTTCTACCTAATTCCTCCCAAAGGTGTTCAATTACATTGATGTCAGGGCTCTGCGCAGGTGTTTCGATAAGCTTGGGACAGTTATGAATTAACCAAAGTTTTGCAACTCCTGATGTGTGCTTAGGATCGTTGTCTTGGTAAAAAGCAAAGTTGTTCGCAATGCCCAATTTCTCTGCACTTTGCTTTACATTTTCCTTCAAAATATTGAGATAGACAAATTTGTCCATTTTACCGTCTATAAAATGCAAATTGCCTACTCCAGCACTGGACATGCAGCCCCAAACCATTACAGAGCCTCCTCCATGCTTCACAGTACCTTTTGTATTTTATAGTTAAATTCGGTATTTGGTTTACGCCACATAAATTGCCTACCATCAGAACCATGCAAATTAAATTTGCTTTCGTCCGTGAACAATACCTTAAAATAATTATAACGTTTCAATGAAAATGAATTTCAAGATGATTTTTCATCAAATTACCTGATTCCAAAAATCTTCAGTTTTCATTAAGTACTCTTTGGCGAATTTTACTCTACGGTATTTATTCTTAAGGCTTATAAAAGTATTTTTTCTGACAACTCTGCCATAATAATTGTACCTATGTAATGTATTACGAACAGTATTAAGACAGACATCTTTTCCAGTGCGAGATTTCAGTGATATTTTAAGATCATTTGCGGTTTTAAAGGGATCTCCTTTAATTTCTTTCAAAATCGAACGTTCTTCTCTTTCATTTAATATTTTACCTTGACCTTCTCTGCTTTTATTGGCTAGTCTAAATTCATTACGGAACCTTTTAATAGTATCGTGGACAGTGGATTTGCTTTTTCCAACTAATTCGGCAATTTCTCTAACGATTTTACCTTCCAAATTTAATTTAACTATTAATTGTCTTATTTCAACAGTCGTTTGTTTTCCACTTGGAGCCATTTTCACTTTTCTTTGTCCGATTATTCGTTGAGCGCAAAAATTCTACGTATTTTTTTTTAAATGTGTTTTAAAATGAATAGTCATACCAAAAAAATTTTTTTTGTGTTGTTGTAAGACTAAAGTATGTGAAGTGTAAACAAAATAAAAAAAATAATAGCTTAACTACATTTTGTTTTTGTTCAGAGTGCATTTTCATCAGTAAAACACTTGTCCGATTATGCGTTGGAGGCACTGTATATATATTTCAAAAATTCTTTTCAGTTATTAATTCTCTGTCCCAATCGTTTTCTTATGTGTTCACGCGTACAGTTGTTAAAAAGTACAATCTTTTCACACCGTTACTCGTTTTCATAAAGTTCTTGATTGCATTTTTCCTTAACACTCGTCACTCTTTTTTTTTTGTGTTCGATCTTTCTCATAAATTTTCAGCGCTCGTTCTTCTTAAGAAAAGTCAGTCTTTATTCTTGGCGTTTTGCGTTATAGATTTGTTATTTTAATTTTATTTCAGTTTGTTCTTTTTGTTTTACCACACTCGTTTTTTTCATATACTTATTGTTTCAACTATATCTGTATGTACATAGGTATGTAATTGCTACACATAATTCCACTCTGCGCGAAATAAATAATTAGGTTTATTATAATTTAAAAAAAATCAACCGTTAAGGTTGAACACCAATTTATTTCTCAACTCTTAATAATTAATTTACAATGTTTTATATTATAAAAATGCAGTTTAAGCTTAAAGGTAAATACACAAGTCTTAATAACTAATTTACATTGTTTTTATATTATAAAAATGCAGTTTAAGCTTAAAGGTAATTATTAGGAAAAATACATGAAATGTAACTTAAGCTTAATTATTGAAAAAATGTTATTTTCAGGTTGGCTTGTGCGGAAGTTCAGTTTATTGAACTTGCACACAAGACAAAATATTAATTTGACAAAAATGAAAAATGGAACAATTATTAAGAATTGAAACTGGCAATTTCCTGTAAGTCTAGTGCATTGGCTTTTGTACCGTTGGTAGTGTGTATGTAACTCCTCCCTGCCCAGTTTGAAGCGTAGGGATAGAAGAGACTGCAGCTTCATTTTGGATTGATTGCTTAATTTTTAACGTATATATTCTTTTGAGGATATAAATTGTAACTCCAATTATAAGTACCCATATAAAAGATTCAATAATGCTTTGAAGATTTAGTCTTGATGATATTGTAATAATTTCATTTTGTTGGCTAAAATTGTTATCCGATAGCTTTTTTAAGGTAAGTGTTTCCATCTCGGCTGAAGCGTGAATTTGGGAAGTTGAGACTGGGGCAATATATACGTCATCCCAAAACGTGTTGATTTCGTCACTATAGGTTATATTATTTATGTATACTTCGCAATGTTTGTAATGTATTACACCTGTTCCGCTCAAAAAGTGGTTGTTGAATCTACAAGTGGTTTCGATTGGTGTTTTAGGTATATTAATATATAGAATTAGATTAGATTCTGGTTGCCAAATTGATTGTGTTTCGCCGACGTCGTTGATGACACACTTTGCATCCTGGTTTTTAAAGAGGTGGCCAATACAACTAGAGTTCACAGTTGTTTCTTTATTTTTAAATTTTGAACAAAAAAAGGTGTTTTCTATTTTTGAACATTTTTCTGATATGTATATGATCTTAAATTCATTAAACATTATGTAAGGTTCTGTTACAATAATCTTAGTTTCATTAATAGGTAAAGGAATTACATGGTAAAATGTGTAGGGTTTGGGATCAAGGTTGGGAATCTGGACGTTAAAAATAATATTAGATTCGTTGTAATAAGCCTGAAGTCCAAGTAATTCGTATATGTTTTCTATAGATTTAGTATTAATGGATTCGTTTTCTAATTGTCTGCTAATCTGTTCAATTTCTTCTGGATGTAGAATTAATTTAGGAATTATGTTAAGTTTTGCCAATATAACTGCCTCCGAAATATCGTTAATATGACTTGTTAGTATATCAATATTGTAATTAATTTGGTTAAGGTATTGGATCTCTCTAATTGAGGATTCCGAACTTTTTAGTATATGGTTAGTTAAATTCGCCTGGTTGTTTAGAAAATGCTGTATGGTTTCTTGCACCTGATTTATGTGTTTGGTTATATTAGAAAATCTTGCAATCATATTCAAATTAAATCTGTGGTCTTTTGTTAGATCGTCCTGAAGTTTTGCTTGGTTGGATTTAAGTTGTTCAATTTGATTATTTATTTCTTGTGCATCATATGCGTCCATGTTTCCTGTAATAAATTTTATTGCATGACCAACTCCATCAATTAACCCTCGTTTACTCCGTTTGGTCATTAAACTATTTAACTTGAGTTTTAGTTCCCTGAGTTTAATTTTTGTGGTGTCAGTGTAAATTCTTGTTGAGCTATTTTTTTCAAATACCCGAAGAGTAGTGTTAATCCTTTCGATATTTTCCTTATATCTGTCCAGATTAATAACGTGGATCAGATTACTGTAACCTGTTACTTGTCTTGCTGGTCCGAGGTCGATTGGTAGAATACCCTTATTGTTCGTTAGGTCTCGAATTTCAATATGTTGTGCCGTAATTAAAGCGGCCCTAGAAAGAAAATGTTTTTCGTTTCTTTTTAATACGGGATTTATGTATTTTCTGATTGTTAGTAGTGGTGATTGTGTGTAAATTGTCCTCTTTTACTTTATGTTTGGAAAATCTCGAAGAGATTTTATTACGTCTACAGTTTTTCCTATATATTGTTTCGTTGTTTTGTCTACACTCCGGATCTTTCCTAGATTGGTTTAATTTATTTGTGCGATTAAGAACGGAAGTTTCTAATTTTTCCTTAATTTTTGGATATAAGGTTTCTTGAAATTCATTAAGTTTTCTCAAGTAATCATGTTCATTGTTAAATTTTAGATTCTTATCAAATTTATATGTTCGGCCATGGAAAAGCTCAAAAGGGGTTAGTTTTGTGGCAGAATGTACTGAGTTATTATATGTTAAAACGACTTCTGTAATTAGCTCCTGATGATCAGATTCTAATTTGCGAGTCTTTTTTTCTTCCAGAATTAGTCTATAAATTTCTGTAAACGTAGAATGGAGCCTTTCGACCGGTGAGTTGCTACTCGTTTGTTGAAATGAAGTGTAGTGTAGTTCAATACCATATTGCCTGCAGAATCCTTTGAAGATATTACTTGTAAATTCCGATCCTTGGTCACATATAAGCTTACTGGGAATTCCATATGAGCTCAGGAAAGATTTAAGTGATTTAAGTACCGTTATACTATTCCTATTTTCAAGGACGTAAGCTGCTGCGAATTTTGAAAACTTATCTATAATTGTTAGATTTTGATGATTATTTATTGTGTATATGTCGATATGCAGTATATCTAATGGTCTCGAAGGGGTTTCTGGTATTTTGAATTTTATTTTAGCGGGTTGCCTATCGTACTTCAGAGTTTGACATCTGTCGCAATTATTAATAGTTTTAGTAATTAGTTCTTTCATATATGGAAAATAATATTTCCTTTTCAAGTGCTCATAACACTCGATAATTCCTCGGTGATTACTATTTTTATGGTATTCTTTTACCAAATTTTCCTGGTCATCATTTTGTCTAATGTCTTCCAGAAATTCTGTACACCTTAATAATTTGAAAAGTTTATTATGTGAGAAATATTTTGAATAGGTATCCTGCACAATTTTAAGAATGTCGTCATCAGTATATATTACCGTTAGCCTGTTAGGTGGAAAATATTTTTTAAATATATCTATCATTACTTGTTCGCTAAAATTGGGTCGTCTAATTATTCGCCTTTGTCTGTTTCTGAAAATTGTTTCTATTGTCATTGGGCTTCCCAATGCTGTTTTCTCTAGGATCACTTGCAAATTAAATTCATTAAGTGGCCTTTCAGATATGAAGATGCCATCGTCAAAGTTTTCGTCGGAGGAATGGATTGTGGTACCCTGTGTACCTTGATTTGAAGCAGTGTCATTAATGTTGACATCCATATGATTGACGTCAATTTTTACACGACTGAGCGCATCGGCGTTTGTGTTCATTGCACCTTTCTTGTAGTGGATCTCGTAGTCATACTCCTCCAGCTTCAACCTCCATCTTACTAGTTTGGAGTTAGGGTCTTTTAGACTCATTATCCAAGTTAGTGGACGATGATCGGTAACGATTTTAAACTTTCGACCATATAGATATGGTCGGAAATATTTAGTGGCCCATACTATTGCTAGCAGTTCTTTTTCGATTGTAGAATAGTTTATTTCGGATTCACACAATGTACGGCTAGCATAGCATATGGGTCTGTCACTGCCAATTGGGCCTTGTGATAATATGGCGCCTATGGCAAATCCGCTGGCATCTGTGGTGAGTACAAATGGCTTAGAGAAATCAGGGTATTGAAGAATTGGATCGTTAGATAATATATTTTTACATGTTTCGAAAGCGTGTACATAATTCTGGTTGAAGTCTATTTTACTATTTTTCTTAAGGCACATTGTTAGAGGTTTGACGATTTTCGCGAAATCCTTTATGAACTTTCGGTAGTAGCCTACCAATCCCAAAAAGGATTTGATTTCTTTCGGTGTAGTTGGAATCGGGAAGTTCTTTATTGCTTCTAATTTTGCAGGGTTTGGTTTGATACCTTCCGTTGAGACAATGTGTCCCAAGAATGCTATTTCTTTTCTTAAAAATTCCGACTTGTCCAATTGTATTTTGAAATTAGCCATTTTCAGTCTTTCAAAAACTTGTCTTAAATTGTTAATATGTTCATCTAGTGACGTAGAGAATATGATAATGTCGTCGAGATAAACAAGACAGATTTTACCTACAAGATCCCTCAAGACATTGTCCATGACTCTCTGGAAGGTGGAGGGTGCATTTTTGAGACCAAATGGCATCCTTATGTACTCAAAATGCCCACCTTCAACTGTAAACGCGGTCTTTTGGATATCTTTCGGGTCCATTTCGATCTGGTGGAAACCGCTGGCGAGGTCTAGGGTCGAAAAATACATACATTTGCCCAATTTATCCAGAATATCTGAAATATTCGGTAAAGGGTATCTGTCTGAGATTGTTTTTTCGTTTAGTTTCCTATAATCGATAACAAGCCGCCATTTTTGTTTTCCGCTGGCATCTTGTTTTTTTGGGACTACCCAAACTGGAGAACTCCAAGGGGAGTATGATGGTTTAATTATCCCTTGTTCTAACATATCCGCTATTTGTTTCCTAACTTCCTCCTTATGAATATAAGGATAGCGATATGACTTAGTATAGATTGGGACTTCATCTATTGTTTTTATGGTATGCTTAATTTGGTTTGTAAACGTAAGATTCTGATTGTCTTTATAAAATACTGAGTTAAATTGTTGACAAAGTTTCAGGAGGAGTTTCTTCTCTTCTGCATTTAAATGATCTATCCGTAACGAAAGTTTCGTATTTTCCTCATTATAATCTGCTTCATACTCTGGGTTAATACAATTGAGTTCTACATAGTTTGCGGAATTATAAGGTTCTACTTTTAAAGGTTGTTCAAGATGTAATATTTGGTCGTGATTTGACTTGTTGGTTATTTCCATATTACTTTTCCAATTATTTGCTTTGTAAATGCCCTCAGAAATCTCAAGTTGTTTTGAGATATTTGTTTGTGTGACAAAGATTTCACCCTTTTCTATGTCAACAGGAAGTTGTAAAATGGTTTTAGAATTACTAGGTATTAGGTACTTATGCGAGGTTATGGTAGGTTTCATTTGTAAAGGGATAGTGCTTTTTGGGGTAACCAGGATATTATTCTGCAAGTCGATATTTGCTTTAAGATTTTGTAATGCATCGATTCGTAGAAGCCCGTCAAAGTAGTTGTGAAACTTAAAAATTAAAAACTCTAAGTTACCCTTTTCTCTAAACTCTGTGAATATTGGTAATTTAGTTTTTGTGTTCAGGGTGTATTTGTTGGATATAGTCGTTATAGTCACGGGTTGGCAGTTTATTCGGTTTTCTAATGGTACGAACTCGGGGTTGATAAATGAGGAGGATGCCCCTGAATCTATCAGGAATCTTAAGGGGCGACCAAATGGAGATGATATTAATATAAATGGTAATTTAGTTCCATGTTTATTTATGTCTATGTATCCCGTGGGATTTTCGAGGCTGATACTTGAAAATTTCTAGTATCATCTATGTTGGCTATATTTGACGTTTCTTGATTCGGGTAATTATCTACAGATTGTATGATGTTCCGAAAGTTTGAATTTATTTCAGGTCGGAAGTTTTGTCTGGTCATACCTGTTCTATTGTATTGATATATGTTTGGAGCTTCATGATTTGCATAATTATCTAAAGTCTGATCAAAGTTGTGAAAATTTGAATTAAAATTCATTCGGGGTTGAAAATTTTGCCTGGTCATGCCTGTCCTGTTGTATGAATATGGAGTATTTTGTCTAAGGTTTGATCGAGTCGTATTATTGTCGGTCGGCTCTGTCTTTAAGGGCATTATAGCGTTACTAATGCTATGATTATTGTTTCCAAAGTTATTGTTATTAAAATAGCGGTTTGTGTTATATTGGGGATTTTGGAAATGCCTTGGTCCTGAATGAAATTGTCCGTAATATGGTCTCTGAAATTTATTTTGTGGAATTTGGTAATCCCTTCTGTAAAATGGCTGTGTCTCACGGGGGTGAGGTTTCAGTTGGGGTGGTTTGTAAGGTCGTAGATCTGGTTTAACCGAAGTAATATTCTGCTCCTTTATACAGTAAGAGAGTGCTATTGGAAGGTTTTCAGGACGCATGGCACGAATTGTTGCACCCAAAGGATCTTTAAGTCCACTTAAGAATGCATTTAAGCACATTTCTGAAAATAACTCTTTTTTTGAGTTGATGACTTTTTGATCCTTTTCATTAATAAGGATATTGTTCAATAGTGCTGCTTGGATCTCTATTATTTCCGCATGAAACTGTTCGAGTGTTCGATCAGTTTGGCGGATATTATGGAGGTCCCTGATCAATGTCGTTTCTGTCCTTCTATCTGCAAAAGCGGATATCAAGTTGTTTTTAATTTCGTTCCAGTCTAGTTGTGTTAAGTATGTATTTAAAAGCTCGTTTGCTGATCCTACAACTTTGTTCCTAATTGCCCTAAGTAATATTTGCCCGTAGGGTGTCTGTTCTGTACCTTTTAGAAATAATAGAATTTCTTCTACATTAGTTATGAAATCATATAAAAGGCGAGGATTTCCGTCAAAGCTAGGGAGGTCTTTAATGACATCTGGAATTCTTAATGAATTATAAATTTCCTGCATGTTTGGCAAATTCAGATGGCAAGCTTGTGGTGCCGTGTGAGAGGAAGATTGGTTTTGGGTCAGGTCCTGGTTCTGCATTTCAGGAATACTTGGCAAACTTGAATAGTGATTTCTTGGGGATTGTGTTTTTGTTAAGACTTCGAGGCTTTTTGATTTTTTGTGTAGTTTATTTAAGGCTTCAGTTTTTGCTTTTCTTTTAAACATCAGAAACAGAAATAAATGTGTATGTGTATTTATTCTAGTTGGAAAATTTATTACTATTTAAAATATCTTATTTCTAAGTGCTTACAAATATAGCAGGAGTGGAGCCGGAGTCGGCATGGAGAAGTAGATTGGTGTAGGTTCTCAGTTGTGAATGGATTAAAATCCAACGGTGCCAATCTTCGGTGGACTTTGACTGTTGATGGTGATGATTTTTCTAACGGAGATATCCTTTCCCCGTTCTAAGTGTGTTAAAGTCTTGTTTAATGTTCTTGTTATTATTTCTTCTTTTTTTTTTTTTTATATATATATATTAACGTTTTTTTTAACAGAGATATTCCCTCCCTGTTCTATAACGTTTTTAAGTAACGGAGATATTCTTTCCCCGTTTTTTATATATATATTAACTTCTTTTTTTTATACTTTTTTCTTATTTATATATTTTTATTATTATTTTTTTTTATTTTAACAGAGATATTCCTTCCCTGTTCTATAACGTTTTGTTGATTCTTTATATTTCTAATATCATCATTTAGAAAGTTTTATTTTATAAAATTTTAACGTCACTTTATAAAAATGTTAGTGTTTATTTTGTACAGTTTCTAATTTCTTAACGTCACTATAAAATGTTAGCGTCACTTTTTTAAAAAAAAATTTTTTTTTATGTTACTTTATTTTATATAGTTCCTTCTAATATCGTCACTTGTATTGACAAAAATTTAACATCACTTGTTGTTAAAGTCACTAAAAATTGATACCGCAACTGCCCGAGTAGACTGCGCCAAATAAATAATTAGGTTTATTATAATTTAAAAAAAATCAACCGTTAAGGTTGAACACCAATTTATTTCTCAACTCTTAATAATTAATTTACAATGTTTTATATTATAAAAATGCAGTTTAAGCTTAAAGGTAAATACACAAGTCTTAATAACTAATTTACATTGTTTTTATATTATAAAAATGCAGTTTAAGCTTAAAGGTAATTATTAGGAAAAATACATGAAATGTAACTTAAGCTTAATTATTGAAAAAATGTTATTTTCAGGTTGGCTTGTGCGGAAGTTCAGTTTATTGAACTTGCACACAAGACAAAATATTAATTTGACAAAAATGAAAAATGGAACAATTATTAAGAATTGAAACTGGCAATTTCCTGTAAGTCTAGTGCATTGGCTTTTGTACCGTTGGTAGTGTGTATGTAACTCGCGCACAGCTTTAACTCTTTATATGTACATAAGTATGTATGTACATATAATTTGTACATTAGTTTCTTATTGTTATTTATTTCCACTTATATCTTTCCTTAATATTCTATAATGTTTTTCTATGCGTGCACAAGACTATGTATGTATGTACATAAGTTTTTTTTCACTGTTTATTGTTCTTTAATATTCTGTGCACGGAAACTATTATTTATAACATAAAGTTTATACATTTGCTGTATACATAAAAAAATTTTTTTTCACTCTCTTTTTATTGTTTCTTTAATCCTAGTCGAACGGAACAGGTACAATTGTACCTTTTCCGTTTTTAAATTGCAATAACTTTTTTTCTACAAATAAAAGATATCTGAAAATCTGTGAACTCTTCAAACTTTTAATTACGTTTAATATTTTTAAAATTTCAGGAATATATGTCAATGTCTTACTTATTTTATAAGACAAACTTGATTTGACACCATTGAAAGGCTGACAAGGTACAATTGTACCTTTGTATATCTTATATGAAAATAAGCAAAGAAAAGGAATTAAAATTAATTTTATTATATTTATTTTCTAAATACGCTTCAATATACATGAACACTTGGATTTACATGAGAAATTAAAAATATTTTAATTGAATTTTTGTGCATGATATGCATGATATGCATGTTGTATTTTGAATTGAGTGTTCATCGCAAACAGGTTTGACGCAGATCACACATGACTTTCTAGTCTTACGTTGCTTACGTTTCTCACATTGGCAAACATAACAACTGCCAACGACTTGAAAGGCTCCACGTCTACCATAAGGTAACTTGGAACCAGCTTCCAGATTTGGCGGTGCCGCAATTGGCTGTACCAGTACCATTTCTATAGCACCTCGTACAAAATGTTTACATAAAATTAATTTGTTGCTGCTACGTGCTTCAGCTGCTGGCATACATAGCTGCTTTGAAAGATCTTTCAAAAACTTTCTACGCTGATCTTTTGTCTTGTACCTTGGATGATGTTCTCTACTTATTACGTAAAAAGCTAAAGCGGCGACGTCAATCATATTATAGAATAGCGCAATAGGCCAGCGTAATGTTCGTCGCTTTACTGTATACTCACCCAACATTTTGTCCATTACATCAACTCCACCTTTAGTTTTGTTGTAGTATTTGATAATTTCTGGCTTGGCTAGTAGTGTGTTTTCAACTTCTCCTGTCGTATGCGTAGTTGACAGTAGAACGACTGCTTTGTTCTTTATTTGTATATACGAACATATTGTGGCATCACTGTTGTAGACAAAGTTGGTTGAATAAATAGGCCGGTCCTTTGTAGATTGATTATTGCTTGGCAGGAACTTCTTATTTTTTCTTACTGTACCAACTAATGTCATATTCCAAGAATTTAATTTCTTAGCTATTTCTAAGGATGTAAAAAATTATGTCACCACGTTTCTTCCAGATCCTTTATACAATTCAACTAGGTCAATTACGGTTCTTTCTCTAATATTATTTTGTCGTGGACCGTCTTTTGCCTTTCCAGTATAAATGTGGCCTTGTACTGGGTAAGAATTCATTGAGTCACAAGCCCAGAAAATTTTAATCCCATACTTAGCCGGTTTAGAGGGAATATATTGTGTAAATTTGGTATGGCCTCGAAATGGAAACAGTTGCTCGTCGATGGTGATGCATTCATATGGCTTGTATGATTGCTCTAAATTTTTATTCATCATTATCCAGTTGTCCCGGATTGGTGCAGCTTTTTCCGTTTTTATACGCTCTGAACGTGTGTTCTCATTATCAACTCGAATAAATCTCAGCATTATCTTGAAGCGGTCGCGAGACATTGCCGCACGTATAAGAGGCAATGAATCGGGTTTCCACAAATCGCCCGGATTAGTTCTATTGTCTCTCTGTACACCAGATGCAATAAAAATACCCAAAAATGCATCAAATCAGTTTCGGAAAATGGCTGAAATATTTTTTTGGGAACTGTTTCAGAAGAATTAGGAAACTTTTGTGCTGTCTTATTGTTATTAGCTTCGCAGACTCTTTTTGCTTTTCGATTTGTTTCTCTCAATATAATGTCACATATTTCTGCAGTAATAATTTGCCTTGAAAATTTCTTTTTCTGAAAAAGAAATGCTATTTGCTGAAGGTCCACATTTTTGGCGTAAAATGTTATGAAATTTGGTTTGTAAACTTGGTAAAGGTTCACTACACCATTGGGTTCCATCTTTTCCTGTCAAAATACTGCTTTCACTGCTCATCTTCAGTACTATCATCTGAGTCGTATTCTTTTTCGCACTCTATAACAATTTCGTTTTCAATGTCTGAATCTTTATCAAATGTACCACAAATTTGTGGCAAATAGTTTTCATCATCCGACGCAACAAATATTTCTTCATCTTCTGAACATTCAATCATTTGCCTTATTTCATCGGAAGTAAATCTAGTTACAAAATTACATATTTATATTACGTAACACCTAAAGAATTAAGAATTTTTGTGTACAATGATTTCACTTATTAACCGTGAAAAGTCAAATTTATAGTGAAAATTCTATGTAGGTCCGACTAGGGTTAACACTGATCGTTTTCAAAAAAAACATTGGATAGGAATCCCACTTCTGAGCTTTAGTTAAATGAAACATGCTTACGCTTCGACTGGTCGATCATAACTAACTCGTTGTGTTCGCTCTTTATTCTAAAAAACCTTAGGTATACAAAATGCTTAAACATAATACATGGTATAAGTACATGAAAATGAAGAATGCTTAAATATAATACATAGTATACATGAAAATGAAAATATAAGTGTGTGTATGGTTAACAGTAAAACATAAATAGTATAAATGGATGTGCCGTGGACAGTGGAACCTGTATATAGCTATAACTACAGTATACTACTACACATGTTCGATTTTTTTTAGTTGATTTTTAATAGTTAAGTGGCAATAACTACCTGGAGAAACTTTTCTGAGAGAAACTTCCTGCGTTTTACCCAAAAGAGTTGCTCCTGAGATGGGAACATCCAGGCCTTCCTCACGCAATATAACGAGAAGCTTTTCCAAACACTTTCTTGAAAGTGCTGTTTGAATGTACCAACCTTTTATTTTCTCACGCAAACTCAGTTTGGTTTTTGGGAAATTTACCACTGAATCCAAAAATTCTTCCACAGGCTCTATAAGATTTTCAAAATCAACTCTTTCGCGTAAAATTGTTTCTTCTTCACTTCTATTTTTATATAAAATTAATTGTTTTCTTATTTGACGCTTATAAGTTCATTTACTTATAATGTTTTATATTAAATTACTTTAAAATCAACTTTTTTTACCTCTCGTATTGTTTTGCAATGATTTTTTTAATAAAACTTAATTTTTGCTTACATCCACTTGTATTTTCAACAGAACATAAAAAAATGGTTAAGAAAATGCGCAATTTGGTTACTAAGCTTCGATTTGCGTAGTTAGAGATCGTCTACGAGTAGCCGCCAACCTTCTTTATAATTAAACCGCCGCCGTGCATTGAATTTCGCAAACTCAGGAACGTGAAATTGGGAATTTATGTACATTTGCAAATCGATCATACATACAAGTGTCTATTATCAATGGTTATTATAGTTTATATCAGAATGGAAAATTAACCCATCAATACCACCATTATGCCGCCGACAATTTTTCGCTCATATGCCGCCGTTGAGAGTTGTTTGCTCTTGACACTTTTTTCATTAAAAGCAAACATGAAAGTGGTGACAATTTGTTGACAAAGCCGCCAGTAAAGCCTGGTACTCTGTTCAAAATTTCACGTAAAATATTGACATAATCCATATAAAAATAGTTTACGTGAAATATTTATATATAAAATGTTGCAAAACTTGTACTCTGTTCAAATCGTGAAAATTTTATGAAATGTTTCTGGCAACATTTTCTTGCCATCTGTGAAATAATCTGACTGGCATTTATTTCGCGCGGAATATTGACAGGTGACAACTTTTTCTATAGAAAAGTAATATGGGCATCACTTGTTACGTGTCAAATTTTTCACTGTTGCTGAAAAATTTTCACAACTTCGAACAGAGCACCAGCCTTAAGTCACCAAAATAGTCGACAAAAGTGGTGACATGGAGACAAGTTTCCTTCAGGGTAAATACAAAAGAGAATCAAAGCAAACAAATAAAGAGAGACAGACAAATGTAAAAACAATCTATTATCTTTTTACGCTCAGAGCATTTATATTTACTCATTCTTGCTCACTATAAGCAAGTCAAAGTAAAACAATTTTTTGCTGATATGCTGTAAGTGTTTTTCTACGTACATATTTATTTTACGATATGAGTATTTTAAACATTGAAATCAAGCAATGGTTATGACCAGGGTTCGGATTGTGATGACATAAAAAAAAATTAAAAATGATGGGAAAAAATGACAAGAAACCCCAAAAAAACCTTAAAAATTACCCAACAATTTTTAAAAAATACCCTTAAATTAAAAGTATTATAAAAAATTTAATAAAAATTATTTTATTTTTATTTATTTTTATTTAATTTTTGTCTTTGTTTGCGTTGCAGTAAATAACTAAATACCTTTTGAAATTATCGAATAGGAATGATCTTCGATTGTCACTCAAAATGTTTTTAAACATTAAAAAATTTCTCTCTACGTCGACACTCGCAAGAGGAGCATATTTAAAACAAAGTTATGTTGTAAGAATTAATTTCATTGAGGTCGACATTTTCGAAATGTTCACAACCTAAAACATCAGAAATAGAACATATAATTTTGTAACCCTTATTTGTGGTCAGCACAGTATTAATCTTTCATAAACATTCTTGCCAATATCACTGCGAACGGCGCTTAATTTGGTTTTGATATTTTCAATGGCGGATATTCCACCTTCTAATGAGAATCCTTTTGTCTGCATCTTTTGCAATGCATTCAAAATTTGTTTTTATAAAAGCTAATTGTAGCTTTATGCTTTCATCCGCATATAGTTTTTGAGTTTCTTTAATTGATTCGGCATCATGGCTGGAAAATGAATCTACAATTACTTTAATTTTTTCAAAATAATTAGAATAATATGTACATGCCCAATCGCGTTAAAATTGGTTCTGGTTGTAGGGGTATATAAGGGGCCAAAGCTATAAAACTTTCTCTGCGCAATGGCGCTTTAATGAACACGTTCTTAGCGTTTGCTATCAGTGCATCAACCAACGGGAAGTTAGATCTAACTTTTTCCGCAACCCTGTGCAAGCCATGTGCCAAACAAGTGACTTGCACTAATTTTGGGTAAGAACTTCTGATAGATTTGGCTGCCTTGACCATATACGGAGCTCCATCCGTTAGAAAAAGCAGCACATCCTCATATTTTATACCTGCGTTACAGGTCAAATAATAAATAATTAATAACATAAAAAAAATTATAAAAGATTTTTGTACAAACCATGAGGCCAAAGTAAAGACATGGATGTATTAAATAGTTTGCATATACTGGTATGTTCACAGTAGTAGTTCGTGATGGCTTGATGAGATTAACAACACAGGTTAGGTTTAATGAAATTCAATTATTTCTTTATTGCCAACTTGTGACGCAACCTTATGTTTTAATTCCTTAAAATATTACAAATAAAATTCATTTATAATATGTATAGTTAAGTTAAGAATATATTTAACTTACTTTTTGGTTTAAAACCAGCAACTTTTTCACAAAGAAAATTTTAGGCACGTTGTGCGCAACTACTTGTGGTTCAGAGGACGATTATTTAAAAAAGGAAAGTCCCGGATATGAAATATTACAAAATTGACAGATATAAATGACAAGTTTACAATTGTCATATGTATAAGAAAAATAATATAAATTAGAAGAATATCAGTTACTTTTCAGAACTGCACTTTAACAGTGGCGGCATGACGAGAAGCTTTCGAAGTCATACTCCTAAATATAGGTCACATCCGATACCGCCAGTCTAGTAGCAGGCCGTACAATTACTCCACTTGTATTCAGGACCTTCGCCTTTCGTACCTGCCCATCATTTACCATAGTAGTTTCTAAAATTTTATCTCTTGGCCACACATTTCTTGGACTTGACGGGTCAACCACAATAACTACATAGTACTTATGAATTCAACTGTGAATATGTTTGTTATTTAGTATCTCAATAGTTTTAAGAATTGAACTGAATTTTATTATTTTTTAAAGATCTCTACAAAGAAGCTGTGAATTGAACTGTGAATATGCTTGTTTTTAGTTTTTAATAAATATATACACATATTTAACTAAATAAATTTTATTTTATTTATCTCTTCAATAAATTATGAAAAAATAATTAAATCTTAATCATATTGAGCTCGCTATATCTGCCCGAATTTTTTGAGCAGTAGCTATATAGCTGTCACGTTCGTCTGAATTCGCAGAACTTCCTGCAGTGTCTTCAGTTTGCTCAATCTCGTCAATAACGTCACTATTATATTCACACTTATAGTGTATGCAAATATTGTGCAACGCTACACAGGCATTTGTAATTTGTATTGCTTTCCTGGGCTCATAATGTAATTCCCTAGCACCAAGCAAACATCTCCATCTGCCTTTTAAAACGACGTTTGTTCGCTCTATTATATTTCAGCATTTGGAATGTACGTCATTAAATTTTTGTTCAACAGAGCCCAATATGACATTCCTATATGGCGTTAGCAGTAGCAGCCAAGGTTGTAGGGGATATCCAGCGTCTTCTACGAATTATTTCATAATTAAGTATTTAAATATGCATATATTTGATTACTTACCTAATAACCAAACTCGGAGTCCTCTTTCTAAAAAATTTTGCTCCATTACAATTTTGTAAGGACTCGTATTCCACACAAATGAATCGTGGCAGGCTCCTGGATGTGTGGCATCAACAAATCTAATCCTCATTCGGCTGTCACATATCTGCGGCCGAATTATCGCATACGTGATCGAATAAAACTGTACCTAAATTTTCTTTTTGGGATTACCGCACTCGTTATCGAACAAGTACCACCATAATTTGAGATTACAGCATACGATAACGAGTAAGTAATCTAATATCGACTGTTTAAAACTCAATCGTCGGCTCCACAGTGTTCGAAATGAATTTTTTCATTGTTAAAAGTGCATAACAGACCCATCAAATAGTCATTCCCAACTGTGTGCTGGAAGCCGCCACTGGCTAGAAGCGACAGCGTTGCTGCCAGCTGCAGCTTTGCAGGTAATGCTCTAGATAGATGCCCTTCAAAACTCAATTCACCAAGTAGAAAATTGAACGCCTCTTTTGAAAGTCTAAACCGCTTGATGAATCTTTAATACATACATATGTATGTATGCATGTTAATTATTATTAATTAATTCGGATGATGACTTTTACTTACGCAGCAGTCGGCAATGACAATGATCACTTTTGTCCCGCACTTGTTTTCTCATACAAACCGTATTAGACTCATCTTCAGACTCTGAAGACGATAAGCACAATAACATCAATGTTGTCATTATTACAGTATTCAATTTTAACTATATTTTAAGTTTTTACAAATAAGTATCGAAAATATTTATTTTTTGTGCTTCTTCTTTTCACAAACATATGCTACTTCTACCAAAACATATGTTTGTTCTATTACAAAGTTAACAAAATTCTTTTACATTATTTTAACAATTTCGATACGTGAGCTATCGCATGAAGGAATTAGTGCATTCGATATGTCACGAGATTCTATTCGATTCGAAAGCATACTCGATCACGTATGCGGTAATTCGGCCCCTGGAGAACTATTACATTTGTAACAAGAAGTAACATACATAGGTATAGCTTCCTTTCCGGTTGTAGTACAAGTGTTTGTTATCTTTTGGAGCTGCGATATTTATGTGTGTTCCATCAATACAACCGACAACACCTGGTATTCCAAATTTTCGGTAAAAACTTTGGGCCGTCGCTCTATTTTCTTCTTCTGTTTTATAAGTTATCCACTCACCACAAAGTTTTTCCTCAAAAACATCTAAAACTTGTGAGAGCACTTCACAGAAGGTTGATTGTGCCATTCCCACCTGTTAATCTCTGGCCACGCATTTCTGGTACCCGCCTTCTGCAAAGAACCGCAGGCAGGACCACAGTTTTATCATTGCTGTTATTCCAAATGTTTTCTTTGTGGATAGGTTTTCATCCAGCACTTGTAGGACATAAATAAATGCGGCTTTATTTAGCCTATAATGTTGAATAAATCTAAAAAACAAGTTATTTACAAACAAAATTTGTTTACAGATAATTAACTTACGATGTATCGGGTAACTCCAACGGATTAGATTCATCTCGTAAACGTCTACGAGCAATTCGGTGTTGTTGAGATTCTTCCTCTTGCAGTTCAATTAATGCTCCGGTTCTAAACATTTTATTTTAAGTTCAATTAAACAAATACTCACACTTTTTTTACTACACTGACGCTTGATATGTTTATTAATTACTCTTCTAACTTATTTTACATGCACTATGTAGTGATAGCACACACAAGAGTTCCCATGAAACTCACGATACCAATTTCCACTTCTTGGGAATTGAAAATTTTATGGGAACGAATATTTCCCATCTTATTAACGATGGGGGTGAATGTCTTCGTACTCTTTCATAATAACTATGTATATTTTCTTTAATTGAATAGGACCTTCACGGGCCACGGCCCTCTAGGCCCATACCTAGCTACGCCCATGCTTCCTTTGGTGCACACGTGTATTTCAACGAAGAGATGAAATTAATGGATCCGATGTGTCAAGAGCTCTATGAAATACATCTAAAAGATTATCAATGTGGCTAGTCTTACGTGCATGGTGCAGTCTGTCGCTTCTATATATTTTGTTTCGTGACTCAGCCTCATCCTCTCCGAAGTAACCAACAGGAAGTGCTGTATTCTGCATTATTTGCTTTGAGTGAACTATAACTTAATGTACTGTGGGAGCCATTGGCAACCAGGGGTACTTGCTTTGATATAATTAACCAGTTTGAAAGAAATACTCTTCAAATTTATCCAAATTTAGGGAAAATTGACAAGATAAACATATTAATATTATTCTCATTCGAAATATTAATTCGGTGTCTACTCCTAAAATTTTCGAAAATTTATCATATTCCGTAAATGCTCTATGCGACGTGTTGCCGTCATTTGTGGAACCACAACCACCTGCTTTCGGAACATCAACACGAAGACTTAGTTCTTTCCAAAACTCATTCTGAATATACTCTTTTCTTTTCTTAATTGCATTTTTATCTTCCTCCGATCTTATTTGCCATTTTTTTACTTCCATCTTGTATCCTAAAGGTAGTACAAACTCAAAAAATCTAATACAGGAGTGCAGTGGACTAATTCCGTACTTTAGATTTCCATCGATAGGATGAAATTTTATGCTGTTATAATCTGTGACTAAGAAAGTCAGTTTGGGTTGCATGGTATATTGGACATTTTTGATTTGATTTTGTATCGGTTAAAACATTCAAAACTTTTCCATTTGTAACAGTTAAAAACATTCTGAACGTTATTTCGATTATCTTACCAGCTTCGATTTCAGCACGTAAGTTTTAAAGCTCTTGAATTTGTTTATTTAAGTCAGCAGCTTCTCTTGTTATCACTTCCTTCGTTTCACTCGTGTACTGTAATTTTAAAGGCCGACAAAATCTTGTGGACTACGGAAAACAATTATTTCGACATATAGCTTCCTAATCGTGGATATTCTTGATGGACTTTCGATGATTTCTTTGAAAACAACTGCCAAATCTACTTGTCCTTGTTTTCGAGTTTACTATGAGTTGTGTTATGAGGTATGTTTTTGGGGCATGATTATTGGCTCTATTGTTTCTTGGGGGACACATTCAGCGTTTTGTATACGGCCGGAGACTCGGATAAACTCATCTTGCCCTAAAACCGGCGTGAGTCTATATATAAGGCTTTTACTAGACATTGGCTTATCATGTTTCAACAATGCTAACTCTTCACTGAAATCTTCTTGTTGGGCGATATGACACCATAATCTCTCTGCTTCATTCATTTTCTGAACTGTCAGGTGTGGACGGAAATTCAAAATAAATGCCAATGTAATATTGCCTTATTCTCCAGTAACCCACTGAAGCGAACGCCACCTCACTGGCATCCACAAAGACGTGCAAAAGACTCTTGCTGAGCAGTCACTAAAATATAGGTCATAGCACCTCGGGATTCTAATGATGCTAACGTTGTCGAGCCCTTTGTACCATTCGTACCAAATTTTGTATATTTCCTCCGGTATCGGGGAGTTCCACTCAGTATTATACCTCCACTGTTCTTGTAGCAAGGTTTTAGCTTTTATGGTCATATCCACCACAACGGTTTATGTTACAGCAGCTGCTAAATAACGGTATCAAAACCGTCCACGAAATCATCAACTTAGTGGCAGTCAACGATAGCTCTATACGCTCTGTGCTCCGTATACTCATGCTTTTCCTCGTTTAGTTTCAGTTGTGGCTTTTTCTGCAGACAATTTTCTAGCATAACTATTCGAGACGTATTCATTTAATTTTTCTTTATACCAATTGGGCAAGTAATAGTGCCTCTTCATTTTTGCCTCAACTCCTTGAAGACGTTTGAGTGCTACAGAAAAACTATTTCTGAATGTGTACTCGTCCTGTTTCCATAAAAGTCCAGTTTCACATTGGGAGCCGTTTTTTACCGTTGTTTTTCTCAAAATTTCTTCAACTCTTTTATCATCATCAGATATTATTTGTTCAACAGCTTTCATACCAAAACTTTCCAATTTAAAATATTCTGAAACCCGTTGTAGAATGTCCTCGATTGCGTTGTAATCAACTACACATACTGTGGCTTCTGAAGTTTCTTCATTCGGTGCAAGAAGAATATTTCCTAAGGCGAACAAGACTCGTATGTGGCAAGCCAATTAACAACTTAAGGGAAGCTTCGAAATAATCGTCGATTGAAATGTCATTCAAAATGGGAAACTTTTGTTTGAATTTGTTAAAATTCAAACTCTGCGGTGGCAATCGCAAATTTTTTGTCATTCCAATATTTTTCATAAAAAATCTGCATTCGCCTATCCCTACACTACTTATTTCCACATTCACCTCAAACGACGTTTCATTAAAGGTTTTACCTCCGATCCACCCAAGAGATAAATTACTTTTTGGCCATGCAGTCCAAGCTCATTCGCAACATTCTCCTTTAATAATGTTATTTTCGAACCATCATCAATAAATGCCATAACATTAACACCCATTTGGCCCCTTCAACTGTACTGGCAAAAACTTGAAAAGCGTTTCTTTATGGTATTTCCCTGTTAGTACTATTTTTTACAACTATAGGCAAAGTGCCATCACTATCATTTTGACAATGGGAAACATTATTGTTATTAATTATATTTTTTCTTCATGCAACAAACGATTGTGATATTTCGCAACCTAAACAAAGACGGTTGTCTTTAGCAAAATTCCTTCGCTCGGGTATAGAAAGATTTCTGTACTTAGTACACTGATGTTTTTGCTTACATAATAAACAATTTGGCTGAGTAAACAATTTGGCGATTTCTGTGGCCAAAGAAATATAAGTCGCAACCTCATGCAGCCACATTCTAAAACCCCCTACACTTAGGTACTGCTTTAATTGTTTAAAGAATATTTTATCCATTCGCGCTTTGCTAGAGGCAGTTTGTTGACTAGTTCGTCCAATAAAGTTGGATTGCACAAATGTGGTGCTGCATCAGCATTTTCCAGGAAAATAGTAAGGATTGCTACCGTAGAGCTGATGTCTACAATTTCATTAATTCTGTGGCCAGAAATTGTTGGAAAGGCACGAACTTTTGAGATTTGACTTCTTATCATTGTTTGCGATCGACCATAGAGAAACTCCAGTGTAGTCATTATTTGATTTACATTTTCCGGATGTATTAAATAGGCTTGAACTTTAGCTTTGGCGTCTCCCTTCAATGTCTTTTGTAAACTGGACAAATTCTCGAAATTTGTGTAATTGTAGTTTGCTGTTGTTTTTCTGTAGCATAGGTAAAACATTGGCCACTTTTCTGGCTGTCCGCCAAATTCCGGTAGATCTTTTAATTTTCTTAAAGTACGATCTTCATAAAAAGGTGGTAGATTCATTTGCTGATGCGGATGGAATTGACGATGAATTAGGTTGTTGCGTTGGTCGAAAAGGCATGTGGTTTTGTGTAGACGTTAAATTCCCGTGAGGTTGTACATTCTGAGACACAAGATGGATGTGGTGCGTATTACTGAACGCATTGTGTTGGCATATACGCATTCGAATATCGGGGCAAGTTCATATTCGGACTAAATCTACTAGATAAGGAATTTTCAATACTTATCTATTGTTTCGGCAGTTGGCATGGTGGCATTTGGGTTTCGTCCGGCAGTTGGTTGTTGGCAGTTGCTCAAAGGCTGAACGTTGCATCTGATTTAAATTCTCATTGGCTTTATGGCTATACGCGGCTTCAGTTGGTGGTGATGACAAATTTACACTTTCCAAAAGTGCACTAAGTGACTTCTTCAGGCTACGGATTTCATATTTTAAATCCAGAACAGAGGTTTCTTCGATGACTGTTTTTTCATCCTCGTTGGCAAAACTTTTAAGCATTGTTTTTCCTCCGTCAGACATTTTCTTTATACGATCACTGCGACGGATCATCGAATTCTCAGAATTTTAGTTGGATTCCAGTAAAATAAAAAAATGTTGCGGCAGCAACGTGATTCGGATTTTTGTTTTCTGAAGCAATAATAAAACGCAACGAGCTTCGAATTTACGGTTGGTTTTATTACCTAAGAGGTTTAATCGTTAACAACTTAAAAAAACGCATATAAATTTATTACAAAAAAAGGAATCCTGCTTTACTCTACGGCTTCTTCTCTGAAAATGACAGTCAGTTGGCATTTTACAGTCAAGAATTCGGTTTCGTCGTGCCGTTTCAAGACTGAATATACCCTGCTTAGCTAAATACTTAAACAACGGTAATAATGTAAAATAATTATCAAAGTATAACCTATAGTTTTGGTATCTTGGCATGATTCTCGAAATTCTGATGACTACGTTTGATGATGCCCCTAAATTTGGTTCGTTGTTAAAAATAAAATTTTCAGCTCCTGTTTAAGGTGCAATTTTATAAGCAAGTCCTCAAACCCCACCAAGAACATATGTTTTATCTCCCCATTTGTGTGGTTTTTGGGATTATACCTTTTCAAACTATTTCTTAGTGGAGCAAATTTGCTCATCAACACAGAGACATTGCTCTTTTGATTGAAAGTTGGGGTCAATAATTATTGACCGGTATTAAATCTAATTTTGTTGGGAGAGTTAACTGGCTCTCTGTAAGGTGCTAGCAGCCATGGTTGTAAAGGATACCCCTTATCACCTGCCACAATTTTAAAAATTTGCTTACACAACTTTTTTGCTGAGATTTTTTTAATTTACTTACCCAAAACGAGGCAATATCGTCTATTGCTATGTTTTGATTGAAGGAATGTTTTTGCAGCGTTCATTTTCCAAATTTGGGAATCATGGCAACTTCCAGGATATTGTGAGGACACGTACTGTATTTTCTGTTCGTGATCACATATCTGTAATTACACAATTATATATACATACATATATTTATGTACAAGTCAAGTCAATAAAGATGTACTTACAATCATAACATTAATGCTGTGGTATCCCTTACGATTAAACAAAAGGTGTTTATTGCAATTGGGAGCAATAATTTTAACTTGGGTACCATCGAAAGCCATTACAACATTTGGGATACTACATTTCTCATAGAAAGTCATTTTAGCTATTCTTTCCTCCTCTGCACTCTTGCACATGGATATCCTTTTGCTGCACAACAAATGTTCTAATTTGCTCAAGAATTCATCCAGCACTATGAAAAACGTTGATTGGGCGATGTTCATATTAAAATCCTTACCTACACTATGCTGATAGCTCTCTCTGAAAAGAATCTCAAACAAGCACAAAGTTTATCTTTGGCTGAAAGAGCTCCTTGCCGACCCCTTCCTGTGCATGCAGATTCTATCTCACACAAAATATATTTAAACGCTTCCTTGTTTAAGCGAAATTTTTTTGAAGCTGTAAAATTAAGCATTTAGCAGGATGCCGGTTTACATTTGTTTGTTTCAACTTACTCTCTATCGTTCATCTGCAACACATCTCCCGATTTATAGCGTAAAACTCTTCTTTCCAATCGCATGTCATAAGAATCACTGTCACTACTATCCTCAAATAAAGCAATTGTATCGATATTTTATTTATTAAAAAAGATTTAACACACGCGTCTAAAATCACATCTAAAACTTGTTAATTTTTTTTTTGCATCAGCTGACACAACATCGGCTCATAATCACTTAAAACAGGAATGTTAAATTAAATTTGCCTAAAGAGAATACCGCAGGAATGAATAATTGCAATTTCCATATCGATCGATATTTCTTTCCGTCAAATTTTCCTTTCCGCGTGGAATCAATAATACCACCCATTGATGACTTATTTATTGATTCTTTATTTTGCATGAAAATTAACATTCCGATTCATATTACAGCTATTTTTACACAGAAAATATGAGATTTTATATGTTATCTATGCATGGAAACAAAATTTAGAACATTTTCAATTATTGTCACTATCCATCCTCGTTGAAGTTGACGCTTGTGGTTCTGAACAGCACACTGCGATATCCGCACGCATCGAGATCACGGATGACCACACTAACCCTGTCCCCGCCTTTTCCTGAACAGCTCGCGGGCAAACTCGCCCTTGTCCGCCCGTCCCCCAATGCACCACCAAAATCCCATCCCGCCCCAATGCGGGAAATCCCCATAGCGCCCAAGTTCCTAATGTCCGAGTAAATTCGGCACTCCGTCAGCACGTGTCTCCAGTCCTCAGGCCCTTCTCCACACCCACAGTCTGGAGTACCCGACAGGCCCCTCCCATGCAAAAATGCATTGAGAGAGCCGTGCCCCGTAAGCAAAATCCCCAGGCAAAGGCCGAAGCCGAAGTCGGGGCGTTCACGCACAAAGTCAGCGTTACGTATGAATTCATACGTCACCCTGCCGTTCCAACTACTCGCCCATCTCGACTTCCAAATAGAAACAAGATGCTCGTCTAAGAGTATCTACATTCTCCTAACGTCCACGTCCACCAGATCATCCGCAGAAAGCCAGTCATGCGAGGAAAGTGGTAGTCCACGCTTGACCTTGAAGGCAATAGCTCCCCGCATCACCTCCAAACAATATATTTTGAGCAAAATATGTTGAGGCAAATAAAAGTCTATAATCATTGGCCTTCCTTAGATTGTACGGCTGGACATTTGCTACGTTGACCAAATGTTTACCTATGTACTGCGGCAGCATTCCTTTTTGTATTTTAAATATGAATATGAGCGCATTCATCACCAGACTCTGATTAATTGAAAGCCATTGTAGCGTTGCTAGCATATCTCTTATATGTGTCCCCCTGTTGCATCTTAGAATACATCGCATTCCTTTATTTTGGAGCTTTTGGAGCCTTTCTTTCATTTGTTGATTGCCCAAGAATAACAATGTTGAATAGTATTCGAAGTGAGGTTTAATTGTCGTATTATAAATATTTATGGCGGTATATGTTGAGATATTGTATCGAATTCTTCTTAAAAAAGCGATTTTTTTAGCAACCTTTTTACATACGTACTCAAAGTGAGGTATAAAACTTAGCTTTTTATCCACAATTATTCCCAAATATTTGAATTCGTCAACTTTTTCTATTTCAGTATTTTCAATGCGAACGATTTCGGATGTATTTCCGTTTATTATCATCGTTTTTTGTTTTGTTTGTATTTAACTTTATTTTATTCATTTTTCAATATTTATTAAAACTTCGTTCAAGTTTCGTACACATTCCTCAGGATTTTCCTCACAGTTATATGTATATCAATGTATAATCAGCAAACATACATACCTTGCAATTTCTAACTACGTTTTGCAGGTCGTTCATATAAATTAAAAACAGGAGAGTTCCCAACACAGCTCCTTGTGGGACTCCTGTATTAATTGTCATTGGAGACGAAACATAACTTCCACATTTTGTTCTTTGAGTTTGATTGCTCAAGTATCTTTTGAACCAAAGAATTTCTTTTCTTCTTACGCCATATTTCTGTAATTTTTCTATTAAAATGTCTCTGTCGACAATTTCAAAAGCTTTTTTAGGTCTAGAAAGACTGCTGATATACATTTTTTTCCTACTTCTGTTTTCCATTCCGATATTACAAAGTTTAGTAGAGATTCACAGTTATGTTTTTTTCTAAAGCCGGATTGCGTTCAATATAACAAGTTGTTGATCTCAAAGTATTTACTTAATTGATTATAGACTACTTTTTAGTAGTTGCTTAGCACAGGTAACATGTTAACAGGTCGTATTTCGTTCGGTGCTTTTGTATTTGGATCCCTTTTGATTGGAACGATGTAAGCTTTTCTTTAAGGATATGTGGAAAAGTACCTGTTTGAAGCGATTTAATTACTAAATGGTGCAATGACTGTCCTATTAAATCAAAGTTAATAAGTAGTGTGCGGATTGTGAGAAAATGGTGATCCTTTTTATTGTTCATAGTTTTCATAATAGTTTTAAGCTCTGATATATTAATTACATTATATTCAAAATGCATCTGTTGATTGATTTGGATATTATTTTCGTCTTTGACATAAGGAATACTTGCTGCGATTTCTTTTACACTTTGTATAAAAAATGTGTTTAGTTTTCGTGCTATTTGCAACTCATCAGTTACAATTTTGTTATTTATTTTAATTTCATTGATTTGTGAGTTCACTTTCTTTAATACGAGTTCTTTTACAGCTTTCCACATATCCATACAGCTAGACTATGTAAATAAATTTTATTTTGCTTCATTGTTCTTAAATTATTATTAAACCAGGGGCCAAATCGTCGTATTCGTGATCGAATGATTCCGATCCAAATTTTGCTTTTTGGGATCGTCCCATACGATATCGAATAACATGTATCGAAATTTGGGATCATGGCATTCGATAACGAGTTGTCAATCGAGTGCCTTCTCTAGAAAAGTCATTCGATAGCCTTACCACTATCGTAAACAAACTATTTATAAATACAAATAAAATTTTCATTGTGCCTTCTAGTATTTATTTTATAATAAAAAAACAGAAAATGTGAGTACATAAACATAAATATATTTAATTTTTAATAATAATTATAGTAAAATATGGCGTTTTTGTTAAGGACTAATTTGAATAAAATAAACGGCAAGCAAAAAGAAGTAATGGCACAATATATGGCTGAGCACCCGGGTTTGGCAAAAAATGTAATTCCAAACTAAGTATTATACAGTATTTTATTATGTAAACACTTTTACTAACCTCCTGGAATCCTATATTTTTCCATAAATGCGTTCATGCACTTATATGAGTTTTGCGTCTCAAACCTTATAAATGTTGGACATATCTTTGCTTCCAGTTCATTAATACATTGGTTGACATATTTACACACTGTGCTTTGGCACATGCCTACCAAATAATCATTCCCAACGATGTGCTGGAAGCTTCCACCGCCTAAGAGTGAAAGAGTAGCTGCTAACTGCAGTTTTGGTGGAACTGCTGCTGACATGCCGCTGGTTAAGTCCAGTTGAGATAAGACAAAGGCATCCTTTGTTAACCTAAATCGATTTTGAAACCTAAAAGTATTCAGACATGTACAATGTTAATAATAACATAAGTACATAGGTGATATATTTATTCAATATATATATTGTATGTATGTATACTCACAAATGATTAATTTATTACTTACAATGCATCGGTCAGTTACAGACGATCGCTTTTGCTCCGTATTTGTCTTTGAGTGCGTCTGACAGTTTCATCATCTTCTTCTTCAGATGAAGACAAATAAAATAAAAAACAGTGAGTCCATTTTCTACAGAATATAAAATTTAAAATCTAAAATGTATTGCAGTTTTGAGAATTTAACATTTGCTTACCTCTATTTTAAAGCACTTTTTGTTATTTCTTTGTTTACATTTCTAACAGCCATATTTTTTTGTTCTACTACAAAAACAAACAAATCTGTTACAATTCTAAACAAAATTCGATTCGAACGCTATCGAATGCCGCGATCCGGTTACTCGATACGAAACGAAATTTCATTCGATACGCTACCTTGCTCGATCACGAATACGACGATTTGGCCCCAGGAAGAGATTTTGTTATTATTCCTCAATCTTTTTTCGACTACCATTGAACTTAACGTGTTGCTTATTTCATTCACTAGTACGTTTGTAAAATCATTAATTGGAATGTTTGGCGTTAAGTTATTGATCTCCCCAATCATTATAGAATTTCTAAAAGTCGTGTTATTGTAATGTAACGTTCTAATTTTCTTTGTTGACACTTGTTTTGTAGTATCTCTTCTAAGTATATTAATGTCTAACGTTTCATGATCACTGATCTTCGTTTTTCCGTTTATATTTACAACAATATTTTCCATATTAGAAACGACATAATCAATTAGTGACGATGTGTTGTACGATATACGTGTAGGATATGTTACCATTTGAGTAAAGTAATTGTCTCGTATTATTTCTTCTAATTTCTTCTTATATAAACTAGTTCCCAGCTGTAATGTGTTAAATTAAAGAATGTCGTGGAGTTTTTGTCACTTGCGACCGGTCACGTCGCAAGTGCTCTTTATTTACTTGAGTTCTGATTAAGCCTGACTGTACAATTAATTCTTATATTCTAAAGACCTAAAAGTACACTAATACTAACACAGTTGAATACTTATGAATATGATACTTATAAATAAACATTAAGATGGGAATGAACTAGTCAGCACATTTACAGTATGTGTAAATGAGCCACTCAGCATATTCCCAGTGTGTGTGGACAATGTTGCTACAACAAAGTATGTAGCTCGTGTTACATACAGACGGTATGGCAACTACGACTTGTCAAACACACTACACAGCCAATCAATGTTGAAGTCTGCAGTAATCAAATAATTTTTATTTTCGGCAATAGCTTCCATTTCCTCCTTAAAGAAATCAATAAAATGTTGCTCAGGCGAGCTCTGTTTATTAGGTGATCTCTAGACCCCGGCTAAATATAGTAAAATATTCTCATATTTGATTTAAATTTTAAGCCACCAAATTTCTTTTTCAATCGATTTGCAGTCAATTGTTTTAACGTTCCATTTCTCATTCACATAAATGCATACTCCTCCTGTGTGCTTATAGATGTACTATCACAACGAAATATACATATTAAAGTTTTTCGAAGAGATTTCACTATTGTCAATATCCTCTATCAGATGTGTTTCCGTGATACATATAAAATCAACTTGATGTTCATAACAGAGAACTTCTAATTCTTTGATATTTTTTATTAGACCTCCAATATTGAGGCATATACCTTTAAAATTTTTTTCTTGCTAATATGCAATCTTTTCAGATTCAATTTTGTTTTTCTTATTAATATGGGACATTCTGTGTTTCTGCAGTCATGGTTAGTATCAATCAGGGCTGCCAGGTTTGGGGTTTTGACCCCAAATTAGGGGTTTTTTGTTTCTGAAAGGGACAAAACTTTTCATTTGGGGTTTGGGGATATAAAACAAAATAGGATATTTTGGGGAATTTTAGAACAACATGCTCATATAATATTCGTTAAATTAATAATTTTTTTTTCTTATCTATTTATTATTGTTTGTTTCATCAGTAATATCTTAAAACCACATACTTGTTTCCGTACCCTGAATTTTCAGCAACAGCTGAAAATTATCACATTGCAAGGATGATTTACATTGAAATGAAAGACGATAGCAATCGAATGTTCCTTATTTTCATTAATCCAATTATTAACGACATAAATCGTTTAAATCTAGGTTTTCAGTGCGACACAATTGATGCTGGAAGTTTGTATGACAAAATGTACATGACTGTTCTAGTATTATGTTCCAAAATATTTAAGCCATCGGTTTTTAACCAAATAAAAGTTTTGAAAAATATTTACAATATATTGGATATATTGAACGTTCCAGATCTCTGCTTCCCTTAAATGCAGTAGATTTCGGAACAGAGTTTGAAGCTGATTTGTCAAATTGTTGCCTAGGAAGTGAAGAGATTTTAGTATTAAAAAAAATTGTTTGCAGTATTTAAAAAAACATTGAAAAAATGTTTGTTGTGGCATTTTGTGCATTTTGCAAGAAAACTAATTGTTTCTAACAATTAGTCGGGATATTCTCCCGAATAATAAATTTCAATATTAAGTATTTAAAAAAACTTTTGTTTGAAATAGTATATCGCTTACCTGAAAATCGTTGCATTTTTAAAAAATATAAGTACTTCAGCAGCCAAAAATGTATTAATACAACATCGTAGCCAAAATTTTCTACAATCAAATACGTTTTGCTTAAATTCATGGACGCAACTATTTCCTTAGATGTTTACGAGACTCATTGGAATAAGCTCCCTTTTACCGAATGGAATTATTATTTTAAAAATAATATTCCCCTTAATTTAGTGGAATTTTGGTCAAAAGTTTACAACTTCCAAGATGCTGCTGGTAAAAGACACTACAAAGAATTGGCTCAGGCTGTGCTTTATATGCTTTTGATACCAACAAGCAATGCATGTGTGGAGCGCGTATTTTCAATAAGAAAGTTCACAAAAATAAAACTTCTAAATAGTATGCAGTATGAGCTTTTGGAGGCATTACTGAGAGTACAAGTTCATTTAAATATCAACCAAATCTGTTGTAAACAGTTCAAACCAACAAAGGATATGCTAAGCAATTTTAATGCAGAGAATATGTATAATAGAAACATTCACAAGATGGCGATTCAGACGTTTTTGATGTAAAATGTGTACATACATGTTGAACATGTCTATATACATATGTGCATACATATGAATATACATACATATGCACTTTCTTATGATCTCTTCTAGTATAAACCTAATTAAAATAATTTTTTACAATAGTGTATATTTTACAGGGCTTTCTTTTGGGGATTTTTCAATTTTATCAGGGGTTTTCCGGGGAAATATTTTTTCAAATTTGGGGATAATGAAAAAAAGTACCTGGCAGCCCTGGTATCAATATACGTTAACTTCAATCTGTCTTTTGTTTTTTCAGAGTTTATACACTTGACTATATCATTTTGACAGTCTTTATAAGTGTAGCCAACTTCACTACATTTTGTGCAAATTTGCTCTTCATTTTTGCAATGTCTAGATGTGTGGTTGAATCCCCAGCATTTAAAACATCTTAATACGCTACTACAACTCTGATAAACTGAACATCTGTCCCACTCTATGTTAATACGCCTATTATTCATAATCTGGCTAAATCCATCACCATTAGTTTCAATTATAGCCAGGGACCGAAAATAACAGTTATTTTTAAAATTTAAAATCAAAAAGTCAGGTGGATATAATTTGTCTATCAGATATTTGAATACAGCATATTGATGCTGTTACGTTAAGGAATAATTAACTTAAAAGACTTTAATTTTTTTGATAACAGTCAAAAAGTCACTTTATAATAATTATTTTTTGACCGACATTTTTTTGGTCAAAAATAAAAGTTAAAATTTGACTTTTGTTTTTTAAGTCAAAAATAAAAGTTAAAATTTGACTTATGTTCCTATTGAAAGCAGATGTTAAAAAAGTTAAATAAAATTTTAATTAAATATTAACACAGTTTTTATTTTTAGAATAAGTACATGTTGTATTTGTATTAAAACAAAAAGAAAAAAATTATAATAGAGTACGTATGTATACAAAAACGTTTATTAGCTAGAAAGTTAAGGAGTTGGTGTTTTGCATATTTTGCTCTGAAAATACAAATTACATTTAATTTCCTTTATTTCAATATTAAATTGTTCACTCTTTCATTGCAATGACTCAGAATTCAATTTCACCATTAATATAGCTGCCAAGTTCTGTTCAAACAAATTGTAGCGCAAGTCGCTGAGAACAATCTTAAGTGCTGAAAACGCGCGTTCTGCACTAACTTGTATCGCAGGTACTTGATGAATAATACATTCCAAGTCCTTTAGACGGGGATATAAAAATTTTTTGTTTTCGAAATATTTCATAAGGTCGACATCAACGTCAATACGCGTCTCCTTGTATGAGTCAATTTCCATGAATGCTTTGCGAACGAAATCTTTGGAACATCCATCGTCTTCATCGGACGACGCATCTGATAGCTCCATGCCTAAGAGTCCAATTCGTAATTTTGAAGAGCTGCTTTGATTTGTTGCCTCATAAAATGGGAATGACTCACAATTGGATGTTGTTGGTAGTGGATTAAGACAAGTCTAGTGTATACAAAAAATAAGAAATAAATAAAAATTTTCTTGTGTATTACTAAATCTCAACTTTCAAAATTTAGTATAGTTACCTTTTCATTATTTTGGATTTGTAGGATGATGTTTTTTAAATGTTTTTTTGCGCGTCCAATTTTTTCTTTCGACAAAACTCTTCTAAATCTTGGATCCAGAAATAAAGCTGAATACATGGTATCATTTTCCATCAATTGTGACTGCCTTGACTTGATGCATTCAACGAGAATTTCAGTCGTTTTAGATTCCAACTCAATAATCATCTCCAGCCATGCTTTATAAAAGTCTCCCAACAGCAATTGACTTCTTTGCAAACTTAAAGTTAAGATGTGCACAGGAGTAAGAACAGATATGATAGTCTCTATTTCCATCCATTCCTCAGAATTCAGTTGTTGGATACAGCTTCGCAAAAATCTTTCAATTTTAAGACACTCTTTAACGTTGTAAAAGTTGAGCTCCAACGTGTTGGGACGTCCAATTTAGGTTTCGGAAATTTTAAGTTCTTAATTGTGAAGCTGAAATATATAAAGTAAGATTAATATTTCGCGATTGAGAGTTATAGTTTACCGAAATGAAGCAGTTCTTAACAGCTTAGATAATTCTCGAGCTTTTCCAATCAAGTTTTGATTTTGGTTAGATAAGAAGTCTTTCACAGACAATTGAAGTGTGTGGGCAGCGCATTTTATTGACACAACATTCTCGTACACAATTCCTTTTTTCCGCATTGCTATACGTACTTTCGTCATCTTGACTGTCTTCACTCTCATTTTGCGACAGTAATTCCACACGTAATTGAATATGTTTGCTTAATGTTGATCTGGTAGTTTTTAAGTATAATCTCAATTTCTGCCTGCAGGTTTTGAGCAGTATGCATTTTCTTTAGTTCAACCATAGCCAAAGTGTAAATTACGATCTTCTTATTTACTATTAATTGAACATTCACTCCCAATATAGATTGATCATTTCGTGTGGCTGTGTCCAACTTCAGACTAACAATTTTTCCTTTTAAGTTATTAATTTTGCACTGTTTTATTTGATCACATTTCTCGGTAATAATAAACCATAGCATTTCTTGAAGTTATTGGTTCCATTTTCAAACAAAAAAAAAATTCAAAAAATTTCAGAGGCCGTGCTTCGGTGGTGATCATATCAATGCAAGCATCTACGACCTCCTTTCTGGACATTTCCACTGTAAATTTAATGCGATAATCATCATTACTTAGATCCTTGTTTGAAAGTTTGCTCAATTTTTCGTAGTCCGTATACATGTCTGCATGGCAGTTTTGCAATTGTCTTTTTAAATTGGTTAAGCTTCCAGCATTGATGACTTTCTTACATATTTTACACATAGTTTCTTCACCACTCTCAATGTAATATTCGCGGATTAAAATATTCCGTTTACGACCCATGTTTCACTTATTTATCAATAAAAATTAATTAATGAGTTAAAAAATCACGTTGTCAAATATTTGTCAACTGCAAATTCAAAGAAGAGTTGATAATAATGATATAACAATTATGCTGTGCTATCACAGTAGAAATATTATAGTAGAAATAACCAAAACAACAACACTGATTGTCATCGGTCTTATTTTTCTTATATTTCCATTACATTGTTATTATTATGGCATAGTCAATTTTTTTTCTGACTTAAAAAATAAAAGTCAAATTTTAACTTTTATTTTTGACCGAAAAAATAAAAGTCAGGTTTTAACTTTTATTTTTGATTTAAAAAATAAAAGTCAAATTTTAACTTTTATTTTTGACCGAAAAAATAAGTCAAATTTTAACCTTTATTTCTGACCGAAAGAATAAAAGTCAAAAAATAACTATTATATTCTGACTTTTTTGAAAAAAATCGTAACTGTTACGGTCCCTGATTTTAGCATTAAATATGTTTGGGTTTTTGAACGACTTACAAACTGTAACGCACTCTATGTATTCATATTGGACATTATTTTGTTTCCTTATAGCTTTAACAATAGTATCTTTATCTAATTCTTCACTCATTCCTGTAATTAATAATTTCGGATTTCTAATTTTTGGAGCTCGAACCTCGTAATCATTTCCCATTTTTTCTTTAATTTCATTTGTTAAGATACTTCGATCTATTTCATTTTGACAACTAATCGCCACAACTCCTTTATTTCTCTCAATAATTTTCTTCACTTGCATATTCAGATTTGAAGGTTTAATTTTCTCTTTTACTTCTTTCTCGGTCACATCACTATTTTGTTTGTTTTTTGGTTTCAATATAACGGGCATATTATTCGTTGATTTACATAAGTTTGCTTGCATACGTTTCTTCACTAGCAGTAGTTGTTGCTGGTTGTTTTTTTTAATTCGTTTACAATGTTTACAATATCTGTTTTTGCATTCTTCACTTGTTGTTCTACAAATTTGTTGCTTTTGTTCATTACTTCTGCCATTCTATTTTCGTTTTCTTTTATTAAATTAAATAATTTTTTATAGTTTTCATTTGTTAATTTAATAAAATTAATGCATCCGTCGCATACATACTTTATGTTGGGGTCTTTAAAGAGTGCATCACTTTCATATTTTGAGAGGCCAATGCATTTGATGTGATAAATTTTCCCACAGTATCCACCACAGCATATTTCAGCATCCCGACAAGCTTTATTGCATTTTCCACAGTTCCTATCCATGACTCCTTTGGAACCCTATGGACAAAAAAAAAATAATAGTTTTTTCCTTTTTTTAATTTAGCTTTTTTCCCCTATTGTCCCGCACAAAACGTGTCCATTCGTCCTCTTTAACCCTAACAATCAAGTATTTGTATAAACGCAGGCCAGCCAGATAGTTAGGTCTACACTGAGCTAGATCATGAGCGTTGCAGCGCCTTGCCCTCTGGAGTAACCTCCTGAGACGCCTGGCACTACTCCGCATAACATCCAACTCATTGGTCCACCACCTGACCCCACTTGGCCGGACACCATTGTGCCGACCAAGTAGTGCATCATTAACCATGCTTATCTAAAGACATTGCCCTAAAGTCAGCCATTGGCAGCACCCGAGCAGCTCCCCGAAAACAGTCCGCATAGTTGTCCCATTCCACCCCACGAAGCCGCCATCTACAATGCGGCACAGATACCACCGCACGACGCCTGCGCCTACCCTCCCTCCTAGTGCCCTCTGTTCCACGTTCACCAGAAGAAGTAGTCCTGACGACAGGCTTATCGAGAGCAGCAGCATCAGACACCACATTGGCCACAGCACCCTTCCTCCGCTGTATCGGCGTACCCGGCTTGAAACGCTTGCCTTCACCTCGGTCTCGCTGTCCCAGTGCTTCGTCAAGCTCCTTCCAGGCGGGGACGGCGGCACCAGCATCGCTAGATTCGGCCCTCGATTCCATTTTGTCCTTGGAGGACTTGCGCTTACTGGCAATGCAAAAAATACCTACCTTTCAATACAGCAAACAGCAAACTCTCCAAATTATATCCCCAGGAAGAGGATAAAGCGATAGTCCACGATATTAGCACGGACATACACCCTATTAAGCACCGGAGTTTTACCTTCAAATTTGTGACACCTTGCAGCGAAGTCTCAAAAACAAAAGCACACTTTACTAAATACAAAACACACACACGCACTGTGTGTTAATTTTTAATGTTACTATTTTGTCGTCCAGGAAGCAGAATATAATCAGATTATATTTCTGGCATCCGTCAACCGATCTTCAAAAATTTTATATCTCTGGAATCCTCGGATTCCCAGCTACCACACTATACAAAATATTTATTAATTTTACCAAATCACTACCGTAAATACTTGCGTAAACTTTCTATTATAAAAATAAGTCCGTTCACAACGAGTTACACAGCAATCGGTATCTAACTCCAGTTTCTCTGCTAATATTTTTAGTTTCTTTTGCTTTCTTTTGCTTGAGGATGAGTCGCAATTTATGCGCCAACTTATATATTCCTGGACTGATAGCATCATCAAAATTTTCAATATCTGCCGCATTGTCCACTTCTTTTTCACTTTCATCTTCGTAGTCCACATCATCAACAGCAGCTATGCAAACGCATGTAACTTCACCCACAGATATGGGCACCCTGTAATATGTTCTTGTGTATGGCTTTGTGGTGGCCCATAAAATGTACCAGCCTGCCAAATGCTTTTTCAGCGTTGGTCAGGGATGTACGAGTATATGTAACCATATGTTTCCTTGGGTTTGTTCCTGTAATTCTTTCAGGGATTTTTGCATGACACTCGTTTGCAAATATATTTAGTAGGCGGCACGCTCGGTAGTATTGTTTGCTCCAGCTTGAAGTGGTTAGCCTGCTTAAAATTTATTTGTTATGAACAATTATCTCTGCTTTTGCTCTACGAGAATAGATTATGATAATTTCAACTACTTCTATGCTCAGGGGACAGCAAGACGCTTACAGAGCAATTCTTAGGAATCATAAGAAATGTTTTCAAACATTTTTCATGTATCTTTGTCAATGTTATTTTCATATAATTATTTCCTTATTATGTAAGTTTTCGATAGTCAGCCTCTCGATTTCAACAGGTTTTTTCTGTTAAATATTTGGACAATAATTAAAGTGGCCTTTACTAGTTGCGTTCATCTCATAATACAAAACTTGTCTGAAAGTAATTTGTTCTTTTAAGTATATGTAAAGTTTTTGGATGTCGTTCTTTAGAGGAAAGAATACTTGTTTCACTCTCTTTTTGTTGGTTTGTTCTTCAACCTCTTTTTTCATTAATTTATGGAATCTCCTCTTCCCACAGCATAAGAAAGTTTTCCACGTCTGCTTTAAAATTTTCTTGTGCATCTTTAATCAGTTCGCCACTTTGTCTTTTGCCACACTTTTTCAATAAGGAAGTTAAATTATAGATGGTGTTACGAATTCCATTTAATACTTGTTCCAGTTAAAATCACTTCTTGTGATTTTAATACATTTGCTTCATAAATATATCTTTTAATTCTTTTACCGAAGAATCCAGCTTTTTCATTCCAATTATGAACATATCAAGTAATTTTAAATTATCTCGATTCCTATCATGTTCCCGAATTTAACTACAAGTTCATCATATCGAATTATTTTTATTATTATGTGAATGAATGAATGATTTATTATTAGTATTAACAATACTTTTCAGATGCATACAATAATTAAAATTTGGTATTAACTCTGCTTTAGCTCAAATATAAATTACATTTTACAAAAAGGGAGATTTGATTTTTAAATACATACTTACATTTTGATTACTTTATTATTTTTAACAAAAATTGGTTATGGTTTATAAAATTGAAATCCTTTGTAAAAAGATTTCGTTGTATTGCAGCCGAATGCACTCTTTTAATTGTAAAGGTGTTCATATTTCTTAACTTATGGTTGTGCTTCTCTGACATACTATTTGTTCCATTAAATATTCCGGTACTTCTCCACGTACCAGTTATTATATAAAATTTTATTTAAGTATTGAGCGGAAGCCTCTGTTTTATATTTAGCCATTTGAATGATTCAAGCATAAAGTTGATTGATGTGTAGTTGCATTTTAACCCTCTACTGCATGAACATGTTTATAATATAAAAAACACCGTAAATATACATATGTTATTAACGACAATTTAATACGTACGTAACAAAAATTACAAAATTCATTGGATAGTTTGGAAGAAAAAAAAAATTAGCCATATATGGTCTTATATGCATTAGAGTTATTTTTGGGAAAACAATTATTCGGTGTGGAAACTTGTAAAACAATTTCAGTTTGAATAAACCAAGTTTCAGGACAAGAACTCCGAAACTGTGGTAATTTTATTGAAACTTGGGATGAATTACTCGTGCTTGGATTATTATGTGAAGAAAAGTTAGGAGTTGGAACAGATTGTGCATCTTGAAGCTCGTTATTATTTTCATTGGTATTTGTATTAGTGTCGTGTTGTGTCATTGAGCGTGTGTTAACCATTATGAAATTATTAAGTTACTGGTAAAGGATTTACAAATCGAAATTAACGACAATTGGTGTATAAATGTAGTATAATTTGCAAAACTTACTTATAAATTGCCTTAATAAAAATATTAATATATATGTAAATACCAATACATGCGGGGATATTCCAAGACTTCTTAATATAGTAGAATGTTGATTTCACAGAAAAGTTCTAGATTTCTTCTGGTTGAATTTCAATAAAGTTGATATTTTTGATTATATTTCTTGATGATGCTTTGCATTGATGTTTTTTTTACGAATTTTTAATGATTAAAATAAAATAACTTGATCCAAAACCGTTGGATGTTTTTGGTATTGATTGATGTTATTTATCTTCAGATTTTCAAATAGCAATTATGAATAATGCAGCTTATTATGTTGGTTTCTTGAAAGATCAATTTAATTTATTTGTTGTCTCAAGTTCGGATTTATTTGTATGCAGGATCGCCAATGTAGTTGTTTAATCAATTAAAATACTTATTTAAAAATTAAAACAACTATCTTTATTAAATTTATAATTATTAAAATGAACAATACTAATCAAAATTATATATCAGAATAATAATATTATGAAAGAAGTTTTTTGAAAATATAAAAACATGAAACTTGATCAATTCAAAAATATATAAATTAAAACATAATTTATAACAAGTAAAATGTACATGTAGTAAGTTGCTACAGTGCCCATAGCTGCGTATTCGATTTAATGTAAAGCAACAACAAATTTCGCATATATAACACATCTATTATAATCAATAAGATTTTCTTATTAATAAATTCAATAAAACATCTTTTATAATTAATAAGATTTTCTTATTAATAAATTCAATTAGATTTTTTATATGAAAATATGGAGATTTTCTCATAAAATTGTAAATTTTTACACACACATACATAAAATTGAAGCAAAATTAATAAAAGAATGAACAAACAATAAGATATCTTATTATTTTAGGAAGATATTCTTATTATTTAAATTAATAAGATTTTCTACATGAAAATAAAAAGACAGCCTTATTTTTTTTTTCTTTGTTTTCACCTTCTGTCATGCCCCTTAGCCTAAAAACTTTTTAATAAGACAATCTTGTTAAATCTATAAGAATTATTTGGCTCTGTGTGAAAAAAACCCCAAAAATATGCTCTTAAATATGCCCAGAAAAATATTTTTTATTGAAGTAGATCAATATTACAGTGAACAATAATATAATGTTTTAGACTTTGAACTGAAAATGATCTGCATAAATCGGTCAGTATATTTCCATAAGTAGAAAAATATCTTTTATTACTTATTTCTCTACCTCAGTTTTCAAGGATGCAGAGTAGGAGTAGGATTTAGTATACACAGGAGCTTTTGTTGTGGTTCTATTTCTCCCACAACTCTAGTGGTGTACGTTAGCTTTTCATTAGGTTTCATGATGCTTTATTTATATTTAAATTATTTACTGTTGCAGATGAAAGTTGCTTAATGCCTATTTTTTTCCATTCCCTAATGTTATGTAGCTCTCCCCTGTGTGAATTACGAGTTGTTGTGATTCCCTAAGGGTATCGTTTAAAGAAAAGAATTTAATTTCGTGATTTTAGTTCAAAAGTTTCACCATTGTGTGTTCAGTAATTCTTATATCACCTACAACTGATTTCGCATAGAATGATGCTTTTTTTTCTTTGACAAGTATTTAAAACTTGAGAATGTTTCCGCTCTCCTCGTCTCCTCGAAATAAGGTAACCAAGAGCTTATTAGGCTCCTGTATTTCTGGCTACACCTGCTCAGTGTCAATGTGGAATGTTCTTTGTAACTTTTTTTGTTTGTAAAAAACGAGTGACGCTCCATGGCCGTATTTTTCTTCGGAACAAAATAATTTTCCAACTTTTTCCACAAATCCTCATATTTCACGACATCTATGTCTATATTAAAGGAACTTACTACTTGTACGGTAGACGGTCCTAGATGATGTAAGAACAATGCTACTTTCCGTGTCTCCGCCTGTGACTCCAACGCTGACGCCCTCATAAAAATTTTAAAATTTTGGCTCCAATTTTTCCATTCCACGGATAAATTTGGTGCATTAGTATTTAGTGGCAGTATTGAGGAGATCGACATCGTTCCTTCAACTTCAGTTCTTGGTTCTATTACGGCTTTTGCTTCCTTCTCAGAACCCGTCATTAAAAAATGTCTCTTCCACTACCACTAACTAGTTTTATTTCACGTTTGTTGGTTCTCCACTATTTTTCTTTTGCTATAGTTAATTTTATTAACTTCTTTTTATTTTATTTAAAGGGAACCAGTTTCTAGTTTTTTTATATATATATTTTCACACCTGACACCATGTGCTATTCTCTAGATCTCTTTATTAAGTGAAAAAACTTTATAATTAAATACAATTATTCTTGGTTAGTATGTAACTTAAATTTTATTATGTTAATTGGTTTTAAAAAATAATTGTTTTACAGCTGAGAGGCTCTTTTCTTTATTAGTCTTCACTTAAAACTAAACTACTTTACAAAAATATTTTTTAGTTCTAACTTATTTTGTTGACAACCCAGACTGCAACATCAGCGTATTCTTTTATTGTGAAATTGTTTTAATGTTGGTTCCCACCAATTGCAACGGCGCGTGTGCAACGTCAGCAAAACAGATATGTTGTGAAATTATTTTATTTAGTAAATTAAATGAATTTTATGGTAATTTCCTTATCTTGTAATATTAGACGTGGAATATTTTGAATAATAATTTTGTTGTGAAATAATAATTTTAATTCTCTTTTTAAATATGGAATGTGTTAACTTGTATACTAGTACTAAAAAAAGTACTTATGTTCTAGTGTTATAAAGTGTTGTAACAATGAGGCAATGTTTACTTAGTAATAGATACAGAGTCATAAATGACTGCAAACATTAAATCATTATTACAACACGTTCGGAACGTTAAAAACGAATGGGTGAATTAACCTTTACTTTTTCATGTAATCCATTTTTTACTTTTTTACAATTTTTTTATATGCTTTCTAAAAAGACACACTCACTTTGAAGCACAACAAAGAACTTATAAATGTCAACAAAACATTGTAAGCTTGTTGTCAACATTATCTTTGTATTGCAGTTGCTATACATATTTTAGTGTAACTGCCATTTACATTACCATATGGGTGCGCTAGGACAAAATGGGTTAATATTCCACTCAACAATTTCTTTATTAGTTATTTCTTTTATTTTGTTTTCGTTTAATGAGCTTTTATACTTATTGTTATTATTTCTAATAGAAAGCAAAATACCTCATAAGTACAAATAAATTGTAATTTTTCCATACCTACAAATAAATATGTTTTATGTACTTAGCTGATTTTTGCGGTTGTTGTTGTTGTCTGCTTCGGCACATTTTAGCAAACTGATTTGTTTCTTACATACAGTCTGTTAAGAAGGAGTTTACACACAGGAAAAATTACCTTTTCAAATTTGTTACCGAATTAAATATACACCCCCATTGCCAATAAAATGTGAAATTTTTGTTCCCAGGAAATTTTCATTCCCCATGCAGGGAAATTTGCTATCGTGAATTTTATGGGAATGTTTGTTCCCGCTATCAATAGGTAATGAATGTAAAATGAGAAGAATGTATAAACAGGGAATAAGAATATATGTATGTGATTTCAAATTGTATGTATGTACATATACATTTAAAAAAAAGTATTTTGTTTTAGAAAGGTAAAAAAATACAAATATTTATGTCTCAAATTAAATTGAAAAGTATTTATTTAATTAAATTAACAATTCAAGTTTTCTTCTCCATAGAAGTCTTCTGGCAAACCAAAGCTGGAGGAATTTTCTAAGCCCTCTACCGTCCCTTTCATTCCTATTAATTCATATATGCACTGCTCGCTAACTACAAACTTTTGGTATTGTTTGGTCCACCTCCTTTTTCCCGTTGGCATTTCAAATTAGCGGCAGCATTTGACCAGACATACCTTTTTTGGTCTATCCACACCTAATACAAGTTATATATGTATGTATGTATAAAAATGTAAAATATATAAAATAAGACTACCTTCTTCCACTCACGGATTCTTTTCAGAGGAGGACCAGCACTATTTAGACCTTCTACAAGAGAACTCCAGAACCACTAGCAATGTGTCGGTTGTTTTGCTTTCTATTGAGTAGGATGTCGCTTTGCACCTTATTTGTTGATTTCCACCTAAAAAATTATTTTAAATAATCAGAATATTCGAAAGAAAATAAAAATTGCTTACATTTTTATATACTTCCCTAGAGAAAACAAAGTGAACAAACTAACACAAAAAAGGGGAAAAATAATTTTGAAAGAGTCGTTCACGATATGGCGAATTTTTTTAATCGGAATAATTTTGTGAATGTTATTCCCCACTGAATTACATTTCGCATATTTGAAGGGAAAAATTATTCACGATTGCAACTTGGGGAAAAAGGAAAATATTTCGAGGGAAAAAAACGTTCACGATAGGGGTGATACTTTTTATTATATTAAAACTATTTTTTTAATTTATTATATTTATTTACATATTTATGAAGATTTTAAATAAAAAAATTAACCAAGTTCAATTCAAAACAAACAAAGAGTAAAACAAAATTTTATACTACTCAGTTTTGGAACTGTCAAATAACTTTTTACACAAAATTAAAAATTTATTTTTATATTATTTTCAGTGATACAAAAATTAATTTAATTTTTGTTTAGTGCTTAGTATGGCCCCCATTGGACGCTTCTGCATAGAACTAACAAGCTTTTTTAAATCATAGTTGGCTGGTATAATCTGCCATTCTTCCAATATCCAATATAGCGACTCTCTTCTTCAAATAGACCCACAAATTTTCAATGGGATTTAGGTCAGAGCTTTGAGCTGGGGTATCTATAACTTTTCCATAGTTATAAAGTAGCCGCATTCGAACCATATGGGATTTAAGTTTAGGATCGTTGTCCTGATAAAATTTAAATTGTGGTTTGTTATCTCTTGTAAAGCCGAATTTTTCAGTACTGCTTTTCAAATTCTTTTTCAAAATTTCTAAGTATTGTTGGGCACCAATTGTTGATTCTATAAACGCTAGGTCTCCAACAGCTTTGCTCGAGATGCACCCCCAAACCATTACAGAAAGTTTTCCAAATTTCACCATTGGAATGAAGTTTCAAGTTTCTTATGACGTTATAGCTTGACGCCATACTCTAGTGGGCCCATCATTGTAGTAAAACATAATCTTTGTTTCGTCACAGAAAATAACGTTGTCCTAATAGTCAATCGGCTGTAAAACGTTCAGAGTGGCAAATGAAAGCCGCTTTTCAATATTTAAACTAGAAAGCAGGGGGTTATTCCGTGCTACTCTTGAGGAGTATTTGTTGCTCATTAACACCTGGCGAACTGTTTCATGAGAAACAACAGTGTCAGATTCTTCCGGAAGCTCTCTTGCAATCGTTCCCGTCGAAATTTGTGGGTTCTGAATGATTTTTCTTATAATAATGCGCTCCACACGTTTTTCTATTATTTAGCATAGATGCTATTAAAATAATACAATTACTATTATTATTAGATAAAGAAATTAAAAATATGTTTAATATAATGTATTAAATTTCTTTTAAATGTTTAAAAATTAGTTTCATTTTTTAATTCTAGTGGAATTTCTTTAAAAAGCTTAAAGCCTTTATATAATAGAGAATTTTGTCCAAAGTGTGTTCTTCTAAAACCTATTCGCAAATTGTAAGGTTGAACATCAACTACATAAACCACTTGGGTTTGGATATACCTTGGTATCATTCCACTTCTTATTTTATAAACAAACAACAGAACATTCATTACAAGTCTTTGGTTGACCGTTAGCCATTGTAGCTTCTGCAGCATATCCCTGATGTGCGTTAGTCTAGGACAGCGCAGAATGCATCTCATACCCTTGTTTTGCAACTGTTGAAGTCGGTTTTTCATTTGCTGCGTGCCCAGGAATAGTAAAGAAGAGCAATATTCAAAATGAGGCTTTACTGTAGTATTATATATTTTTATAAAAGTAGACGTTCAGCCCAATTATGAATACAAATTCCGTGAGAATTTTTTCCCTTTTCTCATTCCTCTTATTGTGAATTATAATTTCCCTAGAATTTTTTCCCTCTTTTGTACTCAGGGAAAAAAGTAGGCATTCTTAAATTGATAAAACGGGGAAAAACGGTTGTTGTTTCATTCGAGTTTTTTCACTTACAATTTTAAAGGGAGATAAAATAAAAATGTAAGTAAATATTAACAAAAAACGATTAATAAAAAAAAAAAAAAAATTAAGGATTAAATAAAATATTGGTTAATACCTTTTTTTAGGTCCAAAAGCTCAAATAAGCAGCAAATACAACATTTGCTGACGCTTATGCAGGAGAAGCCCGAAATAGCTCGCGGCTTTTTTAAGGGAGATCGCCAAGAGGTCCAAAATTTTTGGCAAAGAGTAGAAGTGGAACTAAATTCCCTTGGCCCGCCGAGTAAGAATATTACTGAGTGGAAAAAGGTATGTTGTTTGTCCATTTTAAAATTCAATTTATGTATTTACATACATACATAAAATTCTTTTTATTCAGGTATGGTCTGACCAAAAAAAATACGTGCGACAGAAGGCAGCGCAAAATCTGCAGCAACAAAAAGGCACCGGTGGAGGCCCAAATAGGGAATATAAGTTTTCAGCAACTGAAGAGGGCATATACAATTTAATTGCAATGAAAACTTCCGTTGAAGGAGTGCCTGCGAACATTTTTGGCTTGGGGTCACCAAAAAATTTCGAAGATCCTCTAAATGCGACGCATGAATCAATATGCCCAGACGTTTTGATGGTGGAAATAAACCAAAGCGAGAGTGTTGAAGGCGCGACGACATCGAAAAGTTCCCGAACATCAGACTCTACTCCCAAGATGAAGGCAAATATACCCAAAGAAAATGTAAAACCTTGTGATGTGCTGCTAGCAGAACTTGCCATACAAAGGGAATTAGTAGATACATTGAAAGAGGTGGTGGTAGATGTTAAGGAGCAGCAGCAGAATGTTAAAAAGATATATAGATCCCTTGATAAAATGTACGACCTGCAAAAAAGACATTTTCAACAAGTGGAAAAAATAGAAGCCGAAAAACTTCAGGTTGAATATAAATTGGATAAGAACAAATTACAGCTTCAGTTCAATGATCTCACCTATACATCAAAATAAATTCAAAATGCTCTATTTTTACGTTACTATTAAGTAGCAAGTAAGTTTTTATTTCATTTTTTTTTTATGTTTTTAAATAAATGAATTTTCAATAGTAGTGTTCAGGATTTTCATACCCCTGTTATGATTCTCGAACCCTGAATTAACGTAACGTAATATTCTTTATTCTCCTTTTATTGCATTCTTCTTTTGTATTAAATTTTATATCTTTGTAGCATTGAATACATAAAAATTGATTCGCTGTTTAGAATTGAAGTTGTTCGCCATAGTATTTTTTATAAATTTTAAATAAAGTAAATTAATTGAATTAATAACAAATAATAAAACAATCGTTTCACTCAGAAATTCTCGTACATTTTAATGGTGCCGAAACCCGGGAACTCTAACGACTCTAGATAGAAACTAATAAATTTATAAAAATTACTACACATAATACAACAAAGTGCAAAAGTTATACTCCTCCTACGTGGATATACTTGTTTCAGCCTTTATTATTGATGCAATTGGCGGATAATAAAATTCCAACGATTCCTAAAATCTCTGAACCTACTTGTTACATACATCGAACATTCATCTTTATTGCTGACTACTCTACAAAATGGAGTCACTTCTACCTCTAGTTGAAACTCAAAAAGCTACAAACCGACATTTGCAAAAAATTTTGAGTAAAATTGAATCGAAGCCGAAAGACTATTTCACGAAAGGTTATGTACAAACATTACTTGAAGAAGTTGAACTAACCTATAAAAACTTTAAAATTAATCATGAACAAATATGCGAATATGTTCTTGAAAACACGATACGTGAAAGTGATGTATCATATTTAAATGAGGATTATTATTACATATTTTTCGAGACCTATTTAACTATAAAATCAAAACTTCTAGATCTTGCTCCAGAGCCAACGGCCTCACAACCACATATGTCAAGTACCCTAGCATCTACAACGATCCAAAATGCATCATTCACTTCAAGCGCCAGACTGCCAAAAATTGAATTACCAACATTTACAGGCGAATACATTGAATGGATACCTTATCGTGACATGTTTATTTCTTTAGTGCACAACAATCACTCCCTTTCTAACATACAAAAATATTTTTATCTCAAGAGTTCCTGCAAAGGGTCTCCGCTAGATATTATAAATCAATATCCCGCATCGGACGATAATTACAGTGCTGCATGGATCGCCTTAGAAGCAAGGTATCACAACAAACGAAAAATTGTTGAACAAATACTGCGAAAACTATTCAACATACCTAACTCTAATGGGTCATTCAAAAGTATTAAAAGTTTGCTTGATACTACTTGTTCAACAATCGCTTTATTAAAATCTTTAAACATTGATGTTGACAATTGGGATGCCATATTGATTTTTATCACAAGCCAAAAACTCGATACACAAACAAGAAAAGAGTGGGAGCAGTCTACGAATTCTGATAATGAAATACCATCAATGGCAAGTATGTTGCAATTTTTAGAAATGTCTTTTCGCACACTAGAATCCGTAGAAGAAGCAAATTCTACGATGAAATCCAAAAAAACGTACGTAAGTAAACATACAGTGCAAAAATTTAATAAAAAGAATTTTCACACTAACAACACGACAATAAATAATAATAATTTCTGCCCTTGCTGCAAACGTCGTCATCCACTGTACAAGTGTTTCAAATTATCTTCTTTACCAATAGCAGAGAAAAAATCTGTAATACAGTATAATTCGCTTAGCTGCACTGAATTTCAGTGCACACATTTTTGTGCACTTAAGCGAATTGTGCCCTTATCCGAATTTTTTTACCTGCATTACAGAACAGCAGCAAAGTAAGTCGCGCTTTTTGGCTTTTGCGAACTTTTGGTTGCGTTGGGTAAAGCTTTAAAATAAAGGCCTGTTTCATCGGCGTTGAAGATATTCTCTGCTTCATACTTCTTTAAAATATCAGGTAAAACCGTACTGGTGTAACTGGAGGCACCTTCTTCATCATTATCTTTAAGCTCGCCGTGAATTTTACCGAACTTGATGTTGTGGCGCTTCCTCCACCTCCACAGGCAGCTAGGATTGGGTTCAAATTCATCGTTAAGCTTTATTGCAAACTCTTTTGCTTTGTTTAGCAGTATCAAGCTTGTTAATACAGCGTCATGCTGTCTTTGCTGGTCAAACCAGAGCACCAATGCCTTCTCAACTTTTTCGTGAGCGCTACCCCTTTGGCGCCGGCGCTTAAGGTCGCTCGTTTTTGCATCCCTTTTAATGTGGTCTTCTTTTTTTAAAATGCGATTTATTGTCGATATGTCACAATTGTATTGTTTGGCCAGCACCTGTTTATTTTGTACGTTGTTTTGCACGGACTCTATAATTTTTAACTTTTTTTTACACATTGACAAACTGTTTTACATTTCAATTTGTTTAGTCACTATGTACATACCACATAAAATTATAAGAGTTGGTAAACGAAATTTTTTTAAAGTGCTTTTAAACGAAATGTTTTTTTTAAAGTGCTGGTAAACAAAAATTTTTCTATAGGAAATTGAATTATGAAACACAATTATCGAGGCTGCTAAGACGAATGTGCAGCTAAGCAAAATGCTGTTAAAAGAGAAAATTTCATACAAATGCTGCAATAAAATGCAGCCATAACGAGTGTTAGTGCTCTTATCCGGAATGTGCTGCTAAGCGAAGGGGCAGCTAAGCAAATTATACTGTACAACAAAATAACATTTGTTCAAATTGTTTACATAGCGGCCACAGCGTAAATCACTGCACTTCAACAGCGCGCTGCCAACAATGTAAACAAAAGCATCATACTATTTTACATAGTGCTTTCTTCACAGAAATTCAACGCCCTCAACCTTCTGCTAACATACAATCCACATCACTACAACATAATATTCAACCTGTTCAAACAAATGAGCAGTTATATTCTCATGTTACTTCACATGATGTTAATAAACGACCTCAAGTTATCTTAGCTACAGCTAATGTTTTAGTTAAACATAAACAAGGCGAACATATGGTAAAAGCTTTAATCGATCCAGGATCGCAAGCTTCTTTCATAACACTTGAAATGGCACAACTTTTAAACTTACATAAACAGAGAATAAATAATACCTCTGTGACTGGAATTGGGAAAAATAACAGAACGTCAGTAAATTTTTGTGTTGATCTACAGCTGACCTCTAATTACAACAAAACCTTTTGTTTACGAATAAATGCACTAGTAATAACAAAATTGACGGCATATAAACCTGAAGATATTAATAAATATGATTTACCGAATTTAAATAACTTTTATTTATCAAATCCACAATTTTATTTGCCAGCAAAAATTGATATTTTATTGGGAAGTGATGTGTATGGTGATATTTTGCTAAAAAATTCAATAAAAATTCCGCATAGTGTTTATTTACAGGAGAGTCATTTTGGGTGGCTGGTATCTGGACCTCTTGCAAATAGCTCTACTATACAGCAGGTAAATGTAAACACCTGTAATCTTGAAACGCAGCTACGACTGTTTTGGGAACAAGAGGAACTATGCGATGAAAGAAAACTATCTCTTGAAGAGGAATTGTGTGAGAACTATTTTATGAAGACTTTTACAAAAAGTACAAGTGGTCGTTACACAGTACACTTACCATTTAAAAATACACTTTTAGGAAAGCCTTTGCCTAAAATCAACAATACAGATTACAGTGCATTGAGAAGATTAAAACATTTAGAATCATCGTTTACAACGAGACCACAATTCGCAGCAGCATATAAAGAATTTATGGCTGAATACATCAAACTTAACCATATGGAAAAAATAGGTAAATATCCACATGATATCCCAAACGAATGCTATTTTTTCCCGCATCACGGAGTTTTTCGTGAAAGTAGTACTACTACTAAATTGAGAGTAGTGTTCGATGGCAGCAGTAAAACACCACCGCAAACATCTATAAATGAAGAGCTAAGCCCTGGGCCACCTTTACAAAATGACTTGCCAGACATAATTACACGATGGCGGCGATTTAAAATCGCATTTACTGCTGATTTAGAAAAAATGTTTAGACAGATAAATGTTTGTGAAGAACATCAAAATTATCAATGCATTTTGTGGAGGGATGAAAACACAAACGACATTAATATTTACAAACTTAAAACCGTGACATATGGCACTACCTGTGCACCATTTCTTGCAATAAGAGTAATTAAACAAATTGCTTTCGATGGACAAAAAAACTTCCCGCTTGCTAGTAAGGTGCTTCAAAGTGACACATATGTTGACGATGTTATATCCGGAGCAGATACTCTTCATGAGTCTACAAATTTACAGCAACAACTCTGTGCCCTATTAACCAGCGCTGGATTTAATTTACGTAAGTGGAACTCTAACTCTATAGCATTTTTAAAAAGGATTCCAAAGGATAACCTAGCAACAAACAATTTTGAACTGAAAAATCGTGAAATGGTGAAAGCACTGGGTTTATCATGGGACCCACAAACTGATTGTTTTTATTTTAAAATTAATTACAACTTTAATGAAAAAATAACAAAAAGCGCAGTACTGTCTGATTCTGCCAGACTTTTCGACCCACTTGGTTGGTTGGCTCCTACTACTATTATCGCGAAAATAATGTTTCAAAAACTCTGGCGAGAAGGACTTGATTGGTCAGATGAATTACCTAAGCTATTAAGCGATGAATGGATAAATTATCGTTCATCATTAACATATATTGAAAAAATTGCTATATTACGTTGGTTTAAATGTATGTCTACTGCCTCTGTCGAACTGCACGCATTTTGTGATGCATCAAAACAAGCTTTTGCAGCGGCAATTTATATCCGATCTGTTTCTGAAGATGGTGTTGTACAGGTTAGTCTTATACAGGCCAAAACGAAAGTCGCACCCCTGAAAATACTTACCATTCCAAAGCTCGAATTGAATGCAGCCGTTCTAGTGTCTAAATTAGCAAACAACGTTGAACGCAATCTCAGTCTCAATGTCAGTAAAATTACATATTGGTCAGACAGTAGCACTGTTTTGAATTGGATAAAATGTCAGTCTTCATTATTACCAGTTTATGAGGCAAATCGAGTTTCACAAATACAACGACTCACAAATATTATAAACTGGAAATACGTCTCTACAAAACACAATCCTGCAGATTGTGCAACAAGGGGTTTACTTCCTCAAGAGTTGCGTCTTCACAAAATTTGGTGGCATGGACCCCCTTGGCTAATAAATAGTCCGGAAACTTGGCCAGTGAAAAAATTTAGAAATTCCTCACCACCGGCAACGACGGAAATAGAAGTTGCTACTGCAACAATAGTTATGTCTAATGCTCAAAAATCATATCCGGAATTCTTTTCAAAATTTTCTACGTTCACAAAATTACAACGAGTAACAGCCTATATACTACGATGGTATTACAACTTAAAAACTTTAATATATAAAAATAATAACGGCGAAGTAATAAATCTAAATTCGGATGGCTCAAATTTAAACAAATGCAAATATCTTTTAACTTTCGAACTAAAACGAGCGCAACTAGTTTTAGTTAAACAATGTCAACAGATTTCATTTCACGAAGAAATGAAATGTTTTCAAAAACAAAAATGTTTACCTTCTAATAGTAAAATTCTGCAGCTTCAACCATTTGTAGATGATGAAGGAATACTACGTGTTGGTGGCAGAATTAAAAAGGCAAATGTTGAATTCTACAAGAAGCATCCAATCTTATTAGCAAAAAACGATCCCATTTCAACACTTATTTTTGTAGATGCTCATTTTAAAACATTACATGGCGGTGTTCAGCTGATGCAATCCTATGTGATGTCACGCTTCTGGATAATTTCTTCAAGAAATATTGCAAAGGCAGTGAAACGTAAATGTGTTACCTGTTTAAAATACACTGCCAAAGCTTCACAGCAGATTATGGGCAATCTGCCATCTGTTCGCGTTCAGTTTGCAAGGCCATTCAAACACAGCGGGCTTGATTATGCAGGACCTATAATGATAAAACAATCAACCCTACGTCGAAGCTCTACTACTAAGGGATACATATGCCTCTTTGTATGCATGTGCACAAAGGCAGTGCACCTAGAATTGGTTTCAAGCCTCACCACCGAGGCTTTCTTAGCAGCCTTCAGGCGATTTATTTCAAGACGTGGGCCATGCACAGATTTGTATTCGGACTGCGGAACAACATTCATAGGTGCAAATAAAGAGCTACACGCGCTACACAACCGTTCAAAAAGTTCTCTTAACAACGCATTAGCAGAAACTCTCAACAACGATGGAACTAACTGGCACTTCATTCCGCCCGCTTCCCCACATTTTGGAGGCTTATGGGAAGCCGGTGTAAAATCAACTAAACACCATTTACGCCGCACTATGGGAGATCGTATTTTAACTTTTGAGGAATTATCTACTTTATTGTGCCAAATTGAAAGCTGTCTTAATTCTAGGCCGCTTTGCCCACTTTCATCTGATCCAGCTGATTTGAATGTGCTTACACCAGCTCATTTTTTGGTTGGAGAACCAACTACTACGGTTTCCGAAGAAGACCTTCTTGATACTAAAATAGATAATTTAACACGCTGGAAGCAAATCGAAAAACTAAAACAACACTTTTGGCAACGGTGGTCAAAAGAATATCTTTGTAGATTACAATCAAGACCAAAATGGAATTCAGGAAAACGAGAAATAAAAATTGGCGATATCGTGCTTATACTAGATGAACGATTTTCACCAGGACACTGGCCACTAGCTAGAGTAGAACAGGTACATCCAGGTTCAGATGGCGTTATTCGAGTTGTTACACTATACAGCAATGGAAAAGTCTTGAAGCGTCCTGTGACAAAAATTTGTTTTCTCCCCGAATCTAATATCGAGGCCACCAATGCTATTAGCCAACCGGTTTAAGAACTATTGTTCTTAGTGGGGGAGGAATGTTCAGGATTTTCATACCCCTGTTATGATTCTCGAACCCTGAATTAACGTAACGTAATATTCTTTATTCTCCTTTTATTGCATTCTTCTTTTGTATTAAATTTTATATCTTTGTAGCATTGAATACATAAAAATTGATTCGCTGTTTAGAATTGAAGTTGTTCGCCATATATTAAATTAGTATTTTTTATAAATTTTAAATAAAGTAAATTAATTGAATTAATAACAAATAATAAAACAATCGTTTCACTCAGAAATTCTCGTACAAGTAGAAAACTATTACAATGTACTTCCTATGCTATTTCTAATTGCTTGAGCTACGGTTAGGTACCTCTCCGAAGATGGTAAACTAATATTATCATCTACGGTGTCAGGTTCAATCACAGAATCATTTGTGTTTTCCCTTACCTTAAAATGAATACATATGTTGTGTAGCGCACAGCATACATTTATAATTTTCACCGCCTTTTCTGGAGAGTAATGAAGCTCTCTTGCACCGAGGAGACATCTCCACCTGTTTTTCAACACTCCGTTGGTTCGTTCAATAACATTGCGACACTTTGAATGCACGTCATTGAACTTCATTTCTTGGGAACCATTTTCGGGAACACGATGGGGGGTTAATAGCCACGGTTCCAAAGGATAGCCGGCGTCACCTAATAAAAAGTGAAAATTTTAATTTCGGTATTTATTTTCAATCTTGTGATGTGTTTTACCCAAAAGCCAAAAATTCCGAACACCTTCCAAATATTTTTCTTCTAAATGAGCTCTAACATCGCTGGTACCCCATATAAAAGAATCGTGACAAGCACCAGGGTGAGATGCATCCACATACCAGATCCTTAGTTCATCATCGCAAATCTAAAATATTAAAAAATTATTTCCTTGTCATATCTAATGTTCAAGCATATTTACCAGCATAGCATTCAAACTGTATTTCCCTTTTCTATTATAAAACAAATGCTTGTTTTCAGCAGGAGCAATAATTTGTATGTGCGTTCCATCAACGCATCCGGTTACTCCCGGGATTTTATATTTCTTATAAAATGCCAGAGCTATTTGTCTTTTCTCCTCTGCTGTAGGCATTTTTATCCACTTTGGGCAAAGATGCGTTTCAAAGATATCTAGCACTTCTGCCAGCACTTTACTGAAAGTTGGTTGAGCCAGAGAAACTTCGAAATCTTTTCCCACGCCAGTCTGGTATCCGCCTTCAGCGAAAAAACGCAGACAACCACTCAGTTTTACCATAGGGCTAACAGCAGATTGCTTCTTATTTGGCTGAGAGTGCGATGTGAGCACTTTTAATAAATATTTAAAGCCACTTTTGTTGACTCTAAAATATTTTTGAAACCTAAAACAGGAACAGTTTTATATTTTAAAGCAAACCAATTCATTTTGTACTTACAATAAAGGGTCCAACTCAAGCGGATTTGATGCATCGCGCATCTGCCTCCTTGCAACCCTCTGGCTAATTTTTTCCCTTTCCTCCTCTGAATGAATTTCTTCCGCAAGCACTTGTAAGGCTAAACTGTTCATTTTAGTTTAATTTTATCAACTTATTTAATATTTAAAAAGCACACAATTTAAAACAAAACAAATATAGGTATGTATGTGTTTACGAAAATCACTTTAAAAATTCAATCACAATTACAAATTAAGTCACAATTGTAAATTAAAATGTCAAAACCAAAACAGCTGTGCCTGATATTCCCTTTCTCTAATTTACTTATTTCCCTGGTGTTTATAATAGGAGTATTTTTTCTCGGGAACAACTAATTGTGAAAGGGAAAAATTCCGTGCGGATATTCATAATTGGGCTGGTTGACACCATTTCTATTGCTATATTCTCAATAATTATATTTTCAGTTGTGCTTGAATTTATGACCATGGCTTTTGTTTTGTTTGTATTGAGTTTTAGCTTATTCATTTTTAGATACATTTCCACTTCTTTCAATTCCCTATTAAGAATACGAACACACTCATCTGCGTTTTTGTCATGTGGACGCTAGTACTTTGTGTGCCTTCCTTTAGCATCAATTACAGCTTTTAAACGCCTACACATTAACTGAATCAGTTTTGGTATATCATATTCTGCGTCAATTTTTTCCCACTCTTCTTTTATAAATGTTATCAGTTGTGCTTTGTTTTTTTTTTTTTGAGACCTTTTTCCAACTTTTTTCTTTAGGTGGACCCATAAATTTTCTATTGGGTTTAAGTCAGGACTTTGTGCTGGTGTATCAGTTACTTTTCTGCAATTGTATAATAACCAGGATCTACAGATGTACGATTTATGTTTCGGGGCATTATCTTGATAAAATTTATACTTTAACTTTTCTGGGTCAACAAAACCGAATTTTCGGGCACTGGCAGTCAATTAATTTTTTAAAATATCCAGATAGACTTTCTTCTTCATTATATCATCTAAATCCTTATTTCGCCGACACCATTGCTTGATATACAACCCCACACCATAACACATAACTTACCAAACTTCACAGTGGGTATTATATTTTTATTTTCCAAAGCCGTCAGTGGTTTACGCCAAAATTTTTGAGGCCCGTCGTGATAGTAGAGCATCACCTTCGTCTCGTCGCAAAAAATTACATCATCCCAGTGCTCCGGAGGAAAAGAAATATGTTCAGTGGCAAAATTAAATCTCTTTTCAATGTTTTGCACAGAGAGTAGAGATTTTTTCCTGGCAGCTCTTGAAAAGTAATTATGGTTTTGCAGCACGTTTCAAACCTTCTGATGACTGATGCTTACTCCACACTCATTGTTGATATCAAGTGCTATTCCTCTAGTGCTGGAATGTGGATTTTCATCAATAGTTTTTAAAATTTTCCTCTCAATGCGCCGAGTTATCTATTTTGATCTGCCTGGTGCCTGCTTTGATTCCAGTCTTCCTTCTTTTTCAGCACGGTTTATGACGTTATATGCTGTTCTTAAATTAGGGGAAAACATTTCAGCAATTTCTTTGTGAATTTTGCTCTTGTAATAATTAAAATACACTAGCTGTGTAATATTTTTGCTGATTCGCTTTCTGGCATTCTTTAAATTTAATTTCGTAATCACTTGTTACATTTACTGGCTCTATTTGATGAATAAACGCTACTCACTACCCTTTTCTTGAAACACCAGCTGGATAAAAGACTTAAATGCAAAAAATTTACAAAAAAAACCAACGGTTCTTGGGTGCTTTTTTTCACCATTCAACATATAAAAAAACAATTTATAGTGTTGTTGTTGTAATATGTATATCTATTTTTCAAAGATTCGGCGCCGTCTTGTCGACAACATACAAAACAACAGTTACACACAAAACAAAATACAAACGAAATGATCTTGTTATTGTTATTCTTTACTTAAACTGAAATTCTTAGAGTATTTTAGCTTTGAAAACACTTTTTTTACAAACTGTATTTGAGTTAACTTCCGTTCCTTGATCGCAAACAATTTGATTTGGTATGACATGCATACTTATAAAGTGTTTTAAGGATTTAATTACGCAAGGACTATTCCTTGCTGTTAAAGGTACGCGGTTGCAAATTTCGAAAATTTATCTATGACAGTTAAAATATTTTTCGCATTTATTGTATAAATGTCTACATGTACTTACATAAGTATGTATTATATCCAGGGCAGGGAATCTCATGCACTAAAAAATCGAAAATATGCGCATAAAACATGCGCTTGAAATTTGAAAATATGCACTAAAAACACAGAAAATATGCAATTGAAAATATTTTTTCAATATTTTATTAAAAAAATTTCAAGTAATTTAACAAAAAAATACAGAAAACAATTCATTTAATATACATATCTACATATGAAATTAGTATATAGAAAAACAAAACAATAAATTCAACAACAAAAAATTAAGTTAAATTAAATTTAAATAAAATTATAGGAACTAAGTACTTATATATAAGAGATCAATTTTAATTTATTGCGTTATTGGCGTAAACAAAAAAGTTATTTTTAAGGTTTTCAAACGCAAAGCTTTACCGATTAGTTCTTAAAAGGTTCTTGTACAAAGAAAATGAGCGTTTAGCATCAACTGATGTTACGGTAGCATATTTAAAAGCACACATTTCTTTTATTGTATAATTGGTTTCTGAAGAATTTTCATTAAGTTCCAAAATTCCTGCGAGTTTCCTTATTTCAAGGAAACTTTTATTCTTCAAGAGAACATTGTTTAATTTTTCAATAATTTTTTGGCCAATTGACCCTTTCACATCATTTATTTTCTTCACAGTATTATTTATTAAATCGACTGCATCTTTCAAAGAAAAACCCATAATTGCTATGTACAAAAATCAGTTGAGATTTAAGAGACGGCAAGTCTAAAAGTTCTTTTACGCTTTTAATGGATATCGAATCGGAATCGTCAAGCTCCTTTACTCCTTCGCCAAATGTTTCGATGTTCTCGGCATAATATTTGACAGCATTTAGCCACGTTCCCCATCTTGTTATAATTGGCTCTGGAGAAAGCGAAATACCAGGAAACTTTTCATTAAAAATTTGTACTCGCGAAGGCGCTTTTAAAGAGATTTTTTTCCATGTGATATAAGAGAATTCAGTTCAATAAAATTACTTCAAATTTCTTCTGCTACTCGGTGGATAGCATGAGCGATACAAGTAATATGCAATAGCTTCGGACAAAAAATTTGTAACCCCTTTGCCGCTTTTACCATGTAGGGCGATGCGTCGGTTAAGAAAAGAAGAACTTAATTTTTGTCAAAATCCTCACCGAGCAAGGCAATGGAGTCATCAAAGGCACGAGCTATTGTCGCGTGATTAGTTTTGTTCATTTCTACAACATTGAGCAAAAATTTTTTGTCGCACATATTTTCACTTTCATGTAAAATTCCCACAATAACATTTGCAATATACCTCCCCTGGATATCGGTGGTTTCGTCTATGGAAATCCATACACCCAAAAAAAAATGTTTTAAAATAAAAAATAAACATTCTTATTTTAAAAATTAAACAGTAATAAAATCGAACTAAGTTTGTTTCTTATTTTTCATTCTTGTTTTTAAAATGTAGCAATTACTAAAAACATTTTTAAATCAAAAGTAATTATTCTTGTTTGAAAATTGTTCATGCTTAATTTAATTTAATAAAAACTTTGATGGTAAGTTGATCATGCTTAAATTAAAATATTATATTTTCGAATTAAGAATTAAGGGTTTTTGAATTAAAAATTTAAATTTTTGAATTAAGTATTAATCATTTTCAGTTTTAAAACAGAACATTTTTAAATTAACAATGGAACATCTTTGAAATAAAGCTAAAGAAAGTTTATTTTAATAATACAACATTTTTAAATTAAAGTGAATGATTTTTAAATTACGAATGAAGCCTTTTTATTTTAATAATGTTACATTTTTAAATTAATAATGTTCATTTTTAAGTTAACTGTGGAGCTTTTTGTTTATATTACCCAACATACTTACATACCCATACATACACCATGTATTCAAAACAATGCAATAAAAATAATACAAGTCTTTTTCAATGTTACATATCATTTATTAAGAGTTTTTTTATTTAACTGCATAAAATAACTTATATTAAAAACAGAAATGGAATTAAAAATAAATATATACATATATACCATTATTAATTGATATACAGTGAACTCGCGAAAACATGAACTAATTTTTACCAAGGGTGTTCACGTTTTCAAATTTGTTCATGTTTTCGATTGTGAAAATTTTAGAACAGAAAAGCACATTTAAGCTCGAAATAATAACTTTAAACAAACAATTAAATATCAGATATTAAGATTAGATAAAAAATTAAAATTTTTCATTTGTTCACTTCACTCACAAAAATAAAATAAAATGTTTATACTTTTTCACTTCTAAAAAAAAAACTCAAATACATATGTACTAACAAATGTAATTCTTAACAACTGAATAAAATTTGAATAAAATATGTAAATAAATAAAAAAACTAATATCCCTTTAAGGGACGGGTTTTTTTTCCTATTAGTTTTTACACAAAGAAATCGTTTATCTTCTTTTGGTATGTGTTTTGTTTTACCATTTTTAGTACGGCCTTTTCTTTAAGATTATTCAAAACTCTTATTTCAGTTTGGTCAACCTTTTTATTTTCAGCCCATTTTGAGACTATTAAATGCTTCCACTGCTTCCCTGTGTTTTATTACGATTTCTGGCTGTTCTACAATAGAATCACTATCTTTGTCACCTTCAGATTCATTATCAATTTCAAAAATTTCACATTCTGTCTGGTTCTCGTCGAAATTGTTGTTCCATTCTTTCGCTAGAGAAGTTGTACATTCAAAAAATAAAACGAAAAAAACTCAGAAAACTTTGTTCACGTTTTAGAGCTCTCAGACTTTGTTCACGTTTTAGAGTAGTCAATGTAAAAATTAAAGTGTTCACGTTTTCGAGTCGTTAACGTGTTCGAGTGTTCACGTTTTCGCGAGTTCACTATATATATATTCATTGGAGGACTAGAAAATTTTTAATATTTCTGATATTTATTTTTTTGTTTTGTATTCCAACTTCATACGACTGGAAATGTTCATAAAATTTTTGTATATTAATAAAAAAACATAAAACGTAAATGTTTTCATTGTGGATTAAAAAAGATTTAATTTTCTACAATTTAAATGTATTTTTTATTAATAGATAAATAAAAATTCTGTTTAATTTGGGTAGTAATATTGATTTTTCAAATTAATGGTTTCGTATGAATCGAAAGTAAATTCTGATTCCATTCCATTTTCTTGGTCTAAAAAAAAATTTGAAAATTTAATCCCTGATTTAATTGTTAATGAATACGGAGGGTTTTTTCGAGAAGTTGTATTATTAAAGTACGTTTTGGATTCTTTATGTTTGGCCTCAAAGCGCATTCCCCATGTACATTTTAATGGTCCACATAATTTAATTGCTGTAGGGTAGTGAACCAAAAAATGATGTTTTGGTTTGAGTGTCCCATAAAGTTGTGCGTACAATAAGTGATGTTTTCGTATCAGCATTTTCAAATAATGTATTTCTTCCGAAGAAAATTCATTTTTCAATAATAAATCAACAATTTATAATAGGAGGATGAATAGATTCCAATGTTCATTGTTTATAGGAATTTTATCTCCTATAATTCGTGGTAAAAATTGCACAAAACTAATTGTTTCACTTGCTGTCATTTTCAAATTGAACGATTTTAGCTTTGCAGTTCCAAAATAGACGACTGGTTTCCTTTATCAGTTTCACCGTATTGAAAAAAAATTTCTTTCTAGAATTCAGTAGATTAAGTGTAATAATATTGTCTTTTATCAAAGACAATAAAACATTACAAACGTCATAAACGCAAACTCCTTCACATAGGTCGTGCATAATATCGAAACTAAAATTCCTTGTCACATGAAAATTATCTAATTTATTAAAAATACTGTCGGTTTTAACTCCTCTTTCTTTATAATTATTAGATAGTACATCATTTACATAATTGTGTTCATTTCTTAAATATTCATCATATTCTGTTGCATCAACTTGCATTTGTTCTTTGATTCTTGTGCAAACACGACAATATTTCTTGGAGTTGAATGATTGAACGTATCCTAATATACTATTAAGAGCTAAATTATCGCCTACTATAAGTGCCAAAATGAAATGAACTTTAATAGGCTTATTTTCAACTATAATATCTATACCCGCTCCCAATTTGTTTAAGTCATCAATTAGATGGCAAAATGATTTTTCATTACTGCTTGCTTTTAATTCTTTTGTTGCTAAAAATGCTCCATAAAAGACATATTGAAGTTTTGATATTAGATGTTGCGGCATAGTAGGAAAATTTATATAATTACAGCATATAGAATAGGTATGTGTACCAAGAGCGTTATTTATTTGAAAATCGTCAAAATATAGCACGTTTTTTCTTTCTTTAAATAAATCACCACTGGTAACATTTTTGAAAACATTTTCTTCGAAATAAAATTTGCTATTTTCTAAAGTACATTTGAACAGATTTGGAATTTCAAATATTGATTTTGTGACGACGATTTCCCTTAAGGCTGAGGTATGACTCGCCGGTGTCCAGGATCTAGTCACAAAACTATTTATTTTTGTGGACCACCGCGATAGGAAAGAAAAAGCAATTCTTATGATATTAATTTACTTTATTAACATGGAATCTTACAACTACAATTGATTACAATTTAATCTTATGAGCTACCCTATGGTCCTGGCCACTGGTGAGGGACTGCCCAAATGGGATAACCACTTAAGGAAATCCTCTCACCCTAAGCCTTTCTCCTGGCGATGGCCTACTCAAATGGGATAACCACTTCGAGTCGACCACCCGCCCTGATGTGACCTAACTATTCTTATACTCTTACAGTGGACTACTTAAATGGGATAACCACTTAAAGTAGCCACTGATCCTAAATCGCTGGTGAGATATTACTCAAATGGGATAACCACTTAGAGCAATCTACTCATCCTAGCCTCCTCCACTTGCAGTGAACTACTCAAATGGGATAACCACTTGGAATAGCCAATGCTCCTAAGTCCCTGGTGATACATTGCTCAAACGGGATAACCACTTAAAGCAATCTACTCATCCTAACCTGTTCCACTTGCAGTGGACTACTCAAATGGGATAACCACTTAGAGTAGCCACTGATCACTGGTGAGAGATTACCCAAATGGGATAACCACTTAAAGTAATCTCCTCACCCTAACACTACTTTTCCTAAAAATGCTTAACTACCAAAATGGGATAACCACTTATGGTAGTCAAACTTACCTATCGACAGTCACACAGCAACCGACCTCGATCACAGATATAACCAAATATGGCAACTTTGACGTTTCTCAAGTGGCCATATCATATGTAGGTTAACCCCTAATTATGAGAAGTAAGAATATATGTCGCATCTTAAAAAATAATCAGTGTGTGAAAACAACTATACAAACCAAAAAATCAATAATAAAAATGTAAACGAACAAATTAAAATATTGAAAATTTTTGTTTATTGAGAATTTATAAAAAAAAACTACATTGAAGTGATGTTTTTTAAAGTTAACTCACGATTTTTGTTGGTGCCGGAAGTCATAACATCAAGAGAATGGTAAATCTGTAATGTTAGGATAAAATAAAAGTAGGTATAATACAATATTTTTTTTAGATGTGCATTTGTTTTGTTTACCTGCAAAATCAAATTGGTGGACCGCAGACAGAACCTCTAACGTTGTGCAGAGCAAGGAATCTCTTGTAAATATATGCAAGTATGGTTGTTAATCTGGAAAAATACGAAAAGGTTGTAAAATTAATCAAATTTTCAATATATTCGTAGCACACGAGTTGTTGGCCAGGTTACAACGCAATATGGGCAGAGGCATTAACCCTGTAGATGCTAGTTTATTGGCTTCAATCAAACCTGTATCGGTACCTGTACCACATATATGATACCTGTACGACATAGTAACTGTACGACATAGATGACATATTTCCTAAACTCCATCTGCTTCCGATAGTGAAACAGCGATAAGCACGTAATGATAAGAGTTGCTTGCTCGGCTGCCAGCATTCGTAACTTTTATTAAAAAAAACATGGATAACTCTATTTTAGTATCCTAAAAAATAAATTCATATATGAATTCTGGCACAAGGTACCAACTTTACTATAACACAGCACATATGTATGAAAGTTCCAATTGGTTATACATACTAATTGGAACTTAGGCCGGAAACGCAAAATACAAGAAATATATAAACTTACCTTGTCGGATCCTTTGGAAACCGATGTAGATTCTCCACTTTTGGGCATCCCATAACACATTTGCGACTCCTGAAACAAAAATACAATATTAATACATAATAAAAATTTATTAACAAAAAAATACTTACATTTTTTAGGGTTTTTCACTTGTTAAATTTTTGTTCTTCTTTTTTGGTTCTTCTTCACCCGCTTTTTTTTATATTATGGAATTGTTTTGTCAGAAAGTCCGCCAAAACATGACTCTGCTTTTTTGGCGCCAATTCCAATAATATCCACTTCTTCCCTAATAATTTAATGTAAATAAACAAATTGCCACAAAAGAAAAGAGACAGAGTTACATTTTGACAAATACTCTGTCCATTATTTAGGGGGTTAAATTTGTGATGCCAATGGGCTGCCATTGTGCTGCCATTCGGTTATTTCTTAGGGACCATTGCCACCGCTAGGTGGCCGTGTCCCATCTGTATAGTATGTGCCTCGATCTATTGATCGATGCTGCTTTTATACTCTTCATGACGATACACAGTTGTTGTATCCCTTCATGTGACAACTATGTTAGCAAGCTATGCTACAGTGGATGTGCTGTACACATTAGTGTTACCAGACTACTGGTTCTAATACGCGATAATAATCGCTACAATTAGTTAATAATACTAATTCAAAATAGTAATCTAATAATTTGATAATTTGAACATAAATATATATATATATATATATATATATATATATATATATATATATATATATATATATATATATATATATATATATATATAATTTGAACATAAAATATAACGGCACACACTGGGGATTTTTGTATGGAGGTGAGGAAAAAAATATATTTGTCAAAAAATGTAGTGATTTCATCACAAATTTTGTTTTATTTATATAGTAATACGCAAAAGTAATCAACACGAAGAAAGTTAGAGAAATGTATATCGTTACCTACAATGTAAAAAGCCCTAACAAAAAAAAAAAAAAAAAGCAAGAAGTTTCCGCTGGTGTTTCTGTTACTGATTGTGCTGTCTTGCCGTCAATCATTGTAAACTATAATTTATGTTTTACTTTAAAGTTACGATTATTTACTGTTAACTCAAATTCTTTTAGTTGAGAAATCGCCTCATCGACTCTTTTCTTTTCTTCTTGTATAACTTGAGGTGTCTCTTCTTCTACAATACTGTGTGGAAGAAGGTTTATCGGTGTTCCATACTAATTTATTTATGTCAACACTTAATGATAATCTAAGTGGTACAACTGATGTCATATATACTTAAATGAGAGTCAGAAATTCGATCATCTGAAAACCTCTGTTGGTATTCGCTTTGACTAGATGCCCCATCACATCCCCATTTATAGTACATTGTTAGATTTCCGCTTTCAATTTTATTTATTTCCTTTACTGACTTGGTCTCTAGGACTCTTTTAGCAGTATGATCCAACAGATTTTGCAAAGGTACACTTGCTGAACTTTCAGTAATAGAAATTCCTTGAGGATAACTGTTAGTTTTTTCTTTCGTGATTTCTTTGTATGGTACGAGTATTTTGTACCCCTCATTTTCTAACCAATGTATCAAATACTCGTATTTTTCTTTTGTAAGTTCAAGCTTTGTAAACATTCCCAATGTTTTTAATGTACAAATTTTGTGGTTGGTTTTTGAAATACTGGAAGTAAAATCAATTACTTCTTGAGGAAACATAGCACGTACTTCATTCCTTTTGTATCGTTTGGCGCAATGACAGCACTCCTCAAACGATTTACATGGCCGACCAAGTGCAGAACTGTTAGAAAATTCAACCTCAGTAAACTTAATTGTAAATGTGCGTTCAAGCCAATTTGCATTCTTTTTTTCAAATCGCGACTTCGTACGATTAGAATCCTGCCATCTTTATTTGAAGTTATTGTGTACAAAATGTCACATGCTCTAGTTTCGTTTAAGACAACGTACGATTGTTGCAAAAACTCTTTTAATTTTGTTTTGTCTTTGTCAAACTCCGGAAGCTTCGAGCATAAAACCGCATGTAAAATAGAAAAACTTTCCATTGTCGTAAAGCTCTTGGGCCTTAGTTTCAGTTATAATTAAAAAACCGGAGAAAAATCGCGTTCGTCGGCACTTGTTATATATAAATACTACGAATTTTTCAATATTTTACTGACAGGTACTTATGAATGGGAGCATATTTCAAAACATTCCAAAACATGAGCACTCATAAATGTGGGTGCACTTTCTGTAAAAAAATCATGCGGGCAACTAACGGAAAAACCCAAATAATTCAAAAAGTGCACTTTCCTTTTAATTGTCCACTCACATTTATTAACGCTTATTACTTTGCTACCGCAATCATGAAAATCAAATTACCTTTTGTTAATTGCTTTTTTTTAATTCTGAGAATCATAAAAAAGTCATCAATGTTTTTTCCAAAGAATTTTGTGCATATCCCCAGAAAATTTTTGAAATCCAGACCTTTACTTAATTGTGCATAAAAGCGAAACGCCTTCATCGATTTTCATGATTCATGTCTCATTTTGTTCATAGGTTATGCGACTTTACCTGAAAGTAATTGGACTTGACACTTTTTTACCGTTTTGGATTTTTTATGAATTAAAAATAAAAAATTTAAATTTTTTAGGCAAAAAATATTTTTTTCTTCATACATTTATTAATAACTGCGAAACTGTTGCTTATGTAGCGAGACAATATATAAGCAGATGAAAGTAATTGTAATTCTTAAATATTTCTAAATTTGTTTAAGCAAAATCCGACTAGTGGTTCTTGAGTTATGTTAAACAAAAAAGCCTTATCAGAATTGAGTCGCTAATCAATCAGCTGAAAAATATTGTACTGTGTAATGCCACAAATTGAGAGGTGGCACTTGAAATTAATTAAAAATGTAAAAACAGATATGAGACAATGTATTAGTAGTGATTTCCGACTGTGGGAAAGTAATGCTAAAATTGCAGGTCCAAATGTTTGGAGAAAAAAGGGATTTCTGTTATATATTCCTAAAAATAATTAAAAAACTTAAGTCTCTGCAGAGTTTATTTTTTCAATTTTAGTATACTGAAATATCCTACATTAAATAAAAAATACAAAGGAAAACATTAGCTCACATAATAAAATAATATTTGTGTTGAAATTCTTAGGTTTAAATTAAGTTGATTCGGTAAAACATACAAGTACTGAGTTTTAGACGGCTATAAAAAAAAACTAGCAGTCAGATCGGAGTAATTCTTTTTGATTTGATTGTACCATTTAGTCTAAAATTTCAAAATATCACTGCATATTGCATTAAGAGTATATTGACAATTTGAGTTTTTTCCGAGAAATCCCCAGTGTGCGGCATGATAAAAATTTCACAGGAAGTAGAAGTTAATCACTAGATCATATTTATTTATTCAAACGAGAAGACTGTGTCTTCTTTATCCTCTTATTACTAGATCATATTTATTTATTCAAAAGAGAAGACTATGTCTTCTTTAACCTCTTATTACTAAAAATATTTTTTAACTAATTATTTAATTTGCCGGAAGACTATGTCTTCTTATTCGGACTTCTTATTATTGATTAATTATCTGCCTGTCCCACGATGTCATTCGACATCGATCGCTCGCATAAATACGTTTGAAACAGCAACAAATTTTTAAATGTTGTTTTTGGTTTGAATGTATTTATGCGAGCGATCGATGTCGAATGACATCGTGGGACAGGCAGTATATTTCTACTGAAAAAAATACTTAATATTCTAACTTAGAAAAACTTAATAACTGTCGAACAGCAATCATCACATTGAATGCAACGTGAGCTGTTCACTTTTAAGTTCAGGTTATGAACTCTTTAAAAAAAACACGATTGTTTTTGGCGAGTTGATCAAATATAACTAATTTTTATTTTTAATTTTTGGGTTCTTATATACTAATTACAAATATGTTAACAAAGAAACAATTCTCTGGAAAAAGGTAATTTACTATTTTTTTTATTAATTTTGTGTAGTTGCATTTTCGTTTATATGCGAACGGAAATGCAAGAAAACAATTCTTAAGAAAAAGTCTGCTTTTAATAATTTGTTATGTTTTATTTAATTTTTAGGAAAATAAATTAATTTTGCATAGTTGCATTGATTTATTTTAATGTTTTTTTTGTTTATTTATGCAAGAAAACAATTCTTACTTTAGATTATGTTATTGATATGGTTTTTTAGGGGAGTGATGGGAGATATTATAACACTGTTCCAGTTGCATTCAATGCAGACATGTCGTCAGCACTTTAAGTAAATATTGTAAAAAATTAAATTTGTGAATTTAAATGGAAATGTGTCAGCAATTGAATTGCGACAGGGGGGATTGAACTTTGATTAAAAATAAATATGTTAATTATTAACTTATACCTCTGTGGTTGTTACTTTCATGATAGTTTTGGATGATTTTGTCCTGCTCATCATTTTCTCTTAATGTCTTTTACTATATCAGTACATCTAACCAAACGGAAAATTTTGATCTGTGCAAAGTGTTTCGCATATACATTTTGAATAATACGAAAAGATGCATCATCGGTGTAAATTGCTGTAGTTTTATGAGGTGCTAAATGGGTTTTCAAAATATTTGTTACAATTTCTTCTGTGTTTATTTTTAAAAATTATTTCGAATTTCATTCGAGTATTGGAATTTTATTCCTTAAATAAAGCTTGTTTAATTTACAAGTCATTAATTGGTTTTTCTGAAATAGGATATTCCGTCGTTGTAATTCTCTTCAGCTAAGTGAATCGTACTGCCTGAAGTACCATGGTTAGAAAGTGTATCAAAAGTATTAATATTTTGGTTATCTGTAGGGTCAGACTTAATTCGGCTAAGTGCCTCAGCGTTAGTGTTAAGCGTACCCTCTTTATATATAATTTCATAATCGTACTCTTCTAGCTTCAACCGCCAACGAAGTAATTTTGAGTTTGGCTCATTATCCACGTCAAGGGCTTATGATCAGTTTTGATTCTGAAACGATGACCAAATAAGTATGGTGGGAAATATTTTGTAGACCAAACTATTTCTAGAAGCTCTTTTTCTATCGTTGAGTAATTAATTTCAGATGATGTGAGTGTACGACTTGCAAATCTGCTTATCGTTCCCTATAGGACCTTGTGATAGGATGGCACCTATCGCAAAATTATTTGCGTCAGTTGTAAGGTTGAACGGCTTAGAAAAATCGGGATACTGCAATATTCTTTTTTTGCAAAATATTTTTCCCCACTGAAATCAATTGTTTTTTCTTCTTTACGATAGGCAATGACGTATCGAATGACAGCTCGAGAGATGTAACTTCTTTGGTTACTCGATATTGAATGCCATGATCTCAAATTACGATACAATTTAAAAGATATCGTATGCCACGATACCAAAATTAAAAATTTCGATACATTTTGCTCGATATCGTGTGCGGTGATTAGACCCCTGGCATTTTTAAAATTTATTATTTTTTTCGTAAGCAATGCGCGTAAAACAAAAACACATTTACAACTAATTTTAAAAAATACAAAAATTAACTATGCGCATAAAAAGTAACGGAAAATGCATAGTTAACTTTGTTGTAAATGGAAAAAAGAGTAAAACGGAAAATGTGTAAACAGTTATTTGACACTAACAAAATTAAGTAATAATTCATTTTGTTTCTATTCTCTCTTACTTGACATCAACTTTAAAATTGTGTTTGTCTTTTATATTTTTTAGCATTGCATATAATATTATATCAGAAAAATCTGTGTAATACCGACAATATGTAAACTTCTTGATAATGAAGTTAAAAGTGCTGATTAATTTTTGATGTGTTAACTCATTCTTGACAGACTGTACATATGTATGTACATGACAAATTATACCATCTGCTGGGCACCGGTTTCTGTGTTGTTGTCCGCAACAATTACAAACACCTGTTGTCCAATAAAATTGTTATTGACTTCATTTAATTGCTTTCCATTTGCCTTTGTCATTGTTATTGCTCTGGCAAGGTCAATTGCTTTTGATAATTGAATGTCATCTTCACTCAGTAATTTTTATTTTATGTGATTGTATTTTGATGATAAAACGCAAAAAAAGATATCACGAACTAACTGTTCCTTAAGGTCTCCAAACTCACAATTATTATTGCGATTTTTCAATGCTGTGACGTATTCATCAATTGATTCTTCATTTGTTTGCTTACGTGAAAAGAATTTATGACGTTCTACTGCTATGGCTTTAGGCACAAAATATTAATCAAATTTTATTATGACATTTTTATAAGCAATACTATCGAAATTTACATTGAATGAATAAAAAATTTCCAGTGCGTATTTACCAAGATGATTCAATATTAAAGCAACAAGACGTTTATCAGTTTGATCCTCAAGATTGGATGGATGTACGAATAAAAATAGTAGATTTTTCTATCGCTTTCATTCCATGGCAAGATTGGATGCATTTAAATTAATTGGCACACAGAGAAAACAGTACCTAATAAATGCATAATGAAATAGAACAGAATTTATAAAATTTCTCTACGGTTTTTTTTCAAGAAGAAATTCGAATTATTTTTATAAGAAAACCCTTTTTAAAAAAATCAAGAAGAAAACTCAAGGTTTTTACTACATACGCTTCTTGTTTTTTTCAGTAATGTTTTATTCTTGATTTTATTAGAATTTCTTTTTGTTTTTTTTCAGAAAGGTTTTCTGCTTGATTTTATAAAGCTATCTGTTCGTTTTTTCAACAAGGGTTTCACCTTGATTTTATTATGCTTTATTTTTATTTTTTTCAAAAAGGTTTTCTCGTTGATTTTATTCCTTTTCTTTTTTCCAAAATGATTTTCTTGTTGATTTTATAAGGATATATCTTTGTTTCTTTAAATAATGCTTCTTTCCTGATGTGACAGAGCGGGAAATGCCGTCGGTGTCTAAGTTCATAGAAGCTGAGGATAAATTATTAAAATTAAAGGTAATTAAATCATTTTTGGCAAAAATTTATATACACAAATGAAATCAACACTTCCTGTAATACCAGCAATAACATAAAATTTATTTATTCGGGATGCAAAAAAAGACATAGGTAAAAGCAAACAAAAATCTTTAAAACTAAACTTTAAAATAAGAAATTTAATTAGTTTTAACATGAATGGTAATCTTCCAAACATTTACCAGGACAAAGAGCAGGTTTGTTGGGGAATTTTTGCACCTACATATATGATGTTTACGGATTTTTGCTTTTTTGCACTGGTTACATCTTAAGTAGATTGTCTTCCTTTTTCTATTATCAGTTGCCAGAGGTATTTTCTCGATGTAATGTTGGTATTCCAAGTCATCACTATGTGTTATTGAAGACCTCTTATTTCCTCCATGAACTAAGCCCGTTTGTACTAAATCTTTTCCTAATTGTATGGATTCTGGCAGTTGTATCAAAGATTTGATCAGTAGGTCTCGAAAATCAATAAATGATAAGGTTGCGTCAGTTTTTTTTTTTTTTTTTTTTTTTTTTTTTTTTTTTTTTTTGAAAAATATAATAAGAGTTCCAGACTGCGACGTCTAATAAATGAAATATGAGTTTCTTGTACCAACGGATAGTTTTTCGCGGTGACGAATAGTAGGATGTCATTTGATCCATTTTATCAATTCCTGACATGTAGTTATTGTATGTGATTATCTCCTTTGGCTTTAAAACATTACGTCCCCACTTTGTAGTAGTTTCAACAAGTCCCGGGTGGTGAGCAGTTGTTATACAAAGAACTTCACGCTTATCACGCCATTTAGATGCATAAACTTCACCTTGACGACGCCATATAAATTCTCCTTTGGAAAGTTTCGCACTGGTAACAACTTTCGGATTCCCTTTACGGTTTACTCGTAGTGTACCTGTAGTGTGTGTTTTGTAGGATAGCAAAGTCTTCGAGAGATCGATGCTATTATAAAAATTGTCCATAATTGGATAGTGCCCTTTATTGGTGTAGGGTGACATCAAGCGAAGAACAATATCTCCAACTTTCGACGTTTAACACTTTTCTACGGCTCCCTGGTATATTTCAATATTCAAAACGTACCCAACGCTTGATGCAAGTTCGTATAATTTCATCCCATATTGGGCTTTTTTGCCTTTCATATATTGCCGGAAATTGAGGCGTCCACGATGTAGTAGAAGGGATTCGTCTAAAGAAAGGTGCTCTTCAGCGTAGTAGGCATCTTGAAAGCTTGTTATAAAAAGGTCTAACAATGGCTTGATCTTTTTCAGTTTTGTTTCATCATTTCCTTCGGGAGAGCAACTCAAACAGCGTAGTAGCTGTTCAAATCTTCGACCAGTCATTGTGCTACGAAATATCGGATGATAATAAAGTGGATCACTTGAAAACATATTACGAATCTTAGGTGCTTTCATTTGTCCTTGGAGTAAGCAAAGACCCAAAAACTTTAACATTTCTTCATTACAAGTAGGCTTAAAAGAAATGAACCGTGCATTTCGAGTATGTGGACGACTATTTAAGCATAGGTTAGACCCATACCTATTCGTTGAGCTTACCAATTTTGCAATTATTTCCGACGTAAAAATTTTATCAAATATATCTCTCGGATTACGGTCGTTAGCAACATCGATTTTTACTCCATTATTTGTTAAATCAAAATTAAATTGGGGTATTTCTATAGTGTTCTCTAACCACTCGTTTTCAGATTCTAACTCTGGTCGAGTTTCCTCCTGCTCTTCTAAGTCTGAACTATTATCAAAAGGTTCACAATCGGAAATATGTTCTTCTTGATTCTCCGGTAATATTATGTTGTTATGAAGTTCAAAATTCACAGATACATACATCTAAAGCTTAAGATTTACTGCAAGTAGGGTCTTCTTCTTTACCGGAAGAATTTTCTCCATCTGGTTCATAATTTGGATCGCTGCCATTCTCTCCATCATCGCTGAAAGGATCACTTGCAGATTCATTTCCAGAATCAATTTCTTCGAATAGTCTTAATATTCTTTGCCTTGTTTTGCTGTATTGGTCCATTCTCCCCAAAGAAATTCACAACACAAAACAGTCTTTCTATTTTGTTGATTTGGAAACTTTATTTTAATTCAAAGAATGCACAATTTCGATTTTTTCCAGCAAAATTCACTCACCTTTTTCAGCAAATGTAGTTGCTTTTAATTCTCAAAAAACTACACGTAAAACTGGACACAAATGAATAAATAAACTGAAAACTAACGGGATATCCCGTCTTGCTTCTGTTGATGTGTACTTAATCATAACAAGAGTTTGCAAACTTTAGTGGCCGTTAATTTTTTTTCTACAGCACAAAGCAGAATCTTTGCTGCGACATTTGTTAAAACAAAGCATAATTTAACATGAATTTTGCTGCGGTAGATGCCGTCTTGTCCCAATAATAAAAAAAAAACTGTTGACATATGTACATATGCCGTTCTGTCCCAGTATTTTGCTCTTAACTTGACGGCATTTGCCGTCTTGGCCTCGAATGGGTTAAGTTCATTATTGAATAAGTAAAAATATATTAATGATATAATAAAATATAAGTATTTACTTAGAAAGTAATTTAATATAATAATAAAAAGTCAATATTATTACCAGTACTTTTTTACTCAAATAACTTTTGGTCCATTGTTCAGTAAGTAAAAATGGATAGGCGGTCCGTCTAAATCGATTAAGTCAATGACGTTAAATGTTTCAGTTTCCTTGCCGATCAAATAAGATTGAAACCTTTGTGAATTGTATGTTCTGAAAATATATCTTTTTTTAACTGTGCTAATCAGGCTTAAGTTCATAATTAAAAATGAGCTTAAGTCTGATTAACATAGTTAAAAATACTAGAATTATATAAAAAGGTTCGAATAATAATAATATTAAGTAATTTATCTTTTTTTCATAAACAGTATTTTGTACGCACAATATTTCTTCTCCATTCCCTTAGGCCTGCTTTGAATTTAATCAATTCCCCAGTATATTTTTGGTCCACTTTCTTCAATATATTTTTAACATCTTCAATTTTCATTTTTTTAATATGGTTGTTGATGTAATTCCAAAACTTAAAAGAATGTGGCACGTTTCATCACAGAGTTCCCAGGATTTAAAAATTGGGAAAACATCTATATTTTCCGTCAAATTAGTTTGATCCACCATAATACCAGTCTTTTTTTGTTGAAATTACACTTGCCAATAAATTTAGCATTTACTTTAATTAATTTACATACAATTTTTTTATTTAAATTTTCTTTATTTAAGAAGAAATATTTTTATTACATTTTTCCACTTCTTTACTTGCCACTTGTTCACTTTCAACTAAAAGTTTGATTTAAATATGTTAATTGCACAGAATTAGTTGTTCGCAGAGAGGACAAAATTATGCACCATAAAACTCGTTTTAAGCGCATACGACATGCTTAAAAAACCCCTTAAATATGCATTTAAATATGCACGAAAAACCAACTTCAAAATCTATTAAAACCTCCGCAATGACCAAAACAAGATTAAATAAATGTAGGTTTATTTAATCCAATGCATATTTAGTTTATTTTTTATTTTACAGCAGCAAACTTACGTACGAAATTAACAACAGTTTCTTTATTCGTTTACGTTTTCCACATTTATGTTTGCATAAACTATCAAATGCTGTTTTAAGTTTTCAAACAAAAAATTGCGACGCTTCTCAGATAGTATTGCACTATATTTTGAGAACGAACGTTCTACGTCCGATGAAGTAACGGGACAGTATTTGAAGAGTGCCACCTCGCTAGGCGAATACTGTTTTATAAAGGCACTCTCTGAACCAACACATTCGTTAAGGGTTCGATGGATATCAAAAATTGCACTGTAACCTTTGTTTCGGGCAATGACGTTCTCAAACTTGATACGATAATCCGACTTATTCAAAGAGGCCAATGTTTTGCGTACATTTTCAAAAACGCCTATGCTCTCCTTAAGTTCTAGCCCGGGTGTTTCCAACTTTGTGATGGCTTGACTTATTACATAAAAATTGCTTTTTATGTAGCTCAGCTCAGCTTTTAAATTTGCAGATTTTAATACATTTTTAGCTACTTTGATGGCTTCAGCATCATCTTCATTGAGTTCTCTAAGAGCTGCCTCAATTACGTTAAAATTGTCGCTGTAGTAAACGGCTGCTTTTAGCCAAGTGCCCCATCGTGTAATTATTGGACTTGGAGGCAAAGGTGTGTCGGGAAAAGCATATTTAAAGGCGGCACGACGAGATGGAGCCTAGTGTAAGTATCGAAATTAATGTGGAAATATTTTTTAAAAAATGAAGGTAGAACTTACTTTACTGTAAATTGATTTTACGTTTGAAATCAATGCGTTGACTTCTGCAAACTGAGATCGCACAAACTCAGCTACTCTATGGAGGCCGTGTGCGAAGCATGTGAGGTGGACCATTTTGGGGTACAAAACTTCTAAGCCTTTTATAGCCTTCAGCATATAGCTGGCTGCGTCTGTCACCACCAACAGCACTTTGCTGTACTGAATACCTAAAAATGATATTTGGAATAAACCATAAACGAAATTCTAAGAACTTACCATTTGCCCACAGAAGACTTAAACTGTCGTTAAAAAACCCAGCCATGTTACTGGAGTTGGCGGCTTCGACAGTGGCGACATTTAAAAGGTAGCATTTTTGGCGTTCCACAGAATCAGCACGTCCATCAAGGATGCCAAAAATAAAATTTGCCACTAGGCGTTGCTCAACATCGGTAGTCTCGTCAATCGAAACCCATATATAACTGTTTGATGCCTTTTCGATCATATCGTTCATTGCTGTTTTGTACAGTAATGGAATATATTTTGCTCGCAACGAGAACTCGCTTGGCACTGTTTTGTTGTGGTAGCGTTGCATAAAATTTTTCAGGCTGGGGTGACTAACCTACAAATATTTCTTAAGGATATTATTTATTTCTTCACATTACTAAATTTAACAAACCTTTTTCAGTGGAATATTTGATTCTAAAAAAGCTTTGCATAAATCCATTGGGTATGTATCTGTTTGCTGCTGTTGATACTCCCCAATCAAAGTTTGCGTCTTGGTTGAGGATGCTTCTGAACTTTTTTGCGCGAGAATTTTGTGCTTGCTAGTCGCAATGTGCTGCGTCACAATAAAATGTTTGGTTGCCGTCACAGAACTATTGCAAACTCTACAAAATAATATGCAACCATCTGCTCGGAATGTCTTTGGATATTTTTTGCACATCCGCGAACAAAACTCACGTAAACTTTCTTTAAATTTCGGCATTGTAGGGATAGAAATAAAAATCAACCACCTTTTGCACAACTTGTCAACCAGTTTTGTGTATGTATGTATAGCCAGCGCTCAGCTGACACTAGATCGCCAGAAATCTATTACATTTCGTTTAATGAAAACAAAATGTAAGGAAAAAATTCAATCAGTGTTGCTTTTGTGACAAAAATTTCAGTCAGTGTTGCTTTTGTGACAAAAATTTCGCTAGCCAGACAATTTTATAAAAGATTTAGGAAAAAATGCTCAAATATGCAAAAATATGCAAAATAACCCAAAATATGCATTATAACAAAAAAAAATGAAAAATATGCAAATGCTTATAAAGTAAGCAAATATGCATTTATATCCCCTCTGGTTATTCGTCACAACACTTATACAAATAAGCAAAAAATATAAAGGTACAATTTGTCTGTATACTGATTTGTATGAAATAACAAGCCAACTAATATAATCAAGAAGGTATTCTAATTAGCAAATTAATAGGATAATTTACACATGCTCAAATAAAAACCTAATGAATTCAATAAGGAATACTTTTAGAAAAAAATAACAAGTTTTCTTCTTAAATGTGTGCGTTTTACTTCTTGATAAAATTGAAAAGATTTTGCGCATGAATATAATAAGTAATCTTTTTGAAAAAATCTTTGTTTCTTTCCGCTGGTATACCCCTTATCCCAAAATCGTTTCATAGAGAAAATCTTCTTGATTCTATTAGGCAGTTTTAACTCTGGGTAGTTGCAATATATTGTTGATTTGGAGCCGCTAATGCATTTGATATACATAAGTATATAATTGTATATCAGACATCTTTGTCTCCATATACATACTTATGTATGTAAATATTATTACATGTACGTACAACAGAATAATTGTTGGTTTATTATTTATTTTATTTGTGTCTTTTTACTTTGTCTTTTCACTTTTATATTTTTAGCGCGTTCTCTTTTCTTATTAATTTGATTTTTCTTTTTAATAATTGATTGACTTTATTTTTATTGACTTTTACTGACTTTATTTAAAGAAAAACATGCGGTGTGGCCGTTTATTTTATTTTGAAAAATTTAAATTTTTGAAAACTTTTATTTTGTAGGCACACACCTGACACCATGTGTCACATTTATAGATCAGAAATGTTTGTTTTTATTTAAATAATATAATAATTACAATCGGTCTTAAACATAAATATAGTGAGAGTAAGAATAAGAGCGAGTATAAATTATAAAGTACATGTCATGTCATTACACTATATAACAGCTTTAACAACTTCTCTCCTTGTGGATTTTTTCCAGTGTCTTTCATATCGGCACCATGAAAAGTTGAAATCATATATACATCCCTCTTGTCCTGAAACTTCATCACTCGACTACCAGAGATACTTTTTTTCCAAAGAGTTCCCCTTTCTTCAATTTAACAGTTTTCAAATTTAGTAGTCCTACTCTATTTGATCACAATTTTCCACAGTAATCTGTTCAATTTGTAGTAGTAGTAGTCTTCCCTCATTCAATAAAACCTCGGCTAGTAAAGGAACAATGGTTCGATAATAATCAGATGATTCAGTTTAAATATTTATGAGCTTTTCCAGAATTATATTGTTTGAATAGGACTCTTCCCTTGTGTGAAATCATTGTTTCGTCTATCGAAATTTCTGCACATGGAGTATATAGTTCCTGGTACTTTGAATTCAAAATTTTGGTGAAGTTTGATATCTTGTAGAAACAGTCTTCAGGCGTAGCAATGTTATTATCACTACCATGTCAGTTTCTTAAAATTAAAGTGAAGCAATTGTAGTTCCAATAGTCTTCCATGTTAGAATATTTGATGAAACCTGAAATAATTATAATACCCAGAAAGTTTTTCATTTCAATCATTGTTACATCTGAAATATTGAAATATCTTAACTTGCATGGGTTCCCCATTCTCAGCTGTAACGCGTTTGTTGAAACGGATGAAAAACTTAAATCAGAAGGAACATCACCACTATCTTGAATGGGATTCTCTTCATCACTATCGGAATCGTCGCTTCTCATTCTCTTTTGGCCATAAAAAGCGTTTGGGTTCATTATTTAGCTGTAAAACAAGTACTTTTCTAATTTTTAAACTGTGTGAGTCATATGTGATGCACAGAACGTCTGGTTAAAAACTATGATAAAACATTTTTGTGCATCATATGTATGTAAGTATATGATACACACTTTTTTAAAGAAAAACATTAAACATTATTTTTCTTCTGTTTTAGAACTTTATTTTTTCATCTTCACAATAAGACTCTATTTATTCCACTTAAAGCGCGAACTGAACTATTATAAATTTGCAAATTTAATTGCAGTTAACATTTTACATCTTTAAATATCTTTTTTATGTGTTTTTAACCGTTGTTACGTTTGCAATAATTCCAATTTCCTAATCGTTTGAAAATGTGTCAGCTATTTCAAATAAAGAAAAGTTCATTACCCGTCAGTTAATAAACTATAATTAGGTCGCTTTAGCATTTTTCCATATTGACACATAAATGTTTTTTATGTTAACACCTCCCCGCTTAAAACGGATCGTCCTCGTTCAGTTAGAAATAAGGAATGTGTGTGATCCTTGTTACACCTTTGGATTCTTGTATCTTCGGTTCTGATAGTTCAGGTATAGAAGAGTCAATCTCTGGAAGGCTGTTTACTAATGTTAGAGCGCTGAACAATTTCTTTTTTTCCTTAGAGTTTCGCTTTTAGTAATCGAGAAGGTTGCTGAAAGTATTGCCATTGAGGCTAATGAAAGATTGGTACCCAAATTCCATTTGTTTTGACAGTTCTTCCTTTATATTTGGCTTTGAATTTCTGGGTTGTAAAATGGCGAGGAATGGCTTAATTCGTGAAGTTTGAAATGAGTTATAGATTTGATCCGAAATTGTGATAGATTCGTTGTAAAATTGCACTAGAAATGATCCATTGAGGTTCCGACATTCCATGTTGATGAAAATTTTTTATACTTAATGGGCTTTACTAATATCTCGTCACAAGAGTTTACATGCGTCGTAGGTATACTAATAATATAAACAATGGCATCATTATTGGATGATATTTTAACTTCGGCAAATTCAAATGGTATTGTGCCTTTATTTATGATTTCTTTAACAATATTTATTTCTGTAGGGAATAGTATAAATTATTCGATTATACCAATTTTGGCCCAATGGATGGCATACTGAATATTAATTATTTCGTTTTTGATTAAATCTAGTTTATACTTTCAGACAGTTATTGCTGGCTCTTCTTTAGATTTATTATTACCATTATTTATAGTTCTTAATATATCGTTAGTTATTCGGATCAATTCTTGAATTTTTCAACAGATAATCTGTTTATAACTACTTGCTTATTGTTGCTTCTCAACATTTCATTTGTTTTTTTTTTTCTAAGATTTCAAAATCGTCGTGGTCAGGGCTTCCTGCAATCCACTTTCATGCGGATCCCAAAAAGTTCTTTGCAGATTGAAATCCTTTCTTTGCTTTGCAGATTGAAATCCTGTAATGTATTATTTATATTATATTATTATTTATATTATATATAATTTCTGCCCACATATCAAGCACAGGTACGTTTTCTGGACTATGTTTGTTTATAAATTCTTTAATTGTGCTTTCGTAAGTGAAGTAGACATCTCTTAAAGCTGAACGACTTAAAGTAGCGGCGGAGGGCATTTTGATATTAGGTTTGATGGCTTCCATATAGTCTGCCTGCTCTACTATATTGAATGGTCGAAGATCTTTGCAGCACATTTGAACTAGGAGACGGGCATTTGCGAATTTTTGTGTTTCGGTTTCGTTAATGAAGCTTTTGTTTCCGGAAGGAATACTCTTAGTTTTGGCGTTGGATAATTCTATTCCATGATGTAACATTTATATCATGCGCATTTTTTAAATGGTGGCTAAGGTTGGTCGTTGATGTTGAAATTCCGAAACTGCAAATATTTTTTGAACCCAAACCTAGAAATTTATTTTTAGTTTTTCCCAGTGTTATATGTGGACGTACATAACTATTATAAATAGTGATCAAAACGTCTCTCCCCAAGCCAATTTTAACTTTGATTTCAATATTTCCCAAAATAGAACTGTGGTTATTGACAACAACTTTTTGATTCCAGTATTCTGAAGAGAAGTTTTACTTACCCTTTTATCCGGCTTGGCGTTGCTTCGAAGCAATTCTTGCAAATGAAATATTTTTTTAAAACAATTTTATTGCCTGTACCCAGTTGTCCGAAGTGGTGCCACACAAAAGACCCTCCTGCGCTTCTTTTACTCAAAACAACTCTGGGTTTGTTCCTCAGCTCTGCCTATTGGTAATAGTTTTAAAATAGTTCAACAGAAACAATTTTATTTGGAACAAACTAAAATTATACCACTATGGATAGCCTATCAGATAGAAAATTTAAATTGGGTCGAAGATCAATTTTCAAATTATGGGCTTTTGAAATTGTAGAACTAAACTACTACATTTTCAAAGTTCCATAGCTCTGAAATAAAGGTTGTTTTTTGTTTCCTTTGCTTTACCCTTTTAAATTTTCTATATTTTCTTAAATGAATTTAAATGACCTACCTTTTGGTGTAACATATCCTGATATGTGTGTATATCCGATTCTAATTCTAATAGTCCAATAGCTTCATCAGAATTAGATATATTATCAGCACTTTTTAAAAAAAACTCAGTAATCTGCTTACTTCTATTCATTTTTATTTTTTATTAATAAAATTGAAGTGGGAGTGTATAAGCTTTTGAATAACAGAAACGTTGGCAGAATAACGGCACAAAAGCCATTTGTAATTTAAGCAATTATACAAGGTAGCATATATATGACAAATAAACTTAAAATAAAGCAAAGCAAAAAATTTTGGATATAGAGTTTGACATATTAATATGAGTGGACAAAAGCCCATCTGGTAATTTGCATATACCTGTACCATAAACTTTTCCACAAAGTTACCAGAGTTTGAAAAGTCTCATAGCGCATTTACATATGCAAATTTCGAAGCCTTCGCCTACACATGCAATTTTTGTTTCAGCGGTTTTTGCTTCTATAATAAAATATAAAATGACCTGCACGTACAAACGAGGTATTTTGATCGAAAAAAAGTAAATCGGGGCTAATTTTGAGCCGATTTTAGCCGAAAATTTATCGGCGGCGGCTATCAGAAATCGTCGGCGGCTGGCTAAACCGGCTATTAGCCGATCCGGCGTAAGTCTCTGGTTGATGGTTCACAAAGGGATACAAAAAATGTGTTTGATTAAAATTTTTCAGTAGTGTTTCTTCGAGGTTGTTGCTTAATTCATAATATTTTCTTATGTTAATAATATGTGTTAATTTAAAAGTCCCAGTTTGTAGTGACTTTGTGTAGTCCATTATCTTGATGTCGGCCAAAACGGCGATCTGAAATTTAAATTATTTTAGTTCTTTATATTATTTTTATGAACTGTTTCTCCTGGTTCTGTTATGATATTCTTATTTTCTCCGACTATTTCCTGTCTGTACGTCTTACTTGGTTTTGTCCCTAATCGCTTATTTTTGGGAACATATGTTTTAGGTACTATTTTCGTCTTATTGTTTTAAGCTGTTTTTCCGTAACTCTTCCTAAAAAGAATGTTTCTTTGGGTTTCCTTTTTATTGCATGTGTTGAGTTATTATATCATCTTCTATATCAGTTCTACGAAGGTACAGTGTACATTTTCGAGTTTCGATTTATCCATAGGCACTGCTGCTATAAGGTGGAATTCTGAATACTTTTATTTTATATTGATTTTCTAGCATGAAATTTAGTGATTTTTCATTGGCAATAACGAACACTTCTGGCATACCATATAAAAGTAATATTTCTCCTAGAGGTTCCTTAACATCTTCAACAGACCGAGATTTAAGAATTGTGGCCTGTACAAATTTTGAAAATTTGTCTATAGCGGTTAGTATTGAGTTTTTTTCTGTCATAAAGATATCTATGTGAACGATCTCTCCAGGGAATTGCAGTATAGACGTAAGAATCTGTGTTTTGTTTTCAACACTGTTCCTGTGGGCTCTGTTATATTCCCTAAGTATTTCCGCCTATTGTTCTTCTGCATCCTTCAAATCTGTCACTATAATCCTAGAATATTTTTTTTTTAATTTTTTTTATTATATTATTATTATTAGTATTAAAAATACTTTTACAATATAAGTACATGATTTAAATTCTCTAATATTATAAACTAGCATTAAATCTTACAAAATTAATACATTTTTTCTAAATACATTTTCATTGTTTTTCATATTATTTGTTAGTGTATTATATAGTTGTAACCCCTTGTAAGACAACGATTTCTGCATTTGTGTTGACATCACCCTACCTACTCGAAAATCGTTCACATTTCTTAGTCCGTACGGTTGGCTTTCGGCTAGATATCTCATTTGCTCACATAGGTATCTCGGTGCATCACCTTGTTTAATTTTTTTATTAAACCTGAGCGTGTTGAACTGAAGTCTTTGTTTCACGTTTAAGCATTTCAGGCTGTCCAGCATTGTATGTATGTCAGTATATCTATCACATTTTAATATTATTCTCATGGCTTTATTTTGCAGCTTCTGCATTTTTTCTATTTGGAGTGTGTTGGTACATGTATATAATATCGTAGACCCGTACTCGAAATGTGGCTTTATTATGGTATTATAAATATTTATTGCTGTATTTTTGATATTTTATTACTGATTCTTCCAAGAAAGCTGATTCTTTTTACCGTTTTTTTTGCATATTTGCTCAATGTGTTCATTAAATTTTAGTTTTTTTATCAATTATAAACCCGAGGTATTTTATATGCTCGACTTTCTCTATTACCGAGTTATTTATTTCCAGAGTTTGGTTCGAATTAAAGTTAATTTCTATTATCTTTGTTCTGTTTTCATTAAGTTTAAGGTCATTAATTTTTAACCAGTTATTTATTTTATCTATGTTATGTCTCATGATTTCCCGACATTCTTCTTCATTGTCTGCAATGGCTATCATCCGCATATAGGACTATGTTACATCTTTCTAATATATTTGACAAGTCATTAATATATATTATAAACAGCATTGCGCCTAATATGGAGCCTTGTGGGACTCTAAAGTCATTCATTATTTCCTCCGATATTAAATTATTTACCTTCGTTTACCAAGATTTAAACCAATTCAGCTCTTTTCCTCTTATTCCATACATAGATAGTTTTTCTAACATTATATCTCTATTAATGGTTTCAAATGCTTTTTTGAAGTCAAGAAAAATCGCAATAAATTTCTTATCATTTCCTATATCATTCCATTTACTAATGACGTAGTTAACAGTTGTTTCACACGAGTGTTTTTTACGGAACCCTGATTGATATTTTGATAGTATATTATGTTTTTCTATATATATCTCCAATTGAGTTTTCACAACTATTTCCAGTACCTTTTCACATGTTTTTAAAGTGTTAATTGGATTGTTATATTTACAGTTTCTTGGCCTGATATCTTATTTTTTCCACTGTTATTCACTATCGTATTAAAGTTATTTGTTATTACGTAATCAATAAATGTTTTAGAATTTTCTGTTGCACACGTGTGTTTATTTGCTAATTGCTTTAGACCTCTGTTCCATCATAAACCCTGCACCTTTGCCAACCAATATTCAACTATCTCTCTTCCATTACTCTCTGATATGATTCGCAATAAATTTTTAATTTCACGTTATGCATAGTTCTATTTCTGCTATTGATCTTATATTTTTCAATAACTTTAATACTGGCATTAGATAAACATGGGTTTTGCTTTTTTAATTTTTCAATAATTCCTATTTCTTCATGGTCGAAGGACATACTGTGTTGGGTACCTTAATTTCATATGACTTTGTTATTTTTTCTTCTATAGCATTTTTATTTTTTCTCTTTCTGCGACATTTTCACTTTGTATAACTACTGTTCCATTTCTTCTGTTTTCCATATTTGTTATTTTTAGTTGAACTGGATTTACTTTATTTAATTCTTCTTTCGCTTTTTCTACTGGTTGTTTTTCTTCTGGTTTCACAATCAGGGGAACTCTCTTGCTAACATCTGGTAACACTTTGTTTTTAACTGATTCAGCACAATGATGGTTTTGTTGTTTTACTGCATGACTCATGCATTACTTTCTTTATCTCTTTACACATATTTTCATTTTTTTCCTCTATTGTTTGACATAATTTTTTGTTGCTATTTTCAACATTGTTTATATTACCAAACAATTTTTTAACATCTTCAAAATTTTTTTCACATGATTTTTGATATTTGACCATTTTATTCATTCGTTCTTCATAACGTTTTTCAATAGCTTTTAGTAATTGTTTTATTTCATTTTCATTTTGTTTAAGTGACGTTTCGAATTCATGTTTATAGTCCACCAAGCTTTGTTTGTTTTTATGCACATCGTCTCGTATTTCTTCCAACACCATGTCGACATTTTGTATGTAGTGCATACAGTCATCGCAAATGAATCTTAGGTAACAATTTCTTCTAATATTCTTGATGAGTATTGGTCAATTCCACAGCATTTATTAGATGTATGGAACACTTCATTACAAACACCCATACATTGAATACCCGTTTCACCTCGGATTGCTTGTCTGCATTTGTTGCACTCAGGCATTCTGAGTGTCTTTTTATAAAATTAATAATAAATATATATTTTTTATTATAATTTTATTTCAACGTATTAATATTTATACTTTTATGTTTTACAACAGTTTTGTTTACGTTTTAAAACGAAATTTTTATTTAATTTATATAATTGTTATAGAGCTCATTAAAAATTTGTTTCTTTGCTTTTAGCGTTGCCCTGAATTGAGTGAGCGTCAGTGTATTGTATTAACTTATGAGATGAACTATCGTCACTATGTATAGTACTAGTTAGAGTGTTTACGAGGGTCTTCTCCTGCGAAGGCCTAGATAAGGCATCGGAAACTACATTAGTGCTACCTGGTTTATATTGTAATTCGTAGTTAAAGTCCTCAAGAAATGCTTTCCATTTCTTGAGTTTAAAATTAGCGTTTTAGAGGAAGATGGTCCGTGAAAATGTTTAACTTGGCGGATCCGTAGAGGTAATTTCTTAACGACTTCAACGCCCATACAATGCACTATAGCCGAAATCGCGATTTCAGCGGCAAAAAATACTTCCCGACAAGCTGGCTTAACAAAATTTGGTGTGTAGCAGAGACCGGCAAAAATCACGTTTTTTATGCCTTCACTCATGCATAACTTTTTTGTGTCCAATTATTCACCAACACATAAGCAAGCATGCGCGTACGCTCATAATCTTTATTTGTGTTAATCATTAGGAAGGCAAATACAAAAATGCCTATATGAATTTTTCAAGCAAGATTTTAACACACAAGCTATTTTGAGCGTTTGCATTCATTAAACACAAAAACGAATGGCATTTATTCAACATGCCTTTTCTTTGCAAAGAATATTAAGAAAAATCATGCAATGATATATGCTGGCACATAATCTTGAGTGTGTAGGTATGTAGGTTGTTAAAACATTGTGGTTGAGAAATAAGGATGCCATACGAAGTTACCAAAAAACGTCGGTTTTACAATAAACTTTAAAAATCGCAATTTTCGGTTTAAAATCGTTTAAAGATCGGATTATTTTTTACTCATTCAAAAAAACTTGTTATTTTTATAAGAAATACTTCAACCTTGCCAAATTTGTTTGTTTTATTTAATTTTACTGAAATTAAAGTCGTTTTTAACTCCCAAGAATAATACCGCTTTATTGGTTTGGTACATAGATTACTTAAAAAGAAGGGTCTTTAAGTGTATTTTTCTGAGCTTTTTTTTAAATTTCGGTGCTTTTTTTAATTTTTGGCGGCACCGAAGCAAATTCAACAAATCTTTTTGTTTCAGTGTGAGAAAAAAAATCTTTGTACAATAAAATACACCCGTTTCAACATTATTTTATTCAACAGCGCATAATTTTTACACGTTTATATGAAAATGATTATTTTCACGACAACACGGCTACATGGCTACACGACCACCGTTGTACCTGTGGTAGATTTAGGCTAATTTATATTTTTGTGAGCGACAGTGAGAGTGAGAGAGATCTGGTGCTGCTAATATAATAATAAAATGTTTAATATATAAGTGCTTAAAATACTTTACTGTATTTAACAAAAAAGAAGAATACAAAACGCATTGCTTATAATATAACCTCCTTCATGTATACACATATACACACATGTCTATATAATTACAAAATGATAATTGTAAAAATCGGGATAATTTTAAAAATATATTTCTTGATTAATTATCTGTTTCAGCGTATCGTCGTAAAAATGCTATTAAACTGTTAAGTCTGGCAACCGTGTTGCCTAACCATTCTATAAACACACAGCACCTTGTGCATAAATGTACACTTGTTGATTTTTTGCCTTTTTCACATTAATGCTTTTTGCATTAATGCCTCTAAGTTTTTGATTTCGATCATGAATGTGATTAAATAAAAATGTGTGCTTTGAAGAGTTGTCCAAAAATTCATGCACACACAGTTTTTAAACACTCAAACTGAATAGCTGGCATGCGGCAACAGATTAAATTTACATGTTGACAAACAACCCTTATTTTGCTTAGCATAAAATAGAATAGACACAATGTTCATAAACGCATATTTGAACGTTTGAGCGAAAATGACATGTTTTTCGAGTGTTTGATTAATCTGATTTTTTTTTAATCACCGGTTGCAGGTCTCTGGTGTGTAGACTTCTAACGATAAAAAAATCGATTTGAGAAAAAATGGGCAGGCCACGCCCATTTTTTTCAAAGTGGTGGCAAAACGTACTTCCTGTCAAGATAGCTTCACCAAAATGATTATACGGACTTCTAATGACAAAAAGTGTAACTTGAGGAAAAATGGGCGGCCCACGCCCACTATTAAAAAATATTTAATGCTACCAAGAAATTCATTTATTTTTTAGTTCACAAATTTATAATTTTCAAGAAGGTGTGTAAATGGTATATAAATATATACTTATATTAATCTGAAAATAACAAAATAACGGATACATATTCTCAAAAGATAAAGGGCTTAATTAATCATGGTCTGTTTCTTCCTTTTCATCTGCTTCTAATTCCAATGAATAATTATTTAACGACTCTAAGCTTACATCTGAATCAGAACTATAATTGCAGCTGGAGGCTTCTTGAGATGTTGAAGGTAATAACAGTTCTGGTGGTAATTCGGGCATTTTAAAAAGATCAGTGACTTCTCGAGGAAATGGAATTTTTTTTGAACTATTTATACGTTCTTGCACACATAAACTAGAAATATATGGGTCAGAGCTATCCATGGCTCTATGATACATGTCGAGAATATTGTGCACTCTTGAATCCTTTCGAGCATGACCAGTTCGATCTTTTTTATAATATTTGTTTCGCGCCTCAGATGCATTTTCTGCAAGACAACCTACGGGTACTACTGAAGCCTCAATTATTTGTGAAGAATGCACTAATATTTTGTGTATTGTGGCAGACATCGGGTACCATTCGTAGTTTTGGAAAAATATTTCACTGGTTTTAATGCAATGGGCATGAAACCTTTGAGCATCAATTTCAAATTCAGAGGAGAGAACAATTAAGATTATGTGCAAATGTTTCAAAAAATCTATATTTATACTAGTAATAGATGCTAAAAGGTCCGTGCGATAAAATGCTCTTCTAGCTGTGTTGCCATCGTTGGTGTTGCCGCTGCCATTTGCTTTCGGCTTATCGACATGAAGACCCATTTGTAGCAAAAACTCTTTTTGAATTTTTTGTTTCTTTTCTGCCAGGATTCTCTTCTCTTCTGTTCCACGAACTTGCCATTTTTTCAAATCTAGCTTGTATGAAAGTTTTAAAACAAACTCGAAACTACGAATCCACGCATGCATATTCCATATTTTAATACGTCGCCCTTTGCTTCAAAATTAGGAGAATCAAAGTTTCTAATAGTTCGAAATTGCTTCGGACCTGCATGACAGATCGGGCATTGCTGTGAACTTTTAGTTTCTGTCAACACATTTAAGACTTTTCCATCTATTAATGTCATATATAAATTATATTTTACTTTAATTTTTTCCCCATTACTTAGTATGTATTGTAGTGGTTCCAACTTCTTAATCTGTTCATTTATGTTGTGGTTTTCAGTTAAAATGTGCTCTTTTGTTTCTTTAACAAACTCCACTTTTAAAGGCCTACAAAAGCGTACTGACTGAGGTGTACGGTTTATCCAAATATTATCACCTGCGGATGAAATTATCTTTATTGGAATGACTGATGTCACAAAAAGGCACTGATCGAAGCTTTCCGAAGTATTTTCGACAAATTTTTGTTTAAACAAGCTGTGACCGGTAGAACCATCAAACCCGTACCTCAAAATTAGGATCGATTCTTCAACATCCATTCCACATAATACTTCATCTTGATATGCAAGAATTCTTTTAGCTGTGTGGTCTACCAAATTTTGCAACGAAACTTCGACTGAGCTTTCATTCGCTTTGATTTCATCCGGCCTACATTTTAATTTGCTTTTATAAACTTCATCATAAGTCGGATAAATATTACTATTGTGTTGTATGTTTAATTGACGCATATTTAAGTACTGCTTTTTAGTTAAACCGTTTTCTAACAAAAACATTAGAGCTTCATCAGGTGATACTGGCGTAACTTCTTTATGGCTACTATTAAGAACTTCTCGAATTTTGGATGGCCGATTTGGAGATTTAGCAACTTGTTGCAAGACAAATTTCAAATCCGTTGCCTGGGACTTTTTGGCAGATATAGAGGCAGCGTGAAGTAATAATTGCGCAATGTCTCCTTGCTGGGAAGCTAATTCGGAAGCTAATCTCCTTTTATTTCTTTCGCTGCTATCCTCATAACTCATTTTTGGTTGCCCGATAGCATTAATCTTTTTCGGTATAACAAAAATTGTTTCTCGACTCAACCATTCCTCATTATATTTTCTAAATGCTTTCTCATTTCTGGATTGTTTATCCCATTTATTTTTGATAAAATTAGATAAGTTACGAGCTTTAGTACATATTAATTTACTTAATTCGCTGTCAATTTCGTGTGGAATCATTTCTTTTATGTAATTCGAAACATTCCTGTCGTTTCTCAACCAAAACTCAAATATTTCAGAATTTTTGAACCTGAGTATTTCTACAAAAATATTAAAAATTCGTTCGTTAGCACTCAAATGCATACAATTTTATCATGACATAAAACTTGAGTTTTCTACCAACAATCACGTGTACATAGTTCAAATGACACTTTATAACATTTTTTGTTTTACTCCACGAAAAAGGACAAAACTCTTCAGAATTTAACAAAAATATACACACACAAAAACCACCAAAATATGTACGAAATACAAAGATTTAGCAAACTATATTTGTATGTAGTAAAAATACTCACCTCGGGTATTACAACTCATATTTAAAAAGTTTTTTTACAAGAATATATTATTAAGTAAACAGTTTTTAATTTTGTAAAAATTTTGCTTTTTCACTTGTGTTAACGCGTGCCAAAAAATTTGTAAACATTAACAGGTGTTTGTACATAAAAAGGGCTGCCAGCAGTAAAAATTTTTTTTAGCTTTTTCTTATCAATATGTTGGGTACTGAACACCATCAAAAAAATTGTAAAAACTTAAAGTTGAAAAATTGACTTTTTGCCGCTGAAATCGCGATTTCGGCTATAGTGCAATGGCGAGCAATTCCTTTTCGTTTATCGCGTAGTGCTGATCGGTCTTGGTAAGGGTTCTTTGTAGAAATACAATTGGTCCATTATCTTGGGATGTCACTACTCCCAGTGCATAATTTGATGCATCTGTCGTGATGGTAAATTCCTTATTAAAATTTGGATTCATATAAAAACTGTTTTTCCTTTTAATTTTCGCTTATCTAAATAACTTAAATATGTATATTCTTACGCAAAAATGGTTGTCATCCCATGACGAAGGAAGAGGAGTAGTTATGCTTTTTCATTTGGTACTTCGATACTCATTTCTTTCTCTGAATTCTTAACGCAAAACGTCCTTGGTGATCCTTTGTTTGCAGCCTATGGGGTGCTTTCCTTTGGAGTCTTAGACTTGTGGCTTTCCTCTAGATTTGCAACCTGTGCGGTGATTTTCTTTTACGTTGGGCGCCAGAACCCACTGATTTTTGTTCAAAAATTTTATTGAATCCTTGGATTGCAGAACTAGATAAATTTATCTCACCGTTCAATCTCAGCTTTTTGTATTTTCGTACTTCCAAAACTATTATACTTATTTGCACTATCGAAAATGATATTACACCAGTTATTGATAGGCTTACTCTATTGCCGGTTTCGATAAAGTTAATGTGTTTCATATTTTTTGTGTTGATTTCTTTCATCGTTTGAAGGGATAGGACCTCTCCTGTTCTATTATCTATGGTTTTTTATTGGAGTATGGTGGGTAGTGGTTTATTGCTTCTAACTTCTTTAGCCTCGTAGGATCTGTTATAATTGTTGAGTTGTGGTGACGAATAATGAATGTTCCATTCAATACTCTTTCTTCGACGTCTATTATGACAATGCCCTTTTAATTGTTAACAAATAGCAAATCTTTGGAAATTTCCTCTATCTGTGGTAAATGATGGTTGGCTTACTTTTTAATAAATTATCAATACATTGGTGTTTACTTCCATCTACTATTTGTTTATTGGTACAAATTAACAGATTATTATTTTATTTATTTCGTCTCCTTTTTCCCCTAATCTAATTTCTAATACATTAAAGGATTCTAATTCGGTAGTTGGCAAATTTATGTAAATAATTGATTTTTCATCTGCCACTACTTTTACTTCATCAAATTCTAGTGCTTCGTCTATATTAATAAAAGTAAACTTTTCCTGAATCAATATTTGCCACATCGAGTTCTCTGTCCGAAAGGATAAAAGAGTTTATATGTCAGCCTTGGCCCAATGAATAATATAAGTTATATTTTTTAACTTCTTGAGTATTTCTAATTTATATTTTATATTGAGAGCTAAATCATTGGCTATGATCTGGTCTGTTTTTATTATTTTGACTATTTCGTTTGTTCTGTTGGTAAGTTCATTTATTTTGTCTGCAGTCAGTTTGTTAATTATCAGTTGCTCATTGTTGTTTTTTAACAGTACATTTATGCGATCAACCAGCATTTCATGATCGCGGTGGTCTGGATTTCGCCACAAATTGAACTCGCCTGCTTTACCACTAAATTCTCTTAAACACTTTACAATATCAGGAACCTTGTCGGTTTCCTTGAGTTGTGATGCAGTAGCAACGTTGCAGGGTACGTCAGAAGTTTCATTTTCGTCCGGTGTCGTGTTGAGTTCCCTAAGTGTGTCATGTATTATGGTTTTGTATTTGTTTCCTAAGTGACGGTAGTATAGTCGATGAAGTGTTCGTACGGGTAGATGTCGAACTCCCTGCCAAAGATAGGTTGCTTAATTGATTCGCTAAGTCGGTAAGAACTTTCTTACCATAGACAAGCACTGATTTATTCTTGTATAATTCTGAATTTATCTAGTTTCAGTTATATTTCCAAATAAAATTCTGCCAGTAATCATAAATCATAAATTTGAAACAAACACTTAAAAAATTATTTATTCCTACCAATACTTTGTGTGCTATATTTCTTGTTATCCCTGCTATTGGAGGGTCTCGTAAGAATCGCAATAGCTTCCCCTCTTACAAGGTTTCGTTAATGTGTTAGTAATTTTTAATAAATTTTTATTTTATTTTAACTTTTCAATTTATTGTATTAATTTTTGTTTTAATATTTTTAAAAATTTTCACTTTATTCTCTAAATTTTATTTTAGCGTTTTATCATATAACTTAAAATTAATGTATTCATTTTCAACTTTGGGGCTTTGGGTTGATAGAGGTTCAGGATAAGCCACTTTCCCTTTGTACTCCAGTCCATCTTCGTTATAAATTCGCCAAGCCTCTTGTTGTCGAATTGATGGTTGCCCTATTTTTAGATTTTAATGCTTTATTTGTAATTTTTTCACTTCTCTTTTATATTTTATTTTGTATTGTCTCCTTGGTTCGTTATTTTAGCAGTACATATTTTTCTTGGAACAATTGTTTTAATCCTTACTTTATTTTTTCTTTTAAACAGTATTTTCCAAAGACTAAATTTCACTATAATCTTCTTTTGGATTGATCTTATTTATTTTATTGTAGCATATTTTAGTTTTTATTTCTTTTACATTATATTTTTAGTTTTATTATTTATTTCAGTTACATTAGTGTTGTTTCGTTTAAGTTTCATTTGCTTTCTTAAAATTGTTTTAAAAATAATTTTTTTCTTCGAACCTTATTTCGTCCTTTCAGGATTTTTTTTTATTGTTTCACACACGATCCTTAGTTTTTATATTCAGAATTTTTTTATGTTTCCACTCGCGAGCCTTACTTTTTTTCTTTTACTCACATGGGTCGCTAAAATTGTTTTCTTAAATATAATTATCACTGTTTAGAACCAAAATGCATACTCGAAATTTTCCCACAAGTGTAGAAATTATTTTATGTGCGCGTGAATTAATTCCTTATCTAAGGAAATCAATCAAAAAAATATTTTCTTATTTAACTACACCGAAAAGCGTACTTCTTTATTAATAATATTCTTAAGACTAACTTACAAATGTTACTTAACTATTTATAATAAGGTGAAATTAATATTTTCTTGTTATGAAAATATGTAAGATAAAATAAAATATGTTGTGGTTATTCAATTCACAAAATGTGTGTTGATAGTGTTGACCCTTGTTTGCTATTGTGTACATATGTTATTGGATGTGACTTGGACAAGATTGAACATGTATTAACTCCCCTCCTTCTCAAAACAAAGTGTCCTCACTTTTTTACATAAGATTAATTTTTGCTCTTAATGTTGCTAATTCCACTTCGTAAGTGTGTTCGTCAAGTCTTCTATTTTCTGATTGTTTTATTTCTCTATAATAGTTACTTAATTTTGCACATATTATTACTCCGCCTATTCCAAGTATACAATAAATTATATATTGTACGGGATGGTATTCTATAGGGGTTAGATATTTTGACAGTTACCGTATATTTGAAAATTTATATTTAGTTTGAAGATAGAAATACGAAGGGTTTCCATTTGTTCCACGTGTTTTAGCTTCTTTTATTTCTTCCTGAAGGTTGAAGTAATCCTTTTTATCTATATTTGTTGAAATATTAAATTGTATTATTTTAGGACCTTTAAATATTTGACCACTCTAAATATCTTCATCATCTGTAAGGATGTAGCCGTTCTCCAGAATTGTGAGTGGTGCATTATTTTCTTGAAGTATGGGTTATTTTCTTTGTGACTACGAAATGCGCATTTTGGCCGTAGGTGCAAGCCGACCAGGCTCATGCCATGATTCCTTTGTTTGAAATCTGAGCGATGCCAAGGGGTACTACACCGAAGTATATAATGAGCGTGGCCGTAATTTGTGGCTCTTGGAAGATTCTGGATATGCGTTAAAGCCATATCTAATGACCCCTATAAAAACCCTAATCATGGTACTGTACAGTACACATTCAACCAACGACATGCTTCAGCAAGAAATGTTGTAGAAAGAACCATAGGTGTTGTTAAAAGTCGTTTCAGGTGCCTACAAAATGTTCTTTTGTACACTCAAAGTGGTTACAATTATTAACGTGTGCTGTGCTTTACATAATGTATGCAAACATTTTGCTGTACCATTTGAGCGAGATATCATTCAAAACATCGACAATGATGAGGACCCTTCAGAACAAGATGATGATGATGTCACAGTAGCAACTGTAAGGGATAACATACCTCAATCTCTACATTCAAACAATTCATAAATTTTAACAATAAAAAAACAAAACATTTTATTCAGAAATTAATTTTTTTCAAAAACAAAACACTGAGATTCTGATGATAATGAGGATGGTGATGGTTTTATACCAACCTTCATTTGCTCCAGCTATAAACATTTTAATTTTATTTCAATTCTAGTTTGTAAATTTTTTTCTATTACTATCTGCCTGTTTCACGATGTCGAACGACATCTTTCGTTCGCATAAATACATTTAAACCAAAAACAACATTTTAAAATTTGTTGCTGTTTCAAACGTATTTATGCGAACGAACGATGTCGTTCGACATCGTGAAACAGGCAGTATGTCATGTCTCGTCATTTCCTTTAATTCTTGTTCTTTAAGTATTTTAATTTCTCTGAGATTCTTGTGCACATCTTTTATATTTAGAGCTGCTTCCTCTAAATATCTTCTGTTTTCTTTAGTTTTTCTTCATATGTTCACTAAATTACCAGGGGGGTTATTCTGTATTGCGATGCGTAAGTTAGGTTCGACGCGTTTGATATTTTGTTAGTGCAAGATATTTAGTTTTAACGAACGATTTTAACATACGCTTTCGTATTACAGAGTACACTGATCCCAGTTTTGCGAAAGTGAAAAAATTAGATACGAAAGGACGCAATAAAGGGTACCAATTATACGATTAGGTACCATTTTTCTTACGCATCGCAATACAGAATAACCCCCCAGATATTTTTGAAAAATGTTTAGCTTCCATATTTAAAACGTCGTCAACATCAGCAATATGTTTTCTTCGTTTGCGACTGCTTGTCCGAGTTGATGTTGTTGGCGATGATGTCGTAGCAGGTGTTTCAGTAACAGGTAAATCAATTGTTACTGATGCATTTTCCTGAAGTCTTTCTATTTCTGAAATAAAAGTAGGAAATTCTTTTAAAATATCCATTAAAGAATTATTTCTTTTCATCATTATTTTTTGAGGATCAATTAATTTTAACGATTTAAATGAATTTAAATTAAAATTAAAGCGTTTTAATATTTGATTTCCAAGTTCTATATAAAAATGAATGCAAGTGATTACTATTTTGTTTAATTCATTTTTCTGAAGCTTTGATTCGGAAATAATTTCTTTTGCATATAAACCTAAATATACTTCATCATATTCCAAAAAATTATTAGTGTCCATAAATTCAGATAAATGAATATTCTCTTTTATAGCATCTTGTTTTATGAAATTACTTAAAACGGTTCTAAAAAGTACCTCCATTTGAGTATATAAATTATGAATTTACGTTGATTCTTTTTAAAGTAATTTGTTGGTATTATTAATAACGTTGAGAAAATATTTCAAAAATGACAGATATATTTTATTTGTTTCATTTAAATTCTCCAAAATGGCTTTAGAAGTATCAATTTTATCAACGTTGGCTGCAAACGAGAAATATATTTTTAATGGCTCATACAAATCTAGTATTCTTACAACGACTGATTCAAGTGAAAGCCATCTTGTTTGGCTTGGATGCAACATTTTTCTTGGATTGAGATCTTGCAATTTTTGAATGTTTTCAAACTGGCCAAATCTTTTAGGACTATATGCAAGGTAGTTGTAGATGTTCCGTGCCAAAGTTTCTACCTCGGATGGTAGTTGAAGGCAAGCATAGGATGAACATAATGCCAATGAGTGGCAAACGCATTTCATTATAAACAAATTTGGAATTTCTTTTTTAAAAAGTTCAGCAACAGAATTGTGTTTGCCTGTCATTACGGCAGCACCATCAGCTGCAAACCCTATCATGTTGGATTTGTAATTAATATTATTTTTTGTGAAATGGTCAACAATTAGTTCATGCAAGCTTTTTGCATCACAACCTAAATGTACTTTTACCAATCCAAAGAAATAATCATGAATCTCAAAATGTAAACTCATGCGAACGATCAAGCACAATGATTTGTTGTTTGAAAGATCTGTAGATTCATCTACACACAAAGAAAACTTGTTGGTTTCTAAAAGTTTGCAGACATTTAAAAATTGTGCTTTACCCACAACATTTTTTATGATAGAAGTAGCCTTCGTTCTCCCTAGCGTCAAATTTTTTGCACATTATGATTCGGAAAATGAATTTTGGCAAACCTTCGTCAGATGGTCTGCAACAGCAAAGGAAAGATTATGTTCTACTATAAATATGGCCAGCCTTATTTCCGCCTTCTTGGTCGCATTCTGTTCCATTCTGAAAGATTCACTTATTTTCTTTTGCGTCGATATAGCACTTGCCGCAGTTAAATGCTTTTTTGTTTTAGAATGGGTTATCAAGTCGCATTTACCCGAATTAGCTTTTAACTGCACGTTGCACAGTTTGCAAAAGAAAAAGTTGTTCCTTATTTCTGCCCAACACTCCTTGCCACCATCAATCCACTCCGATTTTGGTTTACGTTTTTTATTTGGTGCTTGCTGCACACCTGATGCACAATCATTTTCCTCGTCTGCGTTGCTTTCTATAAAAAACAAAGATTTATCATTCTATCTATTGGGCGCACTTCAAGTAAAATACCTTTTCGTTTGTTCAAATACTTATCCATATTCCGTCTCACATGTGTACGCTTTAAAATATAAACAACTACTCAGTACGAAGATGAAGAAGAATGCAAGTACCTAAGTCATTGAAAACCATTGCGGTGTCCAGCCGCCGATTGTCTTAATGATTTTAAGCCGCCAATTTTTTTATGTTCGTCAGTAAACGCCGTTTAAACCTTTTGATTCCTTATTTTAGAGAAATTTGTGTCAATTGATAAAAAATTTAGTAATTTTTGTGAAAAATCGTCATTTTTGAGGCAAAAATCGGCAAATCGGCATTCTGCATTTATTTGAGTGAAAAATCGGCAAAATGCCGATAAATCGGCAAAATTGGCAGCCCTGCTCAGGTCTATATCCTGTTGTGGAGAGAATTGTTTTATTATATTGTCTGCGTTGACTAACTAGTCTCTTCCTGAAGTGCTATTCTGTTGTGTATACGTGTATATGTGGTATAAATAAGCGGTCATAAAAATTTTTTTACTACTATACCAACGAATACATTCTCATTATCAGTCATTAAATGCGTGGCATTTGAGTATTTTGTGTGAAAATTTCTTCCATGTACTCATAATATTTCAATTTGCTATGTAATTTACGTATGTATATAACAATATTTGGAGTATTTATCAATTGTGCGAACGTGTGTTTGGTTATTCATGTGAAATATGTATGTATGTAATTATCTGTATATGTAATTTAGAGTTTCCTTTGTTTGAAACTCTTAAAAAACAAAGTAATTTTTATTTTTTATTATTTTATTAAGCTCTTTTCGGAGCTGAGTTATTAACTAATATAATTCTATAACTAACTAAAGTGTAAGTTTTTACAATGCTTAATGGTGGCGTGATACTACAATTCTTCGGAAAATTGACAAATTAATAAAAAAAAATAAAATAGTTCAATATTCAATTCTTTGGAAAAGTAAAAATTAGTTCAATATTCGATTCTTTGGAAAAGTAAAAATTGACAAAAATAAATATTTAATTCTGTGGAAAAATAAGAATTGACAAATTAATAAAAAATTTTTGGCTGTTTTTATTTAGGCTCTAGGTCATATATTAAATAAAACTCCTTTGTTTTATTAAATTTTATTTTTTATTCGATATTTCGATCACCATCGGTTCTCTTCTTCAGGACTATAATTTTAAAATATTTAAAAAAAAATTTTTACAAATTAAAAACATTGAGAAAACATAATTAACAACATTATAAAAAATTTTTTACATTAACATTTTAATGATTATCTTACTTTGAGTAAAGCAATCTTTATCTTTTAAAATCAAAAAGCTTACTAAATGTCTGTTTGTTTATTTTTGTTTATATTTTGTTATTATATGTCTATACGTATGCGCGCAATTTTCTGTGTCTGTTTTGTAGTTTATTCTTATGTCCATGGGAGTGTTTATTATGTGAAGCATTTCTAAGGTGTATCTCTTTTTGTAATTGTTTTCTTGTTGTAATATTTTCACACCGTCAATGTTTGGAGAATGCGCTTTCATTGCACAGTGGGCTGCTAACGCTGTTTTTTGCTCTGTTGTTCCTTTTTTTGTTTTGTGGTCTGATTTATGTGCGGCCAACCTTGTTCTCAGTTTTGATTTTGTCGTTCCAACATATATTTTATTACATATGTTGGACCCGTCTCCCCTACATGGTATTTTGTATACAACATTTGACTTATCCAACATATCTATTTTTGTTTTAGTGTTCGAAAATAATTTATTAAGTGTATTGTCAGTTTTTAGAGCAATATTAACCTTCTGTCTGTCATATATGTTTGAATACGTTATTCTTTCCGAAAAACCAGGGACATGCGTCATTGACTTGTAAATTTTTCCTTCTTTTTCTGCCGGAATTTTGTTGATGGACTTTATAGCATTTTTTATAATATATTTTGTCATAGTAGGTGGGAAACTGTTTTTTTGTAATATATAACTAATTTTTTTCAAATTCACTGTATGGAATATTTCATCACTTATATGTAGTACTCTTTTTACAAAATTGTGTGCTGTGTTGATTTTTATATGTTTTGGGTGGTTGGAATAAAAATTAATAAGGCGACCTGAAGCATTAGGTTTCTGGTACCAGTCTATTGTTATTGTGTTTTGTCTTCTAATTATCACTGCATCTAAATATGGCAACTTTCCATCTTTTTCCAGTTCCATGGTGAATTGTATCTGTCTGTGGAAACTGTTCATAGTTTCTAATGTTTTTTCCACAACATTCTTTTTGACTATGCAAAATAGATCGTCTACATATTTTGTTAATTTTCTTGGTTTTTGTTCAAATTTTTGCATTACAGTGTCTAACAGTTCTTCCATCACTATGTCTGCGATTACCGGCGATGCTGGTGAACCCATTGGCATGCCTTTCAATTGTTCGTATATTATATTATTATATTTAAAGTATCTGTTGTCTTTAATACAAAACTTTAGTATGTCGATAAATAATTCTTTTGGTATCTTCGTGTGTTCCGCAATTTTCTCCCATTTTTTCTTAATTATATCTATTGCTAAATTCACAGGTATGCTAGGGAACAGGGATATCACGTCAAAGGATACTAAAACTTCATCATCCGAAAGATGAGTATGTGTCAGTTTTCTTTTAAATTCTATTGCATCTTTAACATTATATTTTGAATGTTTAGTTATGTTTTTTAATATGTCCACTATAAATCTACATAGTCCATATGATGGTGAATTAATTGATGAGCAAATAGGTCTTAGTGGTGTGTCCTTTTTGTGAATTTTAGGAAGTCCATAGAGTCTTGGTGCGATGGCTACATTATTAAGCAATTTGCATTTGTCAGTTGTTTCTATTATATTTAGTTTTAGTAATTTTTCTACCAAAATGTTGTTACGTGTTTGTAGTTTTGAAGTTGGATCAACTTTCAATCGTTTGTAGGTACAAATGTCTTGTAACATATTTTTCATTTTTGTCTCATATTCAGTTTTATCTATTGCTACAGTAGTATTTCCCTTGTCTGATTTCAAAATTAAAATATTCTTATTTTTGTTCAAAAATTTTTTAGTCTCACCCACTGTGTTGATTATTTCTCTCTCTTGTATTGTTAATGACCGTTTATTAAGATAATTGTCCATAGTCATTACAAACTTAGCTCTGGCCATTTCTTGGGTTTCTTTCTCTTTATTAGTTTGGATGATGTCCTCTCCATCAGCTATACATTTAAAAATTGGGAAATTTTGTTTGTCTATTGGTAGAGCAAATTTTGGACCTAATGATAGTAGTTTTTTAACATTTGTTGGGATTTCAGTGTTAGTTTTATTTATAAACCAATCTTCATTGTATTTAATTTGTGGTTTTTTATCGTGTTTGGCTTTCAATTCCAGAAATTTTTTGATTTGTGTTGCTTTTCTTTTTCTCTTTATACTTTCACAGAGTATGGATTCACTCTTAAGAAAAATTAAATAGTCTACCTCAGAAATGTTCCTTTGTATATATGTGTTGTTTATTTCCAACATTTTTCGATTAGTTTTTTCTTCTTCGTGCTTTTGTTTAATTATTAAATTAAGAATTTTCATATGAAAATTTTCTATGTGTTTTTTTGTAAGACTTTTTAGTTTTAATCTTGTTTCCGGTTCTAAGTTATTACTAAAACTAAATATATGTTCGACATTTTTTGTAGCATTTGTTATAAAATTTGGTATTAGGCCTACTTTTCTGCATTTTATTAGAAACGTTAATGTAGTTCCAAGTTTTGCTTTTAATTTGTTTGCTTTTGTGAAATTTCGAATACTGTTGTTAATATTCTTATTATATTTTTCACGTAAATGTTGGTATAGTTTCATATTGATGTTCTTCGGCGTGCCCTCCGTTAGTTAAGTATATATTTGTTAATTTTTTCGACCTTATGGTATGTAATTTTTGGCTGTTTTTATTTAGGCTCTAGGTCATATATTAAATAAAACTCCTTTGTTTTATTAAATTTTATTTTTTATTCGATATTTTGATCACCATCGGTTCTCTTCTTCAGGACTATAATTTTAAAATATTTAAAAAAAAAAATTTTTACAAATTAAAAACATTGAGAAAACATAATTAACAACATTATAAAAAATTTTTTACATTAACATTTTAATGATTATCTTACTTTGAGTAAAGCAATCTTTATCTTTTAAAATCAAAAAGCTTACTAAATGTCTGTTTGTTTATTTTTGTTTATATTTTGTTATTATATGTCTATACGTATGCGCGCAATTTTCTGTGTCTGTTTTGTAGTTTATTCTTATGTCCATGGGAGTGTTTATTATGTGAAGCATTTCTAAGGTGTATCTCTTTTTGTAATTGTTTTCTTGTTGTAATATTTTCACACCGTCAATGTTTGGAGAATGCGCTTTCATTGCACAGTGGGCTGCTAACGCTGTTTTTTGCTCTGTTGTTCCTTTTTTTGTTTTGTGGTCTGATTTATGTGCGGCCAACCTTGTTCTCAGTTTTGATTTTGTCGTTCCAACATATATTTTATTACATATGTTGGACCCGTCTCCCCTACATGGTATTTTGTATACAACATTTGACTTATCCAACATATCTATTTTTGTTTTAGTGTTCGAAAATAATTTATTAAGTGTATTGTCAGTTTTTAGAGCAATATTAACCTTCTGTCTGTCATATATGTTTGAATACGTTATTCTTTCCGAAAAACCAGGGACATGCGTCATTGACTTGTAAATTTTTCCTTCTTTTTCTGCCGGAATTTTGTTGATGGACTTTATAGCATTTTTTATAATATATTTTGTCATAGTAGGTGGGAAACTGTTTTTTTGTAATATATAACTAATTTTTTTCAAATTCACTGTATGGAATATTTCATCACTTATATGTATATTTTAAAATATTATTTTAAATATTTTAAAATTATAGTCCTGAAGAAGAGAACCGATGGTGATCGAAATATCGAATAAAAAATAAAATTTAATAAAACAAAGGAGTTTTATTTAATATATGACCTAGAGCCTAAATAAAAACAGCCAAAAATTACATACCATAAGGTCGAAAAAATTAACAAATATATACTTAACTAACGGAGGGCACGCCGAAGAACATCAATATGAAACTATACCAACATTTACGTGAAAAATATAATAAGAATATTAACAACAGTATTCGAAATTTCACAAAAGCAAACAAATTAAAAGCAAAACTTGGAACTACATTAACGTTTCTAATAAAATGCAGAAAAGTAGGCCTAATACCAAATTTTATAACAAATGCTACAAAAAATGTCGAACATATATTTAGTTTTAGTAATAACTTAGAACCGGAAACAAGATTAAAACTAAAAAGTCTTACAAAAAAACACATAGAAAATTTTCATATGAAAATTCTTAATTTAATAATTAAACAAAAGCACGAAGAAGAAAAAACTAATCGAAAAATGTTGGAAATAAACAACACATATATACAAAGGAACATTTCTGAGGTAGACTATTTAATTTTTCTTAAGAGTGAATCCATACTCTGTGAAAGTATAAAGAGAAAAAGAAAAGCAACACAAATCAAAAAATTTCTGGAATTGAAAGCCAAACACGATAAAAAACCACAAATTAAATACAATGAAGATTGGTTTATAAATAAAACTAACACTGAAATCCCAACAAATGTTAAAAAACTACTATCATTAGGTCCAAAATTTGCTCTACCAATAGACAAACAAAATTTCCCAATTTTTAAATGTATAGCTGATGGAGAGGACATCATCCAAACTAATAAAGAGAAAGAAACCCAAGAAATGGCCAGAGCTAAGTTTGTAATGACTATGGACAATTATCTTAATAAACGGTCATTAACAATACAAGAGAGAGAAATAATCAACACAGTGGGTGAGACTAAAAAATTTTTGAACAAAAATAAGAATATTTTAATTTTGAAATCAGACAAGGGAAATACTACTGTAGCAATAGATAAAACTGAATATGAGACAAAAATGAAAAATATGTTACAAGACATTTGTACCTACAAACGATTGAAAGTTGATCCAACTTCAAAACTACAAACACGTAACAACATTTTGGTAGAAAAATTACTAAAACTAAATATAATAGAAACAACTGAAAAATGCAAATTGCTTAATAATGTAGCCATCGCACCAAGACTCTATGGACTTCCTAAAATTCACAAAAAGGACACACCACTAAGACCTATTTGCTCATCAATTAATTCACCATCATATGGACTATGTAGATTTATAGTGGACATATTAAAAAACATAACTAAACATTCAAAATATAATGTTAAAGATGCAATAGAATTTAAAAGAAAACTGACACATACTCATCTTTCGGATGATGAAGTTTTAGTATCCTTTGACGTGATATCCCTGTTCCCTAGCATACCTGTGAATTTAGCAATAGATATAATTAAGAAAAAATGGGAGAAAATTGCGGAACACACGAAGATACCAAAAGAATTATTTATCGACATACTAAAGTTTTGTATTAAAGACAACAGATACTTTAAATATAATAATATAATATACGAACAATTGAAAGGCATGCCAATGGGTTCACCAGCATCGCCGGTAATCGCAGACATAGTGATGGAAGAACTGTTAGACACTGTAATGCAAAAATTTGAACAAAAACCAAGAAAATTAACAAAATATGTAGACGATCTATTTTGCATAGTCAAAAAGAATGTTGTGGAAAAAACATTAGAAACTATGAACAGTTTCCACAGACAGATACAATTCACCATGGAACTGGAAAAAGATGGAAAGTTGCCATATTTAGATGCAGTGATAATTAGAAGACAAAACACAATAACAATAGACTGGTACCAGAAACCTAATGCTTCAGGTCGCCTTATTAATTTTTATTCCAACCACCCAAAACATATAAAAATCAACACAGCACACAATTTTGTAAAAAGAGTACTACATATAAGTGATGAAATATTCCATACAGTGAATTTGAAAAAAATTAGTTATATATTACAAAAAAACAGTTTCCCACCTACTATGACAAAATATATTATAAAAAATGCTATAAAGTCCATCAACAAAATTCCGGCAGAAAAAGAAGGAAAAATTTACAAGTCAATGACGCATGTCCCTGGTTTTTCGGAAAGAATAACGTATTCAAACATATATGACAGACAGAAGGTTAATATTGCTCTAAAAACTGACAATACACTTAATAAATTATTTTCGAACACTAAAACAAAAATAGATATGTTGGATAAGTCAAATGTTGTATACAAAATACCATGTAGGGGAGACGGGTCCAACATATGTAATAAAATATATGTTGGAACGACAAAATCAAAACTGAGAACAAGGTTGGCCGCACATAAATCAGACCACAAAACAAAAAAAGGAACAACAGAGCAAAAAACAGCGTTAGCAGCCCACTGTGCAATGAAAGCGCATTCTCCAAACATTGACGGTGTGAAAATATTACAACAAGAAAACAATTACAAAAAGAGATACACCTTAGAAATGCTTCACATAATAAACACTCCCATGGACATAAGAATAAACTACAAAACAGACACAGAAAATTGCGCGCATACGTATAGACATATAATAACAAAATATAAACAAAAATAAACAAACAGACATTTAGTAAGCTTTTTGATTTTAAAAGATAAAGATTGCTTTACTCAAAGTAAGATAATCATTAAAATGTTAATGTAAAAAATTTTTTATAATGTTGTTAATTATGTTTTCTCAATGTTTTTAATTTGTAAAAATTTTTTTTTAAATATTTTAAAATTATAGTCCTGAAGAAGAGAACCGATGGTGATCGAAATATCGAATAAAAAATAAAATTTAATAAAACAAAGGAGTTTTATTTAATATATGACCTAGAGCCTAAATAAAAACAGCCAAAAATTACATACCATAAGGTCGAAAAAATTAACAAATATATAATTAATAAAAAATAAAATAATTCAATATTCGATTCTTTGGAAAAGTAGAAATTGACAAAAATAAATTGACATTTATTTCTTTGGCAAAATAGGAATTAGCAAAATAAAATGAATTTTAATTCTTTGGAAAAAATAGGAATTAATAAATAAAAAAATTAACTTTAATAAACTTTATGGAATAAAATAAATTCTTTAGAAATTTAACTGCAGGTGACGGAAGTGGATTTCCTTTGTTATTGAACTTAATTTGGCATGTGCTCCAATTGTTGTTGATCAAAAGAATGAATGATTACTTGGCAGTTTTCGTCTTGTCGAAAACTTGATTGTTAAAGGGTGAAAACTTTTGTGGTGTTAACTCCTCCCTTCTTAGATCGATTGTCCTCAAGCTTATTATGGGTATGACAGGTTAGAGAAGCTTATGTAAGTTGGTTATTTTTCATCCAAATTGGTTTCGGTAGGTAAATGAATTGTGGGTGACTGTTTCGTGATGATTTCTATTTGGTTTTTCTTCCAAAGCAGGTATAAAATTAAGATGATACTACCTGTGATCGTGATGGCACTAATTGATACCGTTCCAGATGTTATAGCAAGAGTGTAAAGGTTACTAATCTTCTTGGTATTTCTGATGTGTAGTTCCTTTAGTGATTCTAACGATGGTACGTCTATATGATATCTGTTGAATGGGTTTTGTTGGAGGATAGCTGGCATAGCTGCTAAGGGGATGCCTTCGAAATTACTATAGATTTTCTCTTTTACTTTGATTGTCGAATTGTAGAAATTAATAAGATGGGTTCCCGTTATATTTCGGTTTTCTGAGTTGACTTCAATACTTCCACTGAAATTATTTAGTAAAAGTACGCCTGGTTGTACTTCATCTACTTGGGGTATATGATGTCCGTTTGTAGTAGTGCGGGTGGGGTTTACGCCGTGTAATATTCTACTTATGCAAGTTTCATTTCTTATGTCTATGATTTGGTTGTTATTACAAATTTTTACTCTATTATAATCTTTACATTGTTTTTCGATTCCATAGATTTTATCTTTAGTTTTTAATATTTCCTCAAAATCTATCTTAATTACAATATTTTCTTTAGTTATAACAGGTTTCAATATTATATTTTCGAATGTTTCTTGTGATGTTAGTGGAATTTGGAATTTTTAATAGACCGTTAATTGATGTATTGCGGCAATCGTATGATCCTACCTTAACTTTATCTGGGAAAATTATACGTGTATATATTTCAATTATTTAATTTTCATCAAATATCGGTATTATTTGATTTCTAAAAGCATTTAGAGGTTACTTAACTCTTTTTTTGAATTTTGTGCTGAGTGTTGTGAACAACTGGATGTATTATTTATCTGTTGGCGAGATAAAGCGTCTACAACAATATATTGATGTCTAGACTTGTACACTAATTTCGCGCCGTATTCTTCCATAAATTTTTTGTACCTTTTAAGTTTAGTGTTGGGGTTTTTATCCGAAATGGAGAAAATTAACGAGTGGTGATCAGTATATATTGCTCCTAGTTTTTTCTTCCCCATTGCCTTTTTGTCCGTTATAGTGCAATCTTTTAATCGATTTGCCATGATTGTACCTGTATAGCCAAGTCATAATTCTTGCAAACGATTTACCAATTGTAAAGAAGAAAAATAGCTATATAAATAAAATTTGAATCCTGAATTTACTGGAACATTGGATAGTAAATCCATAACCACAGAACCACCCACTCCTAAATCCATATTTTTTCTATTTTCTTGTTTTTCTTGATATGGTACGAAATGCATTAGGTAGCCTGATGTTTCACACAAGCACTACATTTTATATCCATATCAAGTAGGTTTTCCTTTTAAAAACTGTTCAGCTGAATGTCTGCCAAAATATGGTACCATACTTTCATCGATACAAAGATTTTCTTCCATACTGGCATATTTCATGTACCTTGCATTGAGTAAATCGAATATGGGTCGAAGCTTGGCAAATTTGTCGTTCTCTGCAAGATCGATCATTGTCCGAACAATGTGTATTCTTCTTAATTTGTTCAAACCTATTAAGCCACATTGCACTGGCTACCATCAGGTTGTATGTTTCTGTATCACATTCCCATAACATTCTCCACCTTGGTATATTCAAATAGCCCGATAACAATAGTATTGCCAAATAAAATTTGAGATCGGGCATGTTCATATCGAAAGAGTGATAACCTTTAGACATATCATATTTTATATACATGCTTTTTAAATATTCGCATACTTCTTCATCAAAAAATACCTCAAAAAATTTAAGTGGATTTGAAGATACATTTTTCAATGTTTCAGAGGAAATAAACGGTCCTATTCTTTGCTCCAAATCAATTTCTTTCTCCCAAGTTCTATAAATTCTTCTGCGACTGTATATTTGTTGTTAAAGCTGAGACAGTGGAATGTTATCTTCATTGCTTTCATCAGTTTCTTCATCCAAATAGTCAATAGTCCCATTTCTTGATGTATATTTCACTATAACTTCGGCTTCTAACTGAGGTCCACTAAGATGACTTAAATCTGCATCACCTTCTTCATCTGCACTATCTTCCTCACTAGCCATACCACTTTCAGGAGGAGTTATAAAAACGTCTGCAGTACCTACATCATTCCAAAATTCATCATTTTCAACTGTATTCAATATATCTTCAGTGGTTAAGAATCTAAAAAAATATTCCAATTAACTACTTACATTGATTAGCATGGTGTTCCAAAAACGGATCATTTTTTTATCAACAAACACCTACTTTTTGATTTCTACAAATTTTACAAACACTTAAAACGCATAAAGGTGCCAACAGACGACATGTTTTTCACATTGTATGTGTCAAAATTTACATATGTAAACGGAAACATGTCGTGTGTTACCTTTAAAACATTGCTTGTGTAAAAAACATGACAAAAGGCATAAGACATTATTTGAAATAGAGCGTGCTCTATTTTCTTATGTTAAACATACAGCTCCAAATGTCTATGTCATGCGAAAAAATTCGTCGGCGGTTGATTATGTGCACTATCATTAGCCGTCTGAATGAGTATTTTGCAAGACAAATTAACTATATATATATTTTTTTTTAATTTAACGTTGCGTTTTATTAAAATGAGTCCAAAAATGTATAGATTTTTAAATACAACTTCAACGTTTTATTTAAAAAAGAAAAAATTAAAAAAACACATTTGCGTCGCCAGTACTTCAGCGACGGAACCAAAAATATTTCGACGGCTGCAAGCCATTTATCAAACAAACGACGTGGATATTTTTGTAATCATAAACATGACCGATGTCAGTGTGATACTACATGTACGTTTGTGTCCAGAAATTATAAACCTTATCTAAATTAACTTTTTTGATCCATTTTCTTCGAAGAGGTTTTTCACATTCAAAATCTTATAGAACACTAAACAACGACTCAGTTGAATTAAAAACGTGTACATTTTGTTTAGAATATAACAGTAAATCTCTCAAAGTGGAAGCTAAATAAAAAAATGAGTACATGGATTTTCAGGACAAAAATGAAAAATGGGTTAATGAACTCGTTATCTGATATTGAATAGGGGTAGTGCTTTACATAAATAGGATCTTCTGACTTTGTCGTAATAGATGCTTAAATTGTTGTAGTAAATGTTAATTTTTCAGTAGTTGCGTTATTTTTCTGCATGATCCTTTCAATATCTTCCCTATATGTCTAATTATTTATTGTATAATTAATTTTTGGTTCATTATTTTTGATTTTTTTTTTGTATTGTTATTTTAAACTATAATCAAAGAGATTAATTTCTGCTTTTAACATTCGTAGACAATGCTCATCAAGAAGCAGGTCGAATTCTTGAAGTGCTTCTGTGTCGTAAAAAGTTAAATTGTGGTTTAAAACAGAAATTACTTTTTTGTGTGAACCATGGAATATCCATGAAGTGTTGAATTTTACAGGCTTAATTTCTATGAATTTGCGTATCTTAAAACTAATACTGATATAATTATTTGTGGCCCCTGTGTCTACTAAAATATTTATTGATCTACCTGTTTCTCTGCAAGTTCGTTGTAGGCATGGTAGACCATTCATTTGCCAAGAAAAGTACTTCCAGTTTTAAAATCGTCTTCGGTGTGTTGATGGATGTGGATGGACTGAAGATCCTCGTTATGTGTTTGATGTATACGCTGAACTTTATTTGTGTTGAAGTTGTAGGATGAAGGATTCTTTCCTCTCTTACCTGGCATTTGGTTGTTGTTTTGTGGAGAATTATTACTACTCCATCTTTGTTGTTTTGGGAAGTTTGTAGGCCTTCTATATTTTGTTGAGTTGTCGACTTCCATTGGTTCGACGTACTTTCGTTGTGATGCTGGATGATTATAATGTTGTTGCCGAACCTGATATGCTGGTCTTAGTTAGTGATGTGTAAGCCGTTCTTTATTATGATGTTCTTGTCGCCTTATGGTTGTATTCTCGAAATGAATGTCTTGGTTGTCATGGTATATTATACAGGCAATGGCATATGCCTCCCCAAGACTCTTAGGATTATTTGCGTACAAGATTCCTTTCGTGTAGCTGCTACGTAAACACATGATGAAGGTACGTACCACATCATCATGTATATCTAATAGTCGTGCTGCCCTCATTCCTTCATCCGCCTCAATTTTTTGGTGTATGAGAGTCAAGGCTTGATGAATCTCGTCATGGTATTCGGTTAATGACTTACTTCCTTGTTTGATCCAGGGAGTCGTTTCAATTCCTTACATTCGAAGACGCGAAACGTAGTTGATCGTTCAATCGGTGTGTCCAAAAATATATTCCGTTGTATACTAGACGACTACACTATACTCCAGACATGGCTAGAAAAATCACAACTATGTGTGCAGCTCTTCATTACATATGTATGTATTTTTTCAGTTTTTATTTCTTCTCTTCTAAGCTGTAAAAACTATTTTCTGTATTAATTTTTTTTTTAATTTTCCTTGAAAATCTTCAATTTCTCTTCTTTCAACTTCAAACTTTTCCATTGGTACCTTTTAATTTCTTCTAAAGACTTTTTCATATCAGTATACAATGCAGATTGTATTCTCGATTTCTCTTCAAGAAGGTCGGTTTTTGTAGATGTCTTCTTTAATGATTTTTTTTTTTTTGTGAAAATAAATATGCATTCATTTCTTTTTGCGGTAGTTGTTCTTTTGTTGAATTTGAGGTGGAAGGTTTCTCATTTTCTTTAACTGAGGTCTCGTCTATAGCCGGAGATTTTTCAGCAATATCTTTTGGACTAAGACGGTGGATTTCATTGCGTGTGATTCCAAATGCAGGTTTCGTATTAAAAATTTAATCCAACTTCAAAAACTGGCATCTTCCTCTGTTGCAGATAAAGTATATTGTTTGTAGGATCCATCACCTGTCGCATAACGTTCTCGTTTATTGTGGGCTAACTTTTTTTCAATTTAAATTTATAATCAGCCCACACTTTGATCCAACCTTCCCCTATACGTATTGGTGGGCCCAGAATATTTATTTTTTACCCAATTTTGTTCCACTCCCCTATTAAATTAATTTCATTAGGATTTAACAATATCCTCTGGCTAAATTAGAATTTTGCTGTAGGAGCTCAATCATCTTGTCGAATTGCTTTGAATTAGTGATTTTAAGTCTGAAATTGATTGAAGTGCGGTTAAAATGGTTAACAATACATTTTATTGCAAAATAACTTACATTTTGTTCGAATCCATTTTATTTTCCGTTTAAGTCGTTAATAAAATCTTGAACGATATTTTTCTCCTATTTGACGTTTTTGAACGTCACTTGTGGTAAAGAAAATTGAAATAGTATTAAGAGTAGAGTTGCTTTTTTTGATACAGTATTGTCGCATACGACAATCATAATCGAAGATAAGGCCGATTATTTAAGCAATTATCTTTGATCCTTACAAGATTTCTTTTTAAATTATCCTAAATGTACGTACTATAAATATTGTTTTCTAAATCTATAAGAACATCAGAATTGTTAAGCTTTATGGATTTATTATCCCTGTCAGGTATTGGTACAAATGTCACCATGGACAGTGGATCTTTTGAAAATTGTGGTATAGAGAGAATAATAATAATGTTATCCACGTGAAGTGCTTTGGCTACCTTAATCTTGGTGTAACTGTCAAAGTCTGTGATTTGGTTAAGTTCGGTTTGAGTAAGGATATCTGTGGGGATAATTCGCAGTTTCCAGGAGTAAATAATTTGTTCGATGTCATCTACATGTTGGCGTAAGAGTGAGATATCGTTGTTAATCTGGTATATGTGTTCTATAAGTGTTATCTCATCTTTTATTTTGAATTTTGTAGTGTGCCCAACCGCCCCCGTACATGTTGGTGGGCCTAAAACATTTAGTTGAGCGCCAATTTTTTTCCAGTTTTCTTTTAAGTTCCCTTTATTTACGCCACACTTGGGTTCTGTTCTAGGAGTTCTACCATTCTGGTGAATTGTTGTGGTCGTAATTTTTGATCTAAATTTTATTAGTAAATGAGCACAACAGTAAATCGAGTTTTTATAACTAATCTTTTTAATACAGAAGATACTTAGTTTTTGTGTAAATCCATTTTCTTAATTTTTGTTTGTTTTGCATAGGTTTTGCTATTAGTGAATAACCTTTTATGAATTTACGGTATTAACCTGTTAAACCCAGAAATTGTTTGATCTGTTTAGGTGAATTGGGAATTGGAAGGTTGACTACGCATTCTATTGGATTGGGCTTTATTCCTTCTAATGTCACAACGTGACCAAGGAACTCAGTTTCCCTTTTTAGAAATTCAGATTTGTCCAACTGAATTTTTAGGTTAGCTTCTTGTAACCTGTCAAACACAAGTTTTATGGAATTTATGTGTTCTTGTAATGAAGTGGAAAATATGATCACATCATCCAGGTGGACTAAACAGCACATGATTCATTAACCTTTGGAACGTCGCTGGGGTTGTCTTTAGTTCAAACGGCATTCGTAGGAATTAATAATGTCCTTCTTCTACAATGAAGGCGATCTTATGAATGTCTTCTTCTCTAATGCCTATTTGGTGAAATCCTTTTGTTAAGTCTAGCGTAGTAAATTACTGGCATCTTCCCACTTTGTCAAGGATATCATCAATATTGGGAATTGGGTACCTGTCGTCCACTGTTACCTTATTAAGTTTCCGATAGTCGATGACGAGCCTCCATGTAGGTTTTCCCCTTGCATCGGCCAAATAGGTGCAGATTAAGGAGAATTACTATGCCTAATAATATTATTGTCAAGCATCACTTGAATTTGTGATTGAACTTGTTTTTTGTGTATATAAGGATAGCGGTATGACTTAGTGTGTATGGGAATATTATTTGTTCTAATTTCATGTTTTATAGCGGAAGTAAAGGTTACCTTTGTGTTTTCTTGATAAAATATATCTAAGTATTTCCTTATTAATTTAAGAAGCTCGGTCTTTGCTTCGGTGTTAAGATGTTCTGTTCGAATTTGTTCTGTTAAGGGTTAAATTTTCTTATTTTTAATTATGCTGAAATTTTCCTGATCTACCTTCTGCGTAGTTGAACGATTATTTTCAGATAATAGATTTATTTCTATTTCTTCGTTTTCAAAACGCATTGGTAACTTTTTACTACCGATTGTTATTTCTCTTTTCTCATAATGTATACACTCATAGAAAAAGGCCGGAAATTCAACAATTTGAACCTCAATTCAGGTTGAAAATTGTATATTCAACAATGTTCAACATAAAAAGAATGTTTACCGGAAATCATGGTGCATTCAACGATAATTTAATAATCCTCGGAGTTAAATTAAAAAATTGGCATCTTTATACAAACAACGAGCGACGTTAAATCAAAAATTTTCTACGTTTATTTAAAAAATAAAAATTTTCAAATCAAATATGAATATTTTTGAATTTCGTTTTAATGTGGTAGTGTTTTTTGAATTTAAAACATCCACCTTCGATTTAAAGTTTATGCTTTTCAACAACAGTTGTACAGTGGTAACTATTTTATAAAAAGAAATGTATAATATATTCTTTACCATTCATAAATTAAAAGATAAATTTTATAATTTTTTTTTTTTAATTTTATTAAAAAATATAAAAAATATGATTAACAAAAACAGGAAATAATGATAATAGTAAAGTTACAAAAAGTTTTTTGGTCGTTTGTTTTTTGCATTGTTTATAAAATATGAATGAATAGGAAAGCTATTAAAATATTTTACATTTAAAACATGAATTTCATCAATTTCTTTAATTATTTCATAAGACTGGAAATGATTAGAAAACTGACTTAACGCTAATGGATAACATAAAACAGATATTTCATTATATTGGTAAAGGAAGAGAAAAAATTCTAACTGCCTGTTTCACGATGTCGAACGACATCGTTCGTTCGCATAAATACATTAAAACCAAAAACAACATTTTAAAATTTGTTGCTGTTTCAAACGTATTTATGCGAACGAACGATGTCGTTCGACATCGTGAAACAGGCAGTAAATGCTTTAAACACGGTTCATTAGAAGCTAGGTAGTAACCGGCTTTACACTGTTTACCTTTTTCTGAAGGTATCGCTTTTGTAAAATCAATATCAACCTTGATTTTACATCTTAAGATTGTAGTGGGTTCATTCGAGATGTAATATTCGTTAAATAAGTCTTGGCTTCCTTGTGTTTTGCTGCAAATCGTAAAGACCAGAGATACTTTAGTGGGCCACATTTTTTTGTAGTCGTAAAGTAATGCACAACAAAATGGTGCTTTGGTTTTAAAGGACCATATACATAGTTCTATGTAGACTTTATGGTGTTCTTCAATTAAAATTCTGAAACCATTTAAAGCTCGTACAGTGTATTTTGATTTTATTACAAAATCAATAATTTTCAGAAACTGTACTAAAATATCTCCTATCATTAATGGCAGAAAATGTGTAAAACGCCAAATCTCTAGAGAAGTCATATTCAATTTAAAAGACTTTATTCTCGCCACGCTTAATGGCAACGAATCATTTCCAATTTCTATTTCTCCGCATTGGAAAACTGTTTTCTACTACTATTCAGGAATGCTAAAGTTATTACACCTTCATAAATATGAAGGCATAGTAGGAAAGTTAAAGTAACAGCCGCAAATAGAATACGTGTGACTACCAAGGGCATTATTAATTTGAAAATCATCAAAAAAAGTGTATGTGGTATTACTAAGAAATTTTTAAATAAGTGTTTGTTTCTTCTAAAAATATCTCCATTTGCAAACTTTGTCAAAATTGGAATCTAAAAAGCATTTTGTGTGGCATCAATAGTTATGCCTAAAACCCCTGGAATTCCAAAAAAAATTTTAAACTTGAATTTTAATGGTAAAATGAAAATATCAACAGTTTTAGGATCGAAAGTGGGATTGCCAAAATGTGTTTGTTCGGAAATTGTTTTATAATGACTATAGCTTGAGGAGGTTGATATAGATTCATATCCATCAAATATTTTATATTCTGAGCGAAATTCCGAAAAAGGGTCCTGGGTTAAACTGAAAAGAACCTCAAAATCTCTTTTCATATCGCAGTCTTCATGTCCATCCAATATATTCTTAATAGCTGAAGACATATTAGATATTAATGTCGACATAATATTTTGAATTTAAGTTAATTGTTTTCTCAACAAAAAAAATTTTTTTCATGTAACCTTAACAATGTTCGCAATATCTTTAATTTAAAACTTTTAAATTAATTGGTATTTTCATTTGTAAAAGTTGAATTGATGCGTATAATACTTTCGGAATTTCGGAGAACAAGACGCTTCATTAGGTTGATTAAACTTATCGTAGTTTCAGATGATCTGCCACTTGAATGTTGGGTTTTTAAATGTTTTCGAAAGGCGGTATAATTTGTTTGTTTGGCTATACATTCCTGAAATGAAATGATAAATTTTTAGATGTCGTATTAATAGGTCCGCTTCAGGAAACTCACCAAAACATTTGACACATATCAACATATTTAATATTAGTCTATTTGTGTATTCATAAATGTTTAAAGAGAAATTATTTTAGAAGACTTAAAATCATTAATTGTAGATATTTCAAAAAAGAATTTTTGTGTAAAAACCCAAGATGCTTCACATGCTTGGGGGTACTTAAGTGAAAAAAACATGCAAGATTTTAAAGCATATGTCTAAACTTTCAATAAAAGAGCTAAATTTGTAAATAGATCTATCAAAATACACGCAAAATTATTTAATTGTATCATCAGAAGACCCTTCAGCAATTATAAATGGTTGAATTGTTAGACCAACAGAATAACACTTGCTTATACGATCTGCAATTTCGTTTTCGTGATGAGCATAAAACTTTCCTGTGCATCATAATAGTGATTTTTTTTCTTAAATTTCCCTTCTTCATCTTTAAAACGTGTTGATGGCATAATTACTCCAGCTAGAAGTGTAGCGAGTATGTAATCTTCAGCATCTAGAAATGAATTTCCGTTGAAATATTCAACTTAGTAATAAAATTAAAAACTTTTAATACCCTTGTTTTTTGTAGAATTGACGATGGTTCCATTTAGCATCTGCTTGCAATAATTGTAATGAATATTATTATTGAAGTATATCTTAAGTTTTTCTTTAAACTTGTCCCACTTTTTATACAACATATACTCTTTACCCGGCTACATGATATTAAGGTCGAAAAAGTATTCAAAAAAATGTTATAATTTAGTATTTAAAATTAGACATACAAGTTCAGGAGCACGGAAATCTGAATATTTAGACCACGCCTACAAACACTCCACATTACTTAAACATTTTAAATCTTGTTGCGGTAAAAGATATGTATGTTTTGTCCATCTTTGACATCTTGCCAGTCAGAGCTGTTTCTATTAAGTGATGTCTTTAGGCCACTGCAATAGGCTCGTCTACATCTTTAATTTTATTACTTCCATCCTCATTCTGGAGTAATGCAGGAGAATGTTCGTTTCTTGTTATACGTTGGCATCGAGCATTTACATATTTACGGCCGCATTCATAAAAAATCGTAATTTTAGGTTTAAAAAACAAAATATGTAGATATTGAAGACTTATTGTCAAATAAACCACTAATAACAATTTGTATTCATAAACGCACAATAATCCACATTATCAAGAAACCCGGTTATTAAAAAACATTGATGGGTTGCAAAAATATAACTAATTTTATTATTTTAACACATGTTTTGTTTATTATATTGAATAGCAGGCATAATTGATTGAAAATATATGATTACGCGTGTATTTTGTAGTGAACAATTAAAAAAATATTCGAGTACCGAGTTTGTTTACATTTTATGTTCATCACTATTATAGTTTTTCTATTATAGTTTTTTCTGCATATACATATACAGTAAAATCTCGGAAAAGTTAATCAAAATGTCCCAAGGGTAATTAACTTTTTCGAATTATTAACTTTTCCGAAGGTTTTTTAAATTTATCGAAATAAAGCTTAAAGCATATATTTCTGTAAATTATATTTTTATTTCATTTATTTTTAATATTATACATATGTATGTACATACTTATGATTAATTAAAAAATTTCAGTTATGTATTAGGTGTTGTGAAATAACTTTTTAAAGTTGTTTGTTTCTTGCTTTTGTTGTGGTAGGCTGCTACTAATTTAGTGCGTTTGAGAATCAAGTCTTCCACCTCTTTTACATCATTTTTGAAGTATTTTATTAAATTATTTATGCTCTGGAGTGCTAAATTATAACTAACTTCCTTTTGTGGGCTACTTTGCTCGATATCTGAGTCAGAGCTATCAGAAGACAATTCGCATTCTACATCCTCTGTTGCTTGATCTTCATTCCAGCCTTCTACGTCATCTATGTTGATCTCCACATTATCGGCCACCTTCGAAAGTAAAACTTGAACTTCGTTAATTGAATTGTTGTATTCGCTGTTCAGTGCAATAAGCGCAGACAGTGGAATGTTGTCTTCGCCTTGATATTCATCATCATCCCACTTGTTTATTTTATTCCATGAGTTGCTGAGAACACTTGGCAACAATTCATCCCAAGCTGCCTTAAGCATCAATATGGCTTGTCGAATTGTATGTAACTTCAACATACGGTCAATTGAAATGTTTTCCTCTGCAAGCATGTTGCATAAAAATTTATTTCGATAACCCAATTTGACCAATCTTATTGGATTTTGATCCATTGGCTGTAAAACAGGTGTGACGTTGGGCGGAAAAAGCATTGCTATAATATTGCCGTCCTCAGTTTTCAGTAAATCAATAGGCTTGTGTGCCGTGCAGTTGTCTATGAGCAACAAAGCCTTTGGTGGCAAATTATTTTCATGAGCAAATTTGCGGACCTGTAAAATTTTAAAGTTATTAGCTCTTATAGAAATGCACATGTATTTAACGAATTGCTGAATTTACCTGTTTGACAAATGAGTTATGAAACCAGTTATAAAAAAGTTTTGCATTCATCCATGCCTTTTGTGAACTAACATACTCCAATGGGTTTTCAAATCCCTTAAAACAACGTGGATTAGCTGCTTTTCCTATCACCAACGGAGTCAATTTGTGCGAACCATCCGCATTTGCGCACAACAAAAATGTTATTCTCTCCTTGGCTATTTTCCTCCCTGGTGCGGTTTTTTCCGTAGCTGCGACGAAAGTTTTATCGGGTAATAAACGGTAGAAAAGTCCAGACTCGTCAGCGTTGTATATTTGTGATTCAGTGATCTTCATTTGGGCACATTTTGCCCGTAAATTATAAATAAAAGGTGTTATTCCTGCGGTATCGCTAGATAGAATTTCACCACACACTTTAAGAAAGCGAATACCGTGCCTTTTCTTAAAATTTGCTAGCCACCCATCACTCGCATTAAATTGTTTATTTGGATAAAGCTTTTGGAAATCGACTCTAGCTCTTGCTTTTATCAATGGTCCAGTTACTGCACAATTACGGTCTCTTTGTTTTAAAAACCATTCATAAACACTTTTATCCAACTCAACATATTCTGGTTTATGTAGAGTTTTCCTTGGTACCTGTTCATATGAGTTACTCAAAGCTTCCAATATTTCATTTTTCTTTTTTTTAATTTTTGAGATAGCTGCTTCTGTTACTCCATAATCTAATGCCAATCTTTTACCACTAACACCTTGGACAATCTTTTTCAAAATCTCTGATTTTTGTAGAACAGTCAGTCTTTGCTGCTTTTTATTTTTTGTTGACATTTTATTCACACACTTTACTACGCACTTTAAATAATTTTTGTGCTTTTCACAACAAAGGCTAAAAATATTGTGAGACAAGAATCGCATTTTTACATAAAACAAATGTGCAATACGTATGTATGTATGTACATATTCGTGAAGTACCGTAACTGAAAATATTTCTCTTTACTCAGAATTTTTCGTTTTTTTTTATGCACGCTCTAAAAAGTTAATTAAAAATTAACTTTTTAGAGCGGCACGTGAAGACAGCCGCTCGATTAACTTTTCCGCGAGATTAACTTTTTCGAGACTTAACTTTTCCGAGATTTTACTGTATGTAGTTTTACTATTATAGTTTTTTTTTACATTTGAAAGACTTGTAGTCATTCCGTGTAGAAGACAATGAAATCGTTGTTTCCATACACCAAAACATCGTTCTACTGGATTTCTAGTAGCAATATGGGCAGCATTGTATTTAACTTCTTTTTCGTTTTGGGGCTGAAGTAGGGGGGTAAATAAATATTTCGTAATCTTGTATCCTGAGTCGCCAAGCAGTCTACCTTTGAACTCGCCATTTTCAAAGCGCTGTTTAATAGTAGACTCGTTAAAATTCGGCAGTCATGAGTGCTACCTCTCCACCTCACTACTATGTCCCGAATTTTAAAGTGTGCGTCACAAATTACATGTACGAAACTAAAATTAATTAATTATTAATTAAGAACTTCAATCGTAATGCAGATACCGGTATAATTTTATCGTATGGCTAGAAAAACTTTACCTGCACATTTAGTGAATAATATTCTTTTCTATTAATATAATACTGAGCCAGATCACCTCCAGTTTTTTTAATTCTTATATGGGTTCCATTGATGGCCCCAAGAAAACGTCGAAATTCTTCGAAATGTCTCATAAGTAAAGCTTCTTCTCGCATTTTAATAAATTGTTTGCCATGACGAGCTAAAGCACAACCAACTCTGTTGCAAATTCTTGAAACTGTTGGTTGCGTGAGACCGTGAAGGTCACCAGCATCATCTTGAAACTTGAAAACATACTAATATGTCAGCATTAAAATCAAAAAGAAATGGTTTTACTTGCCTCCCCACGGCCCCAACATCGCAAGACTAACACCTGAAGCTCGGAAGGCGTGCCACATCCTTTGCTGTCTAATTCAATATATTCTTTCACCAAATCCGTTATTTTCTTTACTGTATATTTGTTAAAACGATATTTCATTTTAAATTGTTGATCAAAAATTGAAAATGGGTCAGCCCTTTCCTTATAGATCTTTTTTGGGCGGGAATTTGAATCTGTTCCAGAAAATCTGTAAAAATAGCATACTAAAAACATAAATATGTACATACATATGTATATTATTTTGGGTTTATAGAAGGGTAAAATCAAAAATAAATTTTTGTAATATAAAAATGACTTATTTATCGTTTAAACTGCTATTATTCGTTTATGAATACAGTTTTATGAAAATTTCACTATTATTTTATTATTGAACCATTTATAGATTTTATGAATACGGCCGTTAGAATATAACTTGCCGCTGGGATTCTTTTTACCTTGGCGTTTGATATAATAATATTCCTTTTAAATTTAGTTTAATAACCACTAATGATTTGTTTGGAAAAAATCAGTTTACCTTTGCAGCCACCTCACTCGGAAAGATCTCACAAATGTCATCAACAATGTCATGGAAATCATTTGGCTTAACCGATTTTTTACTGCATACAATCTCTTCGATTATAATGTTTATAATGTCGTTGCGTTTATTGTCTGTTAATATTATGAACTTTTTATAAAAATCTAAACAGGATTGATCTTTGGAGCTTTGCCTTAATATATCTTACAAATCCTTTTAAAATTAATAAAATAAATTTTAATACACATTTACTACACATCTGACACTCATGTACATACATCCCCGCAAACCTTTTTAATCGCCGAATCTTCGCCCGCGAAACGCCGGCAAGTTGTCTACAATCGTGTGCGAGCCAAAAATTATCTTCAGGCGATTCGCCAAGACGTTCGCTTGTGTGCCTGTTGCGATTCGCGCACAGCGATTCGCAGGCGATTCGAAAATAGTGATCCGCGGGCGACTCGCAAATAGAGATCCGCCGGCGATTCACAATTAACGACTCGCATGTATCGATTCGCGGGCGAATCACAAATAGCGACTCGCCAGTGATTCGCAAATACAGATTTAAAATGTTTGCTAGCTTTGTAATGGAGTGAAAATGAGGATGACAAAATATATGTATTTCTTCATTATTTATATTGCATTCATGCTTTTATTTGTTAATTCATTTTTGTATGTGTATAATTATTTAAAGTTTATTTATTTTTTATTTGTTTTATCCTGGTTCTTTTGCTTAGCAACGCGATCCCCTGCGTGGGCAAAATGTTGCTGCAAAATTTCGATTATCGATTTATTTGAGATTCCTCAGCAGCGTTAAATTTTTGTTGGCAAACTTCTATAAAGTGCAATGCAAAAATCAAAGGTTTGTGTTACAGAAATATGTTATATAATAAAATCGTATAAAATTCATACCTCTAATCAATGTTATAAAATACATATTTTCAACGGTATGCTTTATATTTGTGCCCTTCCAAGAAAATAGCAATGCCAAGTCATCTGTTACAACCCGTTTTATTGCATTTCTAGTAAAAGTTACTACATCACCACCCCCCACTCTTAATGATTCGTGTCTGAAAATTTAAAAAGTATTATTAATACATATATAATATATATTAGCAAAACAAGATATATATTACACAATGTATTAACTTACAAAATCCTCAGCCTTGTCGTTGCTTTCATTTATATTCAATTCGAATTTGCGAATATCCTCAAGGGAAGAAAAAGGCAATTGCTTGGAAATACTTTCAAGTTCCACTGGAATGTTAATTTTTTTTTTAATTCTCGAACCTTATTTGGGCCTGCCAAAACTTCGCCAGTTAACGAATTAACTAGTCCTTCTAAGGATGAAATTTTAGAACTTTGCTGTGAAATCTGCTCCCGTAAGGCTTTTAGCTCCAGAAGTATTAAATCAAGAGGTTCGGGTTTATTGGTAGAAGCTTCTGCAAATGATTAAAGTTGGATTATAAAAGAAAAGGTAGTAATTCAATGTGATTCCTCTCGGGAGACAAAATTTGTTTTAATATAAATGAACCCGTGTATAAAAGGAATTGCTTTAAATCTGTCAAGTTCAGTAAGTGCGCGAGGTTTTCTATTAAATTCACAAGGAATGAATGTTTTAAGGCCAACTAAAGAATTGGAAAGCATTTCTATTTTCCACGATACAAGAGAATGTTGTTCCCCCTTTTTCCTTATCCATGAATTTAACACCAAGACATACAATATGCATATAATCTAAGGCAATTTGCTGTACCATGTCTATATCAAGTTCTTCTATAATTGTAAAACTTTGAATATTATGGTGTGCTGGTTGAACAGGACTTCTAAATGACTCATTGGATCTCATTGTAAAGTCTTGCCTTTGTGGAAAAACTACAGGATTTTCAACCATTTCGCCCTCTTGCATGCAGCGTATGCAGGAGTAATTACCAGTGTGCCCTTTTGTACCAATTGTGAAGGATCTTGCTGGTGCATCCATTATGAAGCACCTTACTTTTATTATATAAATTTTTTCTTCATAACAAAATCCTTCAGCAGTCAACTTTTTTAATTCAGAAACAAAATCTGATAGAAATTCATTTGCACTTTTTGATTTTGTGTATCCTTCATACGCACCAATTAAGAGGACATCCGAAATCGGCCACACTTGTTTGCTGGAACTTTTACACAAAGGCAAGCAGTCAACATTGAAATCCATTGCAATTGTTTCCAAGTTAAAATCACTTGCACATAAAAAATCGGTTAAGGCATCTGTGTGCCATAGTGAAAATATTTGCCTGACCCCATTGGTCGGGCAACAACATCTTTTGGTATTCTTTTCAACATTCTCACGTCTTTAGGAACAGTTATGTTGCATTGTCTAAAAATTTGTAACATTTCGTTAACAGCAACATTACTGATGTTGGGTTTTATAGCTCAGTTTGACAGTCTGTTTTTTAATTTATTTAAATTGGATGAAAGGCTAATGCTTATATTTGATATCTCCGAATTAACGTTGCAATCAAAATCACTTTCTGAACTTTCAAAATTTAATAGCATATTTTCTTCATCCATATTGATGTCAGAATCAAAAACATTTTCGATAGCATCTGCACTTTGGGGATTTATATTTTGTGAAATATTAACATTTTCACTTATTTCTGCACAAATATTTTCAACTGCACTTAAATTACAATTTTTCGCTATTATTTTAGCGGCTTCTCTCTTACTTTTCAACCGCAGTGCTTCGTTTGACAACATTTTTATTAAGAAAACTTTGCTAATTATGTATATACATATGTATATACTTATATCACTTATTGTCTTTTTAACACACCCTTAACAGATCACTTGCTCAACTGAAACGAAAATTTTGCTAATTGCTCTTGCAACAAAATATTTATTTTCCCGTTACCTTTAGAAAACAAAAAAAAAATTCCATCGAAAGTTAAAAATACTGATGACTCAACTCAACTCGTTGGGAAGGATCGCGTAATCATCGCCAAAAAATCAATCGCCAGAAAATCTCAAAAATGTTTGCAGGGATGTGTAAGCTATTGCAAAATTACAAACCTTATTTAAAGCACGTCGTGTTGAAGACAATGATGAAGATAGTGAAGGTACATTGGAACTGTCGCTATTGATCCAGTCCTGAACTTTTGTTGGATTTGAAACTGTTTCATCGTCAATTCCAAACTGCAAAAAAATAATAATATGTATAAGTATATAATTTTCAGATGAGTAATGATTTTACTTACTTGTTTTTTACGCCATATGAACAATTTTTCCCTAAACTTAATTCGAAGGCCGAAGTGTGGAATCGCTTCGCCTAGGTCTTCTTTCCTAATAAACTGCAAGCATCGGTCACATTAGAAGCTTAAATTATTAATATATTATACCATGTGCGATTCAAAGTTGTGTGTTTCAAATTTATATACTTACCTTGCAATACTGGTAAGAATTGTAATAACTCGAAGTCCTTTAAAAGTGTTTTTAATTTGTCCAAATCATCATTAGCCTCACAATCTTCCACACCTGGTTCAATGACAATTTCATTCATGGATTATGAGCCAACCAAATCATCAATGATGATTTGGCGCGCACTTATTAATAAATCATCTGTTATTTGAAAGTTTTCCATTTCGTTTTTATCTGCGTCACAAATAACACTGAAAATTTAACAGTTTTTCTGCTCAAAAATTAATTTTAGGTCTATTTTCACTGACTCTCAATGACAAATGAATGTACAATTACAAATTACTATGTAAATATGTTGATTGTAAAATTTTTCAACTTATTTCAAAGACGTCCAACATGCGCGTTAATTTCATATTGCTTCAAATTAAAGGAAATTTTAACAGCGCATGTGTCATTATAAAAAAGCTGCCACTTTCTTGAATCCATCATTTTAGTGATAAATTCGAAGGAGCACGTTTTACATAAATGCAAACGCATGGGTTTTAAAATTAAAGGTTCTGCTTATTTAAAAGATGTTGATATACACAGCTTATTTGATGAAGCAAAAAAATAAAAAATTAAAATAAATATTACTATTATTATTATTTGTTAGAATAATATAAAATATGAACCTAATTTACAAAACACACACTAGCTACTAGGGCCTACGGTGCAACAAATATATTTTATTGTATTTCCATTACAGAAAAAAATGTTATATATTTAATATATTTAAATTACATGTTTTATTTAATAACAAAAATTAACAAAAAATGTTTCTACATAAAAAAGATATAGTAAAATAAATAGTTCACTGACAGTTTTCAGGTCACAGCTTAAATGATACACTAAATTAAAAGTATTCAAAAAACATAAATACATCGATTTTATGATTACGGCTAATACTTAGTGGGGTATCCTTTTTGATTCAGAACAGCTTTTAATCGGGAATTCATAGATTCTACCAGCTTTGCTGTATAATCGGAACTAATTTTGTCCCATTCCTCCCGTAGTGCCCGTTTCAGATCAGAAGTATTAGAAATATTGTGGTTTCTTATTTTATTTTATAGCACTGACCAAAAATTCGCAATAACGTCGAGATCTGGACTCTGTCGAGGTGTCTGTACTACATGTGGACAGTTCCAGATAAGCCAAGTTTTTACAATACCAGGCGTATGCTTGGGATCGTTGTCTTGGCAGAACCTAAAGGAATCCCTAATGCCCATTTTATCCGCACTTTGCACTAAATTATCTTTTAGCAGATCCAGATACATCTTTTTATCCATGTTTCCTTCAATAAATGTGAAATTTCCGATGGCTGAACAGGACATGCAACCCCATACCATCACACTGCCCCCGCCGTGTTTACCTGTAGATCGCAAATTACATGGTTGAAGCGCGGTGTTTGGTTTTCTCCAAACGCAGGACTTCCCATCAGACCTGAAAAGGTTAAATTTACTTTCATCCGCAAAAACAAGGGACATCCAGAACGAAATGTCTTTGTTCATATGTTGTCTGCAAAACCCTATTCTTCGTTTTCTATTACGAGCATTAATCAAGCGTTCGTTAATTTTGGAGCGCTTAAATCGAGTTTTTCTTTTACTTTGCGAATAATCCAGATCTTTTCTGCATCTTTAAATATTTTATTTGGCGCAGATCTGCCTTTGTCTTTTTTTATTTTATTTATTTATTTAAGGAGTATTAAAAATACTTTAAAAATTACAATACAATGACAAATAATACATTAATACAACAATACATTGGCAAATATTACATTAATAAGCTCTATTTCTTACAAAATTAACTATTTGTTTTGTTAGCCGCTCAGGCACGTGGAAGAAAAAAACTCTTATTTTCAGCAAAAATCCAATTTATTTAATTAAGTCAGTTATGCTTAAATCTATATAAGTACAAATATATTAACTTTAATTTCATATGTTAAATACCAATTTACATACACTTGTGTTTTCTTAGAAGGTTTTAATTTTAATTATAATATTTATTGTTTATTTTCTTATTAACATAGCTTTTATAATATGCGTTTAGTTTTAAGATGCATATAATTATTATAACAAGGACAATTACAATTGTTGTTATTTGCCATAGTTCTTCGTCATTAGTTTTAATATCTGTAGATTTTTGTGTATTATTAGTATTACTACCTACTTCATACCCTGCGATTGCAATCAGAATTGCATTTCCGATTTTACTCCACAATCCCATTTGGTCAATTTTTACAATATTATTTTTTAATGAATTCTTATTTTTACGATTCTTCTTTGGATTACTAATTTTTAGTTAAGTCCTTTAGTTCCTCATATAACTTTCGTTTGTATTCGCCTTCTGCCAAGGGAATTAGACGTTTAAGCTCTTTGATTTTCTTATTTAGCTTAACTTTTTTTTCCTCCTCTGGAACGTGGTTTTTTAGTTTCAACTTTTGCTGTTCCTTTTTTTGGATTTCTTGCCTTGTACTGTTCAATCGTTATAGGTTGAGGACCGTGGTTCTTCGGCGTAGGAACGTATACTGGACCCTGGATCTGTTGTCCTTCTGTGGGATCATAGGCAAGCAACTCCCTATATAACTTTTCAAAAATTCTATGGAATTCGGGTTCCATGTAGTGTAAAGGTTAGACAGCAGCTACTCAGAAAATTCTAGTTGAGTCAGGCAGGATCGCCATATACAGGTAAAGGGAAAATGTTTTGAAGGAAGACCTTTTTTAATTTTCTTATGTTGGCAAGTGTTGGATCTAACCGTGTACAACACTAGGTGGATTTGTACTGGGCTTCCACTAGCCGTTCATTTAAGCACTCGAAATGCTATAGACATTCAGGCACTTTAGATGCCTTTGAAAATTAAAGAAGAGTGTTGAAGTTCTAAATTAATTCTGTTTTATTTCTGACAAAGTTTGAGTTTATATAGTGTTTTTTACAATTATCTACATTTATCTAAAATATCATGCATTTCATTCATTTACTCATATTAACCTATGTAACACAGTGTTCGACTGTTCACCTATGTTACAATTGCATTTACCGATCGATTAATCAATCAGTGTTCAGCATAGTCATCAATTTAACACAAAAATGCATTTCTCCTATTTATGATATTTGACATATCAAGAATAGAAATGAAATTTGACTTGCTATTGAATACCCCTTAAGTACGGTCAAGTACCCAGGCAATGAACTGCATATGGAGTAAACTGAAGGTACTCATGTTTCGCTTCGACGTAGGTCTGTGGGCAAATGAATGAAATGTTAATAATGTTACAATGTGTGTGTTGACCATATGTGTCATAATATTTTGTGTGTGTCTAAAAATATACAAAACGATATCTTAAGAATTTGTTTTGGTTTTTTACAATAATGTGTGACGTATTTTAGTGGAAATTATAATTACAAAAAATGAACTAAACTAAATATGACTGTACATCACACAATGTTACACGGCCAGCAGCTAAAAAGGAAAAGGTCTAACTTAAAAAATGCCATCACGCAATAATTATTTGACAGCTGAAATATAAGTGTGCACTGTTGTAATATTTCGGCAGCAAATGTTATACAAGTCAGGGTCAGGATATAAGTTGTTTTATTGCGCTCCTTAACATGTTTCTTAAAATATATAAAATTAGTTTCTGTTTTAATATTTTCAGGTAGCATGTTATATAAGTTTAGTCCCTTGAAAAACGGAGATCTTTACATTATTGCTGTTGTGGCCCTTGGTGGTCTAAAGTTGTTTACATTTCTTAGATTATACGGTTGTACTTATTTCTCCAACATAGTTTAGATGCTCAATCAGATATTCTGGGGCATTTCCTGATTTCATTTTTTGGATAAAGCATAGCGTATTCATTTCGAGTCGTTGATTTATATTTAACCATTTCAGTGCCTCAAGCATATTGTAAATCGATGTGTAGATGTTACATTTCAAAATTGTTCGGAGAGTTTTGTTTTGAAGTTTCTGCAGTTGTTCTATTTGGGTTATTGTGCAACTAGTATATAAAACAGTGGAACCAAACGCGAAATGCGGTTTTAATATTGTGCTGTACACATTAATAGCTGTTGGTATTGATAATTTATTACGAATACGTTTAAAAACCCAATTTCTTTGCCAATTTTTTTACAACTATATTCTATATGTTCTTTTAGCGTCAATTTATTACACAGCCCGACAAAATTAAAAAAGTTTTTTGCTTCTTTGAATTTATCAACTGATTCTAGTTAATTTGGGTGCGCTGAATTCAAATCTGTAATCAGTTTGTCTGCATCAGCTCTAGTTTTCATGATATAGCTTTTTTATACCTTCCACTTATGACCTCCAATTATGACCGTCTGTATGTATGTATGTACATATTAGTGATTGACGATTTCTGTAAATTGACATAAAAAGTTAATCCATAACAACATTTACATTTACAGCGTTATGCGAACACTGAGCGTAAGAGTAACTGAATTTTTATGCTCTTATCCTATAAAACTTTTATTTCTTCACCTTGCGTTTCACCGTAGTCTACATTTAAATTTAGCGGTCGTGTTTCTGACGCAGCCTACTGTGTACTTTTTTTCCAGTTTGATAGAGATTTTTTGTGTAATTGCTAGCTGATTAACGGCAATTTTATTTGCACAACGTCTTTTTTCTTTTTGCACTCCAATTGCATATCGAAAGTTAGTTGCTTGTAAGAAGTGGTTTATTGTAGTTGGCAAAGTTTATTAAAAAAGTGTTGATCTAAATAGAAATGGCTTCCAATAGAAGACGGTGTAAAAATTACGCTGATACATTTTGTTATATTTGTGGAGAATAAACCTTTTTTACTAAGGAAGACAATCTGGTGTTTTGTAATAATGTAAATGGTCTTATGCAGGAAATGGGGCTATCCAAGTATCTACCTAGCGATTGGCCCCTCTTCGTGGACAGTTCCAAGAAAAGTTTGAAGTGCGTCTTATTGCACAATGGCAATGTGTATGCATCAATTCCAATTGCGCACTCCACAACAATGAAAGAAGAATATAACAACATTGCATTAGTGATGAAAAAGATTAAATACCAAGACCACCAATGGATCATTTGTGTTGATCTTAAAATGGTCAATTTTCTTCTTGGACAATAGAGTGGTTATACTAAGTACCCTTGCTTTTTGTGTCTCTGGGATAGCAGATCCAAGCAACAACATTGGCGGCAAAAAAATTGGCCTACGAGAGAAAAAATTATTGTTGGCGATAAAAATATTACAAATGAAGCTTTAGTTCCACGTGAAAAGATCGTCCTACCACCGTTGCACATCAAATTAGGACTCATGAAGCAGTTTTTTAAGGCTCTGAATCGTGATGGGGAATGTTTTGCATATATTTGCAGCAAAATGCCTAATCTAAATGGAGATAAGATTAGAGCAGGAGTTTATGAATGACAACGATTTTGATAAGTCAATGACCGAAACTGAACGAAATGCGTGGGCATCATTCGTGCAAGTTATAAAAAATTTCTTGGGAAATAAAACTCAAAATTATATTCAATTAGTGGAGAATATGCTGGATAAGTTCAGAGACCTTGGCTGCAACATTAGTATTAAAATCCATTATTTGCACAGTCACTTGGACCGATTTCCTGAAAATTTTGGTAATTTAAGCGAAGAACAAGGAGAAATGTTTCACCAAGATATCAAAATTGTGGAGAATCGGTACCAGGGAAGGTGGGATACACATATGATGGCAGACTACTGTTGGAATTTACAAAGAGACTCTAATCTGGCTGTTCATTCCAGAATGTCTCATAAAAGAAGCTTTACATCCTGTAACTAGAATTATAATTATATTATATTTATTATATTTATTATATTATATTTTTAATGCTTTGTGAAAATTTTTCTTTATTTTAATAAATCGGTATGAAACAGTTTTACTTTTTTTTAATTCCTATCGAAAAGTTTTACTTTTTAAATATGTACTTAAAAAATTTGTGAATTAAGGAATTAATTAAAATCTGGCTTTAAGAGAGTACAAATGTAAATGTTGTTATGGATTAACTTTTTATGTCAATTTACAGAAATCGTCAGTCACCAAATATAAGTACATACATACATACAGACGGTCATAATTGGAGGCCATAAGTGGAGGGTATAAAAAAGTTATATCATGAAAACTAGAGCTGATGGAGACAAACTGATTACAGATTTGAATTCAGCGCACAGAAATTAACTAGAATCAGTTGATAAATTCAAAGAAGCAAATTGAGTGTTGGCCTGTGTTATCTATTGTAAATCCCAGGTCAACCATATATTTATATTGTTTGTTTCATTAATCATATTTTCCCTACATTCTTTATCACTATTTCCCTCCGTAAAAATTAGGGTATCATCGGCATATAGAACAATTTCACTTTTGTTTAGAACATTTGTTATATCGTTTATATATATTCAGGCATGTTCCAGAAAAGTAGTAGAATTAAAGTAAAATACTTTTTATTTCTGATGTTCTGCAAAAGTAGTGGTTTGATTTTACATTTTCTCATATGAAATGAACTTCGAAAACAAAAATTGTAAACAGCTGATACATTCATATAAAATTAAAAATACAATTTTGCTTTATATTTCATAAAATTACTAATTGTATTTTGTTTTTCGCATAAAAACTAAACAAGTCGTGTAAAAATATATAAAAAAAGATAATAAAATACACCATAAATAATTAATGTAGTGTTAGTGTCCATGGTGCATCAAAACAATGGATTTGCGAAAGCAAAATTACAGAGGAGGATTTTGCGAGATCACTCAAATCCTTTGGATACCAACGACGCCATGTAAGTACATATTTACATACACAAATATATAAGTATGTACTTTGAATGAACATTTTATATGTTAAACTTACTTAGGTTTTTACAGTATTACCGCATTAACAAGGATGCATTTCGTAACCTTTTAAATTGCGTAAAGTTTAGGCTGCCCGAGTCTTCTATCCCGGCACAAATACAGCTTGCTGCTACATTGAGATTTTTAGCATAAGGCGGATTTCAACGAGGGGTTGGAAAAGACAGCGATGTGGCCTTGGCCCGGAGCACCACATGCAAAATTTTAAATCGTGTGCTTTTTATTTTAGAAAAATATATTTGCCCTAGGTGGATTAAATTAACCATGACAGACGATGAGCGTAATTTGTCTAAGCGTTATTTTATGCAAAAATTTGGTATACCCAGTGTAATAGGATGCGTTGACGGTACTCAGGTGGAAATTGGAAACCTGTTCTATAACAGAAAAGGTTACTACAGCGTAAATGCTATGATTGTGAGTATATCCAAATTACTATAGAATAAAGCGTTATATTTATTTCCCGTTGCTATGACAATGGAGAAAGATGCAACTGGTTGTTGGGTGACGCGGGCTATGCTCTTCAACCATTTTTATTAACTCCTTATAGGGGTCCTCAGGCTGGTACACGTCAACACAAATTTAATGAAGCACATGCATCAGCACGGAATGTAGTTGAAAGAACTATTGGTGTACTGAAAAGCCTCTTTCGATGTCTTGCTCACATCCTTCCATATCAGCCCTTAAAAGTAATTCGAATTATAAACGTGTGCTGTGCACTGCATAATATTGGCAGACATTTTAATGTACAAGATATGGAAGAAATAAACAAGAAATGAAAATGATAACGATGATTTGGATGAATTAATAACAGATTCCGTAGCCGCCTCAATAAGAGATGATATCGCAAATCGACTTTAGTTATTAAAATATCAAATATCGATTTTTTTTAATTTTATTATTTAATAAAACTTAAAATTCATTTTTTATAAATCAGTTAACAGTTTTAGCTAATTAAAAAAAACAAAAGAAATCAACAGCACATTCTGTGTACTTAAACTTGAACTATAGCGAGATCAATGAAAATTAATTATACAGTTCAATTATTAAAAAATAAAATGAAAAAGTAACAACTTCAATTTTACATATGTATGTATAGGTTTTTAGCTTCAAATTCGGCCTTTTCCAAATCAAATTTAGATACTTAAAAAACAATTTAAAAAGTTTCCAAATCAAATTGAGTATTTTAAAACTAAAATTCAGCATTTTTCAATCCGAATTCTGCATTTTAAAAATCAAAATTAGTACTTTTCAAAGGAGTTTGATTCAAAAAAAGGCTGATTTTGATTTTCAAAGTGACAAATTTGGTTTTAAAAATGCTGAATTTGATTTGTAAGATACTCAATTTGATTTGGAAACTTTTTAAATTGTTTTTTAAGTATCTGAATTTGATATGGAAAAGGCCGAATTTGAAGTTAAGAACCTCTATAAAAATAAGGCACACAACTATAAATCACATATTTTCTCTATGGTAACTGCTCTTTAAATCCTCTAGCTCTAATTTTCTTTTTTTTTATTTTAATTTCTTCCTCTCCCAGCTGCTCCATTCGAAAATAATGTTTCCCCTTTTCTTCGATGTGGTTTTGAATGCTTTTTCTTATTGCCTTCAGTTCACGATTTGTGTCCTTAACCTCTCGTTTTAAATCTCTTGTGCACTTTATATGCTTTTTATCATTATAAATTTCTTTGAGCTGTTGTGCAATTGACACCATAGCATCAGTCTGACCTTTCATACACTTTTTCATAGTGTCATTCCAACTCGTGTCTTTCCGACGTTTTGGAGTCGTAGTAGCAGCGTTGCTGGTGGAAGCTGCTTTGCTGGCGGAAGCATCCTTACTGGTGGAAGCAATATCTTCTAGCAGATAATTGCAGTCTACTATAATTTCTTCTTCTGTGTGTGCATCACCAAAATCCAGTGCGTTTTCAACGCCTTCGATGACTGTGAATATCCCACACAACTGACCAACAGTTTCCTCCATTTTTCTAAGCACAAATTTATTAAATGGCCCTCCACCAGTGGCTCTGGCCTCCGAACTATTATGCGCGATTTTTCGTCTCACTAATGCCTTCCAATCCATCCAAACCTGTAAACAAACTGTCAGTCACTAAAAAGCAATTAATTTTATTTGAACAATGTAGCTTACCTTTTTCCAACCAGATGTATCCTTTGTTGGAGGACCATTACTATTTAATTCGACGGTAAGTTCTTTCCACAACTCTTCTAACTTTACACGGTCTCCTTTTCCAAATCCTTTTGCCAGATCTGGATTGCTTTGCATAAAGCCTAACGATATTGCATCCTGTGTGGTATTCTTGTGTTTCCCCCTACAATTATGCAAAACATTCATTCAAACAAAGCGTTTTATTTAATTGCATTGTAATTATACTTACATATTTCAGCAAGAAATTTTCAATTTCACTATAAAATTTAAAAGTATTTTCAAACTACTTCTTTTTGTGTTAAAGTAGTTTCTAGAACAATGCAATTCACTACGAATTGATGTTCGAAAACAAAACAGAAATGAAAAGTAAAAAGTAAATGCAGAACACCAAAGCGTCAAATTGAAGTGGTTACAAATTACGTTTACTTCAAAGTAGAATCCAGAACATACCTGATTATAAAGAGCAGTGCTCCCAAAATTGATCCTTGTGGTACTCCGTATTAATTTTTTATGCATCCTGATGTCACATTACATATTTTCACCAGCTGCTTTCTATTCGTGAGGTAAGAGTCAAACCATTCTAATTCTGCCCCTTGAACTCCATACATTAAAATATTTCTATCTAATGTGTCAAAAGCTCTTTTAAAGTCTAAAAATACAGCCATTACTTTTTTATCTTTTTCTTTATATTTCCATCTGTTTATCACATAATGCACTGTGGTTTCACAAGAATGATTTTTCCTATAACCGGATTGATATTTGGATAATAAACTGTGTTATTCAAAATATTCCTCTATTTGTTGTTTAACTGCTTTTTCTAGAATTTTCTCGCAAGTTTTCAATGTATTGATCGGTCGAAACTCCTCACAGTTGTCGGGAAATATACCTGTCTCTGGTGATCTATTTATTACATTTAACATTATGTTTCCAACATTATCCCAATTATCTAGTATTGTATTTGGAGATACCTTGTTAAAATCACGTTTGTTTTTTATATGTTTACAAATTATTTTGAGTTCTTGTAGATTTATTGCACGAAATTTGAATTCACAGTTTATTACTGTTCTCGGTATACGCATACCCGGCTTGAAATAAAATATTCATAGCCTGTTCCAAGTCTCCTGGGTTCCTACACAACAATATGGATTTCATGGGCTCAGGAGTTTTGCTTTTAAAAAGATTTAGGGTAGTGCGCTTATTATTGTGTTTAAGTATTTTAATGGGTCTATAGTTAATCTGTTAACTTCAACTGGCTCTGCCATTTTAAAAAAAATTTAACTTAACTAAAAAGAAAAATAGTTATTTTCTAAATTCTAATACGTTTATCTTTCATTTTTCTATTTCTCAGATATATTTTTGCTTTGATTTTTATTAGTGTGATTTCACGTGAGAGCTTCGTTTAGGCTTCAATGTGTTCCTCGTTTCGGGAGTACAATATTATTCTTTCTGATTCTATTTCGAATCTTTCCGTTACATTCATTTAAACTTAAAATATTAATTACTTATGAACAGGGCAAGTTTAAAATGGCATGAAAAATGGTTCAAAATGGCAAAACTTAAAAAAAAATTAAATGTGTTCTTATTATAGCTATTGAAGGTAAATACTTTTATTTAAAATATTTAACAAAATTTAATTTATGTACATACATATGTATATAAAATTTTATTTTATTTAAGGAAGTTAATTGTTAATTCACGTTCACGTTGGTATATATTTGGAATAAAAATATTTTATTTCGGAATATATCTAACATTTTTCCACTTCCAAATTTTCAAATAATTGTCCAAATTTTCAAGAATTGTTTTTAGGTTTTGTCTAAAAGAAGGATTCAAACTAAAAGAAAACTTTTTTTATTTCAATCACGTTCAAACATTTACTTTTATTAAGTTTTGATTGCATTGTACAATAACATGTTTCTTCAGGTTGTCAAAAATAAATGATCTCCTATTATCGCATAGAACGGTTGAGTAAATAGAAAACCCTCGTTCGACATCGCAAGATGTAACTGGAGCAAATTTGAATGCTAATAGTTCAGAAGGAGAAAGGTTGTCAATATATTCGTCCGTTTCCCTTTTATTAAAATATATATTATTTTTTATTTTAATTAATTTGTAATCCGGTGTTTCGATCCAAAACTTTTTTTAACTTATTGGCAAAATCGTTTCTACTGTCGTCTTTAATATTTTCTTTAACACGTTCAAGATCTTCTAAATTTTCTTCAAGCCTGATTTTTTAAATATTAGTTCAGCATTTCGAATAGATTCTGCCTCATATTCGTTAAGCTTATTTAAAACTTCATAGATTTCATTAAAATTGCCGCAATAGTATATGGCAGCTTCAATCCACGTTCTCCATCGGGTGACACATGGAGATGAAGGTTTTTTTAGTTCGGGAACATTGTTACGTGAAGGGGCCTGCAAAATACAAAATTGGAAAAGAATACTGTAACCTTGCACATACATTTGTTTTAAACTTGCCTTAAGAAATACAGCTTTACAGCTTGATATTAACGTGTTTACATTTTCAAAATGCAAACGAACAAAATCAGCTAGCCTGTGCAGTCCATATGCCAGGCACGTTAAGTGTAACATTTTTGGAAATAATGTTTTAAGCAAACGCACTGCCGACACCATATATGGTGCAGCGTCTGTCAACACAAGCAAAACATTATTGTACTTAATACCTGTTCAAAACGTGAGGTAGTTACATACATATCGCACACCTAGTTCAAAAGTGACTCAACTCAAAATTTTTATTTTTCAGAAATCGAAAAACTGTTTTTGACCTAAATAAAAAATAGTTATAAACAAAAACATTGGACCACTTAGTAGAAAATCCATACAGATTATGATATAAAAAGTTTTTTTTTAATATTTATACACTAGATAATGAAATTTTTTTAGTTGTGTCAATTTTGATGATGTATTATTTGCACAAGTTATGGAGTTATTTTAATTTATGTCACTTTAGCTGAACTCTCTTTAAGTTGTGACACTTATGCTAAATTTAAAAATTGAGGTAAAACTTTTAAAATATCAAAAAAAAATGTAAACTTAAATTATAAAATTCAAGAACTTTAAATATAAAGAAATTAAACATGAACATATAAACTTAAATTATATACTTTATATTTTGTATACAAAATTAATAATTTTATTTGAAAATACATAAGGAACTAAAAACGTATACTTTAAAAGCTTTTAATATGCAAAAAACCAGGCGCCTAATCGTCTCTTTAGATATTGTGCTGATTTGATCGAGTTTTTTTAGTTTGATATTACGGCATTCGCTCCTGAACAATATAAACACATTCTTCGATTTTTTAGTATTCGAGAACACTGAAGATGGCACAAAGCCGAAACCGGTCTGTTCATAAACCAAATTTGACGTGGGATGACGGAAAATCGTTCCACATTCTTCGATATCGAATGTCATAATCTCAAACTAAGAAAACTCAAAAGAATCAGCTCGATATCGAAAGCGACGGTTAGACCTTTAGATTTATTAAAAATATGTATATAAGTATAACTAAAAGCACTTCAAAAACTGTGAGCAAAAAGCAATACAGCTGCAGTGGTATGTTTGCCGCTACAAAAGTGTTGCACAAATCCAAAACGTATGGATTTAATTCTGTTGTGCTATCTATCAGTAGAGATTGTGTTCTAGGCGATTTAAATTTTTCGACTAGAGCTTTATGTTTCAAAGAAGAGAAATACTCTTCAACATTATACAATTTTGGTTTATTAAGTTTGCAGTCACACACTACACAATAAAGCGCTGAGGAATCTCCTCTTAAAATTTTCGGACATTTTTTCACCATTCGTGAATTGAATTCCTTTACCGTCTCTTTAGCCATTTTGTTTAGTACAAATCTAAAGGAGTATATTTGAAAGCAAACAAATTATATTGTTGTTGTTTTGTTTTTTTTTAATATAACGCTTTTTTCATGGAATTCTGTTGCAGATTTTATTAAAAAAATTAAAAATTTGCACAGAATTATCAAATATAAATCGTGTACATACGCGAAATAAGGACGCATACATTGTTAATACAACAGATTTCTGCAGGGTGTATCGGGCAAAAGTAAAAAATTTTGCACTTTAAAATTTTTTCCAAGTTGCAAAAAAGGCATCTGCTTATGAATAATTATGATAACAATAAACGTCTTATTTCGATGGATTTGAAAATGTTGATGATTTTCCCTTTGTTGTTATAGTTCTTCCTTCCATGCTATCTGGTGAATTTGATGCAGTTGCTCGATAAGTTTGATATCGTTGTTGAATGTTGATTTATTAACGTAATCTTTTATGCTTTTCTTCACTTATTAGCACATTTATTGTCTTGTTCATTAACATAATCCTTTATGTCAAAGTTTCGCTTTAACTGTCGTGTTTTTTTTAAGTTTGTCCACTGTTTAACACATTTATTCGTGAAAAAAAATTGTTATCAATCAAAACCAACTTCCTTTTTTTTTCTTTTTTTAGTTAGTTCCTCCTTCGATCTTTCGAAGGGTGTTTTTTCTATGATACCGCGTTAATTTATAAAAATAAAAAAGTTCTTATCCTTTGATCTTTCAAAGGAATATAACTTCGCGGTATGCTACCGACTGCGCCAGATACGAGTTCAAGATTTTTAATTGTAAAAAATACGTCTTGATACTTTCTTGTTGAGTATAAAACTGACTTTATTAAAAATCAATATCGATCTTAAATAGTTACAATTTGTTTTTAAAAGTAGCCTGTAATGAATTTATAAAAAGGGGGAAAAAAGTGTTATAGTGTCCAGTATTTGCTAAGCTCTGCAGCCGTTATTCTTCAGCACCCAACAGTGCCGATTTTAAATGAGAAATTTTAGAGAAGCCTTTTAATTCAAGCTGTTCAATAATTTCTGATTTTTTTTTTTCAAAACTTCCAACTTATATACTAATTTATTCCTTGGTCAGCACACTAATGTGGCACAACAACAAATCAAAAGGGAATTTGGCGTTCTTACGGGAATTTGCAATTTTGACAAGTTCTTCTTTCAGCTACCAGAACTTGCTGGCGCAGGAGAATAATTGTTAAAAATATTCAGTATAAAAATCATATTACATCATTCCCAATGCCAACGTCTACTACTGACCAAACACAAAAACAAATTTATAATTTTAACTGATAGGCTTTAGCAATGAAATTGTTAAAAATACTTATCGTAAACAAAATGAATTAAATTTCAAGTTCAATGTCTTAGAGTAAATAAAATTCTTACGTTGCTACAGTGCCTTAACTTAGTATAGATGCACCACAAGCCTGCATTAGAAAAATACAAAATGTTGCAAGAGTTTAATGTTCCACTTATGTTAAAAGAAAACATTGTAAACATTGATTTAAGCTAGAACTTATTGATCTATGTATGTAAAATAATAATTCTTTGAATTATTATTTTACATACATACTTAAAATGTTCAATCTATTAGTGTTTGGTTTTCCGCAATAAAAGAATGTATAAGTAAAGTTTGTCGCGGTCTTGCTTAAATTGTAAGTATTGATTTAAGGAAGAGTATATTGTTCTATATACATAAATTCTTAGAATTACTATTTTTTTGTCTTAAGTGGTCATTCAGCAATAAAAGTAAAGAAATTAAAATTTGTATCTTGTGTGTATTTGTACATACTGAACAAAATAATAGAATGCATTTAAACATGAATGTTGGCGTGTTGGTACACAATGTTTGAGGAAAAACACCCATGTAAAAATGAAAAAAGAATTGAATCGAACCACTTACATAAATAACAAATGTTATAGATACTATAACTATGCAGCTCCAATAATTGTTGCACGAATAATGCATACACAATTGTAATATTCTGGGCTTTCTATAAATTGTTTGATATTTTCCATCTGAGTCCATACCTGATTTCTCCATGGATGTATTCGCCTTCCGTTCCACCGAACGTTGGTAAACATTTAAAAGTTTCCGTGTTTATTTGATTGGGTAAAGATAGTTGAGGTCTTAGTGCGGGCATTGTTGGCGTAGTGGTTACAGCTAAAGGTGCGGGCACATTGGGGAAACATTTGAAAGCAAACATCAAATATTAGCTTAGTGTAATGTGACCATAAAATAATTATTAGCGGCAAGCACCAAAACAGCTGTTATCAGGCAAACAAAATAATTTGCCGGCAAATAAAAATGTGTCTAATGTGAACACAGGATAATAAATATTTTCTTATTTTTTCAGCAAACAATTGTTTGATCTTACAAAGTTTTTGTAAGAACAAACAATGGCAAATAACAGCTGTCGTCAGAACTTTATTTAAACAAGTTGATATGTTTAAAGTTGTAAAGATATAAAGCTATGAAACTTAATATATGTACATACATAGAAGGGGAAAAGGAAACACAGTGAATAAAATCTAAAAAATCGTTAATACAAGTATAACCTCAGTTTTAGCTCAAGTAGATTTTATAAATTTTTATATATGCTTGTACTGAAAAGATTTCACAAAGTGCTGTGAAAATTGTTCCCTAATATTTGAACTTACCTGGGATACATAGGACCGCTGTGCTTGAAGATTAAAAAATTTTTTTTTGTTTTGTTCACTTCTCCATTCGCCAAGTACCAGTCTTCCATCAGTAGCATAGTGATCAACAAAATTATTGTTGAAATAAACAGAACTTTCGCGTCGCATCAAGCAGTCATGTAAAACGCAACAGGCAAGAGTTACTTGTTTTGTTTTCGCGGGTTCAAGTTTTATGAGGCTGCGCATCACTCTGAAAGGTGATGACATTATTCCAAAGGCATTTTCAATTACTCGTCTGGCTCTTGACAGACGATGGTTGAAAGATCTTTGAATAGTATTCATATTGCCTGCGCTAAATTATTTTAGGTTATTTGGCATCAAGACGAAAGCATCATCAGCGACAAGAACAAATGGAACCGGAAAAGTTCTACATGGTAGTGGTATCAGTAATGATGTGTTAAGTCTGTTGCTCGTCAAAGCGTTATTGAATGTACTCGTTCGAAAAACTCTACCATCGGAGATGCGCCCATTTGAACCTACATCTATATACAAAAACTTGTATGTAGCATCAGCGATTCCCATGAGAACAATACTATGTATTTATACGAAACAATAAAGTCAACGAGATAGTTGTTTTTTGATTTGGCTATTTTGCCAATCAGATGTAATAGATTACCAAGAGCCGATTCGCCTTGGTCGTTAGCATTGTTTCTAAGGTGAATCACCAAGAAAACAGTTAATTCAACTCGAGCTCTTGAAACCCGGTTGATGGGGAGAAATTGGAAAGAAATAGCCGATTTAATTGCTTGATTACTTCTCTCAATATTTATTAAAATTCATTGGCTTGAATACTAATTTAGTGCTTATTTGCAATTTATGGCATAATGCATTTCTTTACATTTAGTTACTTTGCTGAAGTTAATTGCATTCTAATTACATAAAGGAAATCAATGAACTCAGGAGTAAATAAAATTATGCTCATTTTCGATTTTGACTGAAGCGATCAAATTCTGTTGAAGTTCATTGCATTCACATTTACAGTCTGTCATTCTTACATAAAGAAAGCAATGAACTCAGACAGCAAATGAACTCATGCTGACTTTGTATATTGACTAAAGCGATCGAATTCTGCTCACAATTTCATGCAAACTTATGTACATACATACACATGTATAAATGTACATGTGCATTCAATGTGAAAGTTTGAACAATAGTCTTATAACATAATGATTCAAATTTACGTTTGTAATTAAAGTTGACACTTCCTGCATGGGACGGCGGCGTCATTACAACATGTTTGCCATCCAACGATCCGATACAATTGGGAAAGTTCCACAACCGAAAAAATTCTTCAGAAACCGTCATCCACCCCTGTTGAGTGTATGGTATCTGAATAAAGTACATAAAACCAATAAACACCAAAAAAAAATCGACTTTTATATTTTGTACCTTTAAATATTCCGGTTGCAAAACTTTATAAGTATATAGCTTCGCATACACCGGGAATGATTTTTGAAATGGTGTTGTGAGGAATGCGGAATATATACTATAACGACCTAAAGCTTTTTCCAGTCGCTAGATATCGAAGCGTAGCTGCCAAACGTTTAGTGGGAGAAATTGGATTACGAAGTCTTGTTGTTTGGTTTGCTATTAGTGGTTCCACTAAGTTTAGCTGCAAAGGAATTATAAGAACTATTACCTGATATGAGATTTATTCCGAAGTTACACTTGCCAAATTATCGAAATCATTTGCGTTCATTCCTAAAAAGTTCTTGTAAAGTGCTGGAGTTTTATTTCACAACTCCAATAGAAGTTTTGCACAGCCGTATTCCTTCGTTGAATCCATTTTCGCACCCATTCTCTTTTCTTTTTTATTTCTTCCTCTAATACCAATATAGAAGCTGCTCCACGGTTCAATATAATGAAATCATCAATATCTTCCATTTAATTCTTAATTAATTTGCTTTAAAATAATATTTTGTTTTTTGACAGTTTCAACAAAAATATTTGAATAGCAAATAGATTGTTCAATGTGACTATAGGGAAAACATGTTTGCTCAAATAACAGTTTTCTGATGTTTGGACTAATAAAATAGCACAAATAAATGCGGCTAGTGTGACAGAAAATAAAACTTTTATGTATTTGAAAAAATTTTTGGCAAACACGCGTAAACATATTTGATGCAAATGTTTCCCCAATGTGACCGCACCTTTAAGGGTATTTGAATTTTTAAGGCTTCGAAGTCTGTTTTCAGAGCCTTTAATTGCTCGTGTTAGCTTGGGGTGTTGCAGCTTTAGTCATATTGATATATTCGTCTATTGCCCGAAGTGAATTAAATATTTGTTTACGTTTCTTCCGGGAATCCAGTTTAAGGAATGTAATTTTGATTGTGTTTTTTATTTTCAGCACTTTCACTTTTCAATGGTAATTATAAGAATTAAAAACAAAAAAATTCACGAACTTCCTTTTATTTTTTTTCTAATATATCAGGAATTATAATTTTATTTTTTCCAATATTTCAGGAATTAGTATTTTATCCTTCTTCAGGATCGTGAATTTTTTGTTTGGCTGGGAGTACAAGATTATTTCGCTTGTGTCCCGGTTGAGTCCCCGGTTAATTCTTTATCTAAGAAAATGAATCAAAAATATATTTTTTACTTAACTACGCCGAAACATGTACTTTACGTGTATACTTTATTAATAACATTCTTAAGACTAATTTACAAATGTTACTTAACTATTTATAATAACATGAAATTCTTATTTTCTTGTTATGAAAATAATTATTTCTTAGTTATGAAAATATGTACATATGTAAGTAAATAAAATTCTTTTTTATTAAAAAAAAAAAATAAATTATTTTGATTTATTTGAAGGAGAAGACCACGTCTTCTTTATCCTTTTATTAAAATATATTTCTGAACTAATTATTTTATTGAGGAGAAGACTATCGCCTATGTTCTGACAAACGTAGCGTTTTCAAAACGCCAACCGTTTGAGAAACGCAAAACGCATGTGAGCATGTTCTGAAAACAGCGCGATTTGCTTGCGTTTTCTTTTTTTCGAAGTTGCCAGTGAGCAATGAAAACATATGTATGTTTTATATTAAGAAAATGTAAACAAACAAAATTAAATTTTAAGAAAAATGCCGGGAGCGTACTTGCTTAGTGTATTGCTTTTAAGTAAAGAAATTTTAAAACAACAATCAATTAAAAAACGAACACTGAGAGACCATTATAATCCATTGGACATTCCAGATCAAGCGTAAGTATATTTATATACACATTCATATATTATATTTGAAGATGCATACAAATGTGTCATGGTAATTATTTTGCGTTTTTAGGTTCATAGCTCTGTACAGGTTAAACAAAACTTCATTCTTGATAGTCCTAGAAAAAATTGTAGGATACATGAAAAAGAGTTCCATCCCAGAAATAGTGCGATTGGCTGCAGTTTTAAAATTCTTGGCAGTGAGATCTTTTCAAGGTGTGATTGCCAATGATGTCAATACTAGTATGGGAAGAACTACATTTTGCAAAATTTTATGGGATGGACTTAATGTTCTTGAGGAGAAGCTGTGCCAACGTTGGATTAATGTGAATATGATGAAATCAGAAGCAAGGGAATCGAAAATCCACTTTTTTGAAAAATTTAACATTCCCGGTGTTATTGGAGCTGTAGATGGAACACATGTGAGGCTTGTGAAGCCGTCTATGGATTCCGAACTTTACTATTGCAGAAAAGGATATTACAGTCTAAATGTGTTGGTTGTTAGTAATGTTTCCTAGATAGTCTCTATTAAAATTCAATGTAGTAAATTCTTAGGGCCTGTTTGCCGATGTCGAAAGAAAAATTTCTTTTGCAATCTAAGCGAAAGAAAACTGATTTGGGTTTACCTAAATTGGTTCTATGCGAACGATGACTCGAACGACAACTCGAATGAAAACGTAAGTGTTTTCATACAAAAATGGGTTTGTCTATTTCGAAGTTGTTGTCAACTTTGCGAACACAAATTTCAAAATCAGGCACCAGTTATTTTGTGTTCGAATGACAATAATTTTTTGAAAAAATATATAAATAAACAAATATTTTATGAAAAAAATTTTTAATAACAAATTAGCTTTTTAGTTGTGAGTACATACATACATTCATACATATGAATGTACATTTGGGGTGGGTTATTGCCTACATATACATATACATATATGTACATACATACATACATAGGTACTTATTTTGTATTTGCTACTTGCAAAAATGACACATATTGTTTGCAGATTTGAAATCTGATTTAAAATCTAGAACCAAAAAGACAACAAAAAAGTATGCAGGAAACAGGTGGTTGTAATTATATTTTTTTATTTTGTAAACTTTTAGTTTGTTTTGGTTACATTTTCTTTATTTCGACAGCTGATTAATTTCAAAAGGAGTTGCATTTGACTTCAAACAATTTAGTAGTATTTTTTGTATTTTTAGAGGAAATTGCTGTAAAACAATTATACTTATAAGTTGGCACTACTTTGCTTTATTAACACGTAAGATACAAAAATTGACTGACGTAAGTAGCTGCGAACGAAAGTGAGTGATATAGACAAACTCAAATTGATTCGAATGTGAGTGACTAGCTTTCTTTCGCATGAGTTTTCTTTCGACATCGGCAAACAGGCCGTTAATCTTTTTTGTAGATTTGTGATTACCAGATGAAAATTTGCGCTGTGGATGCAAGTAGGCCAGGCTCATGCCACGACGCATTTGCTTGGAACTTAAGTGATGTAAGCAGATACTATGAAGAAATTTATTCCCGAGGTAATCGTAATTCTTGGTTGTTAGCGGACTCCGCATACGCATTACAGCCTTATGTTTTAGTGCCATATAGATCGGCAGTTTTTGGATCCATGCAACACAAATTTAACCTGAAGCACGCTAGCCCTCGAAATGTAGTTGAGCGTACAATAGGCAATTTAAAAAGCCGCTTTAGAAGCCTTCAAATGTGTCTTCCATATAGCCCATTGAAAGTTGTAAAAATCATAAACGTTTGTTGCGCACTGCACAACATTTGTAAACAGTACAACGTTCCAATAGAAGACGAAGACGAAATAGTACCTACACAAAATGAAGAAGTTGAAGAAGACCTTGAACATTTGCAAACAATACTGAAGCAGCTGAAATAAAGGACAACATCGCAAGATCTTTGTTATGAGTACAATTTTATAGAAATTACTTTCAAAGATTCTGTCGTCACATCTAGTACGAGTAAAACTAAATAGTTTTTATTAGTGTACATACGTGTATATACGTATGTACATTAATACATGTTTTTATAAAAAACACTTTTTATTTGTAAAAAAAACCTCAAATAAACATAAAATTAACAATTCATTTGTAAAACTAACTTAACTTTTACTAAATAAAACTTTGATCAAAATAAGGTCACTTAAGCCAGTCTTATAATATTTAAAAAATATTAACGCCAACTACATATCTGCAATACCCAACTTAATTTTTTCAAAATTCAAAAATTCCAATTTCATTTCAATTCGATTATTGGCAATTTTTTCCAGCTCCAAATGGTGTCTTTTCGTTTCTTCTAGTTTCTTCTGTTTTAAGGAACGAATCGAATCCATGGTTCTGCTCATATTCCTTAAGTATTTTGTTTGCTCTTTCATGTTGTTGTTTATTTCAACAATTTTTTCGGCTACATACTTGAAATTTTTAGATTCTTCATTTACTAGATGCTGTATGTCTCCATTTACACGAACTTTTTTTTGGGGAGGAGAAGAAACTCCAAGCAAAAATGAAGACGATGTACTTTGAACTTTCCAAATTCATTGGTAAAATTGGCATGGATACCGGTTTGTCCGAATCCATTAAGAAAGATTTTTCGACATTTTCATCGTCATCACAAGGCTCCTTCCTGTTTACTTTAGCTCCAAAAGATTTTGCTTCAGCAACACCTTCAACTGCGTGGAATATATTGCATATTACAGCTAGTTGCTCTTCAATTGGTGACAAATAATGCTGTTGAAAGTCTCCCCCTGCCGTCTTGTTTAATGACATTTTGTTTTCCGCTAGTCTTGTCTTAATGCTCCTTCTCCAGTCACACCAAATCTAATTGAAGAAACATATTTTTAAATTGAAAATAGAATGCTAAGAGTTCATGTAAATGTGTGCATATACAGGAAAAAATTATTGAATAAATTTAACCAATATCATGGCTTGGAATTGCGTCGACTGGTTAAAGTTACCCATATCAGTTTTCAGCAGCTGCAGCACTTTTTTATACTTATTTATGTACAAACCTTTTTCAAGTTAGCAACATTCCTAGTCGGGGGTCCATTAGCGTTAAGCTGAGTGGTTAACTCGTTCCACAACTGATCTTGTTTTACCCTGTCACCTTTGAACAAGCCTCTGGCGATATCGGGGTGCTTCTCCATAAATCTCAGAAATGTATTACACTGTTCTGCAGACTTTTGTGGTGCCCTTCGAATGAAAACTTGATTCATTAGTATGCTCTTAGAAATATATACTCACATTTTTATCAGTCAAATTCTTTATTATTAATAAAATATTTTAATTTATGAAAATTACAGAAAAATCTTGAACAAATTTTTTTTCTCTTGTTCTTGTTAGCTAGTGAAATCACATTTAAATAGTTACAAGTACTTGGTACCCTAGATTTAAGTAGCCAGTTCGCATCAAATGTAATTTAAGTTTTGGAAATATTTTGGGTTTTGACTATTTAACTTAGATTAACTTAATAGTCGATTAGATTAATTTAATCGTTAAAAATATTAAAAATTCCAAAAAATAAAAAAATTAGAAAAACTGCTAAAATAATTTTTTTTCAAAAAATCACCAAAATTAAAAAATTTTAAAAAATCGCCAAAGTAAAAAAATTTAAAAATCGTCAAAGTTAATAAAAATTTAAAAAATCTTTAAAATTAATAAAAATTGTAAAAATCGTTAATGTAAATAACCGTAAATCAGATTTACACAAAGAAGTAACCAAATACTTGCTTTGATTAGTTAGCATCACTAACTGCATGAGCTTTTCGAGCATTCTTAGCATCAGCTGTTTACTTAAAACGCCAGTTAATAAGTAAGCAATTGTTACCAATAATTGCTAAAAACAGAGGATAGTTTTTAACATTGTGTTTTATACTTTAAAATGTGTTCTTTTCTTTTAATTTTTGTTAAAATAAAAATAAAATATAATAGATTTTAATTGTACATAACATTATTTTCATTTTAAGGTTTAGTTTAAATGAAAAACATCAAATCGCTTCAGTATATACTGTCGATTTGAAAACGCCAAATTTCTAGCGTTTGTGGTTTGCAGAACACCAAATTGTACAAATTGTAATCGCAAATATTAAGCGTTTTGCGTTTGTCTGAAAATAGGCGTATGTCTTCCTTGTCCTCTTAAAATATGTTTCTTAACTAATTATTTTATTAAGGAGAAGACTATGTCTTCTTTGGCTTCTTATTATTAACTAACTTTATTCTTTTGGAAAAAATGCTTAATATTCCAATTTATAAAAACCCAATAAATATCGAACAGCAATCATCACATTGAATGTAACGTGAGCTGTTCCAGTTGCATTCAATGCAGACATGTCGTCAGCACTTTAAGTAAAAATTAAATTTGTGGATTTAAATTTAAATGAAAATGTGTCAGCAATTGAATTGCGACAATTTTGAGGAAGGGAAGCAAATTGCATGTTAACCTTCCTTCTCGGTGGCTGGGTGTGAATGTTTTCTCTTTCTTTGAACATCACTCTATATTGACTTCATTTATGACAGTTTGCATAATAACCGGCTTATTTTCTTTACTTATCATAGTCTGAATTTCAGCCTTGGCTTAAGCAGCAGATGCAAGTGAAAGTTGCGCCACTTGCAATGAAACTGACCTCCCAAAGGGAATATACACCCAATCCTATTTTTACACGGTACATACGTTCCAGGGAACGCCGTGTAAAAAAAAATCGAGCAAAAAAAGACTGCAGATATTCATAAAATTATACATACATATTTAATTAGCTCAACATTGAAGGTGGTCTAAAAGATTTTACTTCGTTTTGTTTATACAGTGTTGCTTTTATTTAATTTTATGATTTTTAAGACCTGAAAATAAAGAAATAGTAAATAAGCTTTATTAAAATTATTTTTTTAATATAAAATTACATTTTCAAGAAACTGAATAACTCTGTAGAAGCATGAAGCATCAGCTATGGAACGTTGCGATCCTGCTTTGAAGGTCTCTTTGTACAGCTCCTTATATTGAATCTTACATGATTGTAGGTCTGATTGAAATTTCACAGTTCTCTCATTTATATGATCATTTGCCAAAAAATGTTCTGCCAATTTATTTTCCATTTGAAGGCCATCAAGAATTAAACTGCGTTTCACCAGTGTCATCATTTGCACCAAGATCTTCCATTGCGACTTCTAACAAATCTTCTTCATCAAGAACACTGTCGACAACTATTTCGTTAACATCATCGAAGGTATCAAAACCGTCACCCACCACAGCTTGTGCCAGCGTAACTATTTCTGTAAACACTACATCGGTCGCATTTAACAAATTCAGGCCAAATGTTCTTCCAACAGGCATTCAGGGTTGAAGATTTCATTTCTGAAATGGCCACAGCTGCGTGTTTTATGCAATCAAGAATGGAAAATTTTTTCCATGCCTCAATAACAGTAGTAGAAGTACCATTTTCTATTCTATTTACAATGTATTCAAATGTTTGATTTATATAATATGTTTTTAATATTGCGATAATACCCTGGTCTAATGGTTGAATTAAGGCTGTAGTATTGGGAGGCAAAAACGTTTTTTTTTACATTTGGATACTCGAGAACTGGGTGTCCAGGAGCATTGTCTATTAATAAAAGAATTTTAAGCTATATGCCTTTATCATTCATATAGCGTTTTGCTTCAGGAATAAAACAATTGTAAACAATTCCTTTTTATTTGCCATCCAGTGAACAGACAAAATTTTAATATGCACACCTTTGGATGCTCGTGGCCGAAGAGCTTTATTAAATAATAAAGGTTTTAGCATACGGTCGCCTGAGGCATTACCGAGACTCTGTCCTTTGCAGCCTTAAGCCATTTTAGCCGACTGGGTATTTAAATACCCAAAAAAGTTAAAGATGTAAAAAAATCCTGCGTTGGCCTGGTAAGAGATAATGACTGCAAGTTGCTTTTTTTATTTAATACTAGAGACTGATTAATGTGGGGAAAATTAAAAAAAAAAATTTTTTTTAATTTTTACCTTTAGTTTGAGAATTGGAAAAATTGCGTTTTTTTGTTTCTCAAAAAATGAACAGAAAAAGGTTTGTCAAATAAAGGATAATGCGAAAAATGAAAAACGCCTGCACATTGTAAATAGCTTTAGGTGCTGCATTTGTAATGTGAAAAAAATAAAAGCGATTGGTCAATACAATTGGCCGTCACACGCTAAAAAGTGAAAATGGGTATTAAAATACCCAACCGTCCATAATGAGTTCTAAAATTAACCATTTTCTCTATATTGAAATATTTTTTTTCGCGGAAATAAAAGGCGAATTTATATTTTTTTTTAATTTATTTAAAGAAAATTGGAGGTTATTTAGACTTTGCAATTTTAGATTTATCTGGTGTGACACTTCTATGGTAATCCAGGAAGCATGGTACTGTGTGCAAATTCGCCTGGCACTTCAAACATCCGTACTCTGTTTTGCCACCGCACTGCCGGCAGCGACGACTTGCTGGAGGTTTTCCGATTAAATGATCGACGCGATCATATCTAACTTCCATTTGTGCTCCGGAAATCATAATCTTACCGGCATTTTGCCGATTAAACTTCATCATTGAAATCTGGAATACTTCCACTCTAAAATCAAATTGAGACAATTGGGTTTTTTTCATATTTGCGACAAAGGCAGTGCAGTTTCTATGCATTCACCATAACCGCATCGAAAGCATTTGTAACTAATGGCCAATACCACTTTTTGCCCCGAACTCGAATGCGATAATTGTTCATGGCGTTATCAAAAAGGTCCACACCTCCCATGTATTTATTATATTGGTTGACTAAATATCGTTGTTCAAGTGCAACCATTTTTCGTTGTTTTCGATCATATCGCCTTGCGCGAATCATTGGTGTATGACTTAAATAATTTGATAATAATGTTACGACCTAAAAAAAAGAATAACGGAAGCAAATTAATTGATTAATTACATAAAATATTTCGGTGAATAACGTAGCGAATTATCGTTCCAACGTACAGCAATTATAGAATTGTTCACATCAAAACAAAAGTCTGAAGTCCCCCTAGGCTGTTTACGCATTTTCTTGACGTCCATCAGTGGAGCATAATTAGTCCGATTTTCACGAACAGTTCCCAAGGCAAAATATCCATAACCCGATAAACGTGTTAATAGTTTATGGCTAGTAAAAAATATTGTCAAACGGTACGGTATGCTTTGCGGGGACATCAAGATGAGAAAGAAGGGAAAGTACCACCCTTTCTCCTAATTGTAACTGCGAGTTATCCTGTTTCGTTGCGCCTGCGTATGGCATAAACTGATACAAGTAGCCTTCGTCAGAAGCCAAACACCAATATTTGTAACCAAACCTAATTGGCTTTCCTTTGATGAACATTTTGCATGAATGTCTGCCATAGTAGGCTATCATTTGCTCATCAATAGAAAGATTATGGGAAAATACTCCAAACTGGAGAAACTTTTTGTTCATCAGGCTATTTAATGGCAACACTTTAGAAAATTTGTCGTTAGAATCTAGTGCCGAATTATCGCAGACATGAAAAAATTGCTTGATTCGTTTGAATCTATCTTTTGGCATACATTCTTTTATCATCACACACCATAGTGATTCTCGGTTTGACCAGTAAGAATTTACTTGTGGTAACGTGTGGTAACCTGTTATATATAAGATGCCCAAAAACGTTTTGATTTCCGTAGGTGTTGTTACAAATGATGGACAATTGTTTGCTGCAGCATACTTGTTGGTGGAATTCACTATAAGGTCCAACATTTCCTCATCAATAAACAATTCTCAAAGTTGCTGGGGACTCATTTCACCAATATTTTCATATAGAGCTTTGTGTGATGTCTCCGTATCATCCAAAGGCTCCTTCTCAAACTTGTAATTATGCTTTCGGGACCATTTTGGTTTCATTTCCTTATCAATTTTACATCTATTCTCACCAATCTTACTGGAGCTCACTGGCAAGTCATCATTCTCGTTTTCAGCAGATAGTATATCTTCATTCCGTCTACTGAAGAAACGTTCTATTTCATATGTCCCAGCAATCTCGTGAGGCAGATTTCGTTCAAAATCTTCTTCCCCATCGGACCAGCTATCGAGTATTTCTTCTAATTCGGCAGTAGTACGAATTTTCTGACGACGATTCATTTTTATATCGGTTATTTATAATTTTTTTTTTCGTATAAATTTATGTTTTTATGCACTTGTTTTATTGTAAAAAAAATCACTTGATTTCACCCGTTCAATTTGCTTTACTAAAATAAACTACATGTAAAAAGTTCAACAAGTCTGAAAAAGAGAAGCAAACTGGGAATCGCCTTTTTAAAAACAAACTAATAAGGATTTACTTTTTACGGCGTAATTTTAAATATTTGTAACGTTTTCGAAGTAACCCTGTACATTTTAAATGGCACAGTTGGGTGTACCGGAACTTTGAGTGGTCAAATAAATTAATAATTTTGTAAACAAATAAATAACTTTTTATTTATACTGAAGTAACAAAAACAAAATTGTTCTAAAATATTTAAAAAAGTATATCTTTAAAGACGGTTGGGTGTTTAAATACCCATGTCCTATCTCAGGAATGGGGGGAAGAAAAATTTCTTTTTTACGCCAAGCAACTTCTATGGACCTCCAGGTAAAATTCTGAAAGTTTCGTCAAAATTGTACGAGCGGTCTATGAGCCGTCTTTAATGGGTTAAAACCCCTATCACTTTTTTCGTGTTTTGCTATGTATGTTCGTCTTGGCATTCTCTTCCAGAAAAAACCAGTCTCATCTGCGTTAAAAACTTGATCACTGTTGTATCCGCATTCTTCAATTAATCTGGCGAGAGCTGGAGGAAATTCCTTGGCTGCTGTAGCATTTCCAGAAGCTAGTTCTCTTTGATTTTGACATTATGAACTGCATGTCTCTCTAAAAATCCTTGCAACCATTCATTACTAGCAGAAAACTTATTTTTATTCTTTTCGTCAGCCTTAGAAGACGTTGATGAGTCCTTTTCTTTTATTTGATCGTAAATTCTCAAAGCTTTCTGTTTAATGGAATTGGTATCAACTGGCACTGGAGTTTTTTATTTATTTCATGCTATTCTTAAAAAAATATTTTTATTTTATTTTATTTATTCAAGGTATCTTAACACGTTGTGGAAGGAACTAAGACTGATTTACAATTTTACTTTTACTTTACTTATCACCTTAACCATTGCATTTGCATAATTTTGATTGGTTTATTTAACTAAAATTTTAATATTGCAAAATTGCTACTCTTGTTTGTTTTTATTCTTCAAGAAACTCTCATTGGTTAAAGTAACAAACTTATTTAGTTTAAATAAATTGCAAGATCGTATTTTATTTCCAACAACAACTTATATTAAGAGAAATGCAATTCAATACTTTTAATGAACCAAGTTTGTTGACTTTAAATTTTGCAAATGCATCAGTTTCACACCAATTTTATTTACTTATTGTATTTAAAAATAATTCTATTTTGTCAGGTGTAGAAGGGTTTGTATATAAGTACATATGTGTGTCTAACTCGCGCTTTTCAGTGCACTCTTCTAGCCATGTCAGCAGAACCTTCTCATTTTTTTCCTTACAGCCAAACCCACGATATCGACCGACAACTCGAGCGACTGACGACAAGTCTCTCGATATCGTTCGTTTGAGGAACCCACTAACTTTCGACTTGTCGCTCGCTTAGACTTTACGTTGTTAACGTAATGTATTTACAAAATGTCAAATTCCTGTATTGCCGTTTCAAAAATTTCCAAATAAAACGCTATATTAAAATTAAAAAGCGTTGGAATGTGAAAAGTGTTGCATAAAAGCAACTCTACGCTAAATAAAGTTTGCTCCAAATGTAAACATAAAACATATGTGTTAAAATAATAATAAGAACTTATAATTTGAAAAACATTACAAAACAATTTGTAATTTTTTGGTGTTATATTGTATATATTGTACATATTGATTGTGTTTGTTTTTATTATTCTCTGTGCAAAAAGGAATTAGTGTGCGTGCAAATGGACAGCTATTATTTTACCATTTCTTGGTGGTGTATCCACTATCGGTGTGAAACAACTTTCTATTGTATCACTTGTTTTCGGACTTGCTGTTGCAACAAAGCCAAAAACCTTGCCACTAGGTGTTGCAGCTTTGGACAAAAACAAAGTCCGATCAACAACTTGTTCCAGTACTGAAAGTGAGTTCTCCCGATAGAGGCCACCACCAGTTTCGCACAGACTCTTCTTATTTTCCGCAATCTTCTTCTTTGTGCGCGGCTTCAAATCGGTCCATGTCTAAAATTACATTAATGTTACGTGTGTTAAAAAATCTATGAATGCATTCGTATATTTTTGCAACATTAATATGTGTTCCTCTTAAACCCCATACAGACATTGTATACTACATTTGGTTAAGACAACTGTGCATCAAAACAACAACTTCTTTAACCTTGGTGGTATAAAAATTCAATATCTGTCCATGGTATTTTGTATAACGTAACAGAACAGAATGTGTGATAAAAATTTTAAAATATTGACCGCAGCCTTTGGAATACATTTCTTGTCGTCACGATATACAAGTAAATATGTACACATATCAATTTTTCATAACTTTATCGTTTTCTGTTTTTAATATTATTTCATAAAATCCTTACCCTTTTCCACTCAACAATGGTACGAATAGGAGGCCCAATGGAATTCAGTTTCGTTGTTAATTTTATCCAGTGTTCCTCCATAGATATTCTACTACTCCCAAATATACAAGATCCTCTGGCAAATTCTGGATTTGACTTTATGTACTCTACGAGCACTTGCAGCTGCTGCAAACTTGATTTTTTTACGCTAAACAATTATGTATGTACAAATGTAATTAATAAACATACAAATTTCAATTTCGTAACAATTCTTTGTATATACTTACCACTTGTTTTCCATCACAGAATTTATTATTGTTTATTGTTCTATATTATTTACTCCAAATCAAGAAAATTGCAAAAATCACAAATTTATTTACATAGAAAACTAAACAAAACAAAAATTTTTTTTATGTCGACAATATAAATGCAAGTGACTAGTTTTGACATTTGTTGTCGTTTGAATTTTTATAGTGGGTACCAAATATATATGAAAATGGTTACGTTATCGTTCGCATTCATTGTCGATCGACTTGTCATGCTGAGAAACTTTACAGGGCCCCAAAACAGCTGTTTGTCATTAAAAATGAATGCGAACGACATCGGTCGATATCGTGGGTTTGGCTGTTAATTTTATCTCTTGTGTAGGAAGACGACTTAGCACTTAATTTGGTACCAGAGACCACTGCTTGTGTAATCGCTTTTTAATTTTTTCAATTGTTCGAATTGTCGCTTCGTTGAAATTCAAACACTTGCCAATGGAATTTTAATTTTTGTATCCACAGAAATACTTTTTCTATTTTGCTTTGGCATAGCTGCATTAAAAATTTATGAAATAAATAATGCATATTTCCATGGCTTTTAATTTACATTATATATTAATATAAAAATAAAAAAGGATTTGTCCACTTTCAATAAATATAAACATAAGAATATAAAACTTAGTCTAGACGATATGTTGAATCACCAAATATGTATATGCTTACACTCATATGCTTTAAAATAACAACAAATGCCTCTACCAGCATATTCAATTTGTTAGGCGTCTACACAATATGCTGAAAGTACCAAATTTATTAAATTCAACATATGCCAACATATAGTATTTCAACATATGAGTTACCATATATTTTGTGTGTCTACACGATATGTTGAATTTCGTATGATGATATTTTTGTTGGGTCGTATGAACATTTGTTTAAAAATAAATTTGGCAGTACTATTTGTTTATTACTAGTTTGTATCATTATTATTCAAAAATAAAACATAATGTCGTCAAAGGACCTGGCACTATCCGTTGTTCTGATTTTGAACGTTACACGCAGATTCGACCATTTAGCCTTGCATTCGTCTGCAGTTCGTTCCCCAACTAAAATCAGCTATTTCTTGCCAAACTGGTGTTTTTGGCAATGTATATTGACGAGAACTAAAGTCCCAAAGTGTCGGACGTTCTTTAACAGCATGTATTAATTTTAAAATGTCATCGTGAGACCATTCATTATTGACTTTTGGTCTTATTTGTTTATAAGACTTTCTCACTTTTTTGGCTGACTTTACTTTTTCAGGTATTCCGCCTTGGGAATCATCTGCATCAAAATCACAAAATGATTCAGAGCCTTCGGTATTTTCCAACAAATCATTAATAATTGCATCTGTACGAAGAGGCGATAGTTTAATTCAATTCAAACACATAAATCTGAACTGAAAACTATTTTTTGCCTTATTTGTTCTTACAAGCACTTGAACCTGAAGAACGCTAATGGAATCAAAATAAAACACTTTAAATGCTTTAAAACGATTGATTCCATTTTCTTTCTTTTTCATTCTTATATACTAAATTGTTTTACAATAAGTTGATTTAAATTGCTTAGTAGGTAGGATTACTTTTTTACTTTTTTATAGCAAACTTAAAATTAAAAACAATAATTTCTGCTTTGTCAACAACAAGGGTTAAAGAACTTTAAAACTGAACTTTAATAATATTTTTAATAAAAATAAATTATGCTTTGTCAACAACAATGGTTAATGAACTTCAAAACGGAACTTAAGTAACACTTTTAATAATGATAATTAAATAATTATGCTTTGTCAACAACAATGGTTAATGAACTTAAAAAAGAAATAATGTTTTAATAATGATAATTAAATAATAATAAAAAAGTAAATTATATTGATATAGGTATCAACAGCATCCATTTCTTTATGTGATTATGCCTTGAAATAAAACGAGCATTTTTTATGTAACGAATAGTAATACTGATAATATATATATATATATATATATATATATATATATATATATATATATATATATATATATATATATATATATGTACAACAACTCACCGATTACAAATATCTTTCAACAAATGAATTTCAATTTTCACTATATTTTTTATATTTTAAACAAAATGTCTACCGTTTTCTTTTAAACAGTGGTACCATAGGTATTAAATGCCGTAAATTGACAAATATAAGTGAAAATATGCCAAATAAGGCAACACTGATACATGAATTACCAATTCTATATGCTATAAAATTTGCCGTATGCTGAAAAGCTTGCATAAGGTTTTCAACAAATAATACATATATCTGTTAGCATACGTTGGAAATTTAAAATTTAAATTTAAAAATAAAAATATGGTGTCTACACGATATGCTATAATTGTGAAATTACATTTGTTGGTATCATTAACAAATACCCATCATATACATATGTATGTTGAAAAAATTTAGTGTCCACACGATATGTTGGCACTTGCAACAAAATGTTCACCTAAAATATGCTGATTCAACATATCGTCTAGACTAAGCTTAAGACTGTTTTCACAACGTAAAAGTGCGACAATCCACTTTAAACCTCAATACATAAGTACATACTTACATACAAAGTAACAAATGTCTGAAAAGCACATGGTCTGTAAATCCCCTAACTGTAAACACAAAAAGAATAGTGTTACCACATAATAAGTATTTCCAAGTCATGAAACATCAAAAACATGCTCTAAATAAACTGAAAATTCCCAAAAATATTTTTATCCGTGTAAAAAAAACGTGTAAAACAGGTGAATATTATTTTTGTTAACCGTATTATTTCAAAAACGTGTAAAAAAATATCGTGTAAAAACAGGATTGGGTGTGCATATTTTTCTTTTAATTTTTTTAGAACGACATCATGATTGCACACGAAACATCAGCTTGTCGTACAAAGGCATCTATGGCGGAATTAAATTATTGTAGCCTTTCAAATCGTCTCTTTTTTGCAGATTTGCTTGACTCCGAGCTGTTATTTGAAACCGAGCTTTCTTGGCTTTCGAAAATGCTATCATTTAAAGTTTCTTCAACTAATGCACAGTTTTCTACACCAAAAGACAATGTGCATGTTTGTGCTTCTCCCTTTTAAAATAAAAACTCATTAACACTGCAGTATTTATCGGATATAAGAAACTTAAAAAATCCACGAAACAAATTTCGTATAATCGTTTCTTTCTTATATACAGTTATTTTATATAAGAAACTTGTTTCTTATATAAGTAGCTATGGCCATAAGACATTTGTTTCTTATATGAATATATGAGCTTTTCTATCTTTTTATGTATATACTTACTTACATAAGTATGTACGTAGATGAATGCATGTAAATAGAAAAATAACACAAATCATGATTGGTAGTTAATTTTTATTTTATTAACCCCTTTAGTAAATAAATATAAAAAAATAAACAACTTCTATTTGAAAAAAATAATATGTATGAAATCAATATGTATGTATATATGTACATTCATTTTTCACTATTTGTATATGTACATATTTAGTATTTTGTACATTGTTCATACATATGTACATAAGTACATATGTAACATTAAAGAAGAAACTTAAACATAATTCATGTTTAACATGCAGATGAATGTCTAATTGTTTTAATTAAGATTTTAAATATATACTTCTCAATTTTTTTTTTTTTTGGACAAGGTCTTTATCACGTTGCTTATAAAGTAGGTTTCCAATTCTTATAAGGTCACTATTGTTCTCTGAACTTAAGTATTGCTTTAAGACAAATAATGTTTTTCTGGCTTCTTTTGTGGTTGGCTTAGGTACTGCAATTGTCTGCACTTCATCCGCTGCTTCGTCATCTTCAGAGACTTCTTCTTGCACTTCATTCAATATATCATTGTCAACTAATGAACCGAAACAGTTGTATTTTTCTATTTCAACCAATTCTTTTAGGAATGAGTCGTACTCCTGATCCAATAAAATCTCTTCCTCATCCGATACATTTTCATCAATCTCATTAGTTGGGTCATCCCACCCTTTTTGAAACAATTACGAATAGTTTCTGGAGTCACAAGCCGCCACGACCGCTTTGCTATATACAAAGCTCTTAAAATATGAACGCTCTTCAAAAACTGTTCCATGTAGTCACCTTCTGCAGCTAGTATTTGTTCCCGTATTAAATTTTTCCTATAGTGAGATTTAAATGATTGAATGATTCCTGAAACAAATCGAAAGTTATAGGCGTTTAAGCAAAGTATATAGTGTTAAAAATATATTTCGCTAAACTTACCTTGGTCCAGCGGTTGAATAATGCTAGTTGTGCAAGCCGGTAGGAATATTATTTTAATACTTTCTAGTTATAAGTCAAGTTTGTGACACGAAGCGTTATCGATTAGAAGTAATATTTTTTTCCTCTTTTTTTAAATTTTTCATCTAATTCCCTAATAATTTCGTTCCATATGGTACTGGTCATATATACTTTCCTATGGAGTATACATACTTATCAGTACCTGTCGCATTGGTTATGAAGAGTAATGTTATCCTGTCTTTTGGTGACTTAGGTCCACTCTGTTGACTTCTCCCGTATCCACAAGTTCCGTCCGGCAGGGCTTTATCAAAGAGACCTGTTTCATCTGCATTATAAATTTCATTTAATGCGTATTTATCTAATAATGCAAGCAACACATTTCTTTTGAAGCTTTCAGCTGAATCTGTATCACCAGAATCAGATCACCATGAAGTCTTTTAAAATACATATGTACATAAGTATGTATGTATGTACATACATATATAAGTTAACGGGTTATTTATTTATTATTTAAAAAAATATTTTTTGGCCAAAGCCAACTTTTATTGTTTTAATTTCACTTAATAACTGAATTTACAAATTAAAATTTCTTATAACCAATGTGTCACGTTACACAGCAGGTGAATAACTTATTCCCCCTTATCGTGTTTGGCGATTTTCGACTGCAAATTCGACAGTTTGTAATAGACTAAGGATACCGAGCAACATTTTTCTTTAATCTAGTACATGCTGTCGAATTTGCAGTCGAAAATCGCCAAACACGACAAGGGGGATTTTTTGGGGTGTCAGCAAATTGTTAAAGCGCGTGTAACTAATGCACCGGTGTTGTAGACATGTTGTCAGCATTTTTGATAGTTGCGCATGTTATGTTGTTGGTATGTTTTCTATATGGTGGGAAACATATTTTTTTGGGTTTTTAAATGTTGACAGCGTTAACTTATATTTTGGTTTTTCTTCCAAACTGAATTTAATATTTAAAAATTCTTAACGAGTAGTTTTGGATGCCTACGTGACATATAATATAGGACTGTTAGTTTTTGTATACAAGTTATTTTAGAACAAATTTCAAAAGGAGAAGTGAATATCAGTATGTACATGCACACAAACGCACATGTACTTAGATGTGAGTTAAATTATTAATTTTGCATACATAAAACATTAACGTTTTACCTTTGCACAAACATTAAATAAAATTAATCCTTTATTTTTAAGATTTCAACCTAACGCTTTGATCACAATTCAAAGACCAATTCTTCATTTTTCTTTCTTTAACCCTTAAGTAGCCACCTAATTTATGAGGCACAAACTGCCACCTGGGCCTGGCTGGGATCACTTGTATTTTAACTGAAAGTTAACAGCACGTTTAAAAGTTCTTAGTAAGAACAGCCAAATATTAATAAAAAAGTTGTTATTTAAAAAAAGTAATGGAATAACATTCATTAAGATAATTCATCAAGATATTTATTATAAGACGAAAGAGAAAAAAATATATTTTTGTTTCAATTTAAACAATTAAAACAAACATACTCGCATTTGGAGTGCTGAGGACACACAGGCCATTTCATTCCATTTCAGATTTGGTATTTGGATTTGTTTTTTAGTGTACTTCGTAAGCATTTGATCAATAACATCGACAGCAGATTTTGTTGCGTTGTAGTGACGAATTGCTCCTGGTTTCTTTTTTATTTCAAAGACCGGTTTGTCACTATGTACCGAAGATAGTAAAATAACTGCTTTATTTTTCTTTGGTACATATGAACTTATTGCAATGTCAATCCAAATTCGCTAGAAAGTACTTTTCATTTTGGATTTTATTCATTTCCAACGGAATGCATCGTTTATTGCCTCTTAAAGTTCCGACAAACCTAAGGCGAATTTCCATTAGCTTTCTGCAAAAATCCAATGTTGTACCGCATAGCAAGGGCATTAATTCACTTTCTCCTTGTTCTTCGGCTCGTGCTTCACCTGACTCTCTACCTGTATAAATGTTTCCCTCCAATGGAAAATGAGTTTTAGCATGACATGCCCACAAGACTTTTTTCCCTTATCTTGCTGGCTTGGAAGGGATGTATTGAGTGAACTTCGTTCTTCTTCTAAACGGAAAAAGTTGTTCATGAACTGTGATGTTTTCATGTGGATTAAAATTATTTTTTAAATTAATATTTAACAGATTCCAAATATCCCTTATTGGAGCTGCTTTATCCGTATGATATCTAAAAGATCTAGTTCGATTGTCGTCAAACCGAATAAGTCTTAAAAGTAACCGAATGTCCTAAAATGATCCTCCAAATTATCAGTCGCTATCATTATATCGTCGAGGTATATTGTTAACTTGTCGTTCCTCACCATGTCGGCAAAAATTCTATTAACAAATCGTTGAAACACCGATGGGGCATTTCGAAGGCCAAAAGGCATAATTAAGAACTCATATTGCCCCAAAGGAGTCACGAAGGACGTATATTTTACCGATTCTTCATGCACATATACACACTTAATAGAAACCATTTTTCAAGTCAAGTTTTGCAAAAATTGTCTTACCTGCCAACATGTCCAATAGGTCATCTATCAAAGGCATGGGCTAGTTATCTTTTGCTGTTACCTTATTTAACTTTCGATAGTCTACACACATTCTCATTTCTCCCGTTGTAAATTCCGATTAGCTTGCCCGTATATATCCCTTAGCTATGTACTCGTCCAGCAGTTTTTGCAATTCAGACTTTTCAGAATAAGATAACCTTCTTGGGGTACAATTGAATGGTTTCGGATCGTCTAAAATTAGTCACTCTAAAATAGTTCACTCTTTACCATTGGCTCACTAGGTCGCTCCGGTTTTACATAGAATTCATCAAAAAATTCATTAAATATCTTCCTATCGGCAGAAGCAATACTATCACCAACGTCACATACATTATTCTCACTATTTCCAAAATATTCTATTGCCATAATAGACTTATCAAAATCTAAGTATTCCTCATAGTCGGTAATATTATCGCTACTTTCGTTTCCTACCCTTCTATTTTCGAGTTCACAAACCAACTTGAATTTGCACGAATCTAAAAAGTCCCTTCCTAACACTGCCTGAACAGCCATAGACTCATCGGGCACCACACACAAATCAAAACTAATCTTATTTTGATTTAAAAAAGTAAGACATAAAATAGTACCAAGGCTTTGGGCTCCCTGAGTCTAGCAGGCATTCTAAAGATAAAATAAATTTTCTGTCATTATTGTTTAAAAATACCTTAAAATACCTTACATAATTTTCGTTGTTCAGTAAGTGTATAGTACGGTCCTTTCTAGCAGGGCATCGAGAAACAAGGTGTTCAGAGCTTCCGCATCCGTAGCATGTACCTGACTGATGTCTCGGCTTTTTGCAGTCATTGGCATAGTGACCGAAAGACTTGCAATTGAAGCACTTGATGTTGGCTGTACTGCTTGTCTTAGCTGAGGACTTCGTTTCACGGTTCAGCTCGATGTTCTCGAAGACTGCCTGTAGCTGTGTTTTGTCAGTAAAATTTTGCATAATCGCCTGGGCATCAGAAATTCCCTCTATTAAGCAAACTTTATTTGATTTGCGAGAATTGTTTTTTCGTTATAATACTCTGTGAACGTTTCCCCATACTGCCGTTTGCGACTTTCGAACTTACGACGTAACAAAAGCTTTCCTTCTCTGGTGCCAAATAATTCCTTCATTTGGTTTAGTAGGCTGTCAGTTGTTTCTGTTGCATAGCCGGCTTTTTACTGTAGCCAAGCTAATGCCTTACCCTTTAATTTGCTTATTAATAAAACACGCAACATGTTAGCGTCAACTCCATACGCACCACCAACACAGCCCATATATCAAAATTGCTGCTTCCATCAAACTCAGGCAAAAACTCACGCAAAACTCCAAATGAAACAGTATCACCTCTAGATTGTTGCTCCGCATTTTCATCACGCAATTCTGACGCCTCGTCTCGTGTTTTCTCCAACTCAGCAGTTCTTTTTATCAAATCATTTTCTTTTACTAACAAATCGCGTTCCTTTTTTATTAACTCTAATTCTTTTCTCATTAGTATCACTTCTCTGTCTGTTGTTTCTGTTTACTCATCGTTCACTATTTCTTCATAAGCAGTTTGTCCATCACTTTCTACTTCATCAGCTTGTTTCCACATTGGGCACGCACCTCTTTCTTCCACCGGCACAGCATTTATTCTTGAGGCAAGTGTACTTTTTGTACCACTTGTCGGCAGACCTAAATTATTTAGCCACCCTTTAAGTTGCACAAGCGTGTATTTGGTTGCATCAATTGTGTCCATTTTCTTTTTATAATAAAATTTAAAAAAAATTCTTCTGCAGTTCTAATTTTTTTAATTCACTCGTTTTTTAGGTTTTTTTTTTGCTCGTTCGTTTTATCTTTCTTTATCGCTGTAGTATTATTCACGCTAACACTCGTTTTTATATATACACATATGTATGTACATATATATAACGATGGTTGATTTATGGTTATCTTACTATGCCGTAATAAGTAAACGTAGTCACAATGGTTGTATTAAAATATTTAATAGTCTTATTATTGCTATTACATTAATAAAAATTATAAAAAAATGAAAAGATGAAAAGCGTGTGTTGTTCTCAGGGTCTGGATGAAAAAAGGGAAGAAAAAGGTAATCATTGCTGCCACAATAAAAGTTAAGCAGTGCTACCATAAAGCTGACTGCTCATAAAAATCTCATTGGTAATTTTACTTGACGTCCAACGCGCGTGGTTGAAGTCGATGGAGGCATTCTTTCTTTGAAAGTACTTACATATATTTGTGTCTGGTGGTGCTTTAGTTGTTTCCGGTGGCGATTTAGTTGTTTCTGGTGGTGATTTAGTCGTTTCTGGTGGTAATTGAAGTTGAACTTTGCTTCCTCTTGAACTGGTTTCCTCCGCAATGTATGCTGGCTTAAGTCTGTCGATTGATACTCTAATAGCTTTTCCATTCACTAATATCTTAAATTTTTTTTTCTGTTTTCTCTACAACTTGATATGGTCCTTCGTTTCACCATGCCAGGACGTTTGTGGAGGTTGAATATTGCGCATTGCTTCGCGCAAGTCGTTTAGGACTTCAGTTTCTGTTTTTACCTCACTCATTTTGGAGAAAAACTCCGCAGGGATGCGTAGCGTTGTACCAAAAACCAGTTGGCCGGAGAAGCTTTGATATCTTCTTTATAAGTTGTTCGTAACCCCAGTAAAATTAGCGGCAAAAATTTTGTCAATCAATTTTGGTCATGGCACAAAATCGCTGCCTTTAACGTTCTATGCCACCGTTCAACAATACCATTTGCTTGTGGATGGTATGGCGTGGTTCGCAGATGTTTAATTCACAGATATCGTGTCAACTCGCTGAAAAGTTGCGACTCAAATTGTCGATCTTGGTCACTTGTTATATTTGCTGGAATTCCGAATCGAGCTATCCAGCCTGATAACAGCGCCTGGGCTACCGTTGTTGCCGCCATAACCACTATAGGTATTGCTTCAGGCCAGCGACTAAATCGGTCTATTATTGTCAGACAATAGCGGTATCCCTCACTGGGAGGAAAGGGTCCTACTATGTCGAGGTTTATGTGTGAAAATCGGCTGTCGGCAGTTTTATACTGCAGTAACGGCGATCTTGTGTGTCGTATCACTTTTGATCGTTGACAATTTAAGCATTTGCGAGCAAAATCAACGCTGTCTCGCCGAATATTTGGCCATACAAATCTGCTTGTCATTAATTTCGCTGTTGCCTTAGTCCCCGGGTGTGAGAGATTGTGTGTCGCCTTTAAAAATTTTTCTCTTAATTGCGGCGTTATGTAGGGTCGAATACGTGAAGTCGAATAATCACAGTACACCTGACTATGGCTTCCTGGAATGGCAAAAGCTTTAAGTTTTATATTATAGGGAACGTTACCATTGAGAATAGCCTCTAACTCCTTGTCATTTTGTTGCGCATGCGCGAGCTCTTCATAGTCAATAAGCGGACTAGGTACTACAGATGAAATTCTTGACAATAAGTCTGCGGTTATGTTGTCATTGCCTGCTACGTACCTGATGTCGGTACTGATTTGCCCGATGACGTCCAACTGCCTGGCTCGACTGTTGTTTGCTTTTTCGAGGTTTTGTTGAAAGGCATATGTTATAGGCTTATGATCCGTATATATGTGACAATTCCGGCCTTCCATCATGTATTTGAAATGTATTACTGCTAAATATATAGCGGTAAGCTCGCGATCATACGTACTGTAACGTAGTTGAGTTTTATCAAACTTCTTAGAAAAAAATCCGAGTGGCTGAACATTCCCATGTACTATTTGGTGTAATGCAGCACCCGAAGCGATATCTGAAGCGTCAACCCAGAGGGAAATTTCAGCATCACATGCTGGATGGGCGAGCAGGGTTGCGTCGGCGAGCTGAGCTTTGCATTTCTCAAAAGCTGAAACCGTTTCCTCGGTCCAGGTCAATTGCGTTCGATCATTTTTAATGTTTCCCGGTATCATTGCTAACAGCGGTGCTTGCACTTCGATAGCCCGCGGTATAAACCGCCTATAGAAATTAATTACAGCCAAAAATCGTTTTAATTCATTCACTTGCTTTGGCCTTTTATAATTCTGTATTTCTGAACTACAGAAGTCTGAACAGGTGTACCCTGTTGTACAAGACGTGTAATGCTCGGAAACTCTTTTAGAATTTTTAAAAACGGCGTTGATGACTTTAAAACTTTAATGGTCGGATTCTTTATTTCTGTCAACGTACCAATAGAGTTTACTTGAGTTAAATTATCGATTAGCCTTTTTTGCCTTAAGTCGATCAGTAGATCATAATGGCTCAAAAAATCGGCCCCGATAATATGACAACTTACGTCAGCAATTACAAAGGTCCACAGAAAATCACGTCGTAGACCTAGGTTAACTTTCATGATGGCTTCTCCATAAACTCTTATTGGGGACCCATTGGCGGCAAAAAGCTGCATCTCAGATGGTCTCAATTGTTGACCTTGTCGTGACCTTGGTATTACTGAAACATCTGCCCCCCGAATCTATAAGGAAACGAGTGTTTGTTTCGCTGTCATTAATTTGCAGGCGATATGTCTTCGTTGCATCAGAGAACTCGCCACCAATTCCTGATGCCTGCTTGAATGTTAGTCGTTGTTGCGTGTTATTGCCGTTACCCGAGGTGAAAGCACATGGCTTCCGACAACTTCGCGCGTTCGATCCGAAGGTTCGATGATACCAACACGTTGGTGCTGAGTTGTTGTTGTCGTGGTGCTTGTTACGAGATCGGGAACGTGATCTGGAACGTTTATCGGTGCGACTTGCAACATTTGGCATAAACTCCTTCATCATTTGAATCAGTTGCCCTATCTGTTGCTGAATAGAATTAAAATCGCTGTGCTCATGTGGCACCCTTTTTGTTGAGGTTATGTTAGCTTCACCCACTGTATTTATATTGCGTAAGCCAAGCGATTCAACAATCGCATCGGCTATAGTTGTTTTATCTGTTATGTCCACTTTCGCAGCGATTACGGCTGCTTGAGCGTGGGGCGGTAGACGAGCAGCCCACAAATCAACGAGAATGTTTTCACTCAGGGCTGTCCCTGCCACGCGCCTCATCTGGCTTAACAGCTGCGACGGTTTCATGTCACCTAGGGGCATATCTGACAGAACACGTTAAAAACGTCGTTGCTGACTGTCAGCAAAATGTTTCATTAGTTTGTATTTTATGTACTCGTATTTGTTCTGTTCCGGTACTGCCTCGACAATCGAACGTAGTTCACTTAATTTCTGTGGCGGAACTTGCGCCATGGCGATGCTATATTTAAGTTGATCGCGGGTTATGCCAGAAGCCGCAAACCAAAATTCCAATGACATGAAGTAGGATTCGATGTTCGTAGCGTTGATGCTCGGTGGAACTAAAGGAACAACCGAGGAAGCATCCACATGGGCATAATTGGCTTGTTGCTCTCATGGCTCTCCTTTTCATCATTCATCACGACGGGGTCACCAATATAACGATGGTTGATTTATGGTTATCTTACTATGCCGTAATAAATAAACGTAGTCACAATGGTTGTATTAAAACATTTAATAGTCTTATTATTGCTATTACATTAATAAAAATTATAAAAAAATGAAAAGATGAAAAGCGTGTGATGTTCTCAGCGTCTGGATGAAAAAAGGGAAGAAAAAGGTAATCATTGCTGCCAAAATAAAAGTTAAGCAGTGCTACCATAAAGCTGTGTGGTGCTGCCATAAAGTTGGGCAATGCTGCCACATATATATTTCAAAAATTCTTTTCGGTTATCAATTTTCTGTCCCAATCGTTTTCTTATGTATTCACGCGTATAGTTGCTAAAAAAAAATACAGTCTTTTCACACCGTCACTCGTTTTTAGCTCATAAAGTTCTTGATTGCTTTTTCCTTAACACTCGTCACTCTTTTTTATATTCGATCTTTCTCATAAATTTTCAACGCTCGTTCTTCCACCTCGTCCACATTTGCAATTTTGTTGCATGCAATTCTCTAGTATTATAATTTTTGTATAAAACGTATATAAACGTCAAATACAACAACACCAAACATCAAGTTGTATAGGGAGAATTTCAAAGCAAAAGAAAATTGCAGAGAACATGAAACTCTGTACCCCTCCCCAAACTTCCTACCTCTCTCACCTATAACAACCAAGAATTGCTGCAACAAAATTGCAAATGTGGACGGCACACTCATTGTATTAGTTATCGGCGGCAAATTTATATTATTGAAGGCAATATTAAGCCGACGTTGACCGGAATTGACTTTGTTTTTGTCAACAAAGTTTTTAGCGTCGACATAGTGAATTTTTGTTTGCAAGTAAGACATTTTTTAAAATTTTAGTGCCATGGAAAAAAGTTAAAAATTACTCGAAAAAAATACGAGTTTTGCAAAAGGATTTCTAAGAAGCTCAAACCCTCACAAGTTCAAACAAGAGTGGGAAGAAATAGCTTTAAAATTAAAGAGAGAGATTTCAAATGCAAGTTAAAAAAAATGAGTCACAATAAGGCTGAAATAAATGCAACGGGTGGTGTTATAGATAAACAGTTGCCGCTGTCACGTCTGGAAGAAGCTGCAGCAAATTTAGAAGTTCTTCAAAACCAATATATGGATGTTTAAGGACTATGTTTGTACCTCCCAAAGTTATGAAATCTCTTTTTCATTTTAAATACGTAACTTAAGTGCTTTTTTTCAATTTAATTGAATTGTTTTGATTTATTTACTTTTAAGAAAAAATACTGAAGACTGAATATGAATTACAAAAATATATTTTTAATTTGATCTCTTATTTGTGAAGATTCGTTATTTAGCAAATTTTCCGGGTTACTATCAAATATATTGTTGCTGTTTGCAGTATTTGTTGGAATAACATAAACAAACGTTATGCAATGCAGCGCAAACGTTAACGATTTTGGTTCCTTTAACAACGAAAGCGGTTTTTGAGTATACCAAATGTTCGTTCAACTATATTCCTTGCCATTGCATGTTTGCTATTGAAAACCGCTTCAGGACTTCTTTCTTGAGCAGACCGATAGGGTGTCATTAGATATGTTTCGAGAGGATAACCGGCATCCCCTATGTAAATATATACATAAAAATATATACACAAATATACAGTTTACAATCTTACCTAAAAGCCAGCAATTTCTCTCACCAGATTTGTAGCGTTCTCGCAAAACCTGTCTTACAGGGCTAACATTCCAGATAAGTGAATCGTCTGTTGAGCCTGCATACCGAGCATCTACATATCTTATCCTCATTCTCTGGTCACAGATCTGGAAATTTATGAACAAAACGAGAGCTTTTAAGTGTTATAAATTAATTTTTTTTCTATCTTACAAGCATGGCATTTAAACTAAAAAACTATTTCTATTGTATTACATATTTTGATCATCCTTCTTAGGAGCTGGAATCTTTACATGCGAGCCGTCTATGCATCATACAATGTCAGGAAATCCCGTCTTCTCAAAGAAATACAACTTATGTACATTCAGCCTTCTCTTCCTCAGTCATTTCAAATTTAATAAAAAGGGGGCAGATGATTCTTTCCAAAACATCGAGCATTTCTTCCAAAATTAAAGATACAGTTGGTTGCGATAACCCAAGATTAAAATCATTACCAACACTCGACTGGTATGAGCCCTGAGCCAAGAACCGCAATGTTGTAGCTAACTTTAACGTGTTGGAAATGAATGTGGAACGAGTGGCGCTCCTCATTAAAGGCTAAATTTTTTTTAATATGAATTCAAATGCTGTTTTATTCAGTCGAAAATATTCAACAAAACTGTTCAAAAGGCACAAACATAAAAAATTTCGTTTTATTACAAATACGTTGCAAACTGTTTGATTACTTACGTGCTGTCCGGCAAAATAAAAATGTCTGATCTTTGTCTCAATACTTTTCTCTGAACCCTAAGCATTTCTTTATTTTCTTCATCACTGCTTTCACTTGATTCAAACATAAACAACATTTTTTCACAAAAATTAGAAAATGAAGTTTAATAACTGTCAAAATATATGGAGATGATATTTTTCTTCAAAATTATCGATAACATATCGACGTCAACACATGCGCGCAAATTAATACCAAATGAGTGTTGAGTTGACGTATGCGTCGACCAAATTTGACTGTGGATAAAAATTGAGAACGACGTCGACAACGACTTTCGCAATAGAGCTGATTATTAAGAATATGGTTATAATGAATTTATCACTAAACGTATGTTATATGATATTTTAATCTCTGACTTCCATTTAACATTTTCCATTTCACTTGCAGCTCTCATCAAATGTATGATCGTTGGATTCAAATTGAATTTGTTCATTTGAAGGAGTTAAGAAATTATGTCTGTATATATTTTTTGAGTTTGAAAATGTTTCGTTATTAATTTTTGATTTTACAATCATGAAATGTGAATAAATAATTATTGCATATTGATAGATTTCTTTCATCACAACTAGTAGTGATAATCGGGTATGTTGTAGAATCCGAATTCACTCGAAAGGTCTACTTTACTTTCTGCAATTCGCATCCCCATGTTTTTATTCTTTTTCAATTAGAGTAGTAAGGGGTGGGTGAAAGTAAAATGAATCGTGCTTTATTCTTATAAGTGATAACATTATTAAGAAAAATACAATTTTGGTTTTTAGTTTGAAGTGTTTTTTATTTAACTTCATCAAAAAAATTAAATTTTCACAGAAATATTAATACAAAAAATTTTTTTCAAACTTTGCCAAAAATTTCAATTTGGTTTTGGCTGATCTCACTTGTGTAAAAAAACATTAAAAAAAACAACAATTTTGTTTGTGTTCGAAAACTCAAAGTTGCCCTAAGGAGTGAGATCCTCACAAAAAGATAAATGTGTAAAAAGGACAAGTTGCTATATAAAAGCTCTGCCATAAAAAGTACTGGACCAAGTTCTTGTTTGGTACACATTAAATTTTTTGACGTACCGCTCTCGAACTGAGTTTCTTCTACATCTAACGTTGACACTGTACATGAGCTTTTTGATGTCAATGGTGATTATAAAATTGCATTGCAGTCCAATGCGGCCAATGTGGCTTTATGTTTTCGGCTCCCTGGCAAGATTTTGCCTTAAGTTTTTTTTTACATTTTGAAATGCTGTTTGACATTGGACCATTTGGCTTTGCAATCTTCCACCGTGTGTGCTGTACAAATTGTTTCAATTTCCCGCCATGTCTGCTCCCGTTTATACCGATCCTTGTAGTCTGAGGAAGAATATTCCCAAACATATAGATGATGTTCCACAGCTTGTATCAACTCCTGTATACCACTGTAGGCCCAAATTGAATATTACACTTGCTTTTTTCTTTTTTTGTGCAAAGGTGCTTGTGGTTGCTGATCGAGGGAAAAGTACACAAGTTCAGTAGAATCATCCATTTCAATGCAGTCATCGAATTCCATATTAAAACTGCAATTCTAGCAAGTACAACAATTAAAATTAATTTTACTTACGAAAAGAAATCTTGACCGTAGAGTCACGAACAAATTTGGTTATAAAAAAACTAACTATTGGCGCGAATTGTCTTCTTTGATTGACGCTCGAGAACACAATAAAAATTGGTGCATTTTGGACATTTTTATTGACGTATGGTTACCTATCAACCGTTTACAAGATTGCCACACCAGAGATGCATTTGATTGCGACAAATCAGCACAATTTTGTTCTCGAAATTCGTATGGGACAATAAATTGCGAAATCACACGCTTAACATATAAAATATACAAATAATTTGTGCTTTGCAACAATCGTGTTTTTGAAAGGTCGTTTTATAAAAATAAAGTCGCACAAAAAATTCGTTTGAGAAATAAAAGTCGCACATCTTTTTTTAAAGATTTTTTTATTAATAAAAAGCATAACAAAACAAAAGCTTATTACAGAATCCATTTTTTGTAACATTTCATAACGTATGCACTTGTTGTTTAGCCTTAATAGTTTTTAAGGCAACGAATCAAAACTCAAATAAATTATGAGTCTTGTTATTAAAAATTTGGGTACTGGATTTAAAATAATAACACTTTTACTTCGATCTCCGTATATTCACAAACAGTCTTACTTTATTGTTTACATTCTTGTTTTTATATTATTACATTCCATTGTTTATTTCTTATTTATTCCAGGTATTTATGACTCAGAGAGACTTAATGAGAGGACAGTTAGTTATTTATTTACTTATTTACTTATACTTAACAAAGGTCATTAACTATCTATATAACAAGTGCATATCTATATAGGTACATATGTACCTATAATATACATATGTATAGGTACGTATGTTTGCACTTACATAGCGGTATTTAGAAGAATTTTACTTAATAATTAAGTTTGATTATTTTTAATAAGAAATATAATAACAATTCAGATTTATGCAGGTATAAAGTAAATTCTATTTAATTAAAAGTTGAATTATATTTAATATTACGCTCCAACATTCCGGCCCCATTGAAGGACTGGAAGTCTTCAAACATCTGGAAGCGGTGCCAATTTGTGTATAGGACGTTTAAATATGCCGTTTCGGGTTTTGACCTCCGCCACACGGACCTTGCCGTCGTCGCCTGCAATGACTTTTACGACTATCCCGGTCACCCATTGTTGTGGCGGGCAATTGTCTTCGTGGATTATTACCACTTGACCGACCTGGAGACTGGGCATTTCTTTCGACCACTTCGCTTTGCCCTGAAGTCCCAGAATGTAGTCTCTTGACCAGGCTTGCCAGAATGTCTGCTTGAGAACGCAGAGCAGTCGCCATCGCTTCGATAAGTTGGCCTCTTTGCCTCTCACGCCTTCTCCTGATTCTGGCGGCAGCGAACGCAGACCCGTTCCTATTAGTAGATGAGCTGGAGTTAACGCTTCTCCGTCGTTGGGATCTGGAGACAGCGGTGCTATGGGACGACTGTTGAGTACCGCCTCTACCTCTGCGAGCATTGTACACATTTCTTCTTGCGTGAGCGACGCATTGCCTACTGCTCGTAGAAGTAGGAACTTCGCTTGCTTCACGGCTGCTTCCCATAGTCCTCCGAAGTGCGGCGCTCGAGGTGGTATGAAGTTGAATTTCACCCCTAACGACGCTGCGTATAATTCGACGGCCTGTCGATTTTGAATGAAGGCGTTCTGTAGCTCGTTGAGGATTCTGCTTGCTCCCACGAAATTCGTTGCGTTGTCGCAGAATATTTCTTTGGGAAGACCTCTCCTTGCAGTGAACCTTTTAAAAGAGAGAAGAAATGAATCAGTAGATAGATCCGATACTAATTCTAAATGTACGGCTTTAGAAGTGAAACACACGAAAACCGCTATATACATTTTAACCGGTGGTCTACCACGAATACGTAATGAGACGTTGATAGGACCACAAAAGTCTACGCCGACTATTAAGAATGGTCGCGTAGCTATCACTCTATTAGTGGGTAAATTGCCCATTATTTGGGACATAAGCTTAGGCTTATAGCGGAAGCAATGTACACATTTACGAACTATTCTATTGCATTCTTCTTTCGCATTTATCAGCCAAATATTCTCTCGTGACAGAGCTATGAGGGCTTTTGTGCCAGCGTGACAATTTTCGAAATGCAAGTTCCGCAAATAAAGTGTAACAAAGCTATTTCTTTTCGGTAGTAACAGTGGGAATTTGGTATTGTATTCCAAATCTGCATTTAGCAGTCTCCCACCTACCCTTAAAAGTGAAAATGTTCTTTTCTCTTCGGTAAATGTGTGGATGAATGGTGTCAATCTCTGAATATTTGACGGCAAACTCAGAGAGTTTTGTATCCGCAATATCTCTGCGGGAAAATGAGATTTTTGGATTATCTCTACAAGACGAAAGAATGACCACTTTAATTCAATTGTTGTAGGTATAGTATCTTTATCTACGTTTCTGCCTTTGACGCTGTCAATGAATCGGTAAATATATGCAGTAACTCTCAGCAACTTATTATAAGAAGAGTATTTTTCTATCAGATCCAGCAAACAATTTTCTGAGTCCTTTACCGCAAGCAATACGTTTGTTTTCTTCATTTCGGTGAATTTTTGGTTCTCTGTTAACTCAAAATGTTCGTTAACAGGCCACTGATGACTATCGTTTAGCAAAAACGAAGGTCCTCTAAACCAAATCGAATTTTTCAATTCTTCGACATCACATCCCCTGGAGGCGATATCAGCTGGATTCTGTTTAGTTGGCACATGCCGCCAAAAAACTTGATCTGAACATTCCTGAATCTCAGCTACACGATTTGAAACAAACGTGGAAAGTGAGGATGGATGCATCTTTATCCAATATAAAACTATTTCGGAGTCTGTCCAAAAATTAACAGACTCAATTTCGAAGTTTATCATTAGCTTAATTCTATTCCACAACTTAGCCAGTAGATGTGCAGCGCATAATTCAAGTCTCGGAAGAGATTTTGTCTTAAGTGGAGCAACTTTAGACTTAGCCGTAAGTAGTCTCGAATCAAATTTGGTTGATTCGGAGCTTCGAATGTAAATGCAACACCCATATGCTCGAATTGAAGCATCAGCAAATCCATGAATTTGAATTCTTGCTGCTGAAGTTGTGTTTACGAATCTTGGGATTGTGATTGAATCGAGTTTCAACAAATTCAACTTGAAATTTTCCCATAAAGTATTTAGGCTCATGGGAATTGATTCATCCCAGTCAAGCTTTTGAATCCATAGTTCCTGCAACAATATTTTAGCTTTGGTTACCAATGGACACAAAAGTCCGAGGGGATCAAATAATCGGGAAGAAATTGACAATATGTTCCTTTTCGTAGCTTTCAATTCTTGAAAATTATCTTCTAAATGAAACTTAAATGTATCATTTGTCGGAACCCAATATATACCTAGAGCTTTAGTAGCATCTGCATCGCTATGCAACAATTTTTCCTCGTGTAAAGTACTTATGAAATCTGGATGATTTGAAACCCATTTCGTGAGGTTAAAACCAGCTGAACTTAGAATTTCAGTAGCTTGAGTTCGAATTTCGACTAGATCTTGATAACTTTCAGCTCCAGTGAGCAAATCATCGACATAGAAATCACTGCGGATAACCTTCGAACCAATAGGTAAGGTCTCTTTGTATAAATCGCTCAAATGGATCAAACATCTTATGGCCAAAAATGGAGCAGAAGCTGTACCATAAGTCACCGTGTTCAAGCGAAAAATCTTTAAGGTATCAGATTGATTTTCCCTCCAAAGGATTAATTGATAGTTTCTGTCTTGATCATCAATCAAGACCTGACGATAAATTTTTTCAATATCTGCAGTGATTGCGTATTTATGGAATCGAAAACGAATCAATGTAGAATATAATTCTTCTTGAACTGTGGGACCGACCATTAACAGATCGTTGAGTGATGCATGCGAAGAAGTTCTACACGAAGCATCGAACACTACTCGAAGTTTAGTAGTTGTACTCTGAGGTCGCAAAACACGCTGATGTGGAATGAAATAATGAGGAAAATCTGGCATTTTGTCCTGGAGTGACATATGGCCCAAGTTGAAATACTCCTTCATAAAATCATGATACATTTGTCTCATTACATTATCTTTGGAAAGCCTTCGCTCCAAAGATAGGAATCGTCTTTTGGCAATTTCGAAAGATGAACCCAATAATTTTGTATCAGATTTGAACGGTAGCGAGACTTCGAATCGGCCTGACTCCAAACGTCGTACTGAATTTTTAAATTTGGCCTCACATTGTTGTTGTTCCTCAGTATACAATTTCGATGATTCATTTGGAAGCTCTTCTAGCTCCCAGAATTTTCTGACAATTGAATCAATATTGCTCTCGTTTTCTATTGAAGTACTTAAGTGAAAAACTTTGCCATTATTCAAGCTCTTTGATTGATTGTACTTTCCAGTAACAATCCAGCCAAGTGAAGTTTTTTGAAGAATAGGAAGGCGTGGGCCAGATTTGATTTGGCCAACACACATTAAATCAAAGAACACTTCTGCCCCAATTAACAAATCAATCTTCTGGGGCTTATGGAAGAGTGGGTCAGCTAATTCTATATTTCTGGGAATATTTAAGCTCGTTGTGACCAATCTACGATCAGGTTGCAAATTTGTAATTGAGCTCAATACCCAAAATTTGGAAGTAAATTGGGTAGAGTTAACCCTCGACGAGACAGTCAAATTAATACATGATTTTGAAACCGAATTTGTTTCACTGATGCCATTCAAATTCAATCTACCTCCTTCTCTCTTTAATCTGAGTAGCTGCGCAAGTTCCTCGGTAATCAAGTTTGGTTGCGAACCGGAATCTAACAGTGCTCTAGCTGGAATAAATTGGCCAGAACTATTTCGTACTCTTACTATAGCTGTCGCGAGAATGATTCTTTCATCCGAAGATGAATAATTCACAGAAGCGTGAGAGATAGACGGCTGATCAGAAGAGTTATTTACGTTGTTAGAACCATTATTGAATCGATGAAGTAGCGAGCTGTGAGAACCGTTACATATTCGGCACTTGGAAGACAAACATCGTGCTACTGTATGTCCCTTTTTCAGACAATTAATACATGCTGGCAGAGACTTTATAAAGTGAAATCTTTTCGCTACAGGCTCAGAAGTGAAAGAAAGGCAATTATTGATTATATGTTGAGTAGATTTGCAAAACAGACATTTGTCAACGGGTTGCTTTGATTTTTTACAATTTAATGATGTCCTTGCATTTCTATTATTTGCATTCTCAGTTTTATTTTTATTAAACCTCAGCCTTGAACCAGAAGATTCATCAGCTGAAATATGCTGGTAACGTTTGTTTAAAGCGGCTTCGCAATCAGACCATAGAGGAAGTTTTTCAAAATCAAGCTGTTCTTCCCACTTGGACTTGCTGATTGGATCTACTTTTGACATCACTAAATGTATCAAATTAGCATTTGTAATTTTCTTGTCATCGCCTATTGATAACAAGGAATCATAAATGGCAGACACAGTATCAATCATGCTTCGCAAAGCAGAAGCCGAAGGTTTTGTGATTTTTGGTAAATCAAAAAGTTTCGCTATATTGTCGAAAAATATAAGACATTCATTGTCATAAACCTTTTTTAAGCTAGCTAGTGCTTTGGGATAATTTTCTTTAGAAATCTGAAAAGCTTTCACTGTACCTAAAGCTGATTCCGACAAGCATGATATTAAATGATTGAACTTTTCTATATCTGTCAACGTCGGATCATTATGAACTAAATTTTCAAATAAGCTCATAAAATTCTTATATTCGCTGTATTTCCCAGTAAATTTGGGAAGCTTCATATTCGGAAGTCGAGACTGATGTGATTGTACGCTGAATGAAGTTTCAGGCACACTTGACTGTTTGTTTTTTGTTAGAAGGCTTAACAACAGTGATTTTGTAGTCACACAAATATCCTCAAGCTCAGCTCTATCATCGTTGTCGGGATCCAAATTATCCACCTCCGACTGAAGCTTCATTGCTTGGTCAATATATGTTTTCAAAATATCCAACCGACATTCTAGTTCAATAGGATTGAACGAAATAGTCCTATCTTTAATAGACTGTCGAATTCGGATTATATTTCTTACGACTCTTTCCTTTTTTAAGATTATTTTCTCCAAAGTTTCCGGTTTGGAAGGAGAATCTTGGCGTTTTTTGCCAGTCATATCAATTATATTTGATCAAATTAATTCCTTAAATACTCGGATTCAAAAATTGCCAAATTAAATTATTGGCAAAATATAATTGAATAATCGAAGTTGATTTGGATAAAAAGATTTATAAAGAATCTCTCGCCGGATATACGATATTTGTAACTTATGTTTTTTATATATACTATTTTTGAGTTTAGCAGTATTAAAATTTGTTCCAAATTAACTACCTTTTTGAATTTGCAAAAATACCATCAACAGCCTTTGGTAAATAGTTCGAGTTCCTTTACCAAGCGAAATCTCTTTCAGTTAATTTTTTCAAGTACGAAAACATAAGCCGTGCGAGTACACACATCAAACAATTAATTTTTTCTTTTTTAATTATATGAAACAAGTTTTCGATGCTAGTGTGAATACACGAACGACTTTATAATTTCACTTTGTATGAAAATTAACTTTTCGAAGCTAGTGTGAACGCACTATTCTGTTACAGCTGCTATATGCAAATTATTACAATTGGGATAGGAACGCACGGAATGGAATACTGATCTTAAGAAATTAAAGATAACCCAAAATGTATAAAATAAATTGCAGAATATTTATTTATTTTTTTACAATAAATAAAATTAATAAATAGCGAAATTTTTAATTTTTTAACGCACTTAAAAATTTTCACGCGATTGAAGTACCGGCGGTAAACGAAAGTTGTTATAATTTCTCTCAATAATAAAGAGACCGAATTGTTTGTGTACGAATGTGTTAATAATAAAAATATACACACTCGCAAATTGTTTCACTTTTAAGGGTGGAATTTGTTTAATATAAATATTAAATAAATAAATTGTTTCACAAAATTCAAGTGTAAAAATGTATTTGTGTTTGACTTGCAATGCAGAATAATTTTTGATTAACTTACAAAAATCTCTTAAATTTGATTAAATTACAAATTTAAGGGTAGAAAAACACAAATATTTTGTACACTTGTTACCTCTTGTTTCGAATCGAAATTACTCCCCTTCTTAGGTTCAGCTCTACACAGGCAACGGGGCATCTGGACACGATTATGAAGATTTCCCAAATGTGAAATTGGTGGAGATCTGTTGGATTGTTGGTGGAGATCTGTTGGATTGTTGATGGAGATCTGTTGTTGGTGTAATGTTGAGAAGATTTATTTTACCAAACTTTCAAATTCAATTGCACGTAAATATGTCTTTTTATGATGATTAATAAAATATGCTTCACTTTTACACGCAACAAAAATTGTGTTTTTTAACAAATTTTAATTATTTTATAAATTTATTTAAACTGAAGTATCTTATCAGTTTATTTTATGTGTTTAACTGAAATAATTTATCAGTTTTATCAAATTTGTTTAACTGAAGTAACTTATCAGTTTTTCTGTTTTTTATTAATTTTTTAAATTCAGTTTTTTAATTATTATATAAACTGAAGTAATTTATCAGTTTATATTATTTATATAATTATTATTATTTTTAAATCTAGTCCCTGCTCGGGCGCCAAAATGTTTAGCCTTAATAGTTTTTAAGGCAACGAATCAAAACTCAAATAAATTATGAGTCTTGTTATTAAAAATTTGGGTACTGGATTTAAAATAATAACACTTTTACTTCGATCTCCGTATATTCACAAACTGTCTTACTTTATTGTTTACATTCTTGTTTTTATATTATTACATTCCATTGTTTATTTCTTATTTATTCCAGGTATTTATGACTCAGAGAGACTTAATGAGAGGACAGTTAGTTATTTATTTACTTATTTACTTATACTTAACAAAGGTCATTAACTATCTATATAACAAGTGCATATCTATATAGGTACATATGTATGTACCTATAATATACATATGTATAGGTACGTATGTTTGCACTTACATAGCGGTATTTAGAAGAATTTTACTTAATAATTAAGTTTGATTATTTTTAATAAGAAATATAATAACAATTCAGATTTATGCAGGTATAAAGTAAATTCTATTTAATTAAAAGTTGAATTATATTTAATATTACGCTCCAACACTTGTATTATATGTACATAAGTATGTATGTATATGCTTCTATACATGTTTTCATGCATACTGAACAAATTTACTTAAGTTTAATAAATTTGGATGTCGTATGCTGCCAAAGTCAAAGAACTAGGATTTCGGTTAAAAAAAGAAGCCAAACAAATTAAAGTTAAGATATTTTTGGCAAAATTTAAACATTTCCAACTAAAATCCCATGAGCTTCTTACTTTAATTCCATTCGTTTGATCTTAACATACATAAATACTACTTTTTTGAAATTTCTTTTCTATATTTAAAAATAAGTTCGTCATTGGGAACTCAGTCTTCTATAACTTTGTCTATTTAATTTAAAGCTGACAGTATGTTTTTACTTTTAATTTATTTTTAAGCAAAGCTAATTTTGAAAAAATTCTTTCTTAACAAGCACTGCTGTGATGTGGAGTTGATACATGTTCTGCCAATTTGTACAAATTAGGAAACATTGGTTCGTCTAGCGAATGCTTTAAATTACCAATTTTATGCCAAAATTGTTCAACATTTTTAATTTTAAAGAAGTGTTCATAATATTTATTACTTTACTTTCTAATAATTTGTACTCACTTATGAAATCTTCAGGCTTACTTATAACAAAACTAAATTCATAAGTAGTAAAAAAATTCGCTTGCAAATATCTTAAAACATTTAGTTTTTTATCATCAAAATTTATCCTTTTTAATATTTCATCGCAAAGCCTTTGATAAATTTAAGATATATCGTTTAATATAAATGCAAACATTTCCAGATATATTTTGATCCCTTATTGCAGTCTCTGCTTCATGGCCTATATACATATGTATACATTTTGTACATCTTTAATATTGATTGCATCGTTATAACCAGCCACAATAATTTCAAACTTTGAAGCCAGTATACTATATATTCCCCCTTATCGTGTTTGGCGATTTTCGACTGCAAATTCGACAGTTTGTACTAGATTAAAGAAAAATGTTGCTCGGTATCTTTAGTCTATTACAAACTGTCGAATTTGCAGTCGAAAATCGCCAAACACGATAAGGGGGATTGTTTCTTTAGAAACTTTTGCAAAATTTGAAGAAAAACATCTTTCGTATATGGTACATATAATGTATACTATTTGCTATGATTCGCTTTGGAAACATTTGTTTAATTTATTCATAATTCCAAGAATGTAGCATAAAAATTTTATAAAAATTTGGTTCATAGATGACAGTCCATTTTGAATTTCATTAATCTTGTTCAATGTTTTTTCAAATTTTTCTTCAAATTGAGCTCGAATGAAATAGTGCTGCAATACTGTCCACTGTTCAATTATTCTTTTTGCAACCGACTCAAACGAAAGCCATCTTGTGTATGCCAGACTTAAAAGCTTGTGTTCAGGTGCATCAAACATTTTTTGTAATTCCAAAAAAAAAAATCAACTTGTGTGTTTGAGGTTTTAAAAAATTTAAAATATTTTTTGATGACTTTTTTTGGATAACTACATCCTCAGGTATGCATTCGAATGCTGAAACATTCATTAGATTCACCAAATGGCAGACACAGCCAAGATGGAACAAATTGCTTACTCTCCTTATTAATAAAGTTGACACACCAATGTTTCTCCCAACCATAGTTGAAGCATTATCAGTTGCAAGCCCAATGAAGTTATGCAATGGAATGGTGTCGTTTTTAAGTGGTTCAAGTACAGCGTTGCATATAGTTTCGCCTTTTCCATTTTCAGGCTGAACTAAATGAAAAGACTATCTTCGGTCTTGGAACAAATTGCTTACTCTCCTTATTAATAAAGTTGACACACCAATGTTTCTCCCAACCATAGTTGAAGCATTATCAGTTGCAAGCCCAATGAAGTTATGCAATGGAATGATGTCGTTTTTAAGTGGTTCAAGTACAGCGTTGCATATAGTTTCGCCTTTTCCATTTTCAGGCTGAACTAAATGAAAAGACTATCTTCGGTCTTGCCTTGATTAATGTTGATCAGTCTCACTACAATGACAAGGCATTTATCGGTTGAAATGTCTGTTTTGAGTCGTCGATAATGAGACTAAACTCTTGACTCTTCATTTTATGAACTACAGACATATGCCGTTCCTTTCCAAGAAACTCTGCAATATGTTTACACTTAGATCGACCACAAGTTACATGTTTAGTATTTTATTAAAACATTTCGTACATACATACTTTCATTAATTAGTTTAGTTTACTTAATGCTTTTGTTATATTCGAGTCTGCAAAAATTTATGCGTTGAATTTACTTAAACCGTCCATGGAGTTAAACGAGTGATATTTGGTAATGGCATGTAGAGCTAACTTCGTTTCTGCAATTGCAACATGTTTACGAAAGTCACTGCTTTCAGTCAGTTGAATGTTTTCATTTTCAAAAGCCTCTTTTACATTATTAATGTGTTTTTTTTTTTTTGTTTTTCCATGTCGCTGAAGATAATTGTTTTGATTTTCTAAAAGCTGTTTACAAACACCGCAAAAAGAACATTTTGACTCCATGTTTTGCTTCAGCCATTTATACTTCAGTTCCCAGTCTCTCGAATAGTATCGCTACATATTACGTTTCTTGGATGGACCTGCATCGATGTTAACGTTATCCGTCTCATCCGTGGTTTCCTCTGTCTCTGAAGACGTATTTCTAGCATCATTTCCTTTTTCGTTTTCAGATTTTCTTTTCGTTTAAAAAAGAAATATTATTTTAAATAATAAAATTAATTTTATTTTTAAGTTAAAGCAAAATATTCACATGTTGGTACATACCTGTCCATGTTTTACAACAACTTCTTTCATTGACTCGGCGGCTAAAATAATTTTGTAAAGCAAGCACTGCAAAAACCACACTTTTTATTTTAAAAAGGTTTCTTGCTAAAACTATTCTTAAAATTTTACTAAAAATTTGCGAAAAATTTCTTAACCTATTTTCAGCCGCGAAACATAAAAGTTGTTAGATTTCAACGAAACTTTAGGGGGCTCTTGAACTCAAATCTGTTGTCAAAATTTACGTAGCTCTGCTGAGATCGCCAGAACCTGGTGTTCGCAAGTGCGAACACTGGCCGCTATTCAATTTAATTTTTTGTTTGGTTTCATAACTCTAAAATAATTTTGGTTTACATACATAGATACACTTTTACACAAGTTTTTTTTTCAATATTATTAAATATATTTATTAAAAATGAACAAATTTTTTTTATATAATAAAAAATTACTTTTGATGGTACGCCTCAAAACATTTAGGATCTAAATGTACGTTGCACTTTTTGCACATCCATTTGATTGGATTTCTACAGGTTTTCAATCTGCAGCGTCTAGGTTTTCCGTCTTTCTGTTCAACAGGCATATGTTCACAGTCGACTCTTGGCAAGTTTCGAGGTAAGAATTCTGGAGAACTCTCCAGTCGTTTAGATGATAACAAAAGTTATTTTGCTATTATAACACGAAAGTTGTTTTGTGGCATAGGTTCTTCGTTTTTTGTTTTGAAACAAAGCAATATAGCTTCCATGCGTTGACAACAGATGAGCTTAAAACTGAAATAATGTATGGCCAATACCACTTTTTGGACCGGATATTTTTTCTATAATTTTGAACGGCATTATCATGTAAATAAACACCACCCATGCCTTGGTTATAATTAAAAAACATATGTGGTTGATGATAACTTCCGAACCTTTTCTCCTTCTTCTGCCATCTTTTTACAGAGTGCATTGTTTAAATTTGGTCAAAATTAGTAACCATCGTAACTCCGTTATTATCAGCCCAACGGCAAACTAATATGTTGTTTGCTTGATCGAACTGGAAGTCAGAATCACCACGAGCTAATTCATTTCCAGTTTTCAAAGGTGCCTTACCAATTCTATTATTGCGTACAGTTCCAGTTGCACAAAAGTGTTTTTCATTGAGTAAGCACAAGAGTTGGTGTGATAAGAAGATATTATCAAAATAAACTCTGTGTTGATTGGGCTTTTCACATTTTTTAATAGTCTTAGTACGACATCTGCGCCCAATCCAATTTCACGATTATAATTATCACTGGCACCCGCATACGGCACACAGTTGAACAAATACCCGGTTGAAGAACAAAGACACCACATTTTGTAACCGAAACGAATTGGCTTATTTCTAATATATGTACATTTTACATGAAAGGCGGCCAAAATATGTAATCATTTGCTCATCGATTGACAAATCGGTGCTCCATATGCCAAACTGCATAAACTTAGAGTTTGCTATGTCTATCAATAGTCTAACCTGAAAAAATTAAAAGTTTACAAAAAATCAACGTCGAGCTTACAGAACTAAATTTTGTTTACCTTGGTAAGCTTATCACTTAAGTCCAAATTACTGTTGTTGCTAAAATGAATACATCTTTTTATGTCCTTGAATATTTTACTTGGCATACTTTGTTTTACTATTGGATTTCCCAGGCATGGATCATTTGACCAATAGTCTTCAATTGACGGCAAAGTATTAAAACCTGACAATATATATTCTTTGAAGGAAACGTCTATCATTTTTTGTTGGGCATAATTTTTTGATTCCTTTACAATAAAGTCTATCATTTCTTTGTCAAAAACTTCTCAAAATACTGTAGCAGCGATAGTGCTTTAATTTTAGAAAATAGCTTCGATTGAACTTCCAATACATCGTCTGTATTTGGTTGTAAAACAAATTTAAAATTTGTCTGATCTATCAGATAGACATACAACTTTCTTAGTCCGCTGAATAATTTTCAATAAACTTTCCACACACTTCTGCACAAAAAGTATTTTTTTTTTGCGTAGTTGATAGATAGAAGCAGTACCGTTATATAAGTTAAGTTTGTTCTTCATTAAGAACATAAAACAATAAATTTTTCTTTTCTTCGGTCAGCGTGGCCGCACTTTATTGAAGTAAAATTAATACTCAAAAAGAATTTACATTTTGTAATATTTATGTATATTTTTGTTTATTCTAATAAATTTTGAAAGTGGCGTGATAATTGATTTTGCATAATTTATTTCTTAGGAAATTTAAAACGATTTTTAATATGTAAGTCGTTGCACTTTATTCCAAAGAAATTTTAAATAATGTTTTTAGTAAAATGTCAATGTAAGCGTTTGCATTTTTAGTAATTTTATTTTGCTTTACTTTATTTCCAAGAATAAATACAATTTTACTTTCATTTTGATAAATGTTTGCGTTAACTGATTTTAATTATTTTATTTTATTTTTGATTAATGTTTACATTAACTTATATAAACAGCAAAAAAAACAAATGCAACTAAAAGCATTGCGAACATCAATGTTTAGCATTGTCGGTTCGACTGTTGTATTTTTTTTTATTGTTTATTTCAATATTAGTTTTTCATCCTTTGTTGTAAAAACTGCATAGTTACAATTTTAATTTTTGTACAACTTGTACATATGATTACGCAAGTGCGAACAGAGTATGGAAATGGATAAATATACATTTTATACAGTACAAGGTTGTAAAAAAGTGATACAAGTGTTGCCAAATAAACAATAATCCGTGCATTACTTCTAAATTTTGTCGACGCTATTTTAAGGATTTTTTTTTTGATAAACATAATTAAAAAAATTATAATTTACTCTAAATTAAATGTTTTTTGTGAGAAACTTTACAAAAAAGGGTAAAAAGTCGCAACAAAATTTAAAAAAGTCGAGGGTTATCTTCCACATTTACGTTTATTTCTATACGGGATAATGCGTCGGAGTATCCGTTGAAAACACTTTTTAAACTTTACTTCATAGTGTTATTCTTGCAACTGATATCATCACCTCACTAATTTAGAATTTGGTTCTTTTATTAAAAATAGGCAGGTAAGTGGCCTATGTAGGGTTTCAGATGTATAAACCGCAGCCATCATCAAAAATTCAAATTAATAGTGGACAAGAGACCATAAACATTTATTTGGGTAACCCGTGTAGCATATGAATTTATGGCATGCGAAAGAACTCGTAATTCCCCCGTCTTAGGTATATCTCTCGTCTTAGGTATATCTTTCTCATTTATTTCTACTTGAAGGAATCCCTTTGCGAGATCCAGTGTTGAGAAATATTGACATCTTCCTAATTTCTCTAGTATTTATCTCTATTTATAATTGGATACTTATCATCCACTGTGACTTCGTTCAACTTACGATAGTTAACCACGAGTCTCCATTTTTCCTTACCACTAGCATCCATGTTTTTGGGTACTATCCAAACTGGTGCGGAATACGGCGAATGGCTATGCCTAATTATTTTATTGTCTAACATTTCTTTGATGATTTGCTTTTTCACTTCTTCTTTGTGAATATATGGAAAGCGATATGTTTTCGCTGCGATTGGAATGTTATTTACTGTTCTTATTTCATGTTTGATAGCATTAGTAGAAGTAAGATCTTTACTTTCCGTTTAAAGATTTTTTTAATTAATTTATTTTTCTTTTAATAGTTTTATTCTTTCTTCATTATTGAGGTGATTAATTCATATTTTTTTTTTTTTTTTTTTAAATTGAACTTTAGTGAATGTCTACACCAATGTTATAAATGCAAATAATTTTCCGTTGTGACATTTTCAATTTTTAATGGGTTAAATTTTACTTTCTTTGGAGTTTCTCCGTTAAAACTTCCTGCAGCCTTAATTTTAAAATTGTTGCTTCGTACACACCATCTAAAGCCCCCTTTCAGATAAGGCAACTTTAATTGCGCAAGTATAATTTTCATTTTCTTTTATTTTCTTTTGGACTTGCTTTTATGTTCACATTCAGCAACTTGGGTGAGCATGTTTAATTTTCTTATACTCGAATTTTCTTAATTTGTTGACGTTTTGTTTCATTTCTGTATTCATTGTAATTGTAAAAGTGATTTAAAATTTGGTGTATACAATGGAAGTTGAAGAAAAAAATAATTTAATTGAAAACATACTTGAATGCATCGGTGTAGCGGTTAATATAGATTCCGATGACAGTGATAAAGAAGATTTGCTAATGGGTTTGTAAACCATAAATTCCTTCCAGTTTTGCTATGTAGTTTAAAGCCATTTTTTAAGGTTTAACAAATTTGTGCAAAAAAGCAACTTTGCTCCCTACTAATAACAACAAGAGGCAGTGGATAAAATCTTTGTAGAAAGCAAAGAAACGTTCGCGATTCCTTTTCCTATTTTTCTAATTTCCTAGATCACATAAATGTGCATATACATACATACTTCTGTTGGCTTTCCACTTATATTGTCCACACTGCCTCTCGTTTCGGTGTGGGTTTCCAAGAAACTAAGTTGGTGGAAACACCATAACTTTGGCCGATAAACATCTACTACTCCAGAACCACTTTTTTTGGATTGCTTAATGACGCGCACTTCTTGCATATATTGCGTCCGCAAATTCTTCCATTTGCGTTTTATTTCTTCAATGGTTATAGTGCTGTCTGTGTTTTTCATATCACTTAAAATTTCATTAAATGATTCCGCCTTTTTATTGCGGTCTAAATATGAAAATGAACTAACATTAAAAATGCATTCATTTTGTTCAACTAACTTGATTAGTTTCCGAAGAAGAAATAAAAGACAATGTTAAAAACAAATAAATATCCCAAGACAAGAATGACAGCAGAAACAGAATTGCCAAGTACAACCAAGTCTGTACTCAAATCTCGGCAATTCTTTCCCCTTCAAACCGACCTTTCCTCTCACACCAACAAACACAGGACTTGCGCAAGTAAAGTTGTTTAACCTGAAAGGGGCCTTAAATTAAAAAATTTTGTAGTTTCAGCATATAGTGTAAACACCTAATATATGATATATGATGACATAGGAATTTGTTACTATTTTTAATCATACAGTTGTTAGCATATATGTATATGCTGATTCAACATATCGTCTAAACTAAGCTTAATATTTCTATGCTCTTATCAACTTACAATACTTGATTTTAATACACCAGTCCTTACCCACATTCAACGGGCAGTTCAACCTGGTATAGTCCTTGTTTTTCGAAGTAATATTCTACTTGGGATTGAGCAAATTTTTGTTCCTTGTTGCATACAAAGGTTTGTATGTTTAAAATGATAAATTATGGTTTAATTGCTTTAAATTATGATAATTAAAATTAAATTATGATAATTAAAATTAATTTTACAGAGTATAATTTTGTTAATTTGGACCACAAGAGAATTTATGAACAACTTATTGTAAATGATCTTAACATTTTTAGCAAAATTTGTAAATAAATATTAAAAATAATACCAGTGACGGCACTTTCTTTAGAGAGGGTACAGTGACTAACATAATCTCACCCAACATTTTCCAAACTTCTGATTGCCAAAAACTGTGCTGCTGAAAGCCCATACGTAACGGTGTTTAGCTGAAACACGCTAAGTTTATCTTTTGGATTAGATTTCCATGGAATTAATTGGAACTAGCGGTCACGTTCATCGACAAGAAATTGGCGGTACATACGTAACGGTGTTTAGCTGAAACACGCTAATTTTATTTTTCGGATTAGATCTCCATGGAATTAGTTGGAACTAGCGGTCACGTTCATCGACAAGAAATTGGCGAATATATTCAAATGAAACGCAAAAAGAGTAGTTATTAAATCTTATTTTATTCTTGGGCCAACCATGAGTATATTATTCAGCGAATAATTCGAAGTTGTGCGAGCTAACCCATCGAAGACTACACAAAGGCTTTAGTACACAATTGTGCGATATAATATAATATATATGACTAAGAGGGATATTAAAAGTTGACATATGACCAAGTGCCATATATTCCATAAAATCGCTCAAGTCAACGTGTGGCTCAAATCATCAGCTGACGAGTCCAATGCCAAATTGCTGGCGCAGAAGTTTGTTGAAGATAAAATTTTCCACCAGCAATGCATCCGAAAACTGTGTTAATGAGAGGAGACATAACTTGTCCCAATGAAATTCGACCTTCGAACAACATATCAAAACACATCTCTGCGTTCAACAACAAATCAATTCGTTGCGGTTTAAAGAAAGATTTATCCGTTAATTCTACAACAAGTCAATTCGTTGCGGTTTAAAGAAAGATTTATCTGCTAATTCTAATGTTTCCGGAATTTTAAACTTCGATACATTAATCAATTCAGGAGGGTGTTGAGCTGGAATTGACTTAGTAACAGCGAATTTAGATGAAAATTCGTAGGAGCTAATTCGGGATTTTACGCTGGCAAATACAGGGGGGTTACTCTCTATTGCGATGCGTATGCGATGCGTAAGAAAAATGGTACATAATCGGATAATTGGTACCCTTTATTGAGTTTATGCGCATCTGGTTTTTTTACTTTCGCAAATCTGGCTTCAATGCACTATGTAATTGTCAAAATCGTTCGTTAAAACTAAATATCTTGCGCTAATAAAACATCAAACGCATCGAACTAGCTTACGCATCGCAATAGAGAGTCTTATCTTGACAGGTTGATTGAAATTTAAGATTAAGCCTTTTAGCAGCTTTGTCTGTAATGAAATGAATTTCTGAACAAGAATCAAGAAGTACTCTTACCGGCTGAAAAGAACTACAACTAATTTGAATTCGCAATACCGCAATTGTGTGCCTAGCTCGGTTTCAAATTCTGCCGCTCTTTTTGCGAAATCAGAAGATTCCATGGCCACATTTCGCTGCGTGTTCATCAAATTTGTGCAGTACACTCTCCAATGTGCATTGTGTAGCTTCCTTCCCCTCACACACATGCCCAGCAATGACTGTTCAGTCCCATCATTTGGAAACATCGTATTATAAATGTTTGCGCCGCTCGGTCTAATCAACCAGATAAAATTAGCAATCTTCGTTTTCTCATGTTCGCTTGTTTTGCCACTGGCTATCATATACACCATAAAACTCCGCTTCCAGTTGAACCACTCGTGTGCCGAATTGAAGCAGTATAATTCCACTGGTAAACGACCCCTGTTCCCATGCCGAATAACTTGGTATTTTGTACAATTCCTTGAAAATAATATTTAATGCGAGTTATTTAGTGATATTTGTAATTTTCTTCTTCGACACTTTATTCCCGTATTCACTCCTAAGACAGATTTTTCTAGATTCAATTATTTGTGTCCACATTGCACGTGTACTTGGTGTAACATGGAATTTCTTTGTGTAATGCAGTAACAACTCTGATGCCAAATATCAGATGTGCTTTTGCAAAAACCACATAAGAATGATATGCTGTTGCTTCAAATTAGACACGTTTTAATTTCCTTTATTTGGTGATCAGTATTTATTTCATTGTCTTATTCATTATATTCCTTGCTTGCGTTGTAAACTTAAATTCTAAATCTTACATCGCTAATAAAGCTAAAGTCATTTAAGGCAATGTTCATAATTTACTATTCTTTACAAACGTGCAATCCGTTGGTTAAGCTCCCTCTTATTCAAAGTCATAGTAGCGCCTTACAGTCTCACAATTTTGAATTTTCAGCCTTAAATATATATACGGAAACGTTTCAAAGCGTAAATTATGGCCGAGGTCTAGAGTTCGAAGTTATGGTATTTAGATTCGGTGTCTGTTGTTCTTTTAGAATAATATAAATTTGGATGAAACTTGCCATTAACTTTCTTCTGCAATAAAACTACACAAAAACTAATGGAACTTGCATCACAATGAAACTCAGTCTCATTTCTTGGATCGTATAGTGCTAATACTGGCGCTTCCATCATTCTGCTCTTCAGAAGTTGAAAAGCTCCCCGAACACAAATTTTCTATTCTTTCTTATTAAATCAAATAAAGGTTTTCCAATAATGAAAATATCTGTAATAAAACTGCGGAAATTTTAATACAGACCTAAAAAGTTTTGCAATGAATGCTCCTTATCAGTCATTGGAAAATTTTCTATCGGAAGCAATCCCTTATTATCACCACGAATTCCGTCTCCGTAAATGTTTTATCTTGTCTGCGAAAATTCGCCTTTTTCAACCCTGAGGTTCAAATTATTCTTAGTTTTCCAAAATTTCGAAATGCTCATCTATGATAGTTGTAGCTATCATAATATCGTCCAAATAAATTATAATCTTTACATCCTTTACCGTATCGGCAAAGGAATTATTCACAGATCTCTGAAAATAAGAAACAGTATTCCCAAAAATTCAAATTGTCCTCAGGGAGTCACAAAAGAAGTGTAATTCATTTAAAAGATTAACATAGTAGATGTTTAGATAAGGGAATTCATTTTCCTTACATCTCCCTCCTCGCGGAAAAAAGTTACTTTAATTTTTTTATGTTGTTTCATTTTTAGCCAAATGATTTAAGTTCAATGTTTGAAGCAGGGACCAACTTTGTGATGTGAAAAGAATCGATTTAGATCCTCTGTGACCTGTGTTTATTTTGTAAATAGGATTTGACAATTTTTTTATTTTTGTATACGGCCCAATTTTTAATTCATCCGTTTTTTTTGTTTTAGTTCATCAGGTAATATTGTGCTATCTGTGCCTTCTAATAAATACATCACCTGTATGCCTTGACTTTACTGTCACATCTTATCATGTTGTATTGGCTTATTAATAAAGTAAAAATTTTCAGTCGTATCCGTTAAGTGGGTTTCTGCTAAACATATAAAATCTAGCTTTTCTTCAACACAAATTATCTCCAATGGATAAAAATTTTTTGTCAAACCCCCTGTGTTAAGATAAATTCCTTTAATTAATATTGGTTGCTAGTAAGCTATTCTTTCAGACTCCAATCTATTTTTGTGTTTTAATACAAGGCAATCTCCACTTCTACAATCATGCCTTGTATCAATATCATTTAAATTTAAACGTTCCTTTGCCTTAAAACATTTTATACATTTTGAACTTTTTACATTCCTTGTAAAAGTGTCCAGCTTCACTAGATATCGCACAAATTTGGCTATCATTATTACATTTCATTGCTGTATGTGTCACGGCTATAACTTTCTGATTCAAACAGGAGGTTTGCTTTTAACAAGGATATACATATATTGACTGTTTATTTCCGTAAATTAAAAACATGTTACTAAATATCGCAACACATAGAATAATACATACCGCAGTTTTGCATCTCCTTGTTCAAAGATAGACTTTAGAATGAAATGATAAATTAATGATGGCGGTTTAGATTATCCCACCAAATAACAATTTAAGTATTTAAGTACATATATAAGAAAATGGGAACAAAGGAAAATGCAATGACGCGGTTTACAAAACATTATGTCAAACTAAAAACATTCACTGTGAATGACATTCAAGTAGGACATAGGCCGTTCTGTAACAGTATGGTTAAATCCCCAACATTTAAAGCATTTCAGCTCGTTAAAACTTTCAATAAACCGTGAGATATGGTATGGGAATGAAACGACTACTTTTGTTGGTTCATTAATAATGGTTACAATTTTATTTACTTCAACTATTTATAGCATTTAATTGCAATTTACTTAATTTTGCTAATTCCAAGAATTATTTAGGGAAAATAAACTAATTAATAACAATAAAATGATTAGTTATATTTATTTATTAATGACCTAATTTAGTTTTACCGATTCCAAGAATAACTTCAGGAAACATATTAATGAAAATAATAAATGCAATAAAATAATGAAATGCTTACTACTGTTTATTTATGTCTGACCCAATTTGTTGAAGTAGATTGATGACTGTGGTTTTAGTTATTGTTGTTGTTGATATATTAATTGTTGTTGTTGTAGAGATCGTGTAGTTATTACTGTGGGTGTAGTTGTTGTTGCTGTTATCGGTTTGATTGGTGACCTTAAGTAACTCCTCCCCCCTTAGAATAGTGAGGGCCACAAAAAATCTGCAGGTGGGTGAACGATACTTTCAATTGTATTAGTGTTTGGTGTTTAGATGATTTTTATGCTTTTTGCTAGGCATGTTGATGTTATAACAATTATTAGAATAATAATCGTGATTGATGGGTAGGTAACATATTGGTGAGGTGTTGTTGCAATTTTCAAAGAAAACATCATGTCGTGATCACTGAATTGGTATGCTTTCAACTTTTGCAAGTTAAGTTCTTATACAATTGTTTCAGGGATTACTTCTATAAACTTGGGTATTGTTACGTTGATGTGTTCTTTATATGTTTTTGGTTTGTCTTCGTATGACAATCCGTTGATAGTTATTTTGCATTTTTCGTAATATAATAGTGTTGTATTACTCACATTGAATGTGTTTTGCGTAGGTTTGAACCCTTGCTCTCGTCTGCGGGAAACCAGCTTGAAATTTTCAATAACTCGCTTCGCCAGGTTTTCGTAGGAGTTAATGTCGTATCCGTCCTTTAGTGGGTCATCGCTTGACTCCCATATTTTGAAATGTAGCTCTTGGATTTCGCTCCACAATTTTTTTAAGCTTCATATTATTTGCCGTAGGGTCCCTGTCGAGTAGCCGCTTTAACGATGACATCATGACATTGTGCCTTCTTATTGTAGCATTTGTTGAAGTACATGTCAAAAATGTTCTTGCAGTTGTTACAGGTGCCTTATTCGTGTTTTGTTGACAGGGGTCCAGCGTTGGCATTTTCGATGTCTCCTTTATGCCTGATTCAAATATCTCCCTGTATTTTGTGACGAGTTCTTCAATGTTTTGATAGTAGTTCTCGGTAAAATATTTGTGGTCTAACTGAACCTTCTCAAGGCATCGTATTTCATTATCGGTGTGTTCGAATTCTGCCCAATCGGTGTCTAATCTTCTGAGTCTTTCTTCGTAGTAGTGGACAGTCTTTCTGGATGCTGCATCCTTTTTAAAATTCCGAATGATGGACTCTATCAGTTCTCCTGTTGCTCGCTGAGAAGTTGTAAGTTGCCCCATTGGGGATGTTGTTTCACCAGTAGCCATGGTGTTTGCCTGTTCGAGCTGATTAGGACTTCGTTCCTGGGAAGAGGAGCTGACAATTTCTTAAAGTTAATCACGTCGGGGTCACTAGAATGTTTTGACTCAGCTGATTTGCTGGTCGGTGTTGCTTTGTCCGGGCGGAAGCACCGGGACAATTGTGGGTATAATTCAAGCACATAAGCTTGATTATGTTTTATGGTTAAATAACGCAAGCACTTGAACTTGGTTATTGCGGTGAAATTGAGAATACAAATAAAACAACTGCTTAGTTTTATTGAATAATTGTTTCTCGATTTATTTAAATTAAATCATGGCCTTAAATACTATTTTATTGCCAAAATGCAATAATTATTTTTAACGTATTTAAATACTATTTTATTGCTAAATTGCAATAGCTTATTTTTAATATATTTTTCAATTATATAATTCTGCCTTGCATTTTCCACGCGTGTAAGAAATTCCAGGAAATCTGAATCTCCAGATAAATGCAATAAACTTAAAATTATTTCAAGGTTGTTGTTAAATGTTTAAAGTAAAAGAATTTAAAGTAAACAACAACTACAGCAAAAATTTAAAGAAGTTCAAGGTTTCTTTTTCTTTTCATAATTTGAATTAACTGTTGAATTAAAAGTAAAGGAAAATGCATAAATCTGGCATTAAAGTAAATACAATAAAAAATTACATTAGCTTAGCAATTTAAAGTTGTTCAACTAATTTCGTGCAGGCATATGCACCTAAGTATGTTTGTACATTTATACAAACTAACTTATGCACATATGAAAGAAATTCATTGTGAAGGTCTGAACAGAATGGTTTACTGCAATCTGATTCTACAATTGTTGTTGGTATGTTGATGAATAGAATAAAATTGTCTTCTGGTTGGTAAATGGTCGCCAATTTTCCTGCATCCCTTAATTTACATCTTGGTTGTAGCTTTCGTATTAAATTACCCATGCATGATGATTTTTCCATCGACTCACTTCTTACAGGGTTGCGACTAGGGTTGCCAGATTTAAATGGCCTTTTCTCTGGAATTTTGAATAAAATAGCAGGATTTTATAAAAAAAATCTGGATTTAGTAAATCCCCAAATATGAGGAATAAATTCGGTTAAATTCATTTATTTATTCATTGAATTAAAAAAAACATTTATAATTCAGTCTTTTTTCACACATATTTCGATTTGGCACAGTTTGCAAAAGCCGGTGTAGTCATCCTTCTTTCTGCGCCATTTTGAATAATCTTCTGCCGTAATCCATTTATCGGAAAAGTTTGTGAATTTTCTTTTTTTTAGACGGTCCAGCTTTCTCATGGCTCTCCATTTTTATAAATGCTGCCTTGTGTCAACTATTCGTATTGTAAAAATAAAAAAATGGGAATAGTGTCTTTAATATCTCGAACGAACGTTTTCTTGCAGTGTAAAACTTTGTATTTACATTTGCTGTCGATCAGCTGTTAACAATTGTCAGATTATCAGTATTGATCACACAAATCAGAGATGGGGCAATATGAAAATATTGCGTACTATCCTTTTTTCTCTTTGGGTGTAATTGAGTGCTAAAACACAATTCGCAGTCAACGATCACCTTATTAAGAGTGAAATAGATAAATAACAAAACGTATATTCTATACTATTGAAATATTATTAAAAATCTATATTTAGCTGTAAAAATTAATGAATAGCTTGTAACTGGACTTGACATAGAATATCTGGAAAATCCAGCCCATTCCAGCTCGTCTGGCAACCCTAGTTGCGACGGACATATGTAAATATTTCCTAATTTTAAACATTTATCTTGATAATAGTTAATTGAGTTGTTCTTATAAGCTATATATTTAGTTTACACTATTTGTCTAGTTATATTTATTGTTAAAGGTGTAATATGAGACATGATAAAAGTTTCCTTCTGAAATCTTGGAATTTTTATTTTAAATATTATGTTTGAATTATTGTGATATGCTTGTGATTCAAGCATTTCGTATAATTGTTCTACAGAATATATTTTATGTATTTGATCATTTATTAGTTCATAGATATTGTCTATTTCTTTGTGATTCAATATAAATTTGGATATAATATTTAATTTTGCTAATACAATGCTTTCCGCTACATTGTTTATTTGATTTGTTAATAAGTCGATATTGTAATTAATTCTATTTAAATATTGAATTTTTGACATTAAAATATTTTATTTATTTATTCTGTTAGAAAGATTTTCTTGTGTGTTTTTTAATGTTCTTGTAATTTTGCTTTGTTCGTTAATTATGTGTGTGGTAATGTTATTAAATCTTTGAATCATTTCTGTGTTTAGTGTAGTTTGTTCTTTTTTGTAACTTAAGTAAATGAAAAAAGAAAACACGTGGCTAAATAAAGCTTTAACAAAAAGAAGGGTTCTTTATTCTATGAGACTTCAATGACAAGTAAGTAAAAGAAAAAGTGATCAAAAGTTTTTATGATATAAGACAAAGCAAAGTAGTAACAATGGTGCCAGATATTTTTTTAAATACAAATAAGATTATTACAACAGTTTTGTAAGTATTTTGTTAATTTTGTGTTCTTCTTCAATTAGTTCTCTAAGTTGAGAATTAATGGTTTTCGCGTCATTATCATCCATATTACCCGTAATATATTTAATTGCTGAATCCAACTTAATGGATTAGACGGATAGACCACGTTTTTGTCTTTTGAAAGGTGGTAAATTATCAATTTTGTCTCTTAATTGATTTAGTTTTAGTTTTGTGATATCTAATGAATCTTTAGTTTCGATGTCTTGCTCGAATGTGTTTAGTGTTTCCTTAATTTTTTTCTGTAGTGTTTATATAGTCATTAATATCTATTATATGAATTAGGTTCTGATAGTGATCTATTATTTTGCCATTACCCAACTTTAGTTCTATAATGGCCGATTCGTTGCCTATTAGTTGTGTACCTAGGAGGCAGATATATTAATTAGTACTTTATATTAGATTTCCTTTATATTAAAGTTCTCTTTCTTTATTCTGCTCTTAATTTTTGACTTGTGAATTTTCTGATTTTTATCTGAAATAAGTGTTATTTTCCTATCAACCTGGACTCTATGTTTTGAAAATCGAGGCGTAATCTTATTCCTTCTATTTTCCTTTCGATATATTATATCGTTTGGCTGTAAGCTTACAGGTCGTTTCCTATTCATATTTAATTTTTCCATTCTATTTTTGACATTAGATTGCAGTTCCTCTTTAATTTTCGGGTAAATTATTTGCTGGTTTTCATTCAATTTTCGTAGATACTCATGTTCCCCATTAAATTTTATTGTTTCGTTAAATATGTGTGATCTGCCAAAGAAAAATTCATATGATGTTAATTTTGTTCTTGAGTGCACTGAGTTATTGTATGTAATAAGAACTTCTGAGAAAATTTCCTCATGATCTGTGGAGAGTTTGTTTTCTTTCCTTTTGGCCAATATTATTCGATATAACTCCGTAAAAGTTGAGTGCAATCTTTCGACAGGTGCATTACTAGAGGATTGCTGAAATGAAGTAATATGTAAAGCAATATCGAATTGTTTACAAAAGTCTTAAAGATAATGGCCGTAAACTCTTTTCCCTGATCGCATACGATTTTTTTCGGGATGCCATAGGTACTAATGAAGATCTTCATAGATTGAATCCTGTTGCGAATTTGGAAAATTTATCAATAATAGTTAATATCTGTTGATTATTGATATGATAGATGTCTATGTGAAAAATATCTAATGGTTTGTCTATCGTTTCTGGGGTCTGGAAAACTAATTTCTGTGGATGTCTATCATATTTTAGTGTTTGGCATGTATCACAATCATTAGTTATTTGGCTTATCTTATGCCTCCTCAACGGGAAAAAATATGCCTTTTTTAAGTGTAAATACGTTTCCTCAATTCCACGATGGTTGCTATTTTGATGATATTTCCTTATAATCTCATCTTGCTCATCATTATCGGTAATATCCTTTATTCTTAGAGTACAATCGGTATTGCTTATTATTAGCGAAATATGCGGAGTAAATTTTCTATATTATACGAAAAATATTATCGTTTGTATAAATTGCTACGTGTCTATTATGTTCAATAAATTTGGTAAAAATTTTTATTATTGAATCTTTGTCAAAGGACGGTGATCTGACTATCGGCTTTAACTTATTTTTGAAAGGTACTTACTTCAACCGTCACTTTTGCTTCCGTATGTACTCCAAGTATTAATTGAATGCTAAATTCATTTAGAGGTTTCTCTGAAATTGAAATACCATCATCTAAATTCTTTTCTGCAAAGTGCACTGTACTTCCACTAGTGCCGAGAGTAGAAAAAGCCTCATGATTGTTTACGTCCGGTCTTATTCTACTGAGTGCATCAGCGTTGGAATTCTGTACCCCTTTTTTATAAACTATCTCATAGTCGAATTCTTCTAATTTCAACCGCCAACGTACTAGCTTTGAATTGGATTCTTTTAGCCCCATTATCCATGTTAACGGTCTATGGTCTGTGACTATCTTGAATTTGTGGCCGAAAAGATAAGTTCTAAAGTATTTTGTAGCCCATACTATAGCGAACAGCTCTTTTTCGATTGTGGAATAGTTAGTTTCTGTGCTGCTTAATGTTCTGCTAGCATAACAGATAGGTTTATCGCTCCCTATTTGTCCCTGACACAATATAGCCCCTAGTGCATAGTTGCTACCATCAGTGGTTAAGATGAAATCTTTAGAAAAATCTCTGTATTGTAATATAGGATCATTACAAAGTAGATTTTTACACATTTCAACAGTTTTCCTGTAATCTTCATTTAGTTTTATCTCATTCCCTTTCTTCAGACAAACTGTTAGTGGCTTCGTTATTTTTGCAAAATTAGGAATAAATTTCCTGTAATAACCCAATAAACTCAAGAAGGATTTGAGTTGTTTCGGGGTTTTCGGTGTCGGAAATTCTTTTACAGCACTTATTTCTCCGGGGTTTGGCTTAATACCTTCAGTAGAAACTATGTATCCTAAGAATTCTATTTCCTTTCACAAAAATTTTGACTTATCCAATTGAATTTTGAAGGTCGAGTTCCTCAATCTTTCTCGGTGTCGGAAATTCTTTTACAGCACTTATTTTTCCATCTAGATGGAAGAAAAATCTCTCAAGCATTTGAGAATTGATTAAAAATGTAGCCAGTATCTCAAGAATTTGATTCCTTTGTAGGAGCATTTTGATGGGATTATCCTTCAAAAAACTCTTTTTAAGTATTTTGGAATTAGAAATTAGAGAAGCGATAAAATAATCAATATTTATATAACGGAAGTCATTTATACTAATACTTGAAGTTTCAGTGGTAAGTTTCTTAGGTGAGTTAACTTGTTCTACTATATATTTTTGTAAAAATTGTAAATCACAGGAAGATCCAAAAATCCTCCCTAAGTAAACTGAAACTGCAAATTTGATTTCTTCTGCAGTATATTGTAATTCTCGAAATATAACAGATTCTCTACTTTCTACACATGGTTCTTGAAGGTCGAATGCAACAGGGTCAGTTAAATCCACTTGAAGAGCAGTTACTTCTTTTGTGCAACCATCACAAATCAATACATAGCAAAATTGCTTTGTTCCTAGAAACGAAAACTCTTTCAAAAGGCTTATAGTAATAATATTATAGATTAATATCATTTGAAAATGGATTGTATAATCTCTGCCCCCAGAGGTTATGGATGCTAAGTTGTTTGTAGATTGTTTAATATGAGTTGCTTGAGTTGATAAAAAGTTGACTACTGCAGCATCTTTTTCTATCATTGATCTAAATCGATGCAGTAGGTTACCCCCCCACACCATGGCACACCAGTCCTCGATATCAAATTCATGCAATTCTTCAGGAATAAGACTGCTCTTCTCATCTATTAACTGTTGTACTAATCCCTTTAGATTTTTTGAATCTAATCGATCACACCAAGATTTTATCAAGTGCAATTGTTGTAATGATTTAGTAAAGCTGGTCCTCGCAACAACATCTAGAGTAGGTTTTTTGACTTTTTCTTTTGTAGCCGAACCTAAGTAAGCAGTGTAAGGTCCATCTCTTAAGTAGTTCACCATCGTCCGATTGGAAAAATCATCACTAACAGACACTAGAATTGAAGTTTCCCGCTCTGAGGTGGTGCACATATCTAGATTTAATAATCTAAATTGACAGGGTGGAAAAGGTTTTGATGCTCCAATAATATCTAATTTCCAATGGTCCTTCCTTATTGTAACTGATGCCTCTGTTGGACATATCATTAAAACATAATCATGCAAATAACTATCCTCTATATTCTTTTTCTTCTTTTGCAATATTTCCACCACTCTCTTGTTGTTCTCATTTGCAATTTCTAAAGAGTCAAAAAACTTATCTTGTGAAGAAATGTCTTTCTTGTATGTGATATCTTTTGTCATTTTTTTAAGATCCTTTGGATCTAGTTCCTGGACAATCTTGTTTATCGTTGTTAAATTTGAAAATTGATTTCTCAAAGCTAAAAGTATTCCTGCATTGGAATTTCTTAACAATTCATGGGCCAAGGAAGTGATAAAGGGTTTCATAGTGATAAGTTTGTTAACTATATCTTCTTTATGCAAGGATGCTGTACTTTTAAAAATTTTGGTAACTTCTGGGTTGGTAACTTGATTTGAGGTCAGATAAGCAAGTGCGACATTTTTCATCTTCTTTTCTACGGATGGAAGATTTGTTATATTTAAGGAAAAGATGTCTTCTACTAATTTTGCATAATCGATATAATGTCTCGGTTTTGCATTGTTTAAACGCTTTGTGGTTTTGTATACACCTGGGAGATGAGAATGAAGTGTCTTGAGTATAGATAACCATAAAGTTAATTTGTCATCGTATCCTCTTATAGTATGAGAGAAGTAAGTGGAGAGGGAAATACCTCCAAAATCAGTAGGGTGATATAAAAATCCCAGTCTTGTTGAACCTTCGTAGTGAACGGACGTATTATCGGAGTTTTTTCTTACATACTAAACAAACAAAAATTACAAAAAAAAAATATTCGTAATAAGTACTGATTTGTAATAAGTACTCTTTTTGTGAAATTTGCTTTATTTGCACTAATAATATTTTTCATATCATCTGAAACAACAAAAAAAAAAAAAAAAAAAAAAAAAAACACAAACAAAGTGACTGAGGAATACTCTGCATGAGTACCTCAAAAACAAAAAATTGTGAAGTGAGTTCTAACGGCAGAAATGCCTATTTTACTGTGAGTTCTGAAGCTCTTAATACGAACAATAAAAATAAAAAAATTGATGATAGTCTTTTTCTAACGGCAAAGCCAATCTTACGTGAGCGATCAAATTCGCTTACTCCGATGCCAAGTAGTGATCCTATAACATTACCGCTGCCTAGTACATCTTTATTTAAATCAGCGCCGTTATCCGCTCCGGGCTCGTTTTCATCACTTAACCCAGTTATCACTATAGACGATAATATTCAGAAACCTAAAGTGCCTGTCGGAATGGACAGATATATAACAGTCATTAAGCGCGGGCGAAGCCCAAATTCATCTAAAATCTCATCTGTTCCGAAGATATCCAGGGATAACGACGCCGCCTTAGTTAACCGACAAAACCGTTTTAAAATATTGCAAGAAGACAACGACAAACCCGAAGTGTCCTCGAAAAAAACCTCCAAACCACCACCAATCTATTTGAGGGAAAAGAATTCGAACAGACTTATTACAAAATTAATCTCGGCCATCGGTGAAAAGGCATTTCACATTGTTCCAATAAAACGTGGTAACATTGATGAGACAAAAGTTCAAATATACGATGAAAAAGACTTCCGCAAAATGGTCACTGAATTTGAGAAAAATAATACAAGTTTTTACACGTTCCAGCTTAAGAGCGCTAAAGGCCTACAGGTCGTACTGAAGGGCATAGATTTTTACGTTGTCCCTGCTGAAATTAAAGATGCTCTCACCCTCCAAGGATTCAAGGTAAAAAATGTATCCAACATAATAAACAGGGAAAAGATCCCCCAACCTTTATTTCGCGTTGAACTGGAGCCTAATGATATTAAATTGAAGAAAAATGAGACACATCCTATTTATAACTTAAAATATCTCTTATACCGGAAAATCACAGTAGAAGAACCACACAAGCGTTCAGGACCCGTACAGTGCCATAACTGTCAAGAATATGGCCATACGAAAAGTTACTGCAAATTGCCTACTGTTTGTGTTGTGTGCGGTGAATTGCATGATACTGCTATTTGTAATAAGTCGAAAGATCAAAAAGAAAAAAAGTGCAGCAATTGTGGAGGTAATCACACTGCTAACTACAGGGAATGTCCTTTATACTCTTTCGTTAAAAAGGCTATGAGTCAAAAGCCTAAAGTAGTCCCAGCGCAAACAGGAAATACTTTCTCCACCACTTATCCTGTAATGGCCCAACTAATCACTACTCAAGTATCGTATGCTGACGCTGTGAAGATCAACTCTGTTCCCATGCAAAAAGTGTCACCACCAAATAATTCAACGAATGCAAACGCAAGCTTTAATTTTGGTCGCCTTGAAAATACTATTGATAATTTGGTGCAAACTATAAACAACTTTACAACAACTATGACTAGCATGATGCAAGAAATGCTGCCAATGCAGAACACTCTGCTTCTAGCATTAGTTAACAAGCCATGAACACGTTAAAGTTATGTTTCTGGAACGCAAACGACATAAAAATGAACTAGAGCACTTCCTCACGGTGAAGAATATTGATATAATGTTGGTATCTGAGACTCATTTGACTTCGAGAAGCCTTTTTAAAATGAGTGGCTACACCTTATATGATACAAAGGACCCGAGAGGAAGAGCATGCGGAGGATCAGCAATTCTAATAAAGTCAAGACTCAAGCACTATATTCTTGAGAACACTTGTGAAGACCATCAACAAGCAACAAATATTTGCATCGAAAATTTTTGTTCAAATCTTGTGATATCATCAGTTTACACCCCTCCCAGATTTTCAGTCAGTGAGGATCAATACGAGGATTTTTACAAAACTCTTGGCCCTTGTTTCGTAGCAGCTGGAGACTACAATGCAAAACATACGTTCTGGGGATCGCGTCTTATTACACCTAGAGGACGAGCATTGTTCAACACAATTTCAAAAATGGGTTTGGATGTCATTTCTAGCGGGGAGCCCACTTACTGGCCTACTGACTTACAAAAAATTCCGGATGTTATAGATTTTGTGGTCATGAAAAATATCCCTAGGGATTTAATTCATGTTGAAGCTTCACATGATCTCTCCTCCGATCACTCTCCCACGATCGTTACAATTTGTAGCCCAATAAGAAGTGACTTACCTCACCCATATGCGAAGATGATAAATCGTGTTAACTGGCTGGGGTTCAAAAAATATCTCAGTAGTCATTGTACGGAAAACATCAGGCTTAGAACTCCCGATGATATTGAACTTAACATTGCCAATCTTACCGAGAATATTAAACAGGCTGCTAAACATGCCACTACCTCCCATCCGCAGACTGGGTTTAATAGAATTTATTCTGCGGATATTGAACGTCTCGTATGTGAAAAAAGAAGAGCTAGAAGGGAATGGCAACAGCACAGATCGCCCCAACAGTTAAAATATTGCTGCCAAGGGCTGCGCCGCTACGCTGACGTAAAATGTTTCGGTTTATTGGTTGTGATTCAGTAAAAGGTTTAACATCCCAAACAGTACCATCTTTACCACAGAGTTCATTGTTTGGCTCTTCTTCCTCACTATCATCTGAATCATATGAATCCTCAGTAGCCTCAATGCTTCCCACCTGCTCAGCATCTGAACCTTCCGATGCTGCGTCGTTAGCTGGTGGAATGTATTCATCGTCGATATCAGATGGTGAAAATTCGTCTTCATCACTTTCACATTTACACAACATCTCACGATTTTCGGTTGACGAAAATCTATGAGAACGTGTTCTTATATTTTGATCCATTTTGCGGAAATAAAAAATGCACTTTTAAAAAACTAGGCACCTTTACTGAAAAATTATTTCGAATGAAACTCTTTATGCAAAATCAATGTCAAAATGCCAATAAAAACAGCGGCGATGTGCGTATCTCATATGTGCAGCAAAAGAAAATACGTAGTGTTTGCTCATTCATTATACGGGGAATCACATAATAAGATTTTTATTTTTTTTTCTTCAGATTTAAAAATATATTTAAAGGGGAATCCCACATTGAAATTATATTTATCTAGAAGAAAAGAAAAAGGAAACCCCCAACATTTATTGTGTTCTCATACATTTTATGGGAATCACAGAATAAGGCATTTATTATACACCCAAAAAAAAGTTTGTAATATCAGCAACTTGTTTTCTGGGAAGATCCTAGCGGAAAAAGTTGCGAAATTCAGCAAAAGTTGCTAAATTCCGCAAAAAACTTGCTGAGTTTAGTGAGTTTATCAATTTTTTTGCTAATGTTAGCAACTTTTTCTATAAAGATCCTCTCAGCAAAAAAGTTGCTGATATTAAAAATTTTTTTTTATTTTTTTTTTTTTTGGTGTAGATTTTAAAAAATATATGAAAAGTGGAAAACCAGAGTAAAATTCTAATATTACATCATTAGCTATCGATTTTTTGTACAATACAAGACAAAAAATTACATTTCTCATACAATTTGCATGAAGGTACCCAGGTACCTATCCACCCTATAGAAGGTGTTTTTTTCCACACACATAAGGGTTAAATGCTGCATTTTTTTATCAGGGCCCCTACTGCGTAATTATATTCGCATCGCTAAACCTTTCGAATATAATTTACGAATCGAAAGTCATTTGGTACTCTGTAAAACGTTCGTATAGTAAGCAGAGTTGTATATCATAAAAGGGGATCAAATTATGAAAAAACTTGGCAGCTTTATACTTGAACGTCAAGTTTAACACACAAAATGGAGGAAAACAATTTTTTTTAGCAGTAACGTCTCAAACATCAACAATTATTTAAACAAATTATTTAAAGTGAAGCTAAAAAATAGTGCAATGGATTCTGTGTATTTATGGATGACAGACAGTGATGACGATGATGTTAAGGAAAGGATTGAAAGAAAAATTATTAGAGATAATTCCAATATTATGAGCAACTCCAGCAATGTTATTATTAATTTCTGACAATATTTTGCTATTGTTTTCTTGATTTTTGCAAACCTCCTGTAATAATTTCATGGAGTTTTCGTGGTATGAAATTTGGTTTTCGACCTGTTTCCGAAGAAGGCACTCCTTGCCTAAAGATTTAATTCTTCGGCTCTGTTTACTTTACTTGCTTCTTTTAGCAACTCCAGATCAGAATGTAACTCATATTGAATTTCGTCATGAATGTTATTTTGATCCACGTTAGTTGTTTTATATAAAGTTGTTGTAGAAACAGTTGCACCAAATGAACAAGTTCCGTCTATTCCATTTACAGCGTCGTTTATTGAAAGCAGCTCGACCACATCTTCCTCTAATGGTGTAAAGGAGCAATACTTGTAGGGTCCACCACCTGTTCCTGAAATACTCATTTGATTGCGACGACACTTGTTTTTTATATTATTTTTTTAAATCTGCCAAAACCTATTTAGAAAATTATTATTTTTATCAAAAGATATATAAAAAAATCAATGAGTGTTCGAACTCACGGGCGATGTGTTAACACCTTTTTTTACACGGTACCTGTTCGATTTCTATGAACACAGACCCACAAACCCGGAGGTAGAGTTAATATAAAGTATTTAATGAAAAAGAATAGTTTATTGAATTTAATTTTACTTTTTTATTTATTTTATATTAAACCCACAAAAAACAAAGAGAATACAAAGCAACAGACAAATGTCCAATTATTCACCAACACATAAGCAAGCATGCGCGTACGCTCATAATCTTTATTTGTGTTAATCATTAGGAAGGCAAATACAAAAATGCCTATATGAATTTTTCAAGCAAGATTTTAACACAGAAGAAGGATAAAAAAAATTCTGAAAACACCAAATTTCTGGAAATTGAAAAATAAATCGATCTAAAGAATAAAACCAGTGTTCAATTTTTGACGTTAATAGACGTCAGACGGATATAGATGTCATTGCTGATATACGTAAAAAAAGTGGTATGATGCTTCACATGACGTTCATATACGTCGAAGCCAGTTTTATCTTTTTTATAGTCTTTTAGAAAATAAAACAAAATTTTTAGTTAAAAAATAAAATAAATTTAATTTTTTAAATTCAGTCTTTCATAAAATATAAAACTACTAAAAAAACAAACACAAATTCTTAAAATTTAGTCTCATAAATTAAAAAAAAAAATATAAAACTTATAAAAACCAAAATACAAGAAATTCAATAAAAACAATAAAATTAATTTTAATTAATATGCCATTTTTCGAAGCACGAACCTGGACAAAGTGGAGGTTTTTCGTCACAGGTCTTGCAACGGTATGAGGTTTCTCGTCGAATATTTTCCTTGGCACACCATTTGCATCGTAAGAAATTAGATTTCTTTTTTTTGAATTACATGGAATCTTTTCTTGGAAATGCTGGTATTCACTTAATCGATGTATTGAATCAGCAGATCTTACTTGGGTAGTTGCCCTCAACAAAGACATATTGATTCCTAAAAGTGAATAAATTACTTCTTCTCTATATTGTAAAAAAGATATTGAGCGTTTAGTGTGTTTTTTATAAATGTAAAAAGAATTATATACACAGAGATCTAAGAGGTGGAAAATAACTTTTTTATACCACCGTATGGTCTTTCGCGGGCATGAATAGTAACTGATCATTTGATCACTTTTGTCCACACCCGCCATATTACTGTTATATCCTTTTATTTCAACAGGCTTTATTTTCTCCTTTCCATATCTATTCTTACATATCTTTAACTCAGGCTTATAAGCTGTTGTTATGCATAAGACGTCTCTAGTATCTCTCCATTTACTTACATAAATTTTCTTATGCCTCTTCCATATATAATCACCTTTTTTTTAACTTTTGTTTGACAACAGCAGTAGGATTTCGTTTCCTATTTGATCTTAATGTTCCAGTGGTGTGTGTCTTATATTTTAGTAAATCCTGACTTAAATCAAAGCTATTGTAAAAATTATCCATGTATAAATGGTGGCCTTTATTTAGGTATGGAGCCATTAAACGCAATACCAGAGAATTCGTTTTCTTGTTTGTATTATCATCTTCATGATGTTTTCCTCTATATAATTCCAGATTTAGTGTATATCCATCTGGTGTACACAGCTCGTAAAATTTAATACCATATTTTGCTTTCTTTCCTTTCAAGTATTGACGACAAAAAAGTCGTCCTTTGAAAAGTAATAGCGACTCATCTAAAGATAGCGATTCTTCAGGATAGTAAGCTTTTGAGAAATTATTCAATATGGTATTTATCAATTCAGATACTTTGGATAGCTTATCAGTTTCACTAGGATATTTTTCATAATTAAAACAACGCAAAATTTGTTCAAATCTTCTTCCAGACATAACAGAGAAAATACTGGGTGGTAGTACAAAAGATCTTTGGAAAACATTTTCCGTACTGTTGGAAACGGAAAGATGCCCTTGCAATAAACATAGCGCAAAAAAATTTCCAATTTCTGTTTCATTTGTTTCTTCAAATGATTTATAACGTGAATTTCTTGTCCTTTTTCCTATGTTTGAAACAAGGCTTGCCCATATTTGTTGGTACATTCAACGAAAGTTGAAACGATATCAGGAGTCCAAAGCTTGGAAAATACTTCGACTGGTGATGGATTTTCAGGTAATGAAATTTGTATACCTGTTTGACTTTTATCAAATTGAAAATCAGGGATACTTTCAGTATCAAAAGTCCAATTATCTTCATCTGCATTTTCGACACTTTTTTCATTTTTATCTAAATTTACTTCCCCACCATTAACTGCAGTTTCTTCAGATGGTTCAACAAATTCCTCTTCTTTTGAACTAATAGAAAAGGTGTCTGAGCTTTGTCTTTCTGGTATATAATTTGGATCTTTCCCAGAATATTCTCCGTCATCTGCAAATGGATCAGATGAATCTGAGTCTATTTCAGAGAAGCTTTCACTATAGTCTGCTTCAGCAAACAACTTCTCTAATTTTTTCTTTTGATTTTCATATACCATTTTTAATGCCTTACACATAAAAAATAAAATTTATCAGTAGATTTCGCCAGCAAAAAAGTTACAAAAAATATATGTATACTTACAAGCTAAACAATTACGAACCTTTGCTTTTTTATGCGTCTACTCGTAAACACACTATTTTTACTACTGAAGAAAATCTCATAGAAACAAGACGTCTATACACGTCGTGTGTCTATGGGAAACCCCAAAAAAAATATTGAGATTTTGTAACGGCTTTTAGTGTTGCTTTATTTTTTTTTTTGGTTATAAAAATGCAACATTGTTGCCTAACATGTTGTTATAAGCATAATAGTTGCACACATCATAAAAACTAAGTTTCTCATAGAAAAATTCATTTGCAAAGATTTTATTGCCGAAACATTTTTTGACGTCTATACACGTCATGTCCCACCAGAAGTCTTTGTTTTGACGTCTATAGACGTCAGTGTCCGCGAAAGGGTTAAGAAAAATCATGCAATGATATACATATGCTGGCACATAATCTTGTGTGTGTAGGTATGTAGGTTGTTAAAACATTGTGGTTGAGAAATAAGGATGCCATACGAAGTTACCAAAAAACGTCGGTTTTACAATTTTCGGTTTAAAATCGTTTAAAGATCGGATTATTTTTTACTCATTCAAAAAAACTTGTTATTTTTATAAGAAATACTTCAACCTTGCCCAATTTGTTTGTTTTATTTAATTTTACTGAAATTAAAGTCGTTTTTAACTCCCAAGAATAATACCGCTTTATTGGTTTGGTACATAGATTACTTAAAAAGAAGGGTCTTTAAGTGTATTTTTCTGAGCAAAAATTAATCTAAATTTAGTTTTTTTGTGTATGTTATTTCGACCTCTGCTTTCTTCAGTGATATAGTAACATATAAGAACAGAGGAAAAGCTAATGCAAATCCTTGATTTATAGTAATATCAATATGATATGATTAAGTTTACAATATTCAGTAAAAACGAATTTATTGTAAATATTTTTTAATAACATATTTTTTTATTACATTTAACGAAAACATAAACGATAAAGAACAACATAAAAAAAATTCAGTGCACAAACAAAAATAAAATTTCATTTAATTATATATAACATGCATGGAAATATTTATAATATGCATGGAAATATATTCATAAATCGGGATAATTTTAAAAATAAAAAATCGGGATAATTTTAAAAATATATTTCTTGATTAATTATCTGTTTCAGCGTATCGTCGTCAAAATGCTATTAAACTGTTAAGTCTGGCAACCGTGTTGCCTAACCATTCTATAAACACACAGCACCATGTGCATAAATGTACACTTGTTGATTTTTTGCCTTTTTCACATTAATTCTTTTTGCATTAATGCCTCTAAGTTTTTGATTTCGATCATGAATGTGATTAAATAAAAATGTGTGCTTTGAAGAGTTGTCCAAAAATTAATGCACACACAGTTTTTAAACACTCAAACTGAATAGCTGGCATGCGGCAACAGATTAAATTTACATGTTCACAAACAACCCTTATTTTGCTTAGCATAAAATAGAATGGACACAATGTTGATAAAGGCATATTTGAACGTTTGAGCGAAAATGACATGTTTTTCGAGTGTTTGATTAATCTGATTTTTTTTTAATCACCGGTTGCAGGTCTCTGGTACATAGATTACTTAAAAAGGAGGGTCTTTAAGTGTATTTTTCTGAGCAAAAATGAATCTAAGTTTAGTTTTTTGTGTATGTTATTTCGACCTCTGCTTTTTTCAGTGATATAGTAACATATAAGAACAGAGGAAAAGCTAATGCAAATCCTTGATTTATAGTAATACCAGTATGATATGATTAAGTTTACAATATTCAGTAAAAACGAATTTATTGTAAATATTTTTTAATAACATATTTTTTTATTACATTTAACGAAAACATAAACGATAAAGAACAACATAAAAAAAATTCAGTGCACAAACAAAAATAAAATTTCATTTAATTATATACAACATGCATGGAAATATTTATAATATGCATGGAAATACATTCATAAAGCCTGAAATAAATATGCGAGTACATACATACACACATATGTATATGTAAATATACATATGTAATTATATTAAAAGTTGTTTTATATATTTTGGTTTTTAAAATTTCTATAATAAGAATGTAGAAAAATAAGGCTGTCTAATGATTTCGGGCCCAGTCTGTTCCTCTTTTCTGTTATCAAATTTCCCGGTAAAGAGAATGCTCGTTCGGCGGCAGCGCTGCTAGCAGGAATAGAATGAATTTGCAACGCGAGTTTTGACAAATATGGGTAATCTTTTTCGTGAGCTTTCCACCAGTTTAATACAGTAAAATCCGCAGTAATTTTTACTGTATTTGTACTATATCTTTCTATTTCTTCTAGAGGGCTTTCTGTTGTGGTAGTTGTTGATTTTTTCCAGAGTTCATGGAGAAAAAATTCGATTTCCTTTCTATTTAGCGGTTGATTTTGTGAAATTCCAATACTGTGCTTTGAAATATTTTGATCTGTGTGTATATGTTGTGATTCTAATTCGGCATGTGTAGATGAAGTGGTTGGAATAAATGTAGAAAACTCTGTCTGTGAAAGATAGCTGCTGCAGGAATTGTTGAAACTATTGATTTGTATTTGGCAAAATTTTTTTAATTTCTTCCGTATCGTCGTCAAAATGCTATTAAACTGTTAAGTCTGGCAACCATGTTGCCTAACCATTCATAAACACACAGCACCTTTGTGCATAAATGTACACTTCTTGATTTTTTGCCTTTTTCACATTAATTCTTTTTGCATTAATGCCTCTAATTTTTTGATTTCGATCATGAATGTGATTAAATAAAAATGTGTGCTTTGAAGAGTTGTCCAAAAATTCATGCACACACAGTTTTTAAACACTCAAACTGAATAGCTGGCATGCGGCAACAGATTAAATTTATATGTTGACAAACAACCCTTATTTTGCTTAGCATAAAATAGAATAAACACAATGTTGATAAACGCATATTTGAACGTTTGAGCGAAAATGACATGTTTTTCCAGTGTTTGATTAATCTGATTTTTTTTAGTCACCGGTTGCAGGTCTCTGGTACATACATACATTGTTATGTTTGTACATACATAAGCTACATACGTTGCTGTCTTGCTATCTCATTTTTATATACATATGTACCACGTCACTATTCTCTTTGCTATGCATTAGACAAAACCGAAGATCAACATAAAACACTTTTTTAATATTACTTCGAATTAAAACACTTAAATATCCGCTCGCCGATATCGGATCGCCTTAATTTTTGCCCTAAACTCTTCGTCGAAACCCGCACTAGCGTTTTAATCCAAAAATTAATAAAATCGGCTATGAATTTCCGGAGAAAATCGCGTGGGAAAATTATATGAAAATCGCCCAATAATCACTTTCAATACCGACTGCCAAGCAACGAACAAACAAACGATGCATCGCGATGATTTACTCTTACATACCTTAAGGCCGTGTCACATAAAACTTTGTAGCGTTGCGTGACGTTTTTAACTTTGAGAGAAAAGCGTAACGCAAAAGGTGTATGACACAATGAAAACTTTGACACAACGCGCGCATTGTATGTTTACCAAAAAGGTGGTCATGAATTTTGCTAATTATTTTTTATTATAAAAATTAAAGTCAAAATATTATTTGCTTTTGTGTGTTTATTTTGTTATCACCTATTGTAGTTTATTGAAAATACACCACTATACCATATAAAGCTTTTAATTGTCATCAATTCATTTGTTTTTTGGATTTTCAAATACATACATACATACATATGTATGTATTCATATAAAAAGTTAAAATATTATTAATAATACGCTGCCACTGATTTTTTACAATAAAATAATCTTATGCTATATACTTACATATAGCATGCAAATAGGTACTATTTTATAAATTTGTTTTAAAAAAACAAGCTCCTATTCTTTAACAGGAAATAAATTTTAAATATAAAAAAATAAGTATTTTTCATATCACATCACATTTTCATATCATATTCCAACATACATACATACATACATACATAACTTTGATTGTCAAAGCACGCAAAAAGTTGAGAGTTGCCGAACTTTTTGCGTCACGCTGCGTTAAAAGTGTTTTATGTGGCATGTTTCGTATTAGTATGTACATTTCAACTTAAATGTCAAAGCGAAGCTGTAACGCAACGCGAAGCAAAAGTTGTATGTGACATGGCCTTTACACCTAACACTTGCGTATGTATTGAAACTGATAGTTTACTGCCCTAGAGGCGCGCGTATAGATGTTAACACATCAAAAATTTCAATTAATACCTTTTTCCAACCATTAACATCGCGTGTGGGTGTACATATAGCGTTCAAATCTAATGACAATTTTTCCCACAAATGTTTACATTTAGATTTACCATCTGGAATTTTAAGAATACCTTTTGCTAATTCCAGATGTTTAATCATAAATTCAACCATAATTTCAAACTGCGCTTGTTGTGTATGATATCTTTTTAGAACGCTCCTTTAGAAAGAAATGAAAAAATATGTTTCAGTATGTTTTTTTTTTTTATAAATAATCATATTGTTGGTCACTTTATAAATTAACAATCACTTCAATACTTTTTTTTACATAAGTATGTACTTACGTTTTTTAAATTTATTTTTATATAATCGTTAACAAAATTGCTTTCGAATGATTTCAACGTTTTTGACATTCGCTTTCGTATTACACAGTAGCATTAACAAAAGGGAAATTTTTCTTTCGAAAGGAAAAAAAAATCCCGCACAAATTTACGATACTCGTTTTCTATAGTACGACATAATCGATATCGTTACATATTTCATTCGATTCGAATTACACAGTAACCCTCCACTTCTGTGTAATGTGATACGTCTTGGTAGCAGTCTGGATACAAAACGTTTTATCTTCTGTTGTAGAGGTTGAGGTTAAGGCCAAAAACATTGATTTGCCAACACTGATTTTTGCATAAACTCGAACTTTAGCTTATCCATATTGATCACAAACCAAAAAAAAATTCGTTTTGTAATGAGTTTTATTTTAGCAGGAAGCAAATACCAATTAAATAAACAAAACTGAGTTTCTCAGAGATTTTTAATAAATTGTATTACTCCAAATTTTAACACTATTTAGTTTATTATTTCAGTGTAAATTTCTTCCTTATCAATATTTTCTTTAATAATTATTTCTTTTTACCAAAATCTTTTAATTTTGACTTAACAAATTTAATAAAACATCTGTACTTCTATTATAACGTGAGTCAGAAATCTAAATATGTGCGTTCTTTTCTGTACATGATAGATGTTTGAATAACGGAATTCATTTTCCTTATATATGAATATACATATACGGTCTAATTCATAAATGCACGATAACAGCTTCATAAGACATTAATAAGAGAAATTCGAAAAAACAGTATTCATAAACGTTTAATGGTATACTAAACGCTTCATAACACTGTTATGCCATTACCCTACTTTAACAGTTCAATAGAGTGATATTTTAATCAAATTGAACGAAAAAAGTTGAAAAAATTTAGTCTGGAAACTTTATTCCTTTTTAACTGGGTCTTGAGGGGGTTTTACTTTTTCGGCTTCCTGTTCTGCTGCTTCAACTTCAGTGACCAATGATATGACCGGTATTTTTCTAGGTGTAGAGCATGTTTGTGGGATCTAAATAGAAAAGTTTATAAGCAATATGTGCACGGTGAATAAATAAAACTTATCTCGAACACAACAACATCTGAGTCAAATATATTACTGTCAATAATAAACTCGTTCGGCAGCCATATACTTAAGTATTTTTTTTTTTATACATATATGTATAAAAAAAAAATGATATGAATTTTTCAAGTTGAAGCGTCGTGCTAAATAAATTTAAACAAACAAAGTTCTTAAATTTCTATAGTGCTTAATCTAAGTATACATCCACTACAAATTAAACACATGTACATACCTCTCCTCCAACTCCCACCATGCTTTTTTCTTTCTTTGGTTCGCATTGGTGTCCGTATTTTTGTTTTCAACTTCGGAGACGAGCTCTTTGAGTAATAGCTGAAAAATATTATGTATAAATATGTACATATGTAAGTGGAAAAACACTTTCAAGTTTTTCACTAATCATGTGTGCACATATGTAGTACTACTTACCTTGTCTTCTTCTAACCAATTGCTCGTTCTTTTTCTCTTCACTTTTTTTCCTCCATATCTAATATTTTGTTTAATTATCTCATTATTATTATTTTAAATTTTTTTTTTCACAAAAATCACTTTTCTATTTAAATAAAACACACAAATTATAGAAACATTATAGTGATGCACAAATAAATGCAATCAGGGGCCTGTTTCACTAAACTACAATTGTACAAGTTAAAATCACAAGTCTCATGCTTACAAGTGCTGATGAATTGTGTTTCATTGTAACCTTTTTCTACAATTACAAGTCTTTTTATATATTGTGATATTATATATGTATGTATGTAGTTTGTGTTTAATTTAATTAAATTTTTGTTTTGTAATGGCAAATCTACAAAATAAAATTAGTGTGGTGCGGTGTTAATTGCAGTTACTACGCTTTTTACTACTCTGCACACAGTGGCTTTGTTTACACCATGCAAGTCATCTATTGCGGTGTATATGGTTCCTGTTCCTAGCCAGCGTAACGTTGTCAGCAGCTGCTGTTGCACCGTGAGAGAATGACTTCTATTTGTCTCCCTCTCCAGCATTGGAGACAACAAATTTAACAACAAAAGAAATTTGTCCCGTTTTAGCCTGAAACGCTCATTGTAGTCCAACGTGGATTCCAGAAATTCATATTCCAGGCGTGGCCTAAAGAGTCTTTTTCTTCTTAATGCGATTTCATTATCGCTTTCATCACTGAAGTCGTATAAAAGGTTCATTTTGTACTAAAAAAATATGAACAATTTAATATCTTATACTTATGTACATATGTATGTTTCACTTGCACGTGTGTTTATTTGTTTATAACATATGATTAGTGGTGTTTGTTACGGCAAAACTCTACAAGTTTTAAGAGCGCCTCACTATTATTTTATTTTATTTAAAATAAAACACTTTATTGAATTCAAATATATTTTTATTTTAAATTTTCACAAATAAAAGCGAGAAGCGCTTTAAAATTATTTTGTCTTGTTCCGCCAACTCTTAAAACAGAAGTAAGTTTATTGAACTAATTTTTTTAATTTTTAATTTTTTTTAAACTTAAATACATATACAGGGTGGCCCAATTAAGACCACCTGATGTGAAACACAAATAACTTTTTTGTTTTTTAACATAATTTATTTTTTCTTTTTGGAGATTATAACTGAACTCTTGGAAATTTTAAATGAATACGTACAGTCCACAACAACGCATTAAAATTATCGATTTTTATTATTCTTCTCAACGATCAATTGTTCTGATGCATTATCCCCGTTTTTTTAACGTTAGATCAAGCGCATTTCCATTTAAGTGGTTCTGTGAATAAACAAAACTGTAGGTTGTGGGGCTCCGAAAATCCAAGGACAATACATCAGCATCAGTCACACCCAATCAGATGCACTGTTTGGTGCGGTGTTATGAGGATGAAACGCCAGAAACGGTCTCCGGGGCTTCTTACAGAACAATGATCGACAACTTTTTGCGGACAATGGTGGAGTAACATTCTAATTTGTGGTTTCAACAAGATGGAGCCACTTCGCATACTGCTAGGCAAACTATGGACATGCTGCGTGAAATTTTTGGTGAACGCATAATTTCAAGAAATTCAGATTTCCCTTGCCCTTCTCGTTCACCAGATTTAACAGCGCCCGATTTCTTTTATGGGGATATTTAAAAGACAAAGTGTATGTTAACAAACCACAGACACTTGGACACCTCAAGCAGAATATTCGAGACAAAATACGGCGCCTGCAACCAGAAATATTACGCCGTGTAATGCAAAATGCGTTAAAAAGAGCCAATGAATGTATCGAGCAAAATGATGGTCACTTGTCTGATGTCATATTTCACACATAGTCACGTTAAATTTCCATAAAATGTATTTAACATATAAAAATAAGTCATTTAGAAAAAACCGTTATTACAAGAGTTACACGTGTTTAACATCACTAGGTCTCATTTGGGCCACCCTGTATAAGAAATAAAAGATAAATAATATATTGATAATGATCATTAACTATTTACATATGCATAAATATATAAATATCAATGTCTTTGTATATTAAGATGCAGTAAATAGTTAACAAATAAACGGAAAGAAAACAGATGTTTAAATAATTGGAGTCGACAATTATTTAGTCGCAACAGTGTTGCCGCTTATCGATAATTTCTAATAAGCAAACAATGTGATATACATAGTTTGTTTTATTGCATATAATCACATTAAAAAAAAATAATAGTCAAAAATAAACAAAATAAATAAATAAATGCTAATTAATATTAAAACTATTTGATTTTGTGTTTATTTGAACTAATTTTTATTAAAAATATCTAAAAATCAAATTTTAAATTAATTTATCATTCACTTGTAACTTGTGAAATTTATTCTGAGGCCCTCCGTAGACTCTTAACTTTTTTTCTACAATTCTACAATTGTACAAATGTAAATTAGTTTAGTGAAACAAAAACACTTGTAGAAGTATGAGGCCGGACACTCATGTACAGTTTTAGCTGTCACTTTCAACTATTCAGTTATAATTGACAGACTTAACTGTGAGCTGAGATGTACGCACACTTTTTGTAATTTTACAAAAAAAAATTATAAAAAATAAACAGCGTAAACAGTGGTGCAAGAAGTGGTTATTATAACGAAGTTTATCTTCCCATTTTAGTTTATTAAAAGAATTAAGTGAAGAACAATTAGATCTCCTCAACTATTTTCGCATGACTCAATCAGTGTACCAAAAACTGCTTTCGTTGGTTTCCCCTTTGATGCCCCAAACTTTCTTTTTTTCTTTGCGAAAAGCGGATCTTAAGCTGTTTATTTTGACAAAACAGATTTCTTTTGACAAAATAGATTTCTTTTCCGCGTCAGGTTCAGATCTATATATTGCAATAAAATCAACTATCACTTGGTTCTGTTTACGCGACATGATACGGACTCTCGCTCAACACAAATTAAACTGAGAACGGTACAGTTTAGCCCCACACACGTTCACTTCAGTTGAAACTGTCAGTTAAAAATTTAAAATTTCTCAGTTAAACTGACCAGTTCAACTGTCAGTTATTACCAACATACGTACAGTTTTAACTGAAACTGACATTTAAAACTGTACGTGAATGGCCGGCTTGACTTGTAACTTGTACAATTCGCTTGTAGTTACAAACTTGTAATTGCATTTTTATGAAACACAATTATTCACAAGTTCACATTTTTACAGGCAAAAACATTTGTAATTGTGAACTTGTAGCTTAGTGAAATGGGCCCCAGGTGGGTACCTAAATACTCGTTCAACGATGAAAAAACTAACGTGTTTAGGTACATTTTTATAAGATATTTGTGCTTTTTAATTTGTATTGAATTATTTCTAAAACTTTGTTTTTTTAGCTTAATATATGTAATTACAATCGATTCCAAAGATTTTTTTAATTTTTGTTGTAATTGAACCAAGTACTCATATAACCCATTTAAAATATTTGTATCACTAAACATAAAATGACAGACGATTTTGTACAAGGTTGCCAACAGCATATGTAGATAAGAAAGTTTAATTGCTAATGCAGCGTTACTAATCGTTTATGAACATAAAATTTTATTGCGTGTTAATAAATCGAAATCTGTTTAATAACTATTCTACAGTTTAAGGCTGAAATAAAGAATTTTATGAATTAGACTGATACCCTTTTATTGCCTTGCTCACAAAAACACCATGCACAAAAGTCGACACTTTGTAGCCGGACAGATTACTAGCACAGCACAGCCCTGCAAACATCACAAGTCGTTTATCTCTGTTCGATCTCTTACGAGGTTTGCAGTCCTTGAAAAATGCGAGGGCTGCAGTGCAAACGTGTTTTTTTTTCAGTACATGTGCGTGTGTGGTTTTAGCATTGGCCATGCATGCAGACACGAGTACTCCTTTTAAGCTCCTTATAGAGTATTCTATTTGATCTTGAAAATGACGACAGAGGGAGTAATCGTTTTTGTCTCCTAAAAGAGCATAAATGGAGTAAACATTCATATAAAATACAAGTTTGTTTATTTTTTTTTTACAAAAACTAGAAAATATTCACATATTTTTTAAAATTGTTTCAAAAATGTTATTGTTTTTATGTTGGATTCGAAGAGGTCGTAGTTTTTGACGAGTAGGTCTGCCGGTAAACCGTTGCCTTACATTTACGAAATGCCAGCTTGAAAGATTTTTCATATTCCGGGTATGTTGGATACGTGCCTTCAAGTGCTTCTGCAAGAAAACTAAAGAAAAGATAACACGTAATATATTATTTAAAACATAATATTGAAAATTCAGCTATTACCAAAATAAAAAAAAGGTTTAACAATTTGTATTTGTTTAAGTCTATCATATTTTTTGATCTATCCATATTTTCGCCGATCATTTTGCGTAGTGCTTTTTCAATTTTGATTTTGTCAAACCTCAATTTAATATACGAAATCTGAAATAAATTGAAATAAAAAAACAAATAATTTTGAATACTTCTTTAACTGATTGCATTCAAAAAAACTCAACTCGGTTTCAATCAGCTGTTCTGCCGAATTTAATTCCTCCAAAGAATTAATTGGGAACATTTTAAGATCCCTACTAGTTGGGCGTAAATGTTTAGCAAGCTGTTCTGCTAAAACAGTCTGTTTACACATAATTTGCTTTAATGATCCGACTTCTTTTGTGAGAATATCAACTTTGTTTTCCAGGTTTTTTATTGCTTCCTTAGCTTCATTGCTTGTTTCTGGAAAAATATAAATTAAAGAAAGAAAAGAAAAATATAATAAAATGAATACTATAAGAACTATAATAAGGAAGTTCTAGCGCAAATATTGGCTGCGTTTGGAATATGTTCGCGTTGAAATTCATGGTTCATGCATCTAATATGTGTAGTAAAAATGGGATATGTTCTATAACAGACTTCTGTTGATTTCAATTTCATATTGGTTTTATTTTAATAGTACATAATTTTTCTCATGCGTTACAGAATCGCTCAATTTTCATTAATTTGTGCAGCAATCTTTTGAGACCAATTAAACTGAAACTTATGCAAATGACCCACTGAATCCGAATTGATCACTTTACAGTTTAATTGGTCTGAAATCATTGGTGCTATTGTTTGAATTGATATCATAATAAACATCAAAGTTTTCCGTTGGGCTATCTTCATTTGATAATTCATTGACTTTGTTAGGTGCTGATTCCTCTTGTTCACTTAAATTCTCCCGATTACAATTTGAGAATTTTTCAATTTCTTTTTCAACTAGTCGTCTTAAATGACGCTTAGAAACTAAATTTTTACACATTTGTAACAATTTGTTCTATACCCTTACCTTTTCGCTTTTTTAATAACACGTCTTTCAGTTTTTAAAACTAAACTGACTAAATAGGAAAACAAAACGAAAACGTCAACAATTAACAGTTATGTCAAAGAAAACAAAATCAAAAACGATCTGAACAAAACAAAAAAGTTTCGATAGCTCGCTTGTTACTCCAAATGGATGAACAAGTCATTACTCCTTTATTACTCCATATACTTCTTAATGGGTTGTTTACAAGTTTTTTTTTGTAAATTACTCAGTTATTTTTTTTTTGCTTTGATTGTTTGTAATAAAGCTCCGTCAAGCTATCTGGCAGTCGATTTGTCAGCGGGGTGGGGAAAGTGTGCCACATCTGGCTCAACACCTTTCCAATGTTAATTTCTTGGGATCATGCATTGCATTAATACAAACACGAGTGGATTTTTAATCATACACATTTTTGTCGAAGTTTTAACGATTTTGTGTATACGACGCGTAACAAGAATATAGTTACCGGAAAGTACCTAAACACACGTAATACCAACAACGTAAGTTTTCACGCCGAACTTCCATTTTATTCGATGTATGAAAACTCGTATATATGTATGTATAATGTGCGTAGCTAGGGCAGCTACATATCTACGTCTAAAATATTAAAGAAAAATTAGTACGGGCAGCGTCGAGTTCTATGTTTGCAGGTATATATTCCTAGCATTTGATTCATCAAGTCTACGCCAATTTTGTATTTACTGTAATAATGTATGGCCTCGGGCTTCTTTTGAGTTCCTTGAGTGCTCATATCATATTGTAATGTTGAAAGCAGTAGCACACGTATCGTTTGTCAGCATTGTGAAACCCAAATATAGATGACTGAACTTCTCGGCGTCTATTGAATCGAAATTCTTCTGGACCACAAGTCTTATTTTTTCGTAAAGTTCCCACAAACTCCAGGCCAATGACCGTGACGTGATGTAAGGAAATTATCACCGACAACTGTTCGACCCATATTGTAATATCTTTGAACTAAACGCTTTACTACATTTTCCCCTATATTTACTTGTTGCTGACCTCTAGGTGGTTTATCAGTATAAAGTTCTCCTTGCAATGGAAATTTAGTCCTCCTTTTTTTCAGCTATTTCTTGCAAGGTAGTGTTAACGTTATACTTTTTTCTTTCTTTTCGATTTGGTATTGCTTTCTCAAGGTTCTCTTTTTTTATTTTGTGCTGGCTGCTGATTTGAACTTCTGGCTCTATGGAATCATCTAACGAACATATTTTATTTATTTCGTCTTCAAACTTCACCAGTTTACGTTTTGCTCCCGAACTGGTATTATTTTCTATGGCTTGCTTCTTTCGTTTTAACACGGTTTTGTGTCTCTCCTCGCATTGCTTGGGAGACATATGAGCAAGGTTGACAAAAATATGCACGAAAAATTGAACTTTAAGCGCTTAAATATGCTGAAAAACCCCAAAAATATGCCCAGAAAAATATTTTTTATTGAAGTAGATCAATATTACAGTGAACAATAATATAATGTTTTATACTTTCAACTGAAAATGAACTGCGAAAAAGATCTTTCTACGTCTGAAGATGTGCAAGGAACAAATTTAAAGCAACAAATTTCACTCGGCGACAGTTTCTTTACATAATCATCGTTTATTTGCCCGTTGTGAAATTTACGTTCTTTATTTCCACTAAACTGTTGTAGTCAACATTTCTTTTGAAGACCGAATTGTACTTTTCAAAATATTCTCTTTTTTGCAAGGAATTCAACTGCTTCTTCACATCCTCCACAATTGCCGTCATTCAAGGATAATCCTTTCGCCTGAAATACTCTGCAGCATCAAGCCAGGTTCCCCATCTAGTAACGCAAGGCTGCGGAGGCATTTTCAAGTTTGGCAAAGCTTTTTTAAAAGCGTGGCGACTTGATGTTGCCTAAATAAAGAAAGAAACTTCATATGACATATGCACGTCCTTTTCAAATAGACTAAACACTAACTTTTACATAGACTGCTTAGTTGCTTATATAAGGCTGTAACAACCAGAAGTACTTTTTCATATTGAATTCCTTAAAAACATAAAACTATTATATAGAAAATATATTGAACAATTTTACCTTCGGGCAATAAGAGATGTAAAGAATCAATCATAAATGCTGTCATATTTGAAGCGTTTGCTGCTTCAACAACACCAACGTTTAGTATGTATGATTTACCTCTTTCTTCTTCATTATCTGACATAATACCAAATACAAAATTGGCAATTAATCTCTGTTCTACGTCGGTAGTTTCGTCCACTGAAATCCAAATATGTTTTCCATGGGCTTTCAAACGTAGTTTCTCCAAACAATTTTTGTATAAAATTGGAATATATTTTGTACGCAGCGATGTTAATCTAGGAACAGTGCAGTTTGTGTGCTTCTGGAGAAAACTTTTAAGTTCAGATTATGAACTCATTAAAAAAAAACAGGATTGTTTTTGGTGAGTTGATCAAAATATCACTAAATTTATTTTTAATTTTTTGGTTCTTATATACATACTAATTACAAATATATTTTTATTTAACAAGTAAACAATTCTCTGGAAAAAGTTAGGTTTGCAATTAATTAATTTTGTGTAGTTGCATTGCATTTTCGTTAATTTATATGGGAACGGAAATGCAAGAAAACAATTCTTAAGAAAAAGTCTGGTTTTAATAATTTGTGGTTTTATTTAATTTTTAGGAAAATAAATTGTTAGGTTTGTAGCTGTTTATTAATTTTGCGTAGTTGCATTTATTTACTTCATTGCATTTTCGTTTATTTATATGCGAACGAAAATGCAAGTTTCCAAATATTATTTTAGATTATGTTATTGATATGGTTTTTTAGGGGATTGATAGGAGATATTATAAGAGAGAAACTCAATCACAACTGGATTACTGATTTTGTTTAACGGAATGTTTGCACCCACCAGCATTTTACAAAGATCCATATTGAAAGGATTGACTTGATTATTGGAGTATTCAGACAAAAATTTCTGCGACTTATTTTCATTCCTTTTTTCTTGTTCCTTGTGCTTTGCCGTCTCAAAATGCTGCTTTATATTGAATACTTTGGTTCCAGATATAAGAATATTGCAGATCTTGCAAAATAGTACTTGCTTATGTGTTCGAAGCTTGTCTGGATATGTTCGCGTCATTCGCGTTAGAAATCCAACCCTCGATTCTTTTTCTTTCGGCATTGTTAAACAAACGCGAAACTGGTTTAGAAAATAAACAAAACATCACAAAAGAGCGAGAATTGTCAGTGCTACCATTTTAATTTAACTCATTTGTCAAATTAGTTAGAGTTACCAGGTGAAATTTTGTTGAAATATGCAAAATAAGCAAGGTTGCCATATATATGCTACATTGACCTAAATATGTAAAATAAGCACTTTCAAGCAAATGCATATTTTTGTCAGCCCTACATATGATGTATTTCGACGGAAATTTGTGCCCACATTTCTTTCTTATTCCTGATTTTTTTCAAAGGTCCAATGTCAGCTAAATGCACACTGTATAAATCCAGGAGTTTTTTGGTATTCCCTTCTGTCCAAACTAAAAGCAATACAAGAAACAAAAAATTTTTATGATTCCGGCAACAATTCGTTAGTCAAATATTGCCTAAGTAGCAGCAAAGCTGCGAAGTTTTTCGTGTTTCAACTGTTGGATATGTGAGTTGCAAAGATAGTGGACAATAGATGGAGAAGCATGCTCAAGTTCATGCATGTACATACATACATACGTACTTACATATATATCAACATGAATCTGCAAAACTTGATAGCATGTACAAAAACTCATATTACTTTCTACTGCGTCCACTATGTATTGTTGCTCTATTTTTACTTACATTGAACTGTCTTCGAGCAAACCGGGATTTCGTCATTATTTTTATTTACATAATTATAATCAATCATTTTATTAATTTAAGCACACACAAAAACTAAGTTAATAGTTTACATATACTGCAGTGAAAGTTCTTTCAGCTGTTTAAAACAGGGCAACCCATTTATTCATAATTTGTGTTTTGTTGTCATCAAATAAAAACTGCACTACCACAGGGATGGCTGAACATTTTTTAAATGAATCTTTTAACAGGGTAGCATTTTTTTGTGTAGAATCGAAAACACCATTATATTTACAATGCAAAAATATTGAAAACAGAAAACATATCGGTAAATATTTATAACACACCACAAAACACCACCACCGTGCTAGTGTGTGTGATTTGCCGATCAGTAAAAGTGTAACCTTTTTTGAAGCATTGGCATTACTGCAAATGTAAGTACTTGCATTGTAATACAGTATAATCTTAGAAAAGTTAACTCTCATAAAAGTTAAACGCGCGGATAAGTTAACAGTTTTTCATAATCCACGTGCAGCTCTAAAAAGTTAACTTTTCGGTTAACTTTTTAGAGCGTGTACATACATATATACATACATCTAAAGTAAGTTTCTCGAAAGCAGTTGAAAGCATCAATAGCGTTATAAAATGGTTTGAGAGCAACAATGATGCAAATGATGTGTCAGACCTAATCAATATGCGTACGAAAATGATCAGGAGCACGGCTGCCAGATTTGACGATTTATCGTCATTTTGACAATTTTGCTTTCAAAACTGTATAATTGACGATTTGACGATTTTTTGAAAAAATATGACGATTTTAGTCTTTTGAACAATGGTAGCTTTAAGGCATTTCTTTATGTTAATAAAGTGTTTATCATTTGGTATGTTGTGCGCATTTACTACCATATTGTTTCAAAAAAAGATCAACCATACAAAAGTAAAGAAAAAAGGCAAGGCGAAAAAGTTCACGATCGTTTTTCTTTTGCGGGTATACCTACATAAATGTATGTATGTGAAAATGACTCGGTTGAAGGTATCCTTTATTCCAAAGACTATTTAAAAATAAATAATTCAAATTCTTATAAAATTGTAATTAAACCTGACTTAATAAAAATGTTAAGTTCAGATATTTAATTGTAACGCTTTTGAGTTCATCATAAATTTTTATTTTTGTACATACATATGTTTGTATCTATACGATACAATTAAATATTTGTGGATATGTAGGATTGAATTGTTAAGTTTTTTTTATTGTTTTTTAATAAAAATAAAAGTGTATAAAAATATTTAATAGCCTTTTGCAGACATCGTTTTCGTTCATTCGTACAGTTACATACATTTAAAACAAGAACAAAATTTTGAGTTTTGATTTCAATGTTATTATGTGAACGAAAGAAAACGTTCTTAAATCAGAAAAAGGCAATAAGTATGATTGATTTATTGTTTTTGCCCTATTGTTTTTTTAATAATAATAATAAAGTGTTTAAAAATTACATTTTTACAAGTTGCCCGATTTTTTGACGATTTTCAAACACGAAAAAGACGATTTTTTTATTTTTTCTCCTCAAATTGACGATTTTTCCACGAATTTTTCTAGCAGCCCTGATCAGGAGCTATTATATAAATGAAAAGAAACAAACAAGCCTTGACTGCTTCTTTAAACCTCTATAAACTATTTTTATGCGAACAAAAAAAAAAACTGAGCGGGACTGTGAAATTGAATACGCAGTACAAACTAAAACTAAGTTTCTGTAATAATGAAAACTATTATATATGTAAGTCTTTTAATACAAATGTAACATTTGGTATATAAAAAAAATTGTTTACATATTACATACATACTTTATTTGTTCCTTTTTTCGACTAAAAAAAACCGCTTAGAAAAGTTAAAAGTTCGAAAAAGTTAATACCCCTTGGGACATTTTGGTTAACTTTTTTAAGATTCTACTGTACTTTCTTTGGATACATTTTCCCCGGGGCACATCTTTCCCCCTAATGAACATAAGTATTATCAGGGTGTGACTTCCAATAAATACCTGTTTCGTCCGCATTAAGAATTGCATTCTTTGGTAGGTTATTTTCTATAACTTGTTGTAGTTTCTTTTTAAATGGTTCTACCTCCTGTGCATTTCACGAGAGCTTTTCCCCACTCTGTCTTAAAATTCGTATGCAAAACCTTTTTTTAAATCTAGTTAACCAACCATGGCTTGCATTAAAATCTCCTTCATATATTGTTTTGTGAATTTTTTTCGTTTTGTATTGTAAAATTGTCTCAGATACAGGCATATTACAATTGCGTTGCTTTAGGAATTATTTAAAGAACTCTGTTTTGCATTCTTGGAAACTCCCCTTGCTTTATAGCTCTTCTACTTAAATATCCATATTACTGCTTTCAATATTCGTTTAAAGATTTTCCTTTGATTTTAGGATTGTACTAATGGTGGATTTTCGCAGTCCATATTTTTTAACACAAATCTGTCACCCGCAAACCATTTCGGTGATCATCGATAATTTTAACTTTATCCTTTAAGAACAATCTTTTTCTTCTACCCATTTTGATGTTTGAAGTATTTTACACAACTCTCAACTTCTTTTTTAATAAGTTTTGTTAGAAATGATCTATTTCATTTCAACTTTTTATTTTACACTTGTTCGTTAAACCGAATAAAAATTTTTTTGTTCGTTATATGTAGAAGGTACTGAGTAGAAAAAATGTGGCTGTTCTTTAAATGCGGTGTTCATTAAATCGAATGTTCGTTAAATCGAAAAACTACTATATATTTAAAAAGAATCACAAGCATATTATTCATATTAGTGGAAGTGGATTATTACGTTTTTATAAACTACATTTTTTTAAATCTTTATTTGCGTATCTAGGAGTTTTAATTTTTTCTTTCTTATATTAGCTCACAGACCCTTTATGTAAGTAAAATTTTACAAAATTAAATAACTGCAAGAAGTAGTCTGTGATTTTGGTTTACACTAATTTTAATAATTTCATAAAATAATTTAAGAACTTTAATATACGTTCTCCTTTTGTTTTTATTAATTATTTTACAATTACATATTCATACCTATGAACAACAACAACATTCGTTGTTTCTTTTTTTAACTTCCACGAAATTATAATAAAAAAATACCATGCAAGATATGGCATTTTCATTGTGAAAATTTGTTTAATTTGCTTCCTTTTTTTCTAATAATTAACTTTACTTTTTATACAGTGCATAACACTTATGATTTTGAATAAAGGTTTTTAACATTCTAATAACTTTATTTTTTTTTGTATATTATGATATTTGCAAATTTTTTTTACATCCTTACCACATATGTACATATACATACATACATAAAAACATTGAAAGAAAAAACTAAGTTGCCATGGGATTTACCAGTCTTGGTTCGTAATTGTATTGGCCTTTCATTTCGTAAGGGATCTATGTGGTTTCCTGAAGCTACGCTCAAAGTTCTAGCCGGTGACTGCAAATTTCCATCCTGAGGGAAAATCCCAAGATCACCTGGAGTACACTATTCTTCTTTTCCTCGCTTTTTAAGAGGATGTTTGATCACTTTCTTCAAGGGTGTTTTTCAACATGTTTTTTTTATCTTTTAACTTCATTATTTTTTCCGTATTGCGACCTGTAACTTCGACTTTTTTTGATCACGCTTGCTAGCTAGATGACGTTGTCAAGCACACTTTTTTCTTTTAAGGTTAGAATCCCAGGTGGGCAACAATTTAAAATCAATTTTTTCATCGTAACACTGAGGAGATGTGTCATCGAGTTTCGAAAGCACCATATGAATAATTATGGAATTCAATACGTCCATTTCCGGGCCAAGCGATAAAAGTGATTTACTGATTGTTGAAATTGTATCGATTATGTTGCGTAACGAGCTATTGTCACCCTTTAACATATCGGAAATATTGAAGAGGGCTGAAATGTGTTCCAAGAAAATTTGCACTTTGTTGTCATAACGCTTCTTTAATCTTTCCAAGAAAATTAGCACTTTGTTGTCATAATGCTCCTTTAATATTTACAAAGTCTGCTAATTTTCATCCGTAACCTAATAGGTTTCAACGACAGCAAGGGCTATGTAGAGATACAATTCAATAAATAATTGAATTTATCGATTGATGTGAGCAAAGAATTTTCATGTACCATATTATTAAAAGTCGCAATAAATCGTTTATAATCAGCATACTTTCCATCGAAGCGTGACAATTTCATTGAGGGCAACCGAGTTTGACTAGGAATTCCGATCGAGGTGTTTATAAAACTGTGGTCCATTAAAGCCAAAAATTTATTTTTGTTTAAAAACGATAATATTTCTGCTTTAGCTGCAATATAAGTTTCTTAAAGATCACCCTAGCGGCGTTTGAAGGACATACCTTTTCGATGTGGGCTTGAATGTGGCTTAAAATAAGACTCTAAAATTTCCGGTCTGCACTGCAAAATTGTTGGATCGGCTTTGTCGCCGTCTGTATGCTGGAAAGGCTTCGCTTTGTTGTGGTCCGTTATTGCTTTAATGAAGCCAGTTCTGAAGCACTAGAAATGTTGGCTGCATCATCATTAGTTGTCATAATTTTAATTTCAATAAGATTTTCACGACTTTAGAAGAAATTATTTTAAAAATTATGGTTATAAAAAAAACAGTCATTTTGTTTTTTTAATGTTGTTTTATTGAATCCAAGAAAAAAAAGGAGTCCTACTTTTGTTTTTCAATTTTCTTAATCATAAATACAAAATTGAGAGTGCTTAGTTTCCAAAAATGAAATTATAAATTCTTAAAAATATTTTGTAATGACTTTCTATTGTAAGAATTCAATGGCGAAAGTTAAGTACAAAATCTTGGGTAACTAAGCATTCTAAATAAACACTAAAAGAACTTAAAAGGTTTGCTATAATTCATGTATGTATGAATGTTTGCATATATTGTTGCATACAAACATTTATATCGATCATCAATATTAAAATTTTATTGCTTATTTTAAGTTTTTTTCTTTGTAAGCAAAAATGAAGGTTTGAAGAATTGAAAATAAAGAAGTTTCAGTATGAGTATGCATGATTATATTATTATTTTATGTGCGAGTACTGTTGATATCGTAAATGTTGACATCAAATAATTTAAAGCAGCTACTCACCTACATACATACTTTAAAGCGATGTTAAAATATTTTATTGTTTTGACAAATAAAGTTTTGTGAACAAATTTAATGATAATATTTTCAATTGTGTGGATTTGTGAAATAAAAAATGGATACATTATATTTAATGAACAGAATTGGTAAAATTAATTTTTATTTTATGTGAAAATTTTTTCCAATGTAACTTTTCATTGAGAACGTATAAATCAATTGGCGGGTTATTATCGGTTACGAACTCAGAAAACGAGGATTGATGGCTTCTCTCTTCCAGATTACCACTCCAAAGGGAAATATTGCAATATAAATCAAATAAAGAATTAAACAAATAATTAACATACTCGTATGTAATACAAATAAGTTAATTTTTTTATGTGAATAAGAATTTTTTTATAGCAATAATTTATTTCCTTAATTAATTCATAATCTAAATTCAAATTTCTAAGTTTTGCTTTTTCCACTTCCAATCTTGTCTTCTCCACCTCCAATCTCGCATTTTCCACCTCTAATTTAATTTTATGCAGCTCTTACCTGCACTTCATGTCAAATTCTACCATATACAAAGCAATTAAATTTGGTATTTTTCTGCTGAATAGATTTGTTTTAGTAAGCCTTTATTACTTTTTGAATATTCTTTAAACTCTAAACAATTTAAATCATAATTACATTTAGTAATTATAATAGATTTGAGGGTATTTACCTTCAATTGAGCTTTTTCACTAGTCCATATGTTATTTAAAATAGAAAACACTCTTTCTGTTGGAGCATTAGAACCAGGTAGAAATAAACTGAATTCGACAACTTTCAAAATATTTTGGAAACTTATACCTCCTTCTTTGAAATGTTTATAAACTTCTACCCAGCGCTCTTCAGCAGATTTTTTTTTTCATTCCATTGCTTTAATTTTTCTGAAGTGGTATATATTTTAACAAGAGCCAGCTCATCAAATAATTCGGTATTATTTGTGTTTAATTCGTTTCTCTTATCCATAATAAAAACAAAACTGGATTCAACATACCCCCATGCAGGAGTTTGACGTAAAAGAACCCATTTCAGTATTTCAACTTCTTGATAAGCAGTGTCCCATTGATTTAAGTACTCAATGCAATTCGCATAAAATTGGCTTGCGGTACTTTTAAACTCATTAATATCGAGAACTTTTTTCTGACTTCGCTCAATTATGATTTTTTTAACTGCAATAGGGAAAAATTTTTCCTCTTTACGTTGTGAAATTTTAAACTTCGGCTGATTAATAATGAGCGAAACCTCAGTCATACATATTTTTTGGGACTGCATCTGCGTTATGTAGTCATGAAAGAAAGTAGCTTGACAATGAACGAAGAAAAGCCATGCTTCTATGAACAGGATTTTCCAAAAAATTTTTATTATAGTTAGACACTTTGGCTGGGATAAAAAGTATTCTTTTAAAGGCTTAAAAAGCTTTAATATTCTCTCAATGGATGGTTTAAGAGTTAGCAATCTGCTAAATCCAAGTAGTTTTTTATATTCTACTTCTATTGTGTCACAAATTACTTTGAGCCCTTCAACACGTAGTGTATAAATATAAAAGTAGGAAAATTTTTTTGCAATAATCGTTTCAATATCTATGGGGAGACACATCTATGGGCAGCACAGTTCACACCGATAAGAACATTTTCCGGAGACGAACGAAGTTTTTTGAAAACATTGTTCTGCCTCGCCTGGCTGCTCCACCAAAGTTACAGTTTGTGTTATCTGCACATAAAGCAAGTAATTTTTTGTTTACATTAAATTTAATGAGCAGATCACAAATATATTTTGTTAAAATATCGGAGGATTCTCCGGGCAAATTATCAACATCCAATATTTTGACTTGAATACCATGCAAGGGTACAAAATAACGAATAAGTATTGGACATATTTTTATGTTACCATGATTTGAACAATCACAAAAAATTGTTATCAAATTAACATTATGCAAATCATTCTCAATTGCTTTAATAAAATTCGGAGCTAGGATTTTACAAACTATCGATTCACACTTGGTACTTCCAGAAGAATATCTTTCATCAAAACAGCTTCTTATAAGTTTTGAAGTACAATCGTTGGAGCGAAAGGAATGGTTATGATTAACAGCGTGATATGCCCATGTTCCTTCTGATATGCAAATTTTCCTTTTGCTGTCGTTTAAATCCCTAGACCCAAAATAGCAGGATAGAGTTTTGCTAGAAGCGGCAGCGATGTCGGAATATTTGTGTTTATTTGTTCGTAAGTGCTGTTGGATATAAAGAACATCGTACCTTGCTATCAGTATCAGTTCTTTTAATAAAACTATATTGCTGTTGTAGTTCATCATTAAAAACACACTTTCGTCTCCGGGACATGACTTTTTTCTAAAAAATTATTCCATGAATGTTCTTTTTGTAATAACACTTCATATCTAAACGCCAGGCCTACTATGTATTGTTGGCGGCGGCAAGTATACAATACACATCATGGCCAATTTATTATTCGCCTTGATACATATATTAAAAAGCATTTTCACGTGAAAGTGCAAATCAAAATTCATAGTCACGCCTCAATTCGCTTTGATAGTTGAAAAATTTTTAATATTTTGCATATCACTTTCAGGCATGAAAACACAGAACAGTAAATAAAATACATAACATTTTGGCGTTTTTCGCAGATCAATAATTTACACAGAACACGGCTCTGAAATACATAACTATTCTGTATAATACAGAACGGATGGTCACCGTAACCATATGCCTTGTATAGTATTCTTTGGTTATTTTTCTAATGATATATTTAATACACATTTATTTATGTATTTATTATGTATAGTGCACTCGGAATATAGTGAACTAACTAATGCACAGGCCTGTTCACTATATCAAGAAATTCACTATATACAGTTTAAGAAAAATAAAAAAAATTAGTCACATAATGTAAAAAAATTATGATTTTTTTATTCAGTAATAAAAATATTTGTACTCATTTGACTAATACATACATATGTATGTAAGTGTCATCAATGGATACCACACAAATTACATACTATTGTGTAACAAAATAATCTTTTAAACTTTTTTGCTTTTTACGAGATATTTTAACTTTCTGAAAAGCTTAGTTACGAAATGTACGCAAAACTAAAATGTCTTCAGAATTATTTAAATTATGTTCAGCCCACTCAATTGCCTTTTCAAAAATTTGAACAGCTTGAGTGGCTGGAATGAGTTCCATATTTGCTGACTGCTCAAAATCTTCGTTATCGGTACTGGCATTAGATTCATCATCAACAGATACCGAAAGCGCATTTTCTGCATTGTTCCATTGTCTGATGTCATTTGCAGTATATTCCGTCTAGAGTTAAGATAACTTAGTTTTTCATTTGCGATTAATATCATGCATACTCACATTTGGATTAATATTTTGGAGCATTTCCAAAATAGGGTTTACTTCTTCTTCAAGTTGCTGACGCAAAGAAATTTGCAATAAGCTTAGTGGCACATTGTCCTCTTCGTCTTCGCTGTCTTCTGTGTTAATAAAATAACCCATCTGGCGTTAATTCTTGCCAACCCATTACAAGATTGAAAATTGCATTTTTGAGAGTTAAATCTTTAAAAAACTCACTCGCGTTTTGCTTACTTATAGCACGTTGAAGAAGATATTTTTTGTACAAAAGTTTTGTTATTCGAATCACATTCTGGTCCATTGGCTGGATTAATGGCGTAACGTTTGGTGGCATATAAACGACAAAAATGCATCCATCACTTGAAATAAGTTCCTTCTGGGGAGGATGACAAGGCGCGTTATCAAGGAGCAGCATTGCTTTTATTGGTAGGCCTTTACCTTTTAAATATGCCTTGACCTAAATTTAAAACATAAAAGCTTAATTTTTTTTAAAGAAAATTAAACCTCAGACCTGGTTGACAAATGACTTATGAAACCATTCTTTAAATATTGCAGAAGTCATCCAAGCATTTTTTGAACTTTGGTAGTTTACAGGAATTTCAATTGATTTAAAAGATCTAGGTTTCTTAGCGTGTCCAATAATTAAAGGTTTTAATTTATGGAGGTCAGAGGCATTCGTGCATGCCAAAAATGTTATTCTGGGCTTTCTGAATTTTTCTTCCTGGAGCAGATTTTTCCCTGCTAGAAACATATGTCTTATCGGGAAGCAATTTCCAAAAAAGTCCTGATTCATCGGCGTTGTAAATTTGCTCCGCACAAAATTCATTCTCTCTAATGATGCCATTCAAATTGTTCTTAAAAGGGTCTACAGCTGAGGTGTCAGTCGAAAGCTTCTCTCCAGAAATTTTTAAAAGCCGAATTCCGTATCGACTCTTGAAGCCTTGGAGCCAGCCTGGACTTGCATTAAAACCACCCGCTTCCCTCAATAGTTCATGCAGTTTTTTTGGCTTTTTGCATAAGCATTTCACCGCTTACTGGTAAATGTTTAGATCGCTGCTTTAAAAAGCAATTGAAAAGTCTTTTTTCGAGACGCGGATATTCTGCTTTTGGAAATGTCTTTCTGTTAAGGGCACTTTTACTTAAGCATGGAACTCCGGCTTCCACTTTGTTTTTGTTTTTTTTATGCCACTTATTGTGGATTTTGCTACATCAAATCTCTTTGCAAGAACAGTAGCTTCTACTCCATTTTCTAGTTCTTTTAGAATTTCTTGTTTCACTTTAATGGAAAGAAAATTTCTTTTTTTATGCGTGCGCATTTTTTAATCAATTTACATATAAGCACGTGTCAAGAGCGAATTTTAAACTGAAGTCATCTCATTAAATGTGCATTAAAACAAGAAAAGAATGCAAAAAAATAAATATATACAAGAGAAATAACGTTGTTGTCAATCATTGTGCAAATAACTGTGAGTAACTAATGTAAAAAATGGCCGGTTCATTATATAGGGTAGTTCATATTACAAAGTGTTCACTGTACCTTGAGTGCACTGTATAATATATTGAAATATCACGGTATATACAAACCTTCTTTATGAGAGGTGTGAAATTGGGTACATTTTCTTGAATCTTGTAGAAAATCTGTTTTCTCCATTTCACTCAAACTTTCATCATTGTTTTCTATTGTTATCGGAATATCTTGGCCGATCTTCAAAATAAAAGAATCATTGACTTAATAACTTCCACAAGTAGCATTGTCATCAATGTTTACTTCTTTCAATGCGGCATCAGAATCAAATTCGTTAGAATGTACATCGAATTCATTCGGCAGCCATACTGTTATGTCCTCACTGCTTACAGGTTCTTCAGTAGGTAAGGAACCACCACCAGTTTTCATTATTTTCTTGCGATGCTCCTAAACTTGCTTTTTCTCCGCAATTTTGGTAACAACCCACTGATTTTTTAGTTGTGTTATTGTGCGTTGTCCCTTGACACATACGCTGTTGAAGCTAAAAAAATATAATAAAGTTGTTATTTAAAATCGCTACATATAAAAATGAAAATAATCATGATTCTGTTTAATTATGTATTGTACTCTGCCACCTCCATTAATGCTTTCTTCTTTGAATGGTTGGTGTTGGTATCCGTATTTTTATTTTCAGGGGTTTTTACCCTCTTTCTTATGAGTTCGTTAAGCAGCACCTACATATGTATGTATATATAAATATCATCCAAAGTATGGAAAAGTATTTATTGTTCGATAAATCCGTAGCAGATTCTCCCGCAGAAGAAACATAGGTCGGAAGCACAGCGGTATTATAATTTGCGTCGCAATGACTTGCAGTTTTAGCCATTCGAACACCAGCATCGGTAGGGTCAGCAGAAACATTGACAGCAACATCGGCAACATTATTAATAGGCACATCGGCGGCGGCAACCTCAACAATTGTGGCGGCAACATCAACTGCGGCGGTAATATCAACAGCAGATTGCCCACAACGGGATTTTCATTACCTGCGCCCAATTGGTGGCATAACCAAATTTCTTGTCCGTGGAAGATTCCACCTTCCGCTCGGATTCCTGTGGCAATTCCACCACTTTACCCTCCTCTTTATAGTACACCTCATATAAACCCCTCAATTGGCTTAGTGAAGCAGTCTCAGGGTAATCCACCTTGGCTGCAGTCAATGCAGCCATTAATGTATTTCGCGCAAATCCATGTCACTTGCATATATTAAATGAACTATGCTCAAAATTAATTAAATATTATAAACAAATTTATGTTCAGTTTAGTTTTTTCTTTTAATTTTCCAGTTGTACCCCACACCACACTATAAGAAAGAAGAGAGAATGATGGTGTTGCCAGGATTAACGTGTAAAATTTAAGTAATCATTCACTAGCTAACATACTGGCTTTGCATACGAATTTTTAAAATAGCTTTGTTAACCTTAAAGTCTTTGGTAGCCGACGTGAACTTCAAGCCTCAAGTACGGTTTTTTTTTGCATAAGGCTGTATGTCGGTAAGATTAGTAATGGTGGGTAAACGCACTATCTTTGGATTTATAATACCCATTTGTGCTAGTTGCATAGCCAGTTGAATATCCTGAACATGTTCCAAATAATGTTTAACATTGTCAAGAAAAAGGTCTGAAAGTATTTTTTCTGTCAATTTGTTATGGAGTTTGAAGGTTTCAGTTTCAAATATTGATATCAATTTTGTTTCGTTGTTAATAAGATAAATGATTTTGTTGAATTCATTAGTAAAAATCACATTTTTCCTAAAAACTTCTGTTGCAAGTTGCATTTCGGCTTTGTCCTGGTTGTCCATAGTATCAAATAAGAATCTTAGTCCGTTTCCTACAAAATTGGCAAGACCTATTCTGTGTCTGCTCAAAAACATTTTTGAAGATTATAGTTTTTAGTGCACTCATCTTCACTTTCACTTGAAGAGATGTGTTTTAATTCCTCTACCTCGATTTAAAAAATAGATTCATAAGAATTACCCACTTGCTCATGTAGTATATCTATTCATTTTTTCCATATTTTCAACAAGTATAGGCGATACTAATTCATTTCGAATTTCTTCAGGATAGTTGTGATTTATCGAACTTCCACAATTCAGATCGTCTTGCGGTGTATTTCAGACATTTTTTACCACAATATGGTCTAATTTGCAGAACAGTAATTTTTTCGATAATTCACTTGCGTTGTTGCATTCATCAAGGTGTGTTACCAGAGAAAGCATCATTTTTGACCTATATATATATTTTTTTTTACATATTGAATAATTCCAGTACACTTTCATCCGCATTAAACTGATTCTCCCGTAAATAATCTTTTGAAAGTGATGGCAGTTTTTCCTTTCAATCTGAGGCAGCTTTAAGATCTGCATTCGTTCCTTCACCACTTAAAGCCTTGAATTGAATATAATTTCTCAAACGGAAAGATTCCAACCACCCATTGCTTGCTTTAAAGTTCTCAACTTGTAACTCAGAATCCAAGAGCTTAACCTTTTATTTAATTATTGGACCAGTAGGTATCGGATATAAGAAACTGGAAAAAAGCCAGGGATTTCTTCTTTTTTTTTGTGCGATTTTTTCTTATAGGCAATTATTGGATATAAGAAAGTTGTTTCTTATAGGCGTACGTACGCTTATAAGAAATATGTTTCTTATACGAATATATTCTCTTAAAGTAAAATGTTTAAATAAAAAGTAAGAAAAACATGTTTTAAAGAAAAATATTTTATTAAACAAAACAATTTAATATACATATAAAAAAATTACTGAAATAAAATCAGTCATAGTTTAACAAAACAATCATAGTTTAACAAAACAATTCAGTATATAAAAAACTTAAATTTAAATAAACAAAAATAACAAAATTACAAAGTTAAAAAGTTCACAGTTTGACTAAAAATAGGTGCATATGTTTCCATACATATACATAAATAATATTCTTTCAAATAGTATAATTAAAAAAGTCACGCCCTCGAAACTGAAATGCTTTTTATTAATTTGTCCATATAATCAATCACCTTCTATCGCTAAAATTTGTTGCCGAATTAGGCATTTTCTGTATTGGGCTTTAAAGGATTGAATAATACCTTGAAATAAATTTAAATAAAACAAAATGATTAAATTGCGTTTCAATGTGAATTTAAAATGCTTTACATATCTACATAAGTACATACATATGTACATACCTTGATCTAATGGTTGTATTATGCTTGTGGTACATGGTGGTAGAAATTTAATTTCAATGCTTTCTGGTGTGAAGTCAAGTTTGTGGCACGAAGCGTTATCAATTAGCAGCAAAATTCGTTTGTCCTTTTTTTAAGTTTCTCATCTAGCTCTTTAACGATTTCACACCATGTAGTGCGGGTCGTCCAAGCCTTTTTGTTAAATTTATATGAAATGGGAACGATTTTTCCGCGAAAACACCTTGGTTGCTTAAATTTGCCGATTGAGTAAACAAATTTATCGAAACCAGTTGCATTGCTTATAAAAAGCAATGTTATTCAATCTTTCGGTGTCTTGACCGCTCTAACTTGTAGACCTCCATGATTATAGGATCCATTTAGCAGTGCTTTATAGAAGAGCCCAGTTTAGTCTACATTATAAATGTCCTCTAACGCATATATTTCCAATAATGGTGGCAAAATATATTCCCTGATATTTGTGACAGACTCAATCTCGGCGGAAGCGCCTTCGCCGTGGCGTTTTCTAAAATTTATAATTTCGCCAACCAGGATTTGATTTGAGGTCGGGGACGTACAATTCTATAGCAAATTGTTGAGGATTTTCCATAAGTGCTGGTCCAGTCACTTGTGCGCCTTTATGCATCATTTGCTCGAACCACATTGACATTGCTCTGTTTAGAGCTTCAAATTTTGGTTTTCTGTCCCTCTTTTTGTCCAAATTTTTCGATGCAAAATAATTATTTTCTATATTTTTTGAATTTTTTATTATTTTTGATAACGGTGACACTCCAATATTATATTCTTTAGCAACATCATTTCTTTGCTTGCCCCTTTGAACGTCTTTCAATATTTTAATTTTTGTTTTAATGGAAACTGTATTTCTTTTCTTTTTATCGTCCGTTATCGTTTTGATAACACGTGTATTTGTACATATGGTTATGAAATTCAGAGTTGCCTACATGCTTGCACTGAATATGTAATCATATTCAGTGTGGCCAACAATGTTAAATACTTTCTTATATGAAGCCTTTTCAAATACGTTTGTCAGCTTTGGTGTTTGACAAACATTTCTTATATCAGTGTTTTTCTTATACGTGTTTTTCTTTATGAAGCAATTTTTACACTGAGAAGATGTAAAAAGGCTCGGTGTTTTTGCTAATCTTTCTTATATGCGATTTTTTCTTATATGAGATGTGCTTACATATATCCGATATCTACTGTACATTATTTTGGTACGGAACATTTTGTCCAATTTGACCGAGTGTACATGTTATACAACCTTTTTTGCTGCCACTTGTTCGCGCAAGTAGTTTAGGAAAAAAAATCGCATTTTTTTCAGCATCAGTTGGCATTTCATTAAAAATTTCCCGCACCATTGCAAAAAAAAAAACTCATTTGAGATGGTGGAGCAGCAAAACGAGCTTGTGCAATTTTTTTCATTTCACCTAGAAATTTAGTGAAGGCTTTACTATTCGACTCGTCTTGGCCTTTTCCGGCTGCGACTTGCAACTTCACAAGAGAGGGAGTTGGATTTGCTATTCTGGCTAAATGTGCAAGAAGGTATATAGAAGTATATTGCACTTGATTACAAAACAATAAATAAATACAACAGAGGTGACATTCAGTATATAAAATTAATAGATAACTGGCACGCAACTGAAACGTTAATGAAAGAAATATTTTAAAATTTGACTTTAATATATTTTATTACTAAGAGTAGTTTTACCCTTAGTTGATGGGTTTTTCTTGTACTAAAAACTTTTTTAAATCCATCACACATAACTATATAGTACGAGCTCGATATGCGCAACCGAAAAGAAATCGGGGTTGTTTCTTTTACCGAAAAGTTGCAATAACCGATCACAAAAATTTAATATAAAAATACACCACATTTAACTTAAATTCATTAATTTTTATACCTTTAACACATTCTAAATAAAATTATAAAATTAATATTTTATACATATTTGCTTAAATAAAAAGCAAAACAAAAAATAAAAATATACTTCATGTTTTATACATTTATATGTATATGTATGTGAGTTCTATTATGAATAGAATTTAATTTGACGGAAAGAATGTTAAAATTTGGTTTGAGTTTTAGACCTTTTAAGCTTTTGGGAAATCGTAGCTTCCTTAATTTCTTGAAGAGCAATTAATTTTTCATAAGAAATATAATTTTATGTTGCCCACTCCTTACAAATGTCAAGGGCTTCAATGACATCATCTACTTTAACTTTTTGTGTTTCTTCAATATATACATTCTCTGTAAATTCTTCTTCTGAAAGTTTTATAGCTTCGCTTTCATCTGAATATTCTTCCCTGATGCATTCACCAATTTCACTATTTATAAAGTTCATAACCGGTAAAATATCCTGTAACAATATCGTAATAGATTGTGTTATTCAAGTCTGTTCTTCTGCAATCTGATCCCCTGTCAAACTCAATGGTAGATCGTCTTCGTCAGTCTATTGTTAATTTTTTGACATTAAAACGTTCCAACATTTCTTAAAGGTGATGGCAGAAATTTTGTCCCAAGCCTTCGCCAAAAGAGTAACTGCATTACGAATATTGAAATCGTTTAGTTTTTTTTTCAAGTATGTGCCCTTTGTGCCAATTAAATGGGTTAAAAGGTTTTTTGTAATAGATTTTGGTTAAATTTAGAAAATTCTGATCTAGCGGTTGAAGTAAAATTGCTCATTTTTTATTCTACTGAATGTGGACTTGTTAACTTTGTAATCTATACAAATCTTTTTAAAAGATTTATCATTTTGTAATTTGCTCAAAATAATTTTTGTTTAATTGTTAGCTTAACCTATTACCGCCCAAAAACAAACTGTTAATAGAAAACTTTTTTTGTTAATATAGATAAAATGAATTTATTAAAAAATTAAAATTTTTTGTTAGCTTTTAAGAAAAATGGGTGCGCTCACATGGGGACAACGGGCGTTTTAGTTTTGAAATTTACCAAAACAATTTCTTTCTACACAAAGTGTTTTTGTGCACAACTCGCATCTCAATTGATTTGCTATTCTTTCAGGATTGTGGCCGTTGTTTTTTCGATCAGCATCAACTGGGGTGGAAGAAGTTGGACGTTTTCTAGAAATTCCAGGCGTTAAATATGCCCTAGCAATGTTTCTTCTGAACTATAATTGGTCCATTCGAGTCGTATTTTCAGCTCTGCATAACAAAACATGTAAACGCCAAGCGTTACTTACCGTCAAATCTAGATTATATTTATGTAAAAATACACCACCAATTCTTTCCTCTAATGGATACTCTCTAAAGGCTCATGGATTGGTCCATTTGGTGAACGCCTCCCATTCCCTGGTTGTAATTTACAAACAATGTAGGTATACTGAAGTATCTTTTGAATCTTTTCTTTTCGAGCCTTGCACCATCTTACACAAATTTGTTGCCATGGTGACGACGTTATTGTCTTTCCAACGTACTATTGTGATTTCATTATTTTTATCAAAACGAAAATCATATTCTGCTCTATCTTTTTTTACATTTCTTTAACGGGCATTACAGAACATTTTTTTGGTTCTGTTATTACGAATTGTACCAGTCGCTCTAAATCCCAAACGTTTCAATTCACATAATAGGTCATAGTTGGAGAAAAAGTTGTCGAAGTATACGATGTGTTCTGCAGGTACTATGGGCATTTTTGCAAGAGGGTAAGAACTCGAATGAACGTGCATTGCTTTTCCACAATAAACGTCAAAAACAAAGCAGTACCCATCGGAACTTGTTGCAGCCCAGTTCTCGTAACCAAATCGTACTGGTAAACCAGTAAATAATAAATTGCTTTGCTGGATGCCTACCGAAATATTTAGTTATGGACTCATCTATTGATATATTTTCATGCATAACATCCCACTGGCATGAATTTTTCTCAATGAGATTACAGAGTCCTTAATTTAAGCATTTTGTCATTGGAACTATTGGCGAGGCTGTTATCAGTGAAGTGCAAGTTTCGTTAATTTCCAGGAACCTTTTGCGGCTCATTGATTTTGCAACAATAATCGCGTTCTGAAGGTAGTGCAACATATCCGCTTAACAATAAAATCCCTAAAATTCGTTTCAGGTCATATCGATCTAGGCCGAAGGTGTGCCGGTTGTTTTGGTTAGCGTATAAAACACTCGACTTTAAAATCTAGCATTTTGCAACAATGGAAAGTTTGGAAAAGCAGGAAATCGAGGAAATGGAAGAATTAAGAGCTAGAGAAGTGGAATATAAATTAGAAAAAAACCGATTGCAACTCCAAATATTACTTATTAAAAATAATCCTAATTTATGCGTAATATTTAGGGAATTCAAAGCCCGGTCATAAAATCATAAGTCCTAAAATAATAGTAGGAAAAATTTATGTTTTTTTTTGCCAGTTACAGTTTCATTACTATAAATTTCACCTTCATTGCTATTTTTCCTTATAATGTCATTCTTACTACGCGCCATAAAATTCTTTTCCTTCTTTCCAAATTCTTCCCTTTTTCTTAACAGTTCATTTTCAAGTTTTAAAAGTTCCTTTTCACGTTTGACAATTTTAAATTCTTTCTTAAGAAGCTCAAGTTCCTTTCTAGACATACTCTGATAATCATAAGTTTGGTCTTCGCACGTATTTAAGTTTTTTTTTCACACTCGTTCATTTGTCCTTCTATATTGGTTACTAAATGTTTTGAAGTATAATCATTTGTCTCCTCCGTAACCGCTTTTGCACAGAAAAATCTTTGACTTTATATTTTGTCAAAAAAAATAAAAAATAAAAAGATTGAAGCGCGATGTTCCGTTTTAGGTTGAGTTCAATTCTGAGACTGAATATCTTTATTTAAAATTCTTTTATTTATACATAAATTGTTCTATTAATTAAGTTTACAATTCCAAGAAAGTATTTCATAATTCAATAATAAGTTTTTTGTTTATTAAAAAGTATTAAAAGTTTATTGATCTGGTTTTAAATTTTTTGGAATTAAAAAGAGTTCATAAATATTATTAATTGCATATTTTTATGGTACAAATTATTATTCTTGTTAAAAAGAAAATAGTTCATTGGCTTTTATTGTTAAATGTTTATTGTTTTTGCTTACGTTACAAAAAGAAAATAGTTCATTGGCTTTTATTGCTAAATGCTTATGTTTGGTCAGACACCAAATGCAATACATTCGAAAGTCAAGCATTCTTGGAAATCACAATTTTGTTAAGTAATAAAAGTTTTAAGTGACTGATATGTGTGTTTGTGCACAGTGTTGTGGACAAATATACGTATCAGTTTTTATGCATTTTTAATTGTACTTAAAGAAAATATATTATGCATGTATGTATGTTTGTTCATACAGCGATGAACAAACATTTGAGTTTTTATATTTCAAATACAGTGGTGACTGTAACTCCCCCACCGTTAGATTGAGGCTCCGGCGAAATTATGACTTTCCTTTTTATTTTTATAATATATACTACAATTATTATTACAAAAAGTATAATAAAAAGATTAACGCTAATATAAATGTTTTTTGTTTTACTTGTTTCATATAGAATATTTTCAAAATGTTGTTCGTTTTAGAAATAATGTTTCAAGTTTTATGTCACTTAGTGTTACATTGTTGTTTTCTTAAATTTTTGTTACAATATTTGGTAATATAATTTTATCATATACTTTAATGTTGATATACGAATAAGTTTTATTTAGAGTTTGAATTATACAGTTCTCAAATTTTATAATAAAATTTCCTTTTTGTTTTATTTTAAATTTGTTACAATTGTGAGATATTTGTGTGTTAAAATTCTTAAATATTATAATTCCTGGTAGAATTTCTTTCACGATTGTTTGATTTAATGGTATCATGTTGCAATATGCTTCTTTGAAATTAAATATATTTGTTAAGCATTCATCATTTATTTTAATTAAATTCTTTTCAAGATTGTCTTTGATATTTGTATCAAAGATGTTATTGTTCATATCAGTTAGGACTTCATATTTATTGAGGAAAATTGATTTATTGTTAGCATTTGGTAAAGGTTCGAATATTATATTTAATAGGATATTATCAGAATATTTCGGAATTTTAAGGATTATTACAATGTCTCTGTTATGGAAGCCAATGCTGACTTTAGTATTAGTGTAACTGTTAAAGTTGTCGATTAAGTCTAATTCAATATTTGTTAGTATGTCTGAGGGAATGATTCCTAGTTTGGTGGAGAAGATAATTTGACCGATGTTATTTACATGATTTTTTAGGAGTGAAATGTCGTTATTTATTTGATAAATTTGTTCCAAAAATGTCATTTCGTCTTCAAGCGTTGCTATTTTATTTTGAAAGTAGTTTTTAAATTTATCTATATAGTTTTTTACTTTTGTTTGTTTGTCGTTGATGTGATCTGTGATGTTTTGTATTTGGTCCGTGATAATATTATTTATGTATGTCAGTTTGTTTATCTTGGTTTGTAATTTTTCTTCGTTTTCGTTTAAATTTTTAAGAGATTGATTTATTTCTATTTCGCCATCACTGTCTAGTGTACCTGCTATTATTTTTAGTCCTTTTCCTAACACATTAATTAGTCCGCGTTTAGATCTAAAATGTGGGTTAAGATTCTCAATTTTTCCTTTAAGTAAAGCAAAGTTTTTATTTACTGTATCTAATAAAGCTTTTGTTTCAGTAGTAGTTGAGTTGAGTGAATCGATGTTATTATGTATTACTTGCAATGTTTCTATGTACGCTGAAATGTTAACGATATGTAGAACTTTATTGTACTGTTCTATTACTTGAATTTCTCCTTTCTTAATGGGTATGTATCCGTTATTAATTGTGAGGTCCTGTACGTCAATAACTTGTGCGATACCAGTTGAGATAAAAAATATGAATGGAATCCAGTTCGTCATCTAAAATAAATGGTGTTACGTATTAGTGTGGGTTACGGGGTTATCTCTGTCTTCATATTTTCTCTTTTGTTTAACATGTGTTTTGTAATATCTCAGTCCACTTTTTGTATTTTCTATATGATTATCGTCAATTTTTCTTGCATTAATTTTTCTATATTTTCTGTGGTTTTTGCCACCTCTTATTTCTTTAATATAATTTTTTCCGTCTTCTAATTCAACGTTTTTTCTATCTTTGTTTAGTTTTTCTATGTATCTCTCTTTCTTTGCTACTAACATATTATAGATTTCATTGTATTTGTCTTCATGAATTTTTCCGTTCAGGAAATCGATAGGTTTTAGACCGGTAGAGCTATGTATTGTATTATTATAGAAGCCTATTATCCTAGTGATTTTTTCTTCTACTGTTTCTTTTGGGTTGTTCATTATGTCTTAATAACCCTATGTGCTCGTTTATAGTGTTATGTAACCTTTCTATATCAGCATTCGAAGTGTGATTATTATTAGATGTATAGTGTATCTCGATATTTTCATCTTTTAAAAATTGTTGCATGGGTATTGCTTTGAATCCTAATTCATTGTCAACTACAATTTTATCTATTTTTCCATAAAGAGTAATTATAAGAAGCATCTTGGCTCTGAATTCAGTCCATGATCTTCCGTTAATCTGAAAAGCTAACGCGTATTTGGTAAATTTATCTATCATTGTCAAAAATAATTTACTTTCGAGTGTATAAAATACGTCTAGATGGATAATTTCTCTTGGCTTTTTAGGAGTCTCTGTTATTTGAAAGGGTATTTTTGGTGGATTTCGAACATATTTTTCTATGTTACATACTTCGCAATTATTAATATGTTGCGTAATTCTTAATTTTAATTTCGGGTTGTATATTTTGATTTTCAATTCTTCATAAACGGCATTTATTCCTCTGTGGTTTTTACTGAGGTGTTCTGTTTCTATAATACTGGTTAGTCTATTTTCGTCTGTAATGTCTTCTAGCTCTTTTTGACATCTAATTACTTTGAACTCTTCATTGTTAGCAAAAAACTCGTTGTACGTTCTTTCGAAGATTTCATAAAAACTGTTTTCTATAATAATAGCATTTAATTGGTTAGGATGAAAATGTGTTTTTAATAATGTAATTGCTGTTGCCCGATCTATTTCTTTGAATAGAAAAATTTTTCTTGTGTTTCTAAATACTTTAACTATTTTAATCTTTGTAGAACCTGAATGAATTTTCTTAATTATTATTTGGTTTTTGTAAAAATTTATAGGACGATGACTTTGAGGAATTTCTTTTGATCTTTCAATATTGTTTATCTGCGGAATTATTCGGGATAATGCATCTGCATTTCCATTTTTTACTCCTTTTTTATATTTAATTATATAATCAATTTCGGATAATTTCAACCTCCAACGAACCAATTTGGAATTTGGTTCTTTAATGGAGAATAGCCAAGTTAATGGTTTATGATCTGTCTCAATTATAAATTCCCTTCCAAAGAGGTAAGGTCTAAAATACTTCGTCGTCCATACAATCGCGAGTAGTTCTTTTTCGATTGTACTATAATTTAATTCATGTTCATTTAAGGTACGACTGGCGTAACAAATTGGTTTGTTGTTCTGTGAAAGTACGGCTCCGAGTGCTACAGCACTTGCATCTGTGTTAAGAGTAAATGTTTTAGTAAAATCCGGGTAGGCCAACACTGGGTCATTTGTAAGGATTCTTTTGAGTGTTTCAAAACTCTTTCTATATGAAGGATCATCAATATTAATTTTAGCTTCCTTTTTTAAATATTGTGTCATTGGTTTTGCTAAACGGGAATAGTCTTGAATGAATTTTCTGTAATAACCGGTCAATCCGAGAAATTGTTTAATTTGCTTCTGGGTTTTTGGAATTGGAAAGCTAAGAACACACTCGATTTTCGAGGGGTTCGGCTTTACGCCTTCTTGGGTAATTATGTGCTCTAAAAATTCTGTTTCCCTTTTGCAAAATTCAGACTTATCTAACTGTATTTTGAGATTGGCATCTTGTAAGCATTTAAAAATAGCTTTAATTGATTGCACATGTTCCTGTAATGATGTGGAAAAAATTATTATATCATCTAGATATACTAAACAAATTTTTCCGATGTATTCTTTCAATACATTATTCATTAGTCGTTGGAAAGTTGCAGGTGCAGTTTTCAATCCAAAGGGCATTCTTAAAAATTCATAATGTCCTCCTTCGACCGAAAATGCTGTTTTGTGTATGTCTTCTTCACTGACTTCTATCTGGTAGAATTCTTTTGCTAGATCCAATGTCGTGAAGTACATACTTTTTCCTAATTTGTCCAAGATCTCGTCGATATTCGGTATTGGATATCGATCATCTACCGTTACTTCATTCAGCTTTCTGTAATCGACTACTAATCTCCACTTCTTGTGGCCGCTAGTATCTGATTTTTTCGGTACAATCCATATTGGTGCTGAATATGGTGAATTACTCGGACGTATAATTCCAGTATCAAGCATTTCTTGTATTTGGCTTTTTACTTCATTTTTATGTATATATGGGTAGCGATAAGACTTAGTGAATATAGGCACATCGTTTACTGTTCTTATTCTGTGTTTTATGGCATGTGTAAATGTAAGATCAGAATTAGGTTGATAAAATATAGTTTTATATTCTTTTACTAATTTAAACATTTCTGTTTTTTCTTCTAAATTCATATGTGAGGTACGGATCTGGTCAATTATAGAACTGCTGGTTTGTTCTGTCATGTTAATGTTTTTATTGGGTGTTTCACCGTAAAAGAGTGGGACTTTCCTATTATTTATTACTAATGTATTATTTCTGAAATTTATTACAGCCTTATATTTGCGTAAGATATCGTTACCGATTATTCCATCGTATATTCCGTGGAATTGACATTCGATTATCTGTATTTTTTCTTGAGGATCTCCTAATTCTTCAAATAATGGAACTTGATAAATTATATTAGTTGAAACTGTATTCTGTAGTGTTTTCAATGTCAAAGTTTTTGAATTTATTTTCCATTTTGGGTTACATATTTTGGGTTTAACAATTGAGTGCGTGGTACCTGTATCGATTAGAAAATTAAGATGATTTTTTACTTTTATATATGGTAGTGCTCCGTAGAGGCTAGTGAACGAAAATTTTGAGGATCAGTGTTTTTGGGGAAATTATTATTGTTGGAGTGCTGGATTCCTGGTTGGTAATTTCCTTTGGTGATGGTGGAACGAAAAAAAAGGTCTTCGGATGATGGGGGTGAGTTTTTTTTTGTCTTCTACTCCTTTGTTGTTTCCTTGGAGTTCCCTCTTATTATGATTTTATTTCATAAGATGTTCGAGTTTAGTTTTTCAAATTCTTTTATTTAAATTTCTTTTCTTTTTATTTAACAGAATTATTTTAGATAAATAATATAAAACATGTTCTATTCAGGCTAAATACACCACACTAGAAAAAAAATAGAGAATTGATTGCGGCCTTCTGTGTTCAAGATCCAAAAAAGAAAAAAAAGAGATCGCTTTTGGCATTTTCACTGCCCAACGCAACTGGTGACGCCGACGAAAAACGACCAATGTTGGCCGGCCAATTTGCATATAAGAGACACGGTTGCCAGATGTCTTCATTAGGGCATCACCGGACAGCTATCCCGTGGTGACACGAGACCGTGTGATATGTCTCGTGGCGTCAACATACCGCCCGCCTTGCAACAGTATTGCAAACAAAATGGCATATTGAGCCACGCAAGTACTACGAGTATAATTAATATTAATACAAAACAATTCAAAGTAATAATATAAATGTAATTAATCTTCATACAAAGTAATTCAAAGCCATAAAGTGAATGTAAGTAATATTAATACAAAGTAATTCAAAATAATGATACGAAGAGAATTGATATTAATACAGAGTAATTCAAAAGAGTAATACGAATGTAATTAATCTTAATACAACACAATTCAAAATAATACAAAGGTAATTGATAATAATACAAATGTAACTGATAATAATACAAATGTAATTGATAATAATACAAATGTAATTGATAATAATACAAATGTAACTGGTAATACAAAGCAATTCAAAATAATACAAATGTAATTGATAATAATGCAAATGTAACTGATAATACAAAGCAATTCAAAATAATGCAAATGTAATTGATAATAATACACATGTAATTGATAATAATACAAATGTAACTGATAATACAAAGCAATTTAAAATAATACAAATGTAATTGATAATAATGCAAATGTAACTGATAATACAAAGCAATTCAAAATAATACAAATGTAATTGATAATAATACAAATATAACTGATATGGGCCACGCAGAAAAATTCATTTACTCGCGGGAGCTGGGCATTGCCTCCCCGAAGTACGCCAAACCGAAAACAGTGTCCTGCACATACAGGCTGCCCGCCTTACCCTTTGCTGGACCAACCAAGATGCGGCTCATAACATCCGCCCCTAGTATCATGAAGTGCTCCTGATTCTGACACCAGAGTCGGTTGGCTGAGTTGTCCCATGGAGTGTCCATGTAATCGCGGTCGACATCACATGGAGGGCTCCGCCCATAAGATACATTTTCCACCACAAGTTCCACTTCAGTGCGGCGATGAGGTTCATCACGATGGTAGAGGGACAACGATGTTCGGCCGACTTTCACTCGGCAACCTAACTCTCGGGCTTCCTTCAACGTTATTGTAGACCTGGCTACTGAGGGGTCGATCAGTGTTCTGGTCCAATACTCCCTCTTGCCTGGCCCAGCCCGAACTCGAATGAGTGCGGTCATTTGGGCCCACACTCGATCCGCTGGCATGGGGTGCAACAAACTATTGTGGTCCAGCTGGCATCGGTGGCATCGATCCACAGCCTTACATTGTGCCAAGATATGCGACTGGGCCAGGCAATTGTAGCACAGGCCCTTTTGAGCGACGACATGCACCTTTTTCTCAACTGGTAGGACCACAAACCGGGAGCACTGGCGAATGGCATGAAAACGGTTGCAGAGCGGGCATCGAAAGTCCGGGTTGAAATTTCCCTTACTCATCGTGATCTAGAAGTATATTTGTTGTTGTGGAATAAGAGATACAGTGTAGTAGAAAATTAAAATATGGATATGGTAGTGAAGTCTCATAAGACGCAACTGGGCAGAACGACTAATTTGTGGATCGGTCGAGTAATAACTCCAGTTTGAGTTCTCAAATCTGCTACACGGATTTTGTTGTCGGTACCTCTGTAGACTTTTATGATACGCCCTAAACGCCATTCTGTGGTACACCCTGGCTCACTTTTTAGGACTACCAGATCATTTTCTTTTAGGTCGACCTGAGCGACTTTCCACTTGTTACGTTTATGTAGCTCCTTAAGGTATTCCTCCTTCCACCGACGGCACATTTCTTGGTGGAGAGCCTTTACTCTGCGCCAGCGATTTGTGATACTAACAGAGGAGCACAATTCTTCAGGTTCGGCGGGGGACAGAACAGAAGAGCCTATCAGAAAATGCCCGGGAGTAAGGACCGATAAGTCTTCTATGTTTTCAGATAAGGGGCTAAGAGGTCGCGAATTGAGACACGCTTCAATTTGCGCTAAAAGGTTGGAAAACTCTTCAAAGGTAAATTTCATTTGTCCTGCAGCCTTCTTTAAATGGGCTTTGAGACTCTTCACGCCCGCTTCCCATAATCCTCCCATATGAGGAGCCGCAGCTGCGATGAAACTCCATTCGAGACGCTGATGGCCATATTTTTCGACTGCCGAGTCACGTAGCTCCTTCACGTGTTGGATAAATTTCGTTTTTAACTCTCTGGCAGCTCCCACAAAATTTCTGCCATTATCAGAAAATATACGGCTTGGACAACCACGCCTGGCAATGAAGCGAGCAAGGGCAGCTAAAAACGCAGGAGTGGACAGATCGCTTACCGCTTCAAGGTGAATCGCCTTGGTGGAGAAACAGACGAAGAGGCACACATACCCTTTGGTAATTCGACTATATCGACCCGTAAAACTTTTTATTTCAAATGGGCCCGCGAAATCTACGCCTGTATTGGTAAAAGAGCGACTCACAGTGATTCTTTCGTCAGGCAGAGTTGCCATAATTTGACCTTGAAGCTTTTTCCGATGGAGAACACAAATTTTACAGTTATAAATGACCGTCTTGATGAGATTTCTGACTTTTATTATCCAGCATTCTTGACGGACGACTGACAACGTGAGACGAGGACCTCCATGGAGTACGACTTTATGGACGAATTCCACGTAAAGACGAGCCAATCTACTGCCGTATGCCAATATAATAGGATGTCGTTCGCTATATGACAAGCAACTGGAAGAGCTAAGACGACCATTAGAGCGTATGATATTTTGTTCATCCAAAAAGGGTGTCAGAGTTAACAAAGGGCTATGGGAGTCGATTTTCCTTTTAGATCTTAGACAGTTGAACTCATTCGGAAACCAAAACTGCTGGGACAAAAAAAAAGCCGATTTCTTACAAAGCCTAATTCAGAAGCACTGAGCCTTAAAGAGTTGAAGTTATATCTCTTACGCCTTTCTATGTTTGTGAGAATAAAAAACCGAAACATATACGCTATCACATGATAAGCTCTGGGCAAACTTGAGAAACGGTGCAGTATGTCCTCTTTGTCATCAGATCTAGCAACGAAAGTTTGAGGCCTTTTCACCTCCTCTTCTGTGGTGAACTCGGGAGGCCCCTCAGGCCAAAAGGTTTTTTCAAGACATAGCCAATCTGGCCCGAGCCACCAAAGGTTGTTTCCACACAACTCCGCAGGAGTCAGCCCCCGGGTTGCTAGATCGGCAGGGTTATCATTGGATGAGACATGGCACCAGTTCTTATTTCCGACTTTTTCTAAAATTGTAGCCACTCTATTGGTCACGAAAGTTTTCCAACTACAAGGGGGTTTTCGTAACCAGGCTAGAACAATTGTTGAGTCGGACCACAAGTAAACTGAATGAGGGCTAATCTTCAAAGCGGAAATTACACTTTCGACCAAGTTTGCTAATAAAACTGCTCCACACAGCTCTAATCGAGGTAAAGATGGCCGTTTTACTGGAGCCACCTTTGTCTTACAGACAAGTAAATTTGTGCAAGTTTTGTTTCCAGAACTAACTCGTACGTATACTGATGCCGCATATGCTAATTCAGATGAGTCACAAAAGCCGTGAAACTCAATTTGGCAACCAGGTGAATATTGCAGCCATCGCTGTAATTTTATACTTTCAATATCCTTATAATTGGAAACAAAATTTTGCCATTTCTGTAGAGCCATTGGTCTTATATACTCATCCCATCCTATCTTATCGAGCCACATTTGCTGCATTAACACTTTCGCTGTAATGACTACCGGTGCTAACCAGCCGGCTGGATCAAACAGTCTAGCAATTATTGATAGGACTTCTCTTTTAGTATAGGATGGCTTTAACTCAATTTTTTCCGCAGTGAAGAAAAACACATCTTCTGCTGCATTCCAGTGGATACCTAACGTGTTTGCGTTACTTTTATTATCGAGCGACAAAAAGTTGGAGTTTAATAAATGCTCTCTGGGCAAATCTTTCAAAATTTGTTTTGAGTTAGACGTCCATTTACGCAACTCGAAACCTCCCATACCAAGTATGCCAATTAATTGGTCACGCGCCGCTAAGGTATCAGAAATGGAATGAGCGCCAACTAGAGCATCGTCGACATACATACATTCACGTAAAATTCGAGCGCCTAGAGGGAAACATCGCTCTTCATCATCTGCCAATTGAAGAATAGTTCTCAGGGCTAAATATGGGGCACAATTTACGCCGAAAGTGACCGTTTTTAGTTGGTAATCTCCAATTGAACTATTTTCTGAACTACGAAAGACGATTTTTTGAAAACGCCTATGTCCAGGTTCAACCATTATTTGCCGATACATTTTTGCTATATCAGCATTGAAAACAAACTGAAAAAATCGCCATTTTAGAACTAAATTGACTATTTCAGCTTGAAGAATAGGGCCAGTGTACAATAAATCGTTCAAGCTTTTGCCACTAGGAGTTGTACTAGAAGCATTAAACACGACTCTCAATTTTGTGGTTGTACTATCTGGCTTAAAAACGCCGTGATGGGGTAAATAATAACTTGGGCTACTGGAATTCTCAACTTTTTCCATGTGGCCTAGAGTTAAATATTCTTTTAGGACCTCATCATACTGAGCCTTGCGCTCAGCATTGCGCATTAACGACTTTTCGTTCCTTAAAAACTGACTCACAGCTATGTGTCTATTGGGATCCAGTGACAGACTATTATGTTTAAAGGGCAGACTTACAGTATATCTCCCTTCAGCATCTCTTGTGGTAGTAGAACGTTATATTTCCTCACAAATTTTATCCTCATCTGATAAGATTCGCCTACGAGAAACTTCTTCTAACTCCCAAAATTTTGTCAACTGATCGTCAATTGAGACCTTTGTAAAGTGTGACATCGTAACGACTCGTGGAGAGACACTGCAGGTTGGACCAGTTACAATCCAGCCGAAAATAGTTTCTTGAGCCACTAGAGACTCAAAAACACCATGTCGTACTCCACCACGAAGAATTAGCGGATAAAGATCACCTCCTAGTAATAGATCCACTTCCCCGCTAGTATAAAAATTTGGATCTGCATAAGCTAGTTTCGGTAAGCCCCAATCTTCTGAAGGTGTAAAAGAGTGTGTTGGTACCTTACCAGTAACTCGCGGAACCACAAGAGCTTGAACATTAAGAGACACATTCTGATCGAAAATCGATACAATTACGAAAGCCGCCATTTTCGTGGATTTACTTATCACTTCTCCGCCTAAGCCTGTGACCTCAGCTGATATCGGGGAAGTGGGCAACTTTAATAATCTTTGTATTTTTTCAGAAACGAAACTTTCATCAGAACACGGGTCAATAAGAGCTCTCACTTTGTATGTCGAACCAGAACTAACAATGTGTACCCATGCAGTGGCTAACATAACCTTTTTTGAAACTGTAGTGTGGTGTGCTTGGACTATATCGGAAGTATTAATGGACTGTATTTTCTCGCTTTTATTTTGATTTCCGCTATAGTTTGTTTTATTTCTATTTGTCTGCAAAAATTCTTTATGCATAAGTGTATGATGTTTTCTCTTACACTTGGAGCAACCATTTGGACTACTGCACTCACTATACAAGTGGCCTATAGTAAGGCAATTGAAACAAAATCGAAACTTTTTTAGAGTAGAAACACGATTTTTGTAGTCCATATTTAAAAACTTGTTACAAGAACTAATTTTATGGTTCTCCTTGCACAATTTGCATTGTATTGGCTCTACTTTTGTATGATGGTTCTTAAATTGCTTTACCTTTAATGAAGTCTGGGATTTACTATTGCTAGAAAAATTTTGTGAACTACTAACATTATTGTTCGATGTTATATCAGAAACACTTTCAAGAGCAAGAAATCTATCCGTTAAAAAACTACTTAATTCCTCCCATTTGGGAACCTCCGTTTTGTTTTTAACCGATTGCTCCCAAAGATTTAGAGTGCGTTCTGAAAGACGTATTGAGCATTGAAATACAAAAATTGGGTCCCATGTGCTAATATCTACATTATATAGCCTTAACACTGCCATGCAGTTATTTATCTCCCTTTGGAGCCTTTTAATTTCTGCCGCTGTAAATAAGTAAAACAATTTTTCAACAGGGCTAAGTCTACTATTATTTATATATATCGCCGTAAACATGTCTCTAAATGTAGGCCACGATACATAGTCCCCATGGAAAACACCAGTATCACAGGGAGGAACGGCTATTGGACTTCTCATATTGGACACCATAGAGTCACGTGCATCTATTGGTTGTACAGTAGAATTTTGTTTAGACTTTGCCAGAATATTCAGACACCGAATGTACGCTTTCTTAGCCTGCTGTTGTTTTGTCTGGACCGCAACAAGTTCTTTTTTCTTTTCTACAGTTTCTACTGTACATTCCTCATATAATTTCTTACACCTCGCCCATGCTTTATCTAACTCGCCCCTTTCGAAATCAAGGGCATCCTTACAATAGTTGGAGAAGTCCTCTTCACTTAAAGGAGCCTCGAGGCCAATTAACTCCTCTGCCGCACGTATATACCTCTCAACAATCGACATATTGTACTATATTTGAAACGTATATACGAAGTCGACAAATAAAGAGACACTTTCCAAAGAAATTAAATATAAGGATGACAAAAGGCGAATATTGTTTTGAGCAAAAATTATAAAAACCAGAAAAGCGTGCCACACGAACAACAAAATTTTCTTCAAGAGGTCACTCAATGACAAAAAGGAACGCCAACTCGAAAAAAAGATGGACGACAAAAATATTCTATACCGTACAATACTAATAAAATGTATGTATGTGTAACTGTTTCTCCAACAACAAAATGTAAAAGTCACCTTGTATTAAAACCGCGTTTTTAAGTCTCTAATTGATCAAGGTGACCTAACCTCACTTTACCGAACCACAAATTTCGAGACACTTCTATCGCTTCTGTATGCGCTCACGTGAGACACCAAATGAAATACACAATTTACTAACCTTAATTTTCTCGGTGGAAGGACCAAAAATGTTGGAGTGCTGGATTCCTGGTTGGTAATTTCCTTTGGTGATGGTGGAACGAAAAAAAAGGTCTTCGGATGATGGGGGTGGGTTTCTTTTGTCTTCTATTCCTTTGTTGTTTCCTTGGAGTTCCCTCTTATTATGATTTTATTTCATAAGATGTTCGAGTTTAGTTTTTCAAATTCTTTTATTTAAATTTCTTTTCTTTTTATTTAACAGAATTATTTTAGATAAATAATATAAAACATGTTCTATTCAGGCTAAATACACCACACTAGAAAAAAAAATAGAGAATTGATTGCGGCCTTCTGTGTTCAAGATCCAAAAAAGAAAAAAAAGAGATCGCTTTTGGCATTTTCACTGCCCAACGCAACTGTTGACGCCGACGAAAAACGACCAAAGTTGGCCGGCCAATTTGCATATAAGAGACACGGTTGCCAGATGTCTTCATTAGGGCAACACCGGACAGCTATCCCGTGGTGACACGAGACCGTGTGATATGTCTCGTGGCGTCAACAATTATTATTCTGTATAAAATTAATATCCATGGGTTCAGGAAAACTTCTGTTTTGAAAATTATTTGTATTTTGAAATTGATTCCTACTTTGGATATTGTTCCCATTTTGGAAATTATTTCTGTTTTGGGGATAATTTGTATTTTGGAATTGATTTCTATTTTGTATGTTGTTCCCATTTTGAAAATTACTTCTGTATTGGGGATAATTTGAATTTTGAAATTGATTTCTATTTTGGATATTGTTCCCATTTTGGAAATTATTTCTGTTTTGGGGATAATTTGTATTTTGAAATTGACTTTTATTTTGAAAATTGTTCTTGTTTTGAAAATTATTTCTATTATTTTGATCTAATTGGGTTTGTTTTTTGTTATATTTATTGTGAGATGTATGCAAATTCTCACTTCCCATGTGGGCGTATCCGGCTTGAAACAAGATATCCATGGCTTCTTCCAAGTTTGCCGGATTTCATACGTTCCTCAAAATATGTTACAGTAGAGTCCCTCGGGTGAAAAATCACCCATATGTAATATTTACTGCTTTTGTTATGAAAATATTAGTTTTTTTTCATTTAATTAAACTTATTTTTATTTGGATATGTTTTGAATTTTCAGTCTTCAATAAAATAATAAATTAAAGAATAAAAACAACTTAAATCATCCATTAAATTGAACCGGATGTTAATATCACAAACAAAAATTTAGCTGGATATAGTAAAAACAAAAAATAACTAAAAAATAAAAATAACTAACTAATTTTTCTAGTTGCAACTGCTGCATACAAATTATCCAATTTTGTGTTGCCCGCAAATAAATTTTGGCAGGTTGCACATAACTAATAAACCTTCCTATCTTTTTTCGGGTAAATCTCACATCGGGAACCCGAACTCAGTTTTCTTCTATTCCCATTTGATGACGTAGAAGGATCATCGCTAGTTTGACGTATGATAATCACCAACGTAATTGAAGAATCTGACCTTGGTAAATCAGGACGCCGCTGAATTGCCGCCTTTTCTAATTCCATTCCTAGTTCATGAAGAAACAACCTCCTTTTGTGTAGTTTTCCTTTATTCCAATCGTTTTTTATTTCTTGCCACAAAACGTACGTATTTACTGCTGATATGTCAATCATATTGCAAAACAATGCTTGGGGCCATCGATTAATTTTCCTTTTCACCATATAAGTACCCACCAGCTGATCTAAGGTATCCACCCTGCCTTTAGTTTCATTATAAAATTATTTCCTTCATTCAATACAGATTTGTCATGATGAAGAGTACTAAAGGCGTTGACAATTTTGTAATAATTGTACTGTACGCACAATAGTGTTTTTTTTTCTTTTTAGCAACTCAAGTGCAAGATCATATGACTAAATTATCACACGTTCTATTTCGCACTTTTAGATCTCTGATTACATCTAGAACCACTCTTTGGCCTTGGTTTTTTTCGGGTGCTGCATCAGGAGCTGACTTACCAATGTATATTTGCAAATTCCATGCAAATTTTGTTACACTATTCCATAGAACCCACAGCTTTATGCCATATTTTGCGGGTATCGACGGCATATACTAATTAAATGAACATCTGCCTCGGAATACCAATAGTTGCTCATCAACTGTGACGTTTTCATGTGAGATACAAATACGTTGTTGGTTATCTACCCATTTATCCCATAGCTCCCTGATTGGAGCTAATTTATCACGAGCTCTACGGTTAGTTCTGCTATTCTTATCATCAAATCGAATAACTCGACATAGTTCTTTGAATTATTTCAATTAATCGTTTATCGGATTAATTTCTGTCATAAAATTTACCATTATAAAATAATTATTACACAATTTTCTTAATGGGTGAAATTTCACCCGAGGGACTTTAACGTTATTTTTCAAATACTTTTGAAATTATTTATTATGTAAAGAAAATTTTTAATTTTTTTAATGCAAAATACTAATTTAGATAATTAGAAAAAGTTTCATTTGTATTAAGTAAAATTTTTAAAAGATATATGGTTTTAAAATTGAAAATGGGTGAAATTTCACCCGAAGACCGTATGAGGGTTAAAAATATTCAATGCGGTCTGCATATTATTCATTGCACTGACACTGGTTGCTTCTGTTTCGCCTAAGATTACTACCAACTTGTTATTAAGTCTATGCAATTTATTTTTTATATCGTTGTAAAAGTCTAATGTATTTGTTTTAAACACTACACCCCTTAGATCGTCGAACAGTTCATCGCAAGAACGCCTATCACCAAAATTATTTTGTAATACATTCTTTATATCAGCCCAGGTTGTAGCATGACAATTTATTTCAATTGGTTGTCTTGCTTTACCTTTAAGTCTTGATTTAATCATATCTGAAAACAGTTGTTGGGACAATTGGTCATATGTTCGAAGATGTGGATGTATTCTGTCCACGAGTGTAATGAATGTCTGTAAGTCATTGGTATTTCCATGAAATTCAGGCAAATTTTGGAGATATTTAATTGGGTTTATAACTACTTGGTTTGCTGGTTGGTCAACCATTTTTCTGTGTTATTTATTAATTTCGTCTAAAAAATCGTCTTAGTCTTTTCCTTAAAATTCTTCTGTTTCTAGTTACTCTTATGTCACGTCTGTCCGGTACAATTTCTTCTTCTGTCAGATATCCGTCGTTTGATTCTATTCCTGAATCAAGTGTGGTTTCTGTAGACCCGAAGTCAGTGTTTCTTATCTCGAATTCAAGGTCCGATGGATATTCTGACAATGAATCACTATCACTCATTAAAAAAAAAATATTTCACTTTTTACCGACTCTTAGGGTTCGCAAAAAAATTTGTCTTAACAAAGGCTTAGTATCTATTATAAAATTTATATATTTTCGCTTACTTTCTTTTTGTTCCGTTGTTGTTGATGATGTTTTCCTTTAGTGTTGTTGATGGTGACTTCCTTCTTTTTTTATGTTGTTGGCGGTAACTTTCTCCTTTTGTTGTTGATGGTGACCTCCTTTTTTGTTGTTTTTGATGTTGACTTCTTCTGTTGGTGCTGACTTTCTTCTTTGTTTTTATTTTTATCCTGTTTTCAGGATTATTGCTTGCTTGATCCTTTGTGTAGGATTTTTAATTAATTTTCTTAATTCCTGTTTGCAGAACTTATATTTATTTGGATATCCTGGTTGCAGGATTTTTGCTTACTTGATCCTTTGTGTAGGATTTTTAATTAATTTTTCTTAATCCTGTTTGCAGGACTTATATTTATCTGGATATCCTGGTTACAGGACTTATATTTATTTTGATATCCTGTTTGCAGGATTTTTGTTTGCTTGGTCCTATGTGTAGGACTTATAATTAGTTTTTCTTAATCCTGTTTGCAGGATTAATATGCAGTTCGCGATTAAACGTTAATACGTATATAAGGGAAAACAAAATTTCTTATATCGCGATCCTACCGACTGCGCCAGAAAAATCTTTGACTTTATATTTTGTCAAAAAAAAAATAAAATAAAAAGATTGAAACGCGATGTTCCGTTTTAGGTTGAGTTCAATTCTGAGACTGAATATCCTTATTTAAAATTCTTTTATTTATACATAAATTGTTCTATTAATTAAGTTTACAATTCCAAGAAAGTATTTCATAATTCAATAATAAGTTTTTTGTTTATTAAAAAGTATTAAAAGTTTATTGATCTGGTTTTAAATTTTTTGGAATTAAAAAGAGTTCATAAATATTATTAATTGCATATTTTTATGGTACAAATTATTATTCTTGTTAAAAAGAAAATAGTTCATTGGCTTTTATTGTTAAATGTTTATTGTTTTTGCTTACATTACAAAAAGAAAATAGTTCATTGGCTTTTATTGCTAAATGCTTATGTTTGGTCAGACACCAAATGCAATACATTCGAAAGTCAAGCATTCTTGGAAATCACAATTTTGTTAAGTAATAAAAGTTTTAAGTGACTGATATGTGTGTTTGTGCACAGTGTTGTGGACAAATATAAATATCAGTTTTTATGCATTTTTAATTGTACTTAAAGAAAATATATTATGCATGTATGTATGTTTGTTCATACAGCGATGAACAAACATTTGAGTTTTTATATTTCAAATACAGTGGTGGCTGTAACTTTGCACCAGCGATTTCACTTGGCTACTCACCTCTCATATTTGCTGGTATTTCACTCAGCCTCAATATCAAACTGTTTTTGGTGCCACTCGTTGGCATATTCAATTTATGTAGCCAGCTGCGTAACTGTGCAGCTGTGTATTCATTCAACATATTTTCCTCCATGGGTTTTTTTTACTTATTCGGCTTTATATGTATAACGTTTCTATATTCTTGGAATTTTCCAGCTACTTTCTTCACCCTTTTTTAATTTGCTTCTAGTTCTTTAATCTTTTGTCTTTTTTTTTTTTGGTCAATTGCATCCCACTTCTGACTTGTAGCAATGACTATACAGCTCAGTGATGCCAGGAGATTTTTTTGAAAAATCCCTACCATTGTATAAAAAAATCCTTCTTTTGCCTTACAACACAAAAAAAACCCTACATTTTTCGCTACGCCATTTTTTTCCTAAATATTGCCCAATAAATTTATACTTTTTTACCTTTATTGTAAATTAAAAAATCAAAAATAACACAAAGTTAAATTAACATAAAAATATAACATAAAAATTTCATTTGGTTAAAATTATAGGTACATGTGTATGCCCTAATTCTATTTATTATATAATTAATTTTTGATTGTTTGTTATGGGTTAAGCATGTTCGTAAATTCATAAATACACTATATGTATGTACATAGAGTAGAGAGGTACATAGAGTTAATTTTATTTAGTTATACAGATTTTTGTAATTAAATTTCTTGAAATGGCTAGCTGTACATCGAAAATTAGTACAATTAATTAAATTAGCTTGCAAATGTTTGTTTCTTTTTTTGGTACGTACGTCGGAAATTATAGAAAAAACTGTCTCAGCATCCGCATTTGCATGCGGCAGGCTTAATAAAATTTTAATAATTTTCGCAAAATTTGGAAATACTAAATTATTGTTAAGATTTTTAATTTTACATACATATATTGGACCAAAATTCATCAATATCTAATTTCTTCTTTTCTCATAGTCGGTAAAATTATATTTTATACTTTTAATTTAATTTAAATTTAAACGAATTTTTATTGTTACCACCAATGGCCAATTCAGGGTTGAGAAACTCCATTTCTTTAAATATTGAATCATCTTTCAATGGCAACCTAAGCTGAGTTTCTTCGAGGGCTATTATATAAAACTGAAGGCAATCAGATTTAATCTGGTAGGAACTTGATTTTGGAAACGTTTTTATTAGTTGTTCACATTCACTTCCAAGATAAACCTCTTATATTGGTAACGAAATATGGGGAGATCTTAGAACACAATCAGTCTTTAATGAATCTTTTTGATGAAATTTTGGGCAAGTTAAAAAATATTTTATTTGACTCTGCGTGAAGAATATGAAGCAAAGGTATTTTAGATTGAAAAAGTGCATTCAGTGAGTTGAAGTAATTAAGTACATATTTTAAAAACAGTAAATAAGCCTTATTACATTCATTTGTTAGTTCTACCAGAATTATATCGGCTGATTTCAATATGTCATTTTTTGCTGCAAATTTAAGATATTCAATGAGAACTTGCCAGTTGTCTAAAATGCTCTCTATACACTTCTGGTGTAATAACCATCATGTATTTGATGTTCTCAGTATGTTTCTTTTTTCCTAATTCATCATTTCTTGAAATTCTTCCAACATGCTGCATCGTTTTGAGCTTCCAGAAATATAAGACCCAATTTGCCTTATCAAATCTTCAGGAGCTCTTGGTAGGGCCAAACAAGCTTTATTTGCTATTATTGCAGCGGAGTGACAAATACATTTTATTGTGATTACATCTGGGTTGTCTGTTAATAACCTTGAGGCAAAAGAATTGTTTTGCCCTACCATGACGTTGGCACCATCACATCAAAGTGATATGATTTTAATTTTCTCTATTGCTTGAAAATGTTTTTTTTTTTTGCATTTCATATATACTCTCAAGCGATCTGCAAATTCTTTTAATACTCTGCTTTTGATCCTTTGCATCCACTACTGCCTCTTTAACAGTTTCTGCCAACTCCCTTTGCACAGCAAGTTCGGCTAAGAGCATATTAGATGCACTTTTCGTAGGATCTTCTTTGGCTTTGGGGATCGATTTCGGTCTTCGAAATAGTCTGGGATCTGTGGAAGCCATAGGTTTTTCAATCATAGATCTTTCTTCCATGGAAACATCTAAAACAATCGTCTCAGTCGGCACCTCTGCTATTTCTTTTACGATGCTTGGCTCAGCTACATCTTCAACAGGAGTTTTCATTCCGATTAAATCGTAAATGCTGTGCTCTCTTGGCGCAAATTTATGTTCCTTGTTTGGTCCTCCTCCTGTACCTTTCTTATATTGGAAGTTTTGAGCTGCCTTTTGCCGCACATATTTTTTTTGGTCAGTCCACACCTGCAATTTAGGAAATTTTATTAAGCGTTTATTAATTTTTTTATATATATAATGCAAACTTACCTTTTTCCATTCATTGCTATTTTTATTTGGAGGACCCAGTGAGCTTAATTCCTGTTCGGCTCTTCTCCAAAACCGTTCAAGATCCTGCTTATCTCCCTTAAAAAATCCACGAGCTATTTCAGGATTTTGCTCCATTAAGGAGAGCAATTGTTGCAGTTGCAGCTTATTTGTACTCTTTGACCTAAAAAAATTTTAATTATTGTTTTATGATAATGTTTTGATCCAACAGTTCTGCTTTTGAATTTCGTTTTCATGTACTTGTGGGTATCTATAAATCAGTACACGGGTCTATCTGTTATCGTGACTATTTTATGACATATTTCGTGGGTGGCAGAGAGTTTATCTCCTTTTTTATAAAATAATTCACTAAATTCTTGCAATAAATTATTAATCAATCGGCTTTCTTCAGGAGTCAAATGCTCTAGATTTAGATTTTAAATTTTGCCTATTGTATTGGCTGAAACTATCAAAATGTATGGTATTTCCAAAAATTTTTATTAAATTTTTTCTCTACATCAATCTTAGCTTAAGAGTGATGAGAAAATTTTTGACCTATTATAGCTGAATAATTTTGACTATTAAAATCGATCACTTTCCAAGAGAAAGTGCCTGAGACATTAAATTTTCTAAGTATGGGAGTAATTATTTTGTATGTCAGGTACCAAAGGTGTGTAATAAGTTTTTGTGCGGCGAATGAATTGTCTAAGCCTTTTGGCTTAATTATGCTGGTATCGGACCAGGTGTCTATGAGGCAGAAGGAGGCACTGTGAAAAAATTTACATCCTCCTCCTCGTGCAAATTACCAATGTCCATTGGATCGGGTTGTTGTTTTGAAAACTTTGTTTGACGGGTTTGCCTACTGTTGAAAGAATTTCCATTTTGACTTGGATTATTATTGGGAATCGAATTGGGCTTGCCAGGTGCCGGAAGTGAAATAATTGGCACACACCAAAAATTTGGTGGATTTAAAAAAAATCCTGGACGAACAAAAATGTAAGACGTCAGAAGTAGTGTTGTATTTATTTCATAAAAAACATTAAAAGCAAAACAAAACAAAAGGATAATAAACATAACATTTAGTTCAGTCTTATATTATTTAACATATTCATATATATAAGTATGTATACACAAACATATATAAAATATAAAGTTTTTATTAAGTATTAGATGCAGAGGTTGTTGTATTATAAAGTTAACTTTTTCTTGAGCGTATGGGGCCAAAATGTTTCGTATTATGGCTGCCGCTTTGGTGCGTCCACAAGACACCTTTTTAGCAATTATGCTATCGCAGTATATACCAACACTTAGTTTGATTTGGCAGTCCAGACTATTGTATTTTAACCCATCCACAACATTGTGAAAAACACTTACTATTTAAGCTCGAGAAATATTTTCATTTTCTTTTCTACTGGCGCAACGAAGTTAGCAATACTTTTTGACATGTTTTGAGATGAATCTAGTTTTATGTGCCGTTTTGTTTTGCATATGTCTATTCAAAGCTCGGCTACCTTCATATTTGATGGTTATATCATTCTGGAAAAATTTGCAAAACGTTGTAAATTCATCTTTTTTTAATCAATTTAGAGTATTCTGCTAGAGCACACCATCTGTCGCAAAAGTTCACCAATATTTTTTTTTGAAGTTCCAGCCTCAAAGTTGTTTTCCATGCTTATGGTCACAATAAACAAGTATTATTGTCGTTCTGAAATAAAGAAATCATTAAATAACTTTAATGGCAAAATTAACACAATAAAAACTTACAACTTATTTGCAAATATTTTCCCACAATAACAGCTCTACACACAATAAGAATTTTGGATAAATAAACAAATCAGCGCTGAATGCGGAGTTTGAAGTCGATGGGAAATTACCGTCGGCGGCGGCTAAATCTCTTCGTAGGCGTCTAAAATATCGGTTCATTGGGTGAAGTTCAAACAAAACTTTTATTGTCAAATTAGTTGTTTATATTTTTTAATTGTTATGTTTTGTTACATTGCATTTTTTTGAATTTGTTAGAGCCACGCCTTGGAAAAAAAGTAAAATTCTAATATTCCTGGACATACGTAATTTTTCCTGGACCCCAGACAAGATCTAAAAAAACTGGACAGTCCAGGCGAGTCCAGAGCATATGGCAACCCTAAATCGAATGCTGAATTGAATTTTTACTGTTGTTATTATAATTATTTATTCCTTGCCTACAATTTTCATAACTAAGGTTCCGTTGCTAAAAATATCTCTTCTAAAACTAGTGTTTGGCTTATACTGAAAACTATTGTACTAAGAGCTATTGTTTGACTTATATTGGATATTGTTTAGCTGAAAGTTTTTCTGATGGACAGTAGGGGATCGAAAATCATTGTTACTTCTATGGTTATAGGAAATGGCTTTTGTCTCGTCCAAAATTTACCTTTTGTATATTTCAAAATTATATCGGTCAAAGTTTCATGCTCAGCCATGTATATGTGGTCGAATCGGTCCGTCTATTTTTTCTAATAATATGTCTACTAGATCTCTGTTAACGTTTTCTGGTTTGTATATACCAGGCTTAAATTGATCAACTAAATATATATAATTGATTTCATATTTACATTTTTCAAATATGCTAAATAGTTTATTTAAATTGCTTACTTTTACTATACGGACAGTAGTTGAAAATCTCCTCATAAGTCCTTTTTGGTCAGAATTCTTGCAGTATTCTGGTTTTTATCTCCTCCCATGAAGCATTATCGTGTAGCTCTTACTCATCGACCAGCATTTCCCAGAATTTTTTCGTTTGCAACGATCCCGATACAAAATGAAGCCATAGATCCGTTATCACCACAAAGAGTTAGATTAGCCTCAACAACATGTATGAATGCTATTGGGATATGGTTTTCATCAAGAGGCTTTAAACGTCTAAATTGTTCAATGATGTCCTTAGCCGTCATATTAAATCCGAACCCATCGTAAAGAGAAAATTGTCGTTCTGGTAACTGTTGTTCTAGCTGTTGATTCTGTTGCAGAATTTTCTGTTTCTGCTGCCGCAGTACTGCTTCTAGTTCGCAGATTTTTTTGTTCTAAAGTCTCATTTAACTGCCTATTACTATCGCATTCTTTTTTCGGTTCATAACTAATATTTTTCTTTAACACCTTTTGTAATCTCAAATTAGTTTTTATTTATGATTCTCTTTATTTCTTTTACACTTAAATGATGTAATTAACGTTGTGTTTATTTTATTAATTTTTATGTTCAGAAATTTAAATTTATTTCTTTGTTTTTTTTTACATATTTAGTTATTTACTTAACAACTAACTTTTGAAAATCTTCACTTAGTATTGGCTTTTCTATATCTCTTTTTCTGTTCTTAATAGGCAATATCTTCAGATATGAACTTCCCCGCCTGCGCCAATTACGTTTTCGTGTGTATCTGTATCTTCACATACAGATTTTTAATAATGAAGTAATTTTTTAATACACAAGGAATTTTATTTTTATTATATTTATTTTTAGGCAACAACACTTTTTTTGTTAGCATCGATCTTAAGACTGAACCTTAAATTTTTATTTTAAATCCACTTTAGCTAAGCAACAGCAGTATTAAATGCTGACTCTGCTGTCTGGCTAAATGTGGGAAACGAAAATGTAATTGGAATACCATTTCGGCAACCCTACATATTGCCAGCCCTGAAACGGGTACAGTCTTCTGTATAACACCCACGCCGCGTCGATTCGATAGCAGCCGTTCGCCTTCCGCCGCCTTCCACGCGAGTAACAACACTAAGTTGCTTCCTTTTTGAGTTGTTAATGAAAACTGAGTGTTCTTTATTACTTTTTCCTCTTTTGTACAATTTTTTTTTAAACTAAAAACTTATTTCTAGCAAGCAAAATCGATCGTAGTATTTTTTATCGATCTTGCTTGTTCATTAAATATTACGTATGTATTTTGGGTTCAACGACAATTCCATATACAATTTGTGTTTGTTACTTTTTTTATTGACTCAGCAATTTGTATTTCAATAGTCGTTGGCCTTTTCTTCAAAATAAAAAATATAGTAAACAAATGATCAAATTTCAAAGAAACGATTGTAGGGAGAAAAAAACATAAAATTTTAATTGAGCAATATTAAGCGTCATTGACTTAGGGTTTAAATTTTAGTGCCATTATATTTGGCCACTATCGTACCAATATTCAGAGGGGTGGTTGTGGAATTACATATATAACTCCTCCCCCCTTGGACAAAGGATTCTCCTGAATTCCTTCATTCATTACAATTGTTTCTTTTCTCTTAATACATATTATTGTTATTATTACAGTAACTATCATAATTATTAAAATAGTTGGACCACCATACAACATAATTTCGTTTTTAGATTTTATTTCTTTAATTTCTTTTATGTTTTCAACATGTTCAAACCTCTCTATACGTAATTCTGGGTTGATACACATAGAAAATTTTCGCTCTCAGCTCGTTCCAAGTAACTGCTTTCTCTCTTTCATTTTGGACTATCTTCAGACCAAAATCAATCAGCTGCTGATCGTTGTTACATAAACCAATCGCCAACTCCACTGAATCAATAAAGCATGTCCACCAATGTCACGACTCAAAGGGTGTATCCTCCTGAACTGCTCTATGATATCCTTGGGCTTCATCATGAACCGCTGCTGAACATTTATTTGTAGGTTCGGCTGTTGTTGTTCCTGAAACTGTGATTGCAGTTGTTGTAGTTGTATTTGTTGTTGTTCCAATTGTTGTTGCTGTTGTTGTATTTTTTTCTCTTGTCGTCTTATAACAGTTTCTAACTCAGCTATCCTTTGCTCCTCCATATCGTTGTTTATTTGCCGATTTGTATCAAAATCTTTTTGTCTTGACATCACGATGTAGCAAGTATATTTTTTGTAATGTTTTTGTTTCACGAAGTCTTTGCAAAACTTTCTTCACGTTTTCAATATGTTTTTCTTCTGTTTTACCACCTATGATTATATCATCAATGTAACTTGCTGTGTCATCTATTCCCATTAACATGGTATCCATCAATTGCTGAAATGCTCCCGGAGCACTTTTAACCCCTGGGGCTAACCGATTAAAATTATATAAGCCTTTGTGAGTGTTGATAGTAAGAAGTTTTGCTGATTCTGGTGAAACTTCAGTTTGCAAGTAAGCGTCTGACAAGTCTATATGCGTAAACAAGCTGCTTTTTCCTACTTTAGCATATAAATCTTCAGGTCGATGTAATGGATACATGTGTGGTTCAAGACTATTGTTAAGACCTGACGAATAGTCTCCACAAATACGAATGCTGCCATTAGGTTTTTTAACTGCAACGATGGGTGCTGCCCACTCAGAGTAATCAACTGGTGTGATTATACCTAATGATTCTAGTCGTTGTAATTCTTCTTCTACCAAAGAGAGCATAGCATAAGCGACTGGTCTCTTTGCACGAAAAACTGGTTTTTGATCAGGCTTAAGATGAAGTTGTACTTTAGCTTTAGTACATTTTGATGGAAAATTCTGGAAAATATCTGCAAACTCTGTTTTAATGCTCTTTAGAACATTAGAATTATTATATTTTATTTGAGAGCAGATACTATTTAAGGGTTTGTCCCATAAATGAAAAATTTCAAGCCAATCTGAACCAAAAATTGTGAGGGTATCAATGTCTACAACTAGTAAATTGCAAAATTTTACATCACCTTGTAGCCGAACTTGACATGAAAATTCGGCAATAAGCTTTATTTTATCCTTTGAGGCACTTGTAACAAAACGATTTTTTAGTTTTCTACCAGGTTTTCCCATTTGGTACCACAAAGCTTTGCCTATAATTGACACATCTGAAGCTGTATCTATCTGCATTTTGACATCATGATTTTGTGATGTAGAAATTTGAATATTGACTGTAACAAACTTCCGCCTTGATGCATAAGAAATTTGGTTGATTTGAAGAACGTTGGTTTTTGTCTTCGAAAATTTTTGATTCTTGCTTTTTTTCTTCTTTTGCTGAATTATGTTTTCTTTTGCTTTTTTATTTTTACAATAGCCTTCCTTATGCCCTATATTTTGACAGTGTGTGCATGTGTACTGTGCATACGTGCAGTACTTAGAATAATGCATTTCACCGCAATTCCAGCAGGGTGTTTTAGGTTTTAGGTTACCTTTTTTTTCGCCATGTTGTTTTGTGTTAGCCTTTATTGCATTTACAGATGACTGTGTATTTATTTCTACCATTGCCGTGTCACTTTTTAAATTAATTAACCTTTGAGCACTAGATATAAGTTTGTTAATATTTTGGTTTGAATTATCTAGTGCTAGTCGGTGTTTTTCGCACTTTCGCTCTGGGGTCTCCTCTTATTGGTGCCGGTGTACAAGTTATAGGAAGGTTACCTGTATTGTCTTTCTTGCTTCTATTAGAACTCTCATGTATTTTTTCCTTAACTATTTCCTTTATGTTTGTCTTGCTAAATTTCGTGCCTAATCTCTTATTTTCTTGTGCGTAAATGGTTTGCCAAGGTTCGTAAGTCTGGAATGCAGTTTTCCTTTTATTATGATACTTTATATCTTCCAGCTGTTTCTACTTTATAATGTCCAACTTAACCTTTTCTATTTCCTGGGGATCGGTACTCACTCTTCCTAAAAAAGATGTCTCTATTGGTTTCCTTTTTGTGTTTGAATGTATGTAAGTATAGTATTCATAGATCGCTCGATACCATAGTTCCGAAAATGTACCGTGTGAGCTTTCAGCATTCAAACAACGCATCATTTCTGTAAAAGTAGAATGAAACCTTCCAATCTGTCCGTTAACACTACTTGGTGGGTTCTTTTACATCCTCGACGGCTCGGGATCCTAATATTTCTGCTTGAGCGAATTTGGAAAATTTGTCCATAGCGTTTAATATTATTTTCTTTTCCGTCACAAAATTGTCTATGTGTGATATTTTATTTCGCAACTCATCTTCGGATAGTTTTGTAATTTTTTTTATCGCTACCTGAAACGCAAATATCACGATGAACTTGTTGCCGCAGGAACTTCGTGTAAACGTTCAATATTTAAAGAGTTAAATCACTTGGGCTTTTCGCATCGGATTTTTCTAAAACTAAAAGCCTTATCTACAATTAATGTTTATCAAATCTTTTACTTTAATAGTATGTAAATATTTTTTGAGGTTCAAAATTCTGATTGAAACATTAGAAATAAAATTGTTTCTAATTAGAAATTCATGTTTGTTATACTAAATGTATATAGAATTTGATAACTGACAAATTAATGCATTTTACTCAAAAAGTATATTATTTTTAATAAGATAAATATTGATTATTCAAAAGGAATCTTGCCATAAAAATTATGACAGTCAGCAGGTAGCAGTTTTTTTAATTCTGTAGATTTTGTCGTTTCTTTTTTGAAACTTTCAACCTGTCGTCATGTAATAATCTTGATATTTTTTCCAATTCTTTAAGGGAACTCTTCGTAGTTGTCATTGGTAAAAACTACTTATGCAAAAAAAGTTTTTATTGTAGAAAGTGATGTTCTTGTGTGGACTGTATAAATGCGAGTGATAAAGCAAGATAAGAAAAAAGCAGAAGTCATGTGTGGATGTGGGACTGTGTATGTGTCTATGGTTGCAGGTGTTATTTGTTGTTTAGCGTTGATGTGAAAGGAAGGTTCCCCAACATCCCGAGCGACCCTGAAACAGCGTTTCAGCATACAGACAGGTTGATAACCTTCACTATTGATCTCGTTACGGTGCCATGAGGAGTCTTCAGTAGAACAGGTCGTATTAATCCGTCCTTTCCTGGAAACGTTCCGATCACTCTGGCCGTCAACCATGTGGCTGGAGGAGTGTTATCTTCTTTTAAAAGTACAACATCATTTTCTTGCATGTTGCGTTGAACTGTGGCCCATATAGGGCGTTGCTGAAGCGATGTTAAGTATTCCTTGTTCCATCTTCGCCAAAAACCCTTGGTACATACACTGGATATGTTGCCAATAGCACAAACGATTTATGTGGATTTCTGTCAGGTTTCCCTCAGGTATCATTGTAGTTGGTCTCCCGATCAAGAAATGTGATGGAGACAAGTATCTCACGTCTATATCTGCTGCTGCACCCAGCGGTCTGGAGTTTATTACAGCTTCTATTTGAGCCAGGAGCGTGTGCATCTGCTCAAATGTAAGGACAGTATTACCGACAATGCGGCGTAAGTTCAATTTGACAGAACGTACGCCCGACTCCCATATGCCTCCCCAGTGTGGTGAACAACGCGGGATGAAGGTCCACTGGAACATTTCATCTGGTTTACGACGAGCACCGACGAAGTTTTTGCCGTTGTCGCTATAGATTGTTTTACATTTACCTCGACGAGACATGGAACGGCGTAAAGCACTCTGTAGTCATGTCGAAAGCCAATTCGTAACCCTTAGATGTTTTTGTAGTGCGCCCGCGCTGAAGTTTCAGTGTGAATGGGGCCTGCGTAATCACAGCCCGTGTTTTCGAATGGAAACGCCTGTCTAACGCGTACCTTGGGTAGATCCGCCATCTTCTGGTGAGTTATATGCTTAGCGTATCGCAAGCATTTCAAGCATTGATGTGTTAGTTTGCGTATCATATTCCTTGCATCGACTATCCAGTATTTCTGCCGAACTATTACCATCATAGAAGATACCCCTGGATGCAAATTGTTGATGTGTTCCTCGTGAAGTATAAGGAGTGTTATACAATGGTTTTTAGGAAGAATGACAGGGTTTTGCGTGTGAAATGAACAATCAGAATTGGAGATTCTTCCACCAACTCTCATTAACCCGGCTTTGTCGATGAATGGTGATAGTTTATTTAAATTTGAGTCGATATCAATGTGTCCCCATTGAGGCAACCCACGTTTATGTTTAAAGAATTTTATTTGCGCCATTCTAAGGTAAGGAATCCTTTCATGCTCAATTTCATCAATTGTTAAATTCGGCGAAGGAATTTTATTCTTGTCTACAAATACGTTAATGAAACGTTGAACGTACGCTGCAATACGAGTAAGCTTGTACCAATGACAAATTTTTTGAGAAACTGGTTCTAATGGATGAATGTACAGTTCTGACGTATTACATGTCGTAGCCAAATTTATTGTGCCGACTTGTGCTGACTTCATTTCTGCCAGTACGCTGTTGTTACTTGCCGCGAGTTGTAAATCTTCTGACGAGTCTTGTACAATATCTGCTTGCAAAAACGAGGGACCTGACCACCACAGGTCAAGTTCAAGCAGTTGGTTGACCATTAAACCCCGGCGGATTCTGTTTTGTGTTTACGTGCCTCCAGACATTACGAGGCAAAGTTTCTAATATTATGGATGTGCGATTCCCACACGTCTGAATGAATGACTTCCAACAAGTTGTTTGTTTTCGTATTGCTCTCTTTGGGAAACGATAATACATGTATTTTGCTTAACATGCATGTCCTACACTTTGCAGCTTCACTCATGCAGTTAACATTCAACCCCTTTACCATGTCATTATTATGTAAATCGTGCAGACTTTTAAAATTTAAATGACCGTATCTGTTGTGCCAAATAGTATTGATGTTGGTAGCAGAGCATACTCTCTCAATTGTTTGGTCATTTTCTGCAACGAACATGTTGCCTACAACAGTGCCATCTCTTCTCTTAATAACACACTTGTGTTGCTCAAACACGACACACAAACCATATTCAACAGCTTTATTCACCGAAATGAAGTTTCCCTGTAACTCGGAAGAGAACAGAACGTTTTGAAGTAAAATTTCAAAATTATTGATGTATATTAATACATCACCTTTTCCACTGGCACTAATGAATTTATTGCCAGCCAAAGCAATAACTTCATTATGATCTTCAAAACGAACGAACATGTTTCTATTATTACACATGCGATGTGGCTCCGCTGTCGATGTACCAACTGTTTGTACTCGTCGAACTTCTATCTGCTGCAGCTACCATCGTCATCGCTTGAGCATTGTTGTTTTTGTTCTTGTGTTTTTTCTCGCAGTTACTTGCATAGTGACCAACAATACCACATACAAAACATTTGCCCTTGAATTTTCTGTTGTTCTTTTTATCTTTGTTCTGGTACGTTGTTTTTGCAACTAATGCTTTCTGTTGAAAACTTGACGCAGCATGACCGTTATCTTCTCTTTCTTTTCTTCCTTTTCCTTCTTCGAGAATTTTCTGTTTTAATATAGAGAACTTTGGCAAATCATCCCTAGTCTCCATTGCAACCACAAAATTATCAAACTCTTTTGGAAGACTTGAAAGAAGCATGATTACCAATAACTCCTCCTAAATCTGAATACCACTTTCCGCCAATTTCTCGGAAATTTCAGCAAACTCATTCAGATGCTGCACCACATTACCACCATCAGGCATTGACAAATTCACTAACCTCTTGTAAAGTGATACCTTCTGTATCGGTCCTTTTGGCATATGCACTAGTTTTAATGTTGTCCAGGCATCATGGTAAGTCTTATAATACTTTATATAACCCAACTGTGCTGCCTTCACACCCAAGCAAATGGTTACAAGCGCTTTCTCGTCCTCGGATTCCCACTTCACAGCTTTCTCAGCTTCTTCACGTTTCAGTTGTCCACTGACAACTTTCCAGAAACCACTATGAATCAATACACTCTTCATCTGTATGGACCAACTGTCGTAGTTATCTTCGTCCAGCTTTTCAATTTGCATCAGCGGTGCACCACTCATTTCAATTTTCTTTTTCCGAAACAGAAAACCTTAATATACACACTTTATTTAGTTCTGGCACCTGGTCCCATCAGTGATGTCAGATACAATTTTTTTATTTCCCTAAGTTTTGAAGAAAAAATCTCTTTTTTTCCCTACACCCAATTTATTTTTCCCCTACATTTTTCCCTACGTTATATTGAAATAAAAAAACTTAAATATTTATATTTTTATAGTAAATTTTATTTACTTTATTTTGAACATTACAAAATTCAGGTCTGTAAATCAGGTATAAAAGTAAAAACGGTAAAAGTAACGTAAAAAGTAACAGAATCATTAACAAATAATTAATTGTACAGTTCTTGCGAATTCATTTTTTTTAAATGACTTTCTGTGCATTGAAAATTTGTACGATTAATGATATTTGATTGTAAATGAGATCGAATAATACATATTGAATTTAGGAGATCATGACCTAATTTATTTCTTTTCTTTGTACGGAGATATGTAACAATAGAGAATATTCTTTCAGCATCCGCATTCGCATGTGGTAAACTCAAAAGAATTTTTGTCAATTTTGAAATGTTAGGAAATACCAAGTCATCATTAAAGTTTTTAGATTTCGATATATTCGACCAAAACTTTTCTAAATCCAACTTAGAAAGCAAATTTTTCTCACGTTCAGCAAAATTGTATTCAATAGTTAACCATTCTTGAGTCAGCAGATTAATATGATCTGACATAACAACTTAAATTGAAAAACATTTTTATTGACACCACCCACAGCCAACTCAGGGTTAAGAAACTCCATTTCTTTAAAGACTGATTCACTTTTTAAAGGAAGTCGTTTTTGTGTTTCTTCAAGGGCGGTGATATAAAATTTTAAACAGTCAGATTTTATTTGGTATGCACTTGATCTTGGAAATGTTTTTAGCAGCTCTTCGCATTCATGACCAACATAAATATCTTCTATTTGTAGTGTAATATGTGGTGATTTAATATTGCAATCAATTCTTAGTTCCTGCTTTTTTATAAAATTTTGGCCAATTTTTAAAAATATTTTTTTTTTGATTCAGAATGTAGGACATCAATGGTTTTTTTGATTGAAATAGAGCATTAAGGGAATTAAAATAATTTAAAACATATATTAAAAAAAGCAAATAAGCCTTATTGCATTCATTTGCCAATTCACCCAATATTAAATCTGCTTGCTTTAGCTTATCTTGTGCTGCTGCATATTTAAAAAATTCTAATAGAACCGCCCAATTCTCTAATATTCTTTCTATACATTTTTGGTGAGATAGCCACCTAGTGGCTGATGTTCTTAAAATTTTTCTTTTCTCTACCTTGAGTAACGCTTATAGCTTCCAGAGATGTATGATCCAATTTGCCTTAATAAATCTTCAGGCGCTCTTGGCAACATTAGGCAGGCTTTTTCGCAATTATGGCAGCCGAATGGCATATACATTTCATAGTAATTATATCTGGATTATCTGCTAACATCCTCGATGTAAATGAATTGTACTGCCCGACCATTACGCTGGCACCATCACAGCAAAGACCTACAATATTTTTATATGGAATGTCATACCCCAAAACGCAATTTTTGAATCCACTGTAGAGGGCATCTGCAGTACAATCAGTTCCAACCTGTAGCAAATCTAAAAGCTGCACTACTGTTTTTTCCTGTTCCTCGTCAAAGTAACGAACAGGAAGACACATTGTTTTTTTTTTTTCAAAGAAATGTCAGTGCTCTCGTCTATAAGTATAGAAAACTTATTAACTTTAAGTTTTTTTATAAGCTTTGATTTTTCTTCGCTGGCTAAAACATTACATGGGTGCACTTAGTACGTCCCAGCTGACACTCTTTTACTATAGTTGAGTCTGGCACAATGTCCTTCAATAGAGGAATTAAATGTTCTATTATTTCAATAGCAACATTATGTTCAGCAAAAAAAAGGCCCATACGTATCTCAAAATTTGCTACGTCTTTCTTGATGTTAATCGGTTTTTGTTGTTGGAAAAAAGAATTGATTTTTTTTGAATTGTTAATGGCTAAAACATTAGTTTTGTGCAATTTTGTGTTAGCGTGTTTTATTAAATCAGATTTTGCACAATTTATTAATTTTTCACAAGCCACACATTTGCATTTGAATTCGTAATTTTTAACATCCTCGAGCCACCCTTTAAAACATTCTTCCTTCAACCAACTCTTGCAAAACCTTTGCTTTCTGCATTTATTTTTAAGACAATTAGAATCTTCCAAAGAAGAGGAACCAGAATCTGAAGACATTTGCCTACAATATTAAAAAAATTACCAAAATATTATTTATGGGAACATATCAAAAATACAAAGTCTACTAAAAATTTATACATACATATATAAAAAAAAACTCACAAATATGGTGTACGCGCTGTTTATTTATATAGTGTAAATAAAAGCATATAATATTAAGCAGCATAAACATACATACAAAATTTAACATGTACATATATTATAAATTTTTTTGTTCTTTAAATTAATTTCGAAAAACTTCCAGAATAAAATTGCAGTATGTACAAAAGAAAACGCAAAAATTTACACACATAAAACCACACAAAACTAACTGTTAATAATGGCTGCCACCGATTTCTATTGACATAAGTATTACCAGATTTTTATTGTTCATAAACAAAATAGTTACCAGATTATCTATAAGTTTGTAAGTAGGCGGAAAATCCCTACATTTCGACCAAAGTAAAAAATCTGTCTTTTTTTCCCTGCACTTAATTGTTTCGAAAAAAAAAATCCCCACAAAAAGGGAATTTTCCCTACATCTGACATCACTGGGTTCCATAACCTGACGAATTCTAATGAGGCTGAAGACCGAATATAATAACGCTTGGTTTTTAAATTTCTTATAAAAAGTTTGAAATGTTTATTCAGTTGTAAGTAGTAAATCGAGAATATAGAAAATACGTCTTAATTTTACAAGTTTAACACAAGGAATGAACGACAAGCTACAATATACAAAAATGAGTAGAATGTTCAGAAAGATTTGAGAACAACGTACACATTGGCCTTGCTAGATTATTTTCAATAGATTTGTATAAAGGCCCATGTGTCGATTCAGCTTTAACTGTTGATATGGCAGTAAGGGCGATCTTGGATCTAATACGTGACAGACCCAATCTTTTCATACAGTCCTCAGTGATGTATGACAACTCGGATGCTGTATCGAGCAAAATACGACATGTTATAAATTTACCTTGGTTGTTTCGAACATCCACCAGTGCTGTGGGTAGAACATGGGTAAAATTATTCCCAAGACGTGAAGTAGTACACGACTCAGAAACAATAGCGTTCAGCGATACTTGATGCGAACAATAAGTTTCACATGAAGCAACCCGATGAGTTGGCGACTCTGGCACAGCCACACCAGCGTTCTGTCTCTGTTCGTGTGGATTGAAATGCAGCAATGAGTGATGATTTCGTTGGCAAATGCTACATTTGTGTTAGGACTTACATTGAACGACCGAGTGCCCCTTACGCAAACAGTTAAAACAAAGATTCTTCTTCTTAACCATTGCACGACGTTCTTCCGAAGGAAGTGAAAGAAAGTGAGGACATTTATGAGTATAGTGCTCGCTAGAGCCGCAATCAGAACACATGTTCGTTGAATTAGTAGATACGAATGATGCGGATAAAGCTCGCTTAATCTGTGACGATTTAGAAACAACCTTAACGCCTAATTCCAATTCTTCACAACGCTGATCTAAAACTTCCAAAAAGTTCGAATGCAAAGATTTAGCTTCATCGCGAGACTTCTCAATCCACTTGTGACGCAATTCATTATCAATTTTGTTCTGTAATATGTGAATGAGCCAATGATCACGCTCATTGCAATCAATTGCCTCTAAACCTCATTGGAGGTATCCGCAATCTTTCGCAACAATGAACCGTTTTCCTCCTTCATTACTGGCAACCCCATAAATATTTCAATATAAGACGTGACAATGTGACGAGGTCGATAAAAGCGTTCCTTGAGCCTATCCCAAGCTGTCGAATAGGAATCTTCAGATACTTAAATGTGCCTAATGAGGTTTGCGGCATGATCTTTAAATAATGATTTTAAATATTGAAATTTTTGAATATCGGACAAATTCGGCCTAGAATCGATTGCGCTTACGAATAAATCCTTAAATGCTGCCACTCCTTGTAGCTGCCAGAAAATGGTTCAATCCGGATTTTTGGTAAATCATTATTATGCGACGTGGATGGCAAATCCAAACGTTGCAGTAACGTTGAATGTTGTTTAGCTAAACGTGAAAACATGTCTACATGCGGATCTGGTGTTGATGATGTGTTAGAAAGAGATTTTAATATCTGGTTAAACCACCCTAGGCACGTTATATATTTATGTTCATATTCCATCATGTCATCCTCCGGATCTACAAAGCTTTCCTCATCTTCATAGCCGTACAGTTCACCAGTCAGCGATTCAAATTCTTTACAGGCAGACTGTAAGCGGCTCAAACGTGCTTCAATTTGCCCAGCATCTAATTCCTCAGGAGGATTTTGTATAAATGTATACGCTCTAGTAATAGCACCTTTTCCTAATCGAAACGTCGATTGTACGGCCTTCATTTCAATTATATTTTTACAATAAAGAAATAATGTACTTACAGTTGTATAATTCGTCGTTTGTGATGTGTCGCTTATTGCTTGCAGTCACGGTTACGTTTTGTGTTGACAACTTATTGTTGTTGTTGCTTACACTTTTTATATGATTAATGTTGTGTTTGTTTATATGTATTTGTTTTCTTCTATTCACAATACTTTTGACAGTCTGACAACCGCAGTAGCTTGTGCTTGGATGTTTGTTGTTATTTTAAACTACACATTTAAAGGATTGCCTATACGAGTTGTTTTTTGGCTTTTCTACACAAGCCCGTATACTGTCTTGCATATATATGCAGAGCTGTCAGACAATTCTTTGTTCTCTCACTTACTATTCAGAAGCAATATAAATGTACTTATGTACACTATGCAGAGCTGTTTGACAATTTTTTCTTTTCTCACTCCCTATGCAGAAGAAAAATACATGTCACTATGCAGAGCTGTTATACAATTTTTTGTGTTCTCACTCACTATGCACAAGCAATATACATGTATGTAAATATGCTTTTTCTTTTGAATAATGATTATTTCCCTTGTAATCAATTTATGTATGTTCTTGATTCTTTTTTGTTAACTAATAATAGAAACCCGACTGTTTCTTCACCACTATGTCCAGGAGCTTGTCTTTTGTTTTTTGTTAATATTTAAACCACGCACTAATGAAACCGTGTGTTTCTTTCGTGTTCAAAGAAGCTATTGTAACTTGAGTCCAATGGACCTTTTTCTTTCTTTGTTTATTTGACTCGCACTGCACTGATCGCAAACTTATGGTAAAAACTACTTATGCAAAAAAAGTTTTGTTGTAATTGGTTCACTTTAGTTTTTATTGTAGAAATTGATGTTCTTGGGAGGACTGTATAAATGCAAGTGATAAAGCAAGATAAGAAAAAGCAGAAGTCATGTGTGGATGTATGAGTGTGTATGTGTCTATGGTTGCAGGTGTTGTATGTTGTGTAGCGTTGATGTGAAAGGAAGGTTTCCCATTGTTCTGTAGCGTTGATGTGAAAGGAAGCTTTCCCAACACAGTCATTGATATTGATTTTAAAATAAATAGTTCCTGTTTGATCGTATCATGTTTACAATTTGGTCGCCCGTGTTTTTTCCTAAAAAAAATCACAAAATCTTGAGAATTAGGCATTTCTTCGGGTCATACATTATACAGTACCTGGTCTTATAGATGTATGTATATCTCTTATCAACTGATTCATAGTCAAGAAAATACTCTGGGTTTCGAATTAACCAATTCGAATGGCAAGTTTATTTGCTTATTGTGGATTTTTCTTTCAATTAGTGAGTGAGCTGAGTCTCATTCCATTTGCGTGTGACACACTACGAAATACTTCTGTTCGATGGTATCTAATTATCTTCTCTATGCACAATGAAAGTAAAGAGTTGGAAAACACAACTTTTTTTTTGATAGACACAACTATCCGAGTATATAATAATGTGGTGACTATTAGAAAATTTCTGGATATAACTTTTTTTATTTTTTTTAAGTCTATGGGTTAATAAGATCCTTACAGACAACGCATTTAAAAGAAAAGTTACATGTAATTATTTTTAAGATTAAGATTTATTTTTACACTAATAAATATAATGTTGCGTGCAGTCTCCGACTCAATTTCAAAAGTAGGCACGTGATTTAATACAGCAAGCAAAACTCCACCTCCAGTAGTGTCAGCTTCTCTATCTCGTCTATATATATTATAATTAAATTCCGCTATTAAAATGTTACTATGGAGCCATGTTTCGGTGAAGACAATTACGTGATGACAAAACCCAAAACTCTCCATTAATAAATTAGATTTAATTCTATTAACGTTCTGATATACAATATTTAATTGATTATCAAAGAGTGGATTAGTCTTTTGAGTTGTGAGTTGTATTTGCAGGCAATCGAGCAATATTTGTGGGTCTGTCGTTATCATTGCTAATAAATTCACGTATTATGGCGTTATAAGACCCAAAACTTTGAATCAACGACAAGATCAAATACATCAAAAGGCGCAATGATCTTAAATGAAGCAGTACTTCGCTGCTGAGCATATTTAAATTTGTGAGCTATAATGTCAATATCACAGCTTAATTTATTTATTATGTAGCAGACAATATCATTGATTGAAGTTTCATAGGCAAAACGCGAAATAAATATTGATTTCTTAGGAGGTATCACTATTAAAGTACGAGGTATATCATTATTTCTTGCACCATTGTTATTTGAAGCTGCATGTTGAGCAACCACGGACAACTGTCTGGTAGAAACGGGTGCAGGCGAAATAATTATTACCAGCAGTAATCTGGGTTAGGCCTGAATATTGTGGTGGAGTAGATGATGTATAGTTAAACTGAAGCAGCAGCCACATTCAATGTATTATTAGCGCATGAAGTAGGGTTCGGAGCCAGAGATTGCGTAGATTGCAATTGTACAGTTGTTATACATTGAACTCAGCATTCATTTTGTTAAACTCCTCCTTAAAAGATTTAAACACATTATAAAATTCTACACTGATAATTTTACAACCCGGGCAAGTCTAGTGAAGACCTTTGGTTGAATCATTTAAAGCGTCAGCATCATGAGGTTTGAGTCCGCAAAATTTTATGTGGCACTGGCCAAGACGTAACCAACATGACACCATACTATCATTTCACGTTATTGAGCAGCTTACATTTAAGCAGTTCATATTAGAAACAAAAATAGGTTGCACAATACAGAAAATTTTAATTTGAAAATGGTAGTGCTTTAAGTCTCTTTAGCTAATACCCGAACCACAAATTAATTATTACAATTCTTCAACAAAGTGAAAATTTATATTTCGATCAACATTCAAATTAAGAGACAAAAGTCCAATATTGTTTATTTTAAATGTTGCTTATCAAAAAACAACATAAATGCTCTGTATTTTATATAAAAATTTATACAGACAAACAATAAAAGTACGTGTTACTCTCACGGCAGATGTTTACTTCGCTCAATGTGTACAATGAGTACAATACCGATAAATTTTAATATTACGAAACTTAAGTAATTTTTTGGTCATTAGGTTATTCAACAATTTATGAAAAATACTATCAAAACGTCCCCTTAATAAAACAATAGTGTATATTTTTTTCGACATTTCGAGATAATGGAGTTTAAAGTTTTTGTTTGATTAGACATCGGGGAAAGCAATAATATTTCAGAAAATAATCGTTGGTTTTAAGTTGTGGTCATTTAAATATGTGGTGGAATAAACAGGCTACTAGAAGATGATATTTCATTAATTTACAATTGGAAATAAATGAGATTCAAAGTACCATGATGTCACAGACTATTTTATTTGTTTTACAATATGTATGAAAATCATTACACATTATTTTATTTTGTATGGTATACACTTTTTATTTGAATCTTTTACACTACTTATCACGAAATACTTTTAAATTGTTGGACGAATGTTCATGCAGTAAAACAAAGTAGTCATCATTTCCAGTTTGAAAACCATTTCCATTTTGTGAGTTTTGGAAATTATTTCTATTTTGTGAATTTTGGAAATTGTTTCTATTTTGTGAATTTGAGAAATTGTTTCTGTTTTGTGAATTTTGGGAATTGTTTCTATTTTGTGAATTTGAGAAATTGTTTCTATTTTGTGAATTTTGAAAATTATTTCTATTTTGTGAATTTTGGAATCAATTTTGGTTAAAGTATTTTTGTTTGTTTGGGGAATTCACTGGTTGATGCCCACAATTCTGTTTATTTCCATAGCGTGTCACCTGAGGGTTTTCATTCCCAGTGTAAGCATATCCCGCCTGAAACAAGATATCCATTGCTTGTTCTAAATCCGTTGGATTTCTGCAGAACAGAACAGTTTTCATCGGTTCTGGAATTTTACTTTTAAAAATATTCAATGCGGTATGCATATTGTTAGTGGCACTTTCCCTTGCTGCCTCTGTTTCACCCAGAATTACTACCAATTTATTGTTCAACTTATGCAGTTTGTCTTTAATGTTGTTATAAAATTCTAAGGTATTTGTTTTAAATGTCACTCCTCTTAATTCGTCAAACAATTCGTCACATGATCGCCTGTCTCCGAAGTTGTTTTGGAGTACATTTTTTATGTCTGTCCATGTAGTAGCATGGCAGTTTATTTCAATTGCTTGTCTTGCTTTGCCTTTAAGTTTTGCTTTTATCATGTTCGAGAATAAAAGTTGGGAAAAGTAGGTATTTTAAAGGATTTATAACTAGTTGGTTTTGTATATATTCCCTACTTCTTATTTCAATTCAATTCCGCCTGAAGTACCGTCTGATTCTCTTTTTTAAAATACGGCTGTTCCTAGTAACTTTTCTTTCACGTTTTTCGTGCTCTAATTCGTCAGTTAAGTAACCGTCGTTTGACTCTATACCAGAATCAAGTGGATATGCAATTAACTGTTATTATTTCACACTCTAAATCCGAAGGATATTCTGACAAAGAATCACTATCACTCATTGATAAAAAAAAATTGTACTTGTATATCGCTTTAAGAATCTTTTCACACGATTATAATTACAGGGTTTGCGGTAATTAGCTTTCTTAGCTTAATTCTACTAAAATAATTATAGTAATAAAGGTTCTTATTCTAAGTCTACCTTAATATTTTATAGAATACTTCTGTTGGATTTTGAATGCTGTTGTAAGTTTTTCCTTTTTCTCTTCTCTCTCAGGTTTCTTCTTTGGCTTCTTGTTCAGGTCCCCACTTCAAGTCCTTCGAGTTTTGTATTGTGATTTATGCAATTTCCACAATATTTCTTTGTTATAAAAAAAATTTTTTTTACTTTAAAAATTTTTCTCAGTTGTCCAGAAAGTTTTATTGTGTAGTTTACAAAAAACTTTATATTTTACTTAAAGAGTTCTTCTTATGCATTTTTCACTTGCATAAAGGATTTATATACTTGAAATTTTTTCACAAAAGGAAAAAAATTTTTCACTTGCATACAAGATTTCACAAGAAAAAAATTTCTTCTCGAGATCCTTATTGTCTTTTCCCCTATTTCAACATAAAAATGTTTAAGTATCCTTTTGCTTTTTCGAGGACACCTTAGGAGATCCCACCGACTGCGCCAATTAAATGTTCGAACAAGGATTCGACGAAAGAAAAACAACAAGTGAAGACTTTGGTGGTGAGTTCAATACTGACTTTATTGTGTAAAAAGTTCTTATTTATAATTACATTATTTTGTTTACAATTTTTAGAAAGTGTTTTGTAATAAAATTTTGTTTATTCCAAATTTTGAGTTTTCCATAGAATGTCTGGAAAGTGTTTTGTAATAATCTTTACTTACTTAGGCTATTTACGAGTTTATTATTCTAGTTTAAAATTCTTGGGAATAATTTTTACTTAAATTTTACTGATCTTAGTTTTATGAGTTTATTGTTCTAGTTATGATTATTGTTAATTGCAATTGCTTGGCCACCCATCAAATACAATGTATTGGCAAGCCAATCATTCTTGAAAATCACAATTTTGTGGGGCAATAAAATAAAAGAGTTGAGGTGGTTTATATGCATATAAGTATGTATGCATGTTTGTGCATAGTATTGTGGACAAACGTACATACCATATTTTATTAGTTTTTTATTGTAGTAATTAATAAAAGAAAAAGATTTAACATTAAGTACGCAAGTATGTATGTGTCTGTTTGTTCATATTCTTATGAACAAACATTTAGAGAATTTTTATATTTTAAATACGCTGGAGGCTATAACTTTTCATCTGATAAATCTATAGATAAACTTATTTTGCCCTCAGCATCACCAAAATCTGTCGAAATTCCATTTACATAGTCGCAATACGGCACATTCTTATTATCGTTTCACAGTAAATACTCACCATGACTTGATAGATTCATTATTTTCACAATGTTTTTACAATAACTCACTAGCAAAAGCACAATTGCCCCGTCTATGTCTTCTCTCAGAAAATTCTACATCTATCAAAAAGTTGACATTAACAATGTAAACAGAGAAATTTTGTATGTATAAAATAGTGTATATGTGTCATACGAATTGACTCCAAATAATATATTGTTGAAAAATAGTGCATGTCAATATACGATTTTATTTTGTTATTAATTAATAAATATAGTTATGCTTTTTATACACTATTTTTCTTTGAAATTATATTCAGAGTAACAACTAATTAAAACCGTATACCTGCACTTACACAATTATTAATGAAAAATTTCAAACACGCAATTATACGCTAATGTTTCAATGGATCTTTTGACCCACTTTGCGGAAGTAGGATTTCACCAATTTTTTACCACATTTAGAATCAGTTATGTAGATTCTCATTATGCAATAAAAAATAATGATGTACATGCGTATACCCTACTATTTTATTGAGGGGACGAAAATATCTTTATGGAAGAATTTAGTGCGAAACATTTATTTATCTCAAATATTTTATGATTATTGTGGCAAAAGTACTCGACTCAAGACTCCCCTCGGCTTCATCGCAAATGTAATTGTCAGAGTCGTGATTAATTATATTACAAATTGTTAAATTATGAACTTGATTTTATAATACGAGGAGTTTGCTTCAGATTAAGGCAAAAGCTTAACCGCTTGTATATCTATGGAGAGCAGCATAGTACTGATTTAGAATTTTGTCATTTTCGATATCATTTATCATTTGGCAATTACATTTCGATGATTAATAAACTGTTCTTGGGATATGTTTTTTGCTTTATAAGAAAGACAGATACCCCAATGATCTTTTCAGGGCTTAAAGAACGAAAAATTTTATGACTTAAAAACATTAATGAATCTTGGATATGATACACGGGCGACCTTTGTTTATTTTCATTACATGCAACAGAATAGCGATCATAAATTTGTTTATATCTTTTAAAGTCCGCGTCCTAAATAAATCTTTTTCGTATACTGCCGGAATCCCTCTAGGATTCCATTTTCGGCAAATCTTCCAACCATTTTGCCAAAAGTTTATGTTTTTCAAATAACGCACTCTTTGCATTTTTTCTTTCTGGTTCGATGAACAAATGTTTTGGATGCCATGCAAGCCTTTTTAAGATACCCATAATTGTATCATTATTCGTTCAAACCTACCGTTGATAGAAACATGTGTCTTCACACTTTTATACGTTTTGACTCGTGCTTTATAAAGTAGTTCTTTGTGGAAGGGCGTTTTGAGTTTTCAACTGTAATACACGTTGTCTACCTGAAGATTCAAAAAGGTTTGTTGGGTACAATTTTTTATTTTCCCAGGACATATTCCAGGAATCAAAAATTTCTTTGCGGATAACTTCGGTGAAAAATAAGCAACGTCGGTTGAAACCATGGTATAAGAAATACAAGGTAATGCCACTTAAAATATTTTGACAAGTATTGGGTTTTTTGAAATTCAATTTGTTTAAAATTTTTTAGGAGGGCGTTGCCACATGTCGAAAAGGGATAGAAATTCCCAGAAAGTTCAATAAAAATTGTGTAGTTTGAAGTAAATAAAAATTTGTTGCGAATTAAACCTTCAATTTATAGAAAATCAAATTTTGAGGATATCAAAATCGAAATATATGAAGAATAAGTGGACAGGAGGCGGGTGCGTTTCTGTTATGCTTTTATTGGGATAAATTAGACTATGTGCTGGTATTAATTAAACTTAACTTGACATCAATAAATAAAAGGCTGCTGAAAATCATTAAAAATTATATAAAAAGTTTTGTTAATTTACTATTTTTTTAATTTTTTTATGTGTACGAAAATTGTTTTTGTATTTTTTGTTCAAACGGCGGATTCTAAAAAATGTTCTTCCTAAAAAGAAACTTTTCACAATACTGGAATCTAAATTCAATTTTGACATACTAATTAAAGTTTTCAAATAATCTTGTTTTGTTGATAAAAAGTTTTCATTAAGGCTTAAAAATATCGCGTTAAGCGCCTCCATGTGCTTCATAAAGATTTCATTGGGTTTGAATAACTCCCCTCAGATAATAAATTTACATATGAGTTAATTTGATCTTGATTGTCTTTAGTTCTGCTTCCGAAATCTTTAAGACCCATTTTTGATACTAAATATCCGGCAAAAATGTTCTTCTTCATCAGCTGGTAATTATTTTATTGAACCAAAAATTTCGTTTGTCGGTATTATTTCTTCGTCCAAAGATTCAAAATTAATAAGGGTTTCGTTTGTGACTTCCACATTGCTTTCTGCGCATAATATATTTTCTTTCTTCCTATTTTAAAAAACGAAGTTATGTCTGAAATAAAAACTATAACAACCATTTACCTAAAACATATGACCGAAATCGGTATTTGAACTTTTGCCCGAATTGCACTAAAAGAAATTTCCAAACAGTCTTGGTTTAGTTTGTGTTTTGAAATAAGTTCATAGAATATGTTTCTTTGAGGAAGTTCGTTAGCAAAGGTAGAGCGTTATTATTTTGCACTATAGCGCGTTGTAAAGGGAGAAGGTTTCCTCCAACTTTAAAAGTAAACCAGCCCTTTACTGTGCTGGTCATCGCATCCATGGGCTACTAACGACATTCCGTACGCTTTGTTGAGTGTTCGGGAATCTTTTGCTGGTGTTTTAATATTAAATATATCGAACCAATCATTTATTACTTGAAATAGTTCGGAACATCGCAAAAACTTATTAGGGTCACTACACAAACCCAATTGAGTAGTTTTTTTTTAGTGCTGAAGCGATTGTATGTGAAAATAACTTTGCGGCTAATTTCACTTTTTGCATTGCTGTTAAGAAATAAGATATTAAGTTAAATAAAACCTATGTATGAATGTAATTGAAAAAGTGAGTGCGTACCAGCTCCTTTTACATTAAGCATTTCGACGCCAAAAGATATTTATTAAGTAATATTCATATGTACATACATAAGTATGTATTTATGTACATACATATGTATATCCCCAGTTATTTACAATCACACACATTCAGTGATTACCCGCTTTCAAAGGGCATTTCTATTAAGCCTAACATTGTGGTCATTGATTTTAAAGTCTTCTTGGCTGAAATGGAGTGAACAAACAAATGACTCCTTTTTTAAATGTATTTCCTCCTTTCTGCAGGCATTCAAACACTCTTTATGTGTGAATGGCACTAATGGTACTTTGAAAAATACTATACCGGAATCATTCCACTTTGTTTTTGCAGGCTTGAAAAATGCAGCTCATATTTTATTTGTTTTTCCGATTTTTTAATTTTTTCCTAATTAGGAAATTGTGTTTTTTTAATTACAAAGAAAATATTTTGAAAACTTACTTCAAAAAAAGAAAACTGGGAACATTGAAAACAAATACGGCAGCACTTTTTTAACAAAACTCCTTACTTGTCAAATGGCAATGTGTCATAAAAAAGAGAAAGTGATTCTACCTTGTATTTTTATACCATGGTTGAGACTTTGACTTACATGTGTCTTCCATTTTTCTGGGCTTACGATATTCTACATTTCCTTTGAAAATCCCAGGTACTTCTTACCTTCTATACAGTTTTATTGACTAGAAATGCTCCAATTTCGTCCGATTGTTTTGCTCCCAGCAAAAGCATTCAGAGGCTTATCCAACAGATTTAAATTTCTTTTTATAAATTATTTTATCAAGTAGTAAGTCATCCTGCAATTTTAAACGATAACAAAAGACAACCTCTTGCTTTCTTGATTCAAACCAGACTGTTTCTTTATTTATTTCTTATTTGTTAAATTTTTCTTAATGCTTACTTGGCAGCACCTTTTAGTATAAGTGCTGGCACTACAATTAAGAGATAGCACTACACTTAAGAGATGGCACTACACCTCCCTTTTTTTATTAAAAAATTTTTACATTTTTTTTCTATAAATATTATATATTATTGTTCTTAATTTAATTTGTTCATTTCATTTACAGTACAAAACTTTTCTTCTCTTCAGGTTTGATATTTTCGGTAGTGCACGTACCTATTTACCTCCCCTTCTGATGAACAAAAATGCTGCATCAAATGAGGTGATCAGTCTCTCTTGGTTCAACATTTTTGACAAAATTGTAACATACTTATGTTTTCCATTTTATATTGTGAAAGAAAAAGAAAAAAAATGTTTCATTTTTTTTGTACTGTAAATGTTTTTACTTTGTGCTCATTTGTTTTAAATATTTATAAATTTAAAATATAGTTTGCGATTTTATATTATATATTATATATTTTATATTATATATTATATATATATATATATATATATATATATATATATATATATATATATAATATATATATATATATATATATATAATATATATATATATATATATATATATATATATATATATATATATATATATATATATATATATATATATATATATATATATATATATATATTATATATATATATAATATATAATATAATATATATATATATATATAATATATATATATATATATATATATATATATATATATATATATATATATATATATATATATATATATATGTATATTGTTACAAAATTAATTTTTTTTGGTTATATACATACATATGTACATATTCAGTTCGATTTTATATTGTAACAAAATTCATTTTTTTGTTATATACATAAAGATGACTATTGCCTTACTATTCTGACAGTTTTCTCATTCGAAGTTGTATTGTGACGAATTGTTACATTCGTTCCGTCGATTGCCGTCACGGTGAACGGACCTTCATAAACACTTTTGTGTTTATCGTAAGGCTCTTTTTTAGTAGTACTGTGTCGTAGAGTTTTATAATGATCGGCTTCGCTTTTCTGTCATGAAATTTTTTATTCTTTATTTTGTGTTTTTCAACCAATTTTTTCGCCAGTAAATTAGCTTTCTGTAATCTAAATCTAATTTCTTCACTGTAATTTTCAATGTTATACACAGGCTCTAAGCCAGAATTTGTTTGATTTGGCAGTACAGCAGTTTTGCCGAAAACAAGTTCAAAAGGAGTTAAGGTGTTGTCAAAAACTGTGTTAGTCGTCGTGTTGTGGTAGAATGCAAAATATTTGAGATAAGTATCCCAGTCTGAAATATTCTCGCTAATATATGCCCGAATATATTCATTGAATACGCGATGATTGCGCTCTATTGTGCCTAACGTTTAGTGATGGTAACTAGTAGAAAAGTTAATCTCAATTTTCAAGAACTTACACATTTCTAACAAGATCTCGTTTCTGTATTCCGTGCCGAAGTCAGATTTTGTAGAATTCATCTTTCCATACACTAATATAAAATTCTCAAATATTGCACGAGCAACTGTTTTGGCCGTCTTATCAGGAATTGGTACACAGACTAAGTACTTCGTTAAATCACAAATTAAAGTTATCGCATATTTGTTCCCGTAATTAGACTCAGGGAGTGGACCGATTGTGTCTAATACAATAATATCAAAAGCTTTTGTAGGTGTAGGGGTTAAAACTAAATTTTCGACATTTGATGGCTTTATTTTGTTAAGATTGCACTTTGTACAACTTCTTAAAAATTTTGCAACATCTTTTGACATTTTTCTCCAATAGTATTTGGATCTCAGTTTAGCGTATAACTTCTTTTGACCGCAATGACCACCTATAATAGGGTCATTATGATATGTTTCCATTAATTTTCGTTTTTCAATTTCATCACTTATGATTAATATTGGTTCAGTACGTAATATTTCAAGCGTTTTTAAAACTTTTATACCATGAATTTTCAAGCTCTGTGTTGTAATAAATGTAAATATAAAATCGTTTTTCGGCCATTCTGCCTTATAAATATTATTTTTGTTGGCTTCAATTTGTAGCCTCGAAAGCAATGAATCAAAATCACAATCTATATGCAGTATTTTCTTAAATTTCTGATACACTTTAATGCGCAATATTGTTTTGTTTTTATCATACTCAATTTTCTCGGTTTTTGTTTTTGCTGTTCTCTTACTGAAGACATAGGAAAATTTATCATAAATCATTAGTTTTGAATTACTATTATCTGGTACTGGGGATCTGTCACAATTATGTTTGGGCCTGTTTGCTTTCCGTGCCATTGCTCTCGTAGTTATTGCATGAACCTGAGATTGTTTACTCTTTCGGTCTTGAATGGAAATACGTGATAGAGCATCTGCTCCTACATTTTCTGTTCCTTTTATATATTCAACAACGAAATTGTACTCTGACAATTATAAACGTATTTTTGTCAATTTTGACGAAGGATCTTTTAAATTAAACAAGTAGACAAGTGGTCTATGATCTGACCGCACAGTGAAAAATTTACCATAAATATATGGACGAAAATGCTTAATAGCAAAATGGATTGCTAAAAGCTCCAATTCAATTATTGGCTTCTTTTGTTCTGACTGGCTGAAAGATTTGGAGGCAAAATATACCGGTAAATCGTTTCCACTTACGTTTTGACTTAATATTGCTCCGCGGCCCATTTTAGAAGCATCAACTGTAATCAAAAAGGGTTTGTCAAAGTTAGGGTACTGCAATATGTTTGGAGATAGTAATGAAGATCGTAATTGATCAAACGAATTTTGACAATTATTGTCCCAATTAAATTGAGTAGTTTTTCTTGTAATGTAATTTAAGGGTGCTGCGAGGATAGCAAAATTAGGGATGAATTTCCTATAGTAATTGGCAAAAGCCACAAAACGCTTAACCGCGTTTTTATCCGTTGGCATTGGATAGTTTTCTATAACCGCTTTCTTTGATTCGTCGGGTAAAATACCTTGTGCTGTGCACTTATGACCAAGAAATGAAACCTCGGAACGAAAAAAGTTGCATTTGAAAGGATTTATTTTGAGATAATTTTTTCTCAACACTTCGAAAACATTTATGATATTATCAAGGTGGTGTTGCTTGCTGCATCCTATGATGATAATATCATCAATGTAAAGGAATGCTTTGTTAGGAGATAATCCAGAGAAAGCTGTATTCATCATTCTAGCGAATGAGTTTGGAGCAACGTTTAGTCCAAAGGGCAAGACCTTCCATCGGTACGAACCAGAGTCGGTGCTGAAAGAGGTGATGTCCCGAGAATCTGAATGCAAGGGAATTTGGTGGAAGCCAGAGAACAAGTCGACGATTGAGAAATATTTAGCACGCCCCAGGTTGTCCAAGATGTCATCAATTCTTGGCAATGGGAATTTGTCTCCAATTAATTTTTTGTTTACTCCGCGAAAATCAACGCACATTCGATAAGATTTTTTGCCATCTACACTCTTCTTTGGGACTAAAATCAACGGACTGTTGTAGTTAGAACTACTTGGCTCTATAAGATTGTTATCTAAAAGCTTTTTGACCTGAACATTTATTTCATCTCGTTGAGAATAAGGAAGATGATAGTTTTTTATGTAAACAGGGGTTGTATCATTCAAGCGAAGCTTTTGCTCGTAGCAATTAGTGACTGTCATTTTATAATTTTTTAAAGCAAATATGTCCGCGAATTTTTCACATATTGGTAATAAATCAGCTCTAACATGGGTTGGCATTTGCTCTTGTAAAATGGAATTTAATTCTGAAATGCGATCTTTATCTATTTTAATGTCATGAATAGAATATACATAAAAATTCTTTAAGTTCTCAGTTTTAATATTTTAGTTTTTAATGCACTTAACTTCATCAGTAGTGTTTACAACACGTAACACTGAATTAGACGAATCAATGATACCCTTTGCAATGAAAACACCTTCAGCAATTTCTTGGGAGTCAACAAACATGGGTTCACGAGTGTTATGTAAGTTAAAAATCCTGTATACTTCACATCGTGGAGGAATGATGCACGAAAAATCACTAGTTCCATGAATTATGGGAATTTTGATAGGATTGGTATTACTAAAAAGGGTTAATGTCATGTTGCCATAATCAATTGTACATCCGTTGTTTTTAAGGAAATCCTTACCAAGGATACCGCTGGATGGAATATTGAAATCATCTGGCACTCGTGCAAAACCTGTGGAATCAGATACCCAAGTAAATGTACGTTTGTATGAATCGTACCGAGTGTAGGTACAGCAGTGGTAGTTATTCCTGTTATTTTAATTATTTCATTTGTATTTATTGTAACATCGGGTTCTAAACATGATATTTTTACTAATGAAATGTCCGCTTGGGAGTCAACTAAGAATGTGAAAGAAATATTTTGATTGGATAAATGTAAGTTAATAAAATCTGAATAATTTGGATTCAAGCTATAAATTGATTTGTAACATGGTCCAGAATTTAATTTAAAGTTTGCTCCCCCAACGTCAGCGTTTGTTGAGGGATCTCTGCGTTTAAAGGCAGTGTCTTCGCTGAACGGCTGTTTGCTCTATACCGATTTGGGTGCTGAGGGTTGTTACCACGATTACCTCTATTGAAAAGATTCCTACCCCTATTCGAATAATTGTGACTTCCATCATTGAATTGCCTTGAATTTCTACGCCTGTAATTAGCGCCGCAATTACAAGTACTAGTACCGAACCGATTATTGTTATCATTGTTAAAAGAGAAATTTTGATTCCCCTTATGAGAAATAAATGCCAAAACTTGTCTTTCATTAGCCTCGACAGACTTTTCGACAATTAATTTTGCGATTACATCCTTAGGCTCAGTAAATGTTGTAGAAGCAATAATTGACTTCACTAAATTCGATCTAGCATTCTGTCTACAAACGTTAACCGTCTGTTCGACTGCCATTTCATGGGCTTTCGTTTTCGTAATGCCTTCGACTATAAGTGATCTTTCAAAAGCATCTGCTAAGTCTTCTACTTGTTTGGAGAATTCAACATAGTTATCGCCCTTAATCTGCATAGCATCAATTCTGCCTGACACAACTTTTGAGCTCTCCGCCCTTATTCTCTGCTTTAACGCCCCTATTATATCATCAACTGTCCTGGCACTTTTCGGCAATGATTCCCGAGCCTTTCCCTCTAATTTAGACTTCACGAATGCAAAAAATGTTGATCTTAAGTTGTCATCAGTTATTTCCTTAATCAAATCAATCTTGTCTATAAAAGAATCCAATGAATGTGGATCTCCGCTATAATTGTCGCGAATTATTGAAGCACACATACTAATGTAGGACCGCTTTTGTTCTGCCGCGGCCATTGTTATTCCTATATTTTCTGAATCCTGTTCGACTTGTAATTCTATTGGTTTAAAATTTCCTTCTCTATTTGTTAGTGATTTTCAATTGATTACTTCATATATATTCTCCGGCGCATCTATTTCGCATTCTAATCTATCAAGACACTGTTTTAAACGTTGTCTGCACTGAGTGACCTTTGAAATAATTGACTCAAGATCGAAATGCAATGAGCCTTTTGAGTTATTTTTTACATAAAGAACAATTAAGTTGTAGTTTTCTATTAGAAGATGAATATACTCATTTCTCTTATATATATTTTTTGAAATCGGTCTCTTTTGCCAAACTCAATAAGGGGGAATATCAAAGCAAATGTACTCTTAATTATACAAATAGTATTTCTCTTAAATGTGTTTTTCTTTCGTTATAAATTCAAAAATTATAAAAGTCACTCTTATTCAGCATCATTTGTTCTCTTGTTTTCTTTTCTGTTTTCTTTTCTCTTTTATACAAATATAAATAACCATAGGCATTCATTTACGTACGTATGTACGCCTGCAAACGCAAATGAGAATGGGAGAATGGCAGGATCACCATTTAAACGATAACAAAAGACAACCTCTTGCTTTCTTGATTCAAACCAGACTGTTTCTTTATTTATTTCTTATTTGTTAAATTTTTCTTAATGCATACTACAATTAAGAGATAGCACTACACTTAAGAGATTGTCCATATTGTGCGTTTTTTATTAGGCATCTCAATCTGTTGATATACTCGTCGTATGGTTCTCTTCTTCTTCCTGTTTGGCCATATTAAATATTGCTCTGACATATCTTTTGTTTATCGATGGCGTTAGGTGTTTTTCTATAGCATCTAATAAATCCTTAGCAGTTTTCCTCTCCTCATCTTTTATTGGCATGTTTCCATATCTTCTAAATGTGTCACCGCCAAAAGCTATGAGCAATATAGCTTTCTGCGTTTCTTCATTTTGTTTTATAAGGCCTGTTGCTTGTACACAGCGTGACCGTTAAGAAATTTGGAAAAGTGGCACAAAGAGGGGATTTAAAATAAAAAAGTGGCACCAAAAGGGGATTTTTTTTGCAAAAAGGGGCAACGACTTAAGAAACGGTAATTTAAGACAAAAACACGGTTTTAAATTTGTTTATAAAACAAATAAAATTTTATTTGAAATAATTTAAAAACATAACAAAAACAAAAACATAACAATAATGCAAAATATGTATATTAATACAATAGTACACTAGGTGTTCCTGAGCATATAAACATAAAATATATTTAATACAAGATACATAAAAAAAGATTTTGTAACTCAAGAAAATAGGGTATAGTAAAACTATATTTTTGTTCTTTTAATTCAATATTTTTTTTTGTGACCATTGTGTAAAATTTCCTGAAGTTTTAGTTTTTTGGAGTTTTGGAAATATATTTTTTGACAAGATCTTCAGTCGGACACCAATCTTCCAAATCAACTTCTAATAAATTTATTGCCGAAAGCATATCTTCACAAGTATTAACCTTTAATCTATTTGACAATTTATCTTTCATTAGCGCTAATTTTGAAAAAATACGTTCGGCACAAGCACTACTATGCGGCAAAGTAAATACATATGATGAAAATTTATATAAATTCGAAAATAAATGTTCACCAAATGTATTTTTTAGCTTTCCTATTTCGTACCAAAAACTTTCCGGATTTGAATTTATGAAGATATGCTCATAGCTTTTGTCATTTATTTTACTCTCTAGTAATTTAAATTCATTAATAAACTCTTCTGGGTCAGGTATTATATGTGGGAACTCTGATACTATTTCGAAATAATTTATGTCTTCATTTGTCTTTAAAAAAATGGATCTAAATATCTAAATGCATTAAGTTTTTTGTCATATATGTCAATTCTTGATATTATTTCACTATACAATTTGTGGTAAAATTTTAATAAATTGCATTTAATATCAAGTATACAATCCTTGGAAAGTTTTAAATCACATATATAACTTTCCGCTTCATGGCCAATATAAATGTTTATTATATCCTTAACGTATAAAAAATTTTTATAATCAATATTTTAAAATTTTGTTGAATTTAAATAATCTTTTTTCAAAAAATTTTTAATTAATTCTAATAAAATATTTTTTTGTGGAGGAAACAAGGTATATGATTTGTGATGACTCTGAAAAAGTTTGTTTAATTTGTTCATAACTTTAAGTATATATGCCAAAAATTGTAAATAAATTTTTATTGACAGGGGACAAACCTTCTTGAATTACACGTATTTTTTCTAAGTTTGTAGCAGATCTTTCTTCAAATTGTGCTTTAATAAAAAAGTGTTGCAAAACTGTCCATTGTTCCAACGTTCTTGTAGCAACAGATTCAAATGAAAGCCATCTAGTATCGCTAAGCCGCAGAAGTTTATGTTCCGGCACATCAAAAATAGTTTGTAGTTCTTTGAACTCAAGCTGCCTTTTCGAGCTTTTAAAATATTTATAAACATTTCTCAATAATTGTTCCACTTCATCAGGAACATATAACAAGGATGAGCTGTTCACCAAATTAATAGAATGGCAAACACAGCCAATATGAAATAAGTACGGAATTTTCTGTTTTAATAATGCAGCTACACCATTATTTTTTCCTACCATAGTGGAAGCATTATCTGTTGCGAAACCAATAAAATTAGTAAGTGGTATTTCGTTTTCTTCTAATACTGAAAGAACTGAATTACATATTGCCTCGCCAGTACTATTATTTGGTTGCAACAGCCGGAAAAATTTGTCGAACGTTTTACCTTTATTTCTATCGAACTGCCTTACAACAATTACTAGGCATTTTTCCATAGAAATGTGTGTAGTTTCATCTATAATAAGGCTAAACTTTTCTTCTTTCATTTTCTGCATCATTTTAATCATTCCTTCTTTACCCATAAACTTTACAATTTCTTTTGATTTTGTACGAGAACAAGTTACCTGATTAAAAGGAAAATTAATTCATTATTGACTCATCCGTGCTAAACATATTTTTTAAAAATTGAAAATCTTTATGAATGATCTGTGCAGATTGCTGCGAAAACTTACTAGTGATGATTTTCCTAAAAAAGGGGCAAAGTATTGCAAAAAGTAGCAGATTTAGTTAATTTTAAAAAAGTGGTATCAAAAGTGGCAGACGGCTAGAAAAGTGGCAAATTGATACTTTAGTGGCAAAAACGGTCACGCTGCTTGTACATACAGTTCCCACTGATTCCGAAAGTGTTTAAAATTTTTAGAAATGTCTCCCGACTTTATGTCTATTGGCTCTGGTAATGGAATCTGTGGTATTGTTCTTTGCTGGTTCTGTTGTATTGTTAGTTTTAATTTTTCGATTTCGTTCTTGAGGAATTCTACTTCCGCCATTGTTGGCTTAGAACACTCACAAATGTCTATGAATTTTTACTCTGTATAATCGTTTTATTCGTTTAATTGTCCAAATTACAATTTACATCATTTGAACACACCTGACACCATGTTATATTATTTATTCAATTGAATTCATTTTTATTTAAAGAAATTCAAATATTAAGAAAAATAAAGAAAGTTATAATAAATGATCTTGGCGGATTGCTTATATAAGAATACTAGCGGTCCCATTGCCTGCTTCGCACGGCAAAACAAAATAAGAAAAGAAACACACTTGTTTTTAATAAAGTTGGTTTTGTTCCCTATTATTCAACTTTTAATTCTAGTTTCTTACAATCTTAGACTATGTATCACTTAAACTACTGTCTTTCGTAGACAACATTTTTCGTTTTGCCATGAGTTGTTGTGTAGATAAAGAGAACTGAAGGCTTGCCAACACGTGAGCACGAATCATATAACTGGCCGTGTGAAAAGCAAGGATATTCTAAATCAATTCCACACAATTCCAACGATTGCCCTTGCGCTTTATTTATTGTAATAGCAAATGCAAGACGTATTGGAAACTGTAGTCTTTTGAATTCAAAAGGTAAATCTGATGCAATCATTGGAATTCGTGGAATCAATACATCTTCACCTTTAAACTTCCCCTTTAAAATTGTTGCTTCGATCAAATTGTTCATGACCTTTTTAACCGCTAATCTTATCCCATTGCATAATCGTGGTTGATTTATATTTCGAAGCATAATAATGGGAGCACCCACTTTCAATTGTAAACGATGAGGTGGAAATCCGGGTAAATCCAATGAATTCAAAAATTCTGTCGGATAATTAACAGCGTCGTCTTGATTCGTAACCGTGTCAACTGATTGATAAGTTACAACTTCGCACGGAACATGGGTTAAAATGTCTGCATTCATTTGACCACCGTCTTTATTTTTAGCGGCCAGTATAGCTCTTTCAGCTAACCAATTATGATTGCGATAATTTTCTGCAATATTTGGGAAAACACTTGACACCAATTCTTCTCTTGTCAGTGCAATATTACAAAAGTTATCTGGTAAAATGATTAAGCCAGTTTCACGATCAACAGCAAGTTGATCATTGCCTATTGCCAACAGTTGCCTTGAAAATGTGTCAGCCGATGGATCGTTTTGAATTTGTACTCGCATATTTGTAATCAAATTGAGTATTTGTACATGTCTCCATAAATAAGATGACTTTAAACATGCTTTTAATTCATCTGCTGGTGTTGAACGGGGAATCACATGCAATGTCTGACGAAAATCACCAGCCAACAGAATCAAAGCGCCACCAAATATCTGTTGATCGTTACTACGCAAGTCTTGCAATGTCCTGTCTAACGCTTGCACTGATTTCTTATGGGCCATTGTACATTCATCTCACTCTATTAATTTGCATTGTTGCAAGACTTTGCCCATTCCCGAATTTTTGGAAACATTACAGGTGGGATTTTCATTTACATTCATATTCAGTGGTAATTTAAGTGCAGAATGGGCTGTCCGACCACCATCTAATAACGTCGCTGCTATTCCAGACGATGCAAGTGCCAATGCTATATTACTCTGTGATCTTATAGTCGCTAATAGCAAGGAAATCAGAAATGTTTTGCCAGTTCCTCCTGGAGCGTCTAAAAAAAACAATCCTCCAGTTTCGTTTCGTACTGATTCCATTATGTTATCATATGCGTGTCTCTGTTCTGGATTCAATTTATGCAAATTCAAGTTTATAAATGTGGTCAAGTCATTCAAATCATATTGTTTTTCACGATTTATTTCTTGATTGAATGCATCATGCATTGGTCGATTTGGAGCTGGCAAACCCAATTCTGTCAATGCTTTATTTGCAATTACCAAACAAATATCTTCAATGATAATCAATGCCTCATTAAACATTTCAAGTGTAATCATTAAATCGTTATTTCCTGCAATTCGGCGCATTCGATGCAAAATGTCTTCGGTCATAAAATCCTTAAAATTTTCCCATAATTGCAATGGATCAGATGGAAAACATGTTGCAATAATAATAGCAAATAATGTTCGTATTTGATGAGGAGAACCTGTTGCTGATGCATCCCTAAATGTCGCATTCCAGTGAATATCATCTTCCAGTAAATGCAATTCCTGACATGCTTGACGAAAAGTGTGACACTGTAGGCCGTTAACTCTTTTCAAACTCAAAAAAGATGTAGGCCCACGAACATGAATCAATAATAGACGCAAATAAAAACATTCAGCATGACTGGGATGCACTGTGTAGAGACGTCCAATGGCATCACTTTCAAAAATGCAAGCATAACCTTGAACTGGTCTTCCTTGCTTACGTCTGTTCCATTCCTTTCCAGATGCATTCCAAGTGTAATATGTTGGTACTTGTAAATAAAGCAATGTTTTAGCAAATTGATCATTTTGACACAATTCGAAAAACGATAATAATGTAGCGGATGGTGGTCGCTCTGCAATTTGCTGTGCAGTATCAACTGTGAAATATACACGTTGTCCGTTTTCCAAATGTACTGACAAATGAATAACTGCCGCATTTCGATCATGAATTGGGAACGATAATATTCTCCAAACTGCCTCATTGCTACTGATATACCTTCCCATTTGAAATTGTGTTATTTCATCATATCGGTTCTCTGCAACACCAAACACAGCCATGTCGCTGCCTTTATTTACATACTTGCAGATATATTTAATCAATTTAACAGAATTGCAATATTCTACATTGATATGAGCTTTGAATGCTTTTGATAGTATTGGCGAATAGGGGACAACCCACGTATTATCAACTGTAATATCTTGATTATTTACTCGTAGATTGATTGATTTGCCATTATCATCTGTTGAGCGTCGGCGATACAATGGGTAACCATCCTTTCCATTAATTGTCTCGGAAATAAAAAATCTGGGATACCGCTTCGTGCATTTTCCATCTTTCATACATGGCGAATTAATATTTAGAACACCACATGGTCCATGAATCATACTTTTTGTAACAACATCAAATAAACCTGGATCGATTTCCTGATCAGGAATTTCTGCTGAGAGGATGTCATCTATTTGATCGCTTGTTATTTTGTTGACTAACCATACCAAAATATGGGCATGTGGTAATCCTCTCTTTTGCCATTCCACCGAATACATCCAACATCGAACTTCGCCGAAAACTTATGTTTAACAATAAAATCCATCAATGACTTCAGCTTCTGTCTAAATACTCGTGCAGTTATGTCGTGACGGTCTGTAGAAGATTGGCCTTCATATAAGTATTGCTTGATTTCGTCCCATTGTGGATTACATGTAAATGTAATAAACAAATCTGGTCGACCATACAAACGAACATAGCAAATGGCATCTTGTGCATATTCATGCATGTGCCTTGGACTGCCTGTGTAACTTGCTGGTAAAATAACAACTTGTCCAACATTGTCAACATTTCCATCATTATTTATTGCATCGCGGAGATGTATATAGTCTTCTGATCGCAACTTCCGTTGATTGAGTCGAATGAAGTTCAAACGCTCTGTTTCTATCTTTGCATACATGTCTACGACATATTGATGAAAGAGTCTCCGACATTTCAAAATATGATTTTCCTGATTTTGTCGTATCATAATTCTATGTGCATAATAGTTCATAGCGCTGACATTTTTATTGACTTCACATTCTGAAGAGAAAAAAAAACAAATGGAAATTTAAATCATTTCATACTAATTCTTGTTAAACAAAATTGGAAGAGTATATTAAACACAACAAACACTCACGTGGGTTTGCGGGATTTGAACAACGGGCATCTAATTCATTTTCATTATTGCCAAGGAAGTAGATTTGAAAGAAATGGTGGATTGCATCTGGAAATGGCAGTAATGAACCAATTCTATGATAAATTTGCCCTTGTATATGGAATTGTGAGACAAAATATGATTGATTAGAAGTTGTGAAAAGTTCTGAAATTTCGCTGTATGCTTCATTCGAAATTCCCAGAGCCGAAATTACCTTAAATGTCGGCATGAAATTATTTCGTATTACATTCGTCGCTCCAAAGGAAGTCATTTTAAAGCACAAATTATACGTTTGGATATTATCCAAAAAATGTTTCGATTGCGGCGTTGTTCCTGAAATTAATGTTGCCAATGGTTCCGGTGGGTATTGTAATTCGGGTAATCTTACTTTGCCACTGGCGCAACACAGTCCAGGTGTTTCATTATGAAATTTCAGTGCGTTACAATGTTGGCATACTTTGATCATTCCACCAATCACCACAAACTTATGCAAACTGTAATCAATTGCGTGATTATATCTAAATCCAGCACCATTTAAAGCAACATTAACGTAGATTTGTGCCTCACGCCTTTGAACATTTTGATTAATACCTGTCGGCCTACGATCTGAACGCTATCTTGCAACCCGTTCCCTTGTAAAAAAAGTGACGAAAAGACACGAAAATCTGCTGAAAATGTGAGAAAATTCAATTAAAAATTGGCCAAAAAATCCCAGTAATTTTTAGCGCACTGATCGGACATTAAACAAAAAAATTCACTCAATTTTTTAATTTTTTTCAAAAAATATCAAATTTGAGATTATGTCACAAAATCATATGATGCGCTTGTTTAACAATCGATTTTTACTCATTAATCATTGTTTTTTTTTAAATTTTTTTTAACAAAATATTCAAATTAAAACGATGATTAGAACGAAAATTAATTTATTTTTTTCAAAATACTCATCAAAAAATGCGAAGAAATTAATATTTTCAAAAATCGATTATGATAAGATCAATCACCAATGACGTCCAAAGAGAAAAGAGAAATGATAACAAATTGCTATTTGCATCACTCCGTGCAATGCTCTCCAATACACAAACGACCAAAATGTATTCAATACTAATGAATGCTGTATGCGGTACAAAAAATGCCTGCGGCAAAAACACACTCACTTCACATACGCACCGCACACACATGCGTTATCGGATTTTAACCAAACTTCATATAAACCATATATGGGCCACTGCCTACGTAGTGTATAAGTTGAAGAGTGGTTGAAATCGCTCGACGCGTTTATGATTAGTTCGGCGACGTACATATACGGACTTATTTTTATATATATAGATGTACAAAGAAAACGAAAAACGTGTTCGATAGAACTAAACGTAATCTTCAATGTGTTGCCAGAGTGTAGTAAATATTAAGTATAATATGACCATTACGTATAAACGATCTATTTTATTAAAAGAATAAACTTTCAAAAACCAAAAAACAACAATAATCATCAAGATTATTGTATTCATTATAAAGACTACAATTACAATTATATTATACAATATTTTTACATGTAGATAAGTTTTTTGTTCTCAGCAAAAACATGTCTAAAGTTAGAGTGCTTTAACAAATATACGCACTCAAATCAGTTTAAAAACTGCTGGTCCGGACCTTCGGTGAACAGACACTTCAGATATTTTTTTCCAACGGCGCCCAATTAAAAATAAGTAAAACCAATTTATTTAAAAAAATTAATTATTGTGTTTTCTGTGTTTTTTACAGACTGAACCTTAATATTAATTTTATTATTTACTACACTTATTCCTGAGCCAAAAAAATGGTTCCTTTTTAAGACGAAAAATATATATTTCGTAACGTTTGTGTGTGGGTGTGAAATCTTTCTTCTCTTTTTCTCCTTTTGTATTTCAGGGTGTATTTGTATAAGTTAATGTACTTTTTATTTTATTGTTTAAAAGATAAATTTTATTTATTCACATATTAAATAGAACTTAATTGAAAAGTACAACGTAAATTTAGAAGTAAAGAAATGCAACTGAAACTTAATTCTAATAATTGTAATTCAAACGAAACTTAAAAGAATGCAACACTTAAAAGGTTGCAAAATCGCATATTAATAAAATTAAATTTAGATGAAACCACTAGGAATTTTACATTATATCTCTCATTATCGATTTCTATATTGTACTTCAATTGGCCGTCGGGTTTTGTTTTATTTTGACCTAAACCCACGAGATGAAAAGCATATTTATACACAACATCACTCATTGTGCTAAACTTGCTACCGGTATCGAACAGAACTGTGTATTCGTGACTGCAAATCTTAACACTTTTCTTCATAACCAGATTTTGCGATTTTCAGATACGCGTAGTGCTTTTGTTGCGCACTGTTTTTTCAATACAGCCAATAGCGATATGAATGAATTTGTTACACTGGAAGCAATTCGTTTTTTCTTTATTTGTACACTCTTTCGATTTGTGTTCTTTTGAAACGCAATTAAAACACTTTAAACCACTATTGTTCTTCGGCTTATTTTGATTCACGCCATTACTATTCTTGAGTTTATTGTCCAACTTTTCCCGGTTTATTTCTTGATCATCTTTTAAACGAAATTTCTCATAACATGTCGTTAGCTCCATATAAAATCGATTTATTCACATTCAAATCGTTTACACCGTCAATTACGTATTGAATAATCGAATCGTCATCAATAGAACCCGCGACGTAGTTTCTTCAATCTGAAGAAAATATTCTTGAACGGTTTCCTCTTTTTAAATTTTTCTCCGATAGCTGCTTATGAATTTGAGCACTATTCATCGTTGTTTGAAATTCTCCGATTAATGCTGCTTTAAGTTTTTCCAAGATGTTATGCCACGTTCGCTTTGAATAAACAGTTTTGCTAGGCCAAATAATATGAGTGCACTAAACTGTGGACTCATATTATTTGGAAAAAGTTTATGTTTATTTTAAACAATAAAAGTTCAATAATACAAGATAATTTTAATTGAAATATGAAAAAAAGATGGATAGGTTGAAACACGACAAACATGGCCGAACACAGACTGGTGGTTTTTGCTTTTTTGTTTGACTGCGCTTGTTGCTCTATTGTTGGGGCAAAGGCTATAGATTATAAAGATGTTTCACTTCGTACATTTGAAATTTTATAATAATTTACTCGTCTTATGATGAAGGGGGGAAGCATGTAACAGGGAAAACATAAATTTCGTACTTATGCTATTTGAGAGAATAACTCAGAGTATAAAGCAACATACATTAAAACTTACATACACATCAGGGATGAAAATCTGAAATTTTAAAGTGTACCTAATTTACCAAAAAATGTTTACCTTTTTGGGGCTGAATGTACCTAAAACTATTAATCTATCGTGTTTAGTTTTTATGCAATTTTTTTATTTAGACAAACATAAATATCCACATCTGTATGATAATAACAAAAAATTAACGCTTTGCGTTACTCAAATTTAGTAAATAATTCATTTATAGAGATCATTGTTATTTCAATCTTAGAAACTATAAAACTGTATACTTAAAATTGAAAATATGTACATTAATTCGAAGACCTAATCAATTAATTGATCTTCATTTAAGTTATTGTTTGGTAGAGTATATTTGCTTAAGTTTTTAGCATCAAAACTATAACAGCTGCTTTTGTTGCATCTAATTAAATCTTTCGTTTGAATTAAAGCTGCGCAAGTTGCCAACGCTAATTTATTCCTACATTTTGTTTAAATTATATTTTGTATTGAAAAAATTCGCTCAACACAAGCGGAAGAATGTGGCAATGAAAGCAAGCCCTGAACAATTCGCAAAATATTAGAAAACATTAATGCTAGAGTTAATGTCGATGTCGTCGACGGCGTCAAATGCCAAAAAAAGTTGAATCGTATGAAATTGTATGAGAGCAGTTAATCTCAACAACGTAAAAAATTTGACGCCGAAAAAGTTCAATCTGTTTCAACTTTTTCGGCGTTGAGAGGTGAAAAAGCTGAGAGATAAATATATACGGGAGAAAAAGTCAAAAGAGTGTTCTCTGTATATTCAATGCAGTAGTACACAGATGTGTTAACGTCGTCTACGACGTTTACATTAACAGCAAAATTAAATTTTGCGCCGAACAGCACAATTTCGACATTAAGACGCCGTCAACGACGTCGACATTAACTCTAGCATAATTCGTTCATCTCATTTTTGATTTGACTTACTTCAATTCAAAATTCAGTTATTGACAAATTCGAAAGATTTCCTGATAATCAGCTAATGCCCTATACTGAGTATTTATTATTTCTGCTTTTTTAGCTCTTCGTCTGGAAATAATTTTAAAAGTACTGGTAAAATGCTGATAGTTCTTCCAGAAACTACTTCTTTAGGCGAAAAAGCCGGGAGCGCTCTCATTTTTAAAATCAATTCTTTTTCTCAAACCTTCACAAAATTTTATGTAAAATTTTAATACATTTCTTTTAAACTCTAATATTTCTGATTCGTTCAGATTTTGCTCTGTAATGCTTATTTCTGCTTCTGTACCACAAAAAATATTTAAAACAGAAATGTGGTCTAATAAATTCAAAGATTGTATCGAGCAAGCGTCAAGTTTCTTTTTCAAAATAAAATTGCGACATATTTGTCTACAAAGGAATGTTAAGCGAGGAATTAATAGATGAATGCGGGCTTCTTCCGATTACATTTCAATATTAACATCATTAATAAGTTTGAGAACATATGATAAAAAATAAAAATATAGTTTTATGTTCGGATCGGAAAGACTGCTGCAAATAAATTTGTTAGTTTCATTGCCAAACCCAGACTCGAAGTTGCATAACGTAAAGTAGTACTCCAATATGGCCCACTGCTCTAAAATTCGATTCACCACCATCTAAGATCGCATACATTAACAAAATTTTACTTCATTATGTATTTGATTGTAAATAAAACTTACCTGCCGTGAAAGCCATCGCGTGGAGCTAAAACGCAAGATGACATGAAGCTCGCTCCCAAAATCTTGTTGGAACTTTAAAAAATCTGTTTTGCGACTTGCAGTATGGTAAAAATGATGGTTAATGTCCCGAATCAGCTTCTCAATTTTGTTAGGAAGCTCTAATGCAGCTGCCTCCGATGATAAGTTTAAGTTATGGCAAATGTCGCCATTGACAAATATTTTTGGGCAAACTTCCTTTAGCTTCGCTTGCACACCATTGCGTTTGCCCATCATAACATTACAGTTGTCTGCATCAAATCCGAGTAAATTTTGTTTAGAAATGTTATAATCCTTCAGAACTTTCAGAAGACCATTGAAAATTCCATCAGAAGAAGAATCAGCAGTGGTGCAAAATCTAGGAACCTGTCTCTGCACTTCTGAGTGAAAATCCTAATAACAATCGCGAGATTCTTATTCATGGATACATCTGTACTTTCGTCTATTATTATGGGGCCCTGTCACAGATCTTATAATTTTTTGCCCCTTTTGCCGGTTTATACACATTTTTGAAATTATTTTCGAATCCTTGACTGTTTTAACGCATTGATTTAAATGATCCAATGATACGAAAGGTAGGTTGTGTTCTGATAGAGATAAGCACAAGCGAATCTCTAGCTCTTTTGCCGAACTAGATATACGCATTTCTTCGCAATTTGCAGCGCAAAATTTGACATTTTTAGCGTCGATTTAGCAATATCTGCTTTTTTCTTGTGCAAGTCCGAATTCGCATGTCGGACGGTTTGGTCTTCTTCTATCCACGGATGTGATAATTTCCATTCCTTTCCAAAAGGGATATTGTATTTTTTCTTCTTAGCCGGCGCGTGTTTCCAAAACCAGGTTTGGGTTGGTCAACTATTAATCCCATATTCTCTTTAAATTTTTTCTGAATTTCTTTTTTTGTTTCAGCTACTGTTCTTTTTTCAGAATCAGTCCTAGCCTGCCACTTTTGTAAAGGTATTTTATATGCCACATGCACAAGACATTCGAAAAATCTAATCCAGCCATGAAGAATGGAAAGGCCAAATCTTAAATTGTCTACATGCACAGGTCTTTGGATCATGGCTCCTATATTATTAAAATCCTTACTTGTAGCGCCACATAAGTAACACTTTTGTGTTGATGTGGTTTCTGTTAAGGCATTGCAAACTTTTCCATCTACCATTGCCAAAGTTAATTTGTGAAAAACATGTACAACTTTCTCACCAATCGTGACAGATGAACAGGTTAAATTCTGTATTTCCTCTTCAACTCTTTTTTGTTCACTGATTGAAACATATGCGGTTTCTTTGGTAAATTCAATTTTCAAGGGTGTGCAAAATCTAGTTGAAGACGACCGTGGATTTTGCCAAATTACCTTCTCCTCAAACATAAGTCTAAGTGGTACAATTGTGGTTAAAAAAACTGATGAATCACTAGCATCAAATCCATGAAAGGCTTGTTTGTATGAGCTATAGCCAGAGCTTCCATCAAAGCCCCATTTTGAATATAATACTACATTCGAGTACGTAATGCCTAATGAGTCAATAATAGTTTCTTGAAGTTCTATTAGTCGCTCCGCTGTGTGATTAAGAAGACCTTGTAGAGTTACTTCAACGGAGGTCTCGCTTATTTTAAAGCTGGTCGATTCTGGGTAAGTTTTTTGTTTTTCAGTTTGAATATTGTAGTAGGAGGGAAATATTTGAGGAGCAGCTTGTCTAACAACATTGTATTGATTTCGTGTCAGTTTAGCTTCTACAAAAACAGCCAAAGCTTTTGTATTCGGTATTTTCAAGGTGGCAAGTGGTTGTTTCAACTTTTTTTTTTAAATTTATACCCTTACAACACTTTTCATATATGGCTCGCAACACTTTTGATTCCTCGACATAACCTGCGCTTTGTAATTTAACCTGTGAAGCATAAAGTAACTCTGGCAATGATATGGTGTTTCTTAAAATCTTTGTTTTTTATATTTGCTCCAACCACTGGACTCGGCAAAACTAATTTCTTTTCGACCACGTTTTGCAGTCGGGGCGAGAGTAAAACCAATAGAGGATTCTAACCAGATTTTATTTTGAGCAATAAACCTCATTTCCATTCTATGCGCTCTAGTCCACCTAGATTTAAATTCATAAAAGAAAACATCCATTCTTTTATTAAAATCACACATATTATCCTCAGAGCAGTTGGTGCGTTTTTTGATTTCTTTAGCTAAAAATTTCATCTTGTCATTCATTGTTTGAGCGCTTGAATTCATCATAATATCAAATAAGCTTCGACGAGTATAAAAAACAACGTTCGAACTTGTTTCTATAAAAAACAAAAAATAATTCTAATACAAAAAAAAACCTTTCAAAAATCCCTTTTACCCGATTACTTAAAACTGTACAACACGATCACTGTTTGTCAAAACAAAGAATATTATTAAAATAAACAAAAACAAAATATTATTGAAACAAAGAATATTATTAAAAGAAACAAAAATAGCATCATTAATATACTGAAAAGAAAAGCACAAATAAGTGGAAAAAAGTAACATGAAAAACAACAAAACACAATACACAACAACAGCAGCAGTCGCGAGATCAATGTGATTTTTAGCTAATTTGACTGCTGCAACACTTGCATTAAACAATGCATAGCTTCTAAAAGGCACAAGAAGGCAGCGTAAAATTTTGCAATATAATAGAGATTTATGTCTTCTTTAATATAAACTAAAAATTATGGCACGAATATGGACGAATAATAACTATTTATCCATTTAAACTATAAAAATGCTAATTTTTTTGGCATTTCCAATATAAATAACTAAATCTAAAAAAACTTCCACACACAATTTGACACACGAATGTTAACGAAGTATTTTCAAAATAACCTGAACTTGATGGTTCCATTGAAAAATTGTTAACTTTTGCAATACTTTTTAAAATAAATAAAATTTTCAACGGGAAAGTTTTCACTTTTTTTCAGCCTTTTTTGCACAAAAATTTCTATAAAGTTTGAATTTGAAGTTTCACTACAAAAACACCAGAGCACTTTTAACATTTATTTTAACGACAAGTGATGTAGAATTTTATATACTCTAACCGGGTACAAAAAATTTTGACAATACTTAAAATTTTTTTTTAATTAATCCAAGAAAACAGGCTATTCTAACCCTCTGTGCTCGTCTTCATCTGGATTGTTGCTAAAAGAACAATTGTCAAAAAATTGCAGTAACAGAAATGTTAATAGAAATGCATATCCTTCATCGCAATCGTGATTTGAATTAGATTTGCGGGTGATCCACCTATAGCAGGAAAATGTAATAAGTATCTAATTTATATGGAATTAATTTGGTTAACTTACTTATCCATCTATTGTAGATTTATGGAGGTTAATTTAATATGGAAAAAATGAGAAACGTGATGTGTTTTCTAGTATATTCAATTCTTTATTTTACAGTAGTAAAGCTTACAAACCTAACAACGCGGACAACATAAGGTTGCCAGATAGTTAATTATAAATACGTGTGAAAGTTACAATACCATCGCCGTAATTTTATAAAGCCACCAAAGAAATCCGCGCAAAAGTAAAGAGCTCTTGACCCTAGAGTACGAACCATATTTTTTGTACGTTGTAACGAATGATCGTCGATTCGACGATGTATTATTTAACTGCCTATAACTATGGCTTAAAACCAAATACACTTTCTCAATAAATGTAATTAATCATTTTGGCTCTATATAAAAAACTCGTTTAGTTTAATTCATATAAGAAGACAATTTATTTAATATTTGTTATACTTCATTGTATGTTGCACATATTTTTGAGATCATAAAAAAAGGAACGAAAAATTATAGTAAGTAAAACTAAAAAATCAAAAAAAGAGTAAAAACTCAAAAAATACATTCTATACTTAAAAAAAATAGTAAATAAAAAGTTTTAAATATCACTTTGAGCAAGAGTCACAAAGCTCAACTTTGTGCTCCCCGCAGATTGGTTTTTCGCATTTATCACACTTTGACTTTGTCATCCGACGTTTTTGGTAAGGGCATGATCTGCACATACTTCGTTTGTTTTCTTTTTTGTCTTTTCTAGTCAGTTGGTCATTGTTGTCGCTATTATTTGGAGTAACAATATTTGAAATATGTGCTTTTGTTTTGCTTATCAACGTTGGTACTTCCAATCTTTCCTTTAGCCATGGTTCAACAAGACTTTTGTGAAGCTCTTTCATAAATTGTCTGCGATTTATTGGTTTCATCTTAGCATTGAAGATATTGTGTGTATAAATTACGTAGCTGTTGATAAATGCTATGTTGAGCATACCGTAAAATATACACATTGGCCATCTGTTTGTTTTTCGTGAACATGACATGACACTGACATTTGGTCCAATGTATCAACTCCACCTTTGGTTAATTTATAAAATTCAATCATATGTGGCTTATTGTTATCAACATTAATATTCCTTCCTCATTGCAGTGTAGTTACTTTTCTTCTTAGCTTGTAAAGAAATAAATGATTCAGTTTGTTTGGTGGTTCAATAGCAACTGACTCTTTTTATTCTCATATTCTTTCTTATCAGCTATATTGTGGTTGCCACTACATTGTGGTTGCCACTACAAATTCTTTCTAAAGTGCCTGTATTGAGGTTGCCACTACACCTCCCTTTTTTTATAAAAACAAAATATTGCTTAAAATATTTATGAAACAGATTTTATAACCATAGATAATACTTAAATTTATTTTAATTCTAAGCGTTTTTTTTCTCTTTTACAATTAATGTTTTGGAGTTTGAAGTTGGTATTGCTTCAATGTACCTCCCTTTTTTATACAAAATTTTGAATCAAACAAGTTGATCAGTCTTGTTTGGTTCAATATTTTTTATTTTTATTATTTTTTTTTACAATATTAAAAAAAGATGTTTATATATATATATATATATATATATATATATATATATATATATATATATATATATATAGTTTTTACAATATATGGACCTTCATAGACATTTTTGTGTTTGTAGTACTACATTATCGTTAATTTTTAAAGTTATTGGTTTACAAAATTTATTATAATAATTTTTGTTTCTGTTTTTGTGTTTTTCGATTAATTGTTTAGCAAAAATACTAGTTTTTTGCAACCTATATTTAACTTCTTTGCTATAATTGTCTAAGTTGTAAATTGGGTCTAGATTGGTATTCCTTTCATTTGGTAAAACAGCAATTTTACCGAAAACAAGTTCAAATGGTGTGAATTTGTTGTCAAAGGCAGTATTCGAAGTTATGTTGTGGTAAAACGTAAAATATTTAAGGTAGGTGTCCCATTCCGTAAAATTTTCATTTAAAAATGATCGTAGATATTCGTTAAAAACGCGATGGTTGCGTTCAGCCGTTCCTACAGTTTGGTGATGATACCCTGTTGAAAAATTTATTGCAATTTTCAAAAGCTTACAAAGTTCTGTAAAAATCTCATTCTTGAATTCTGTTCCTAAGTATGATTTTATTGTATTCATCCTTCCATAAACTAAAATAAAGTTTTCGAAAATTGCACGAGCAACTGTATGCGCGGACTTATCAGGTATTGGAATTGCTACTAAATATTTGGATAGATCACAAATCAAAGTCAATGTGTACTTATTTCCATATGTGGATTGAGGTAATGGATCTATTGTATCCAAAACTACTACGTCAAAAGCTTTTGTTGGAGTTGGAGTAAGAACCAATTCCTCCGTATTTTTAGGTCTAACTTTACTCAACACACATTGTGGACATGCTTTAATAAATTTTGCAATATCTTTAGTCATTCGTTTCCAGTAAAACTTTGTCCGAATTTTCGAATATAATTTTTTCTGTCCACAGTGTCCATCTACAAGAGGATCATTGTGATATATCTGCATTAATTTTAGTTTTTTATCATTTTCAGTTATTCTCTCGATCGGGTCAGTCAAAATTATTTCCAAAGTTTCAATATCTTAAATTTCCTTGAATAAAGTTACAGATTAAATGTTATGGCGTTCCTGATAGGTGTGGCTGGTGTTTTCTTTGATGTTGCTTCTGCGACGCTATTTCGAATCAGGTTGTTTGTAGCTTGGGTTAAGTGTTGCAATTTGGTAGTAGTAATACAGAGTTGAATCTGGCCAGTGATGTCAACATAATTAAAAAGTTCAAATTATGATCATGTCATACGTATTTCATCATGGGCGGCATCATCCGTATCAGGAAGAAGTAGTTTAATAGTATCTGATGAAAAAGGCTTTTTTATCTTTCGTGTCTTTTGTGTATTGCAGCTTAAAAAAGGGTCACTGCTCAAAAATATCCTATTTAGAACATCATTTCCATGTTATCTCTCAAAGTTGCAAAACTCTTATAATAAGAATTCTGGGCAATAAGCCATATATGTGTATTTTTCAAAGTGCATTTTTCCCTTACTTAGTTAACAACCTGATACTTGGGTGCATTTTTTATTTACCTATACCGTTTTTAAATGTAATTTTGATTTGTAACGCTTTTAAATTAGGTATGTAGTACATATCCAAAGTGTCCTGGAGACCATCAAGTCTTACATAGACCGCAGGTAAACAAAAACAGTTTAATAGGTGTGTATGCGTGTGTTTGGCTTATAATTATTCCTGATAAGTAAATTTGAATTTATGAACTAAGAACTGAATTTTAAGAAATTCCCTTTTTAAGGGCGGGTAATCCATCACATTGGTAGTTATTAAAAGTGATTTAAATAATATTTCACATCAATAATTCGAAAAACACAAAAGTTTATGACGACAATAAAGTATAAGAAAAAGTGCCTTATGAGGAAAAAGTAGAAAAAAAGATAAAATTTTCAAAAAATTACCAAAAATAATGGCGCAAACTTGCGCAAACTTTTTTTCTTTTTTATTAAAGTAGAGATCTCATATTTTATTGTGGTATATAACATTATTTGTAGAACAGCTAACCTCACTTTCAAAAAACTTTTACTTTTTTTTTTTTTTTTGGTAAGAATTTATATATATATATATATATATATATATATATATATATATATATATATATATATATATATATATATATATATATATATATATATATATATATATATATATATATATATATATTATAATTAATATTTTTAAAATAAATATTTGAGATAATTTTTTCTTTCTAAATATTAAAAATAGCTGCTTATGGAATCTTTCAGGTAAATAAAAAATCAAGGCAATACCTCTATTCGTTTAGCCACAAAAAAATATCATATAAATATCGTGAAATCGAAAAAATTCAATAAAAACGCATGCAATTTTCTTCACTTTCCTGACTTTAACAGTGTCCCACAACTACAAATCTTAACTTACAATCTTTAAAATGCACGATATGATGTAGAAATTTGTTTTCTATCGATCTGCGTAATTACTTCTTAGGATTTCATCAAATTAATTTTTGCCTTTTTGGCCAGCTTTTTGGGTCAAATACTCCTCTGTGTAACGGTACAATTTAAAGTCGAACTTTTAAAGTAAACTTAAACACTTGGGATATAAAAATGTTTACGTTGCGTTTTAAAGTGTTCACGTTTAGTTCCAACGAAGACACTTTGAGTTTAAAAGTTAACACTTTTAATACAAAATGTACACTAGAAATGTCAAAGTGAACACTTTTAATAATAAGCATACGCTTTATGTATTAAAGTGAAAACTTTAAAATTAAAGTTAGAACTTTTTACTCATAACTAAAACTTTCAATATTAAAGTGAACACTTTAAATTAGAAAGTGACACTTTCAATTAAGATGTGACACTTTGATTTATAAAGTGAACACTTTAAATGTAAACGTTAACACTTTTCTGCAAATTGAACACTTTGAAAATAAACGTTTTAATTTTATTTTTTAAAGCTTAAAAATTTTAAATTAAATGGATTCACTTTTAATACAATTTTAAAAGTGATTACTTTATGAATAATATATTTTACTTTAAAATATAAAGTTTGTCGTTATAAAATAAAGTCAAAATTTTTAAATTTAAGACTTTTACATTAAAAACAAAAATGTTAATTTTTAAATTAAGAGTAAACACTTTAAAAATTTAAAATTAATACATTTACAAAATAATTTTTTTCCTTCTGCCCATAAGAACCTATAGACTGAGGCACTTTAAATAAAATTTGAAAGTGTTCACATTTAATTTTAAAGCGCACTTTTTTCTCAGTGTACCTAAAATTGAGCCCTTGCGCACTCCGTACTCATTTTCTATTGCACTCGATTCTATGCTGTTAAATTTTGGTTTTTTGGCTACGATTTGTTAAATATGACTGAAACCATTTAAGTTCTTTATTTTGAATACCATATTTGTAAAGTTTTTGTAATAGTATGTTTCTGTCAACTGTTTCAAAAGCTTTCTTGAAGTCAAGGATAATGGTAAGAGTTTTAGAATAAAGCTGATTTTTGTTTCACAGGAGTAGTTCTTTCTAAAACCTGATTGATGTTTCGATAATAATTTGTGTTGTTCTAAATAGTCTTCTAACTGACTTTTTACTACCTTTTCTATAATTTTTTCACAAGTCTAAAGTGTTTATCGGACGATATTCTTCGCATTTATTATTTTTTTATTTTTATTTATTTTATTTATTTGTATGTAACCTGCACAACAATATTGAAGCTTATTAGTTTTTTTTTTTTTTTCAATGGGTGTTATCATAGATTCTTTCCATTTAGACCATTGTTTGCACTAAATAAATAGCTACCGTTTTAGTTATTTGTATATAGAAAGTAGGTAAGTTTATTTTTCAGGAATTTACAGGAGAAAAGTGTGATATAAACTGTACAAGGTCAAACTAAGAAGTCAGGTTTATAAAAAATAAAAATTACTGAAGTTAACTAAGAAAAAAAGGAAAATTATGGGAAAAATAAAATAGATAATTTAAGAATTTTATGGCTTGCCCTTTTAAGAAGGCGAATATCTTCTTAGACCTTTGCGTCGTCACGTTGACCTCCTCGGTTCTACGGCCTCAATAGCGAGGCTAGGCGGTTCCACTTCAGACTGTTGTGAAGTGGTCCGTTCCAATGTTTGCACTGGTGGTAAGTTCTGTGGTTCGCTGCCGTTGTTGGGTGACGATGAATCTTCTCCGTAGAAGTCCAAGTAAGTTATTTGTGCATTGTGATCATTTATATAACGCTGTCGAAGTTGGTTTATATGTGATCTTATAAGTGTGTTACGACCTGTCGAAATCAGCACGTTGTAAACCACTGCGCCGACCCTTTCGATTACTTCTCCTGGTACCCAAGCCATTTTATTTTTGCATAAATTTTATTTCCGACTTTAAAAGTACGTACTTTAGCGCCGTGTTTTCTATTATAATATTTTTTCATACTTAAATTGCGCATGTTACTTGTAATTGGACTAGATTTTAACAAATCTGGTGTTGTCTGAATACGTCTTATAAATAAATATTTCGGAAGGTGACTTACCGTCGGGAGCACTGGGGTTTGGCGTTGCTCTATATTGCAATATAGAGCCTGTTCGCATTGTAGTGTGCGTTTTTAAAAATGAAAGCTTGTCGAAACACCATAGCTTGGGCTCATATATATTCGATATACCAGCCCCGCTCTTTTGTGAGAGATTGATCAGGCGCAGTTCCTTCCCAAATTGCGTTCTAATGTTTCTCCAATTTTTCTTTATGCCCTCCAAAGTAACGAAGCTGGTTCTTTTTTCATTTCTTCAGCTACCTCGTTCATTGCCAGCGCCTTATTTGATGTTTTTAAGATATTCGTTAGGCAAATTAATAAATCGTTTGCATTAATTATTTACTAAACAAAAAGCTAATTCAAAGCATAACAATAACAGAAATAACAAAAACAATAAAAAATTCATGAGAAAAAATCCTACATACAGTCTTAAAAATCGAATACAATATTTAATTTCTTTTAAATAAATAAAAGAAAACAATATATTTTTAATATTTTGTAGGACCACCTTGGGCTTCAATAACCGCTTGAAGACGACGTGGCATAGACATCACCAAATTCTCTGTACAACTGGGCGCAATTTCCGACCACGCCTGAGTTAGAGCAGTTTTCAGGGTTTCACGATTTTTCTAAAACGCCCCAAATATGCTCAATTGGATTGAGGTCTGGTGACTGGGAAGGTGTATTGAGTTGTTTGGTGCATTATAAAGAAGTCAGTCTCGAACAATATACGAAGTATGCTTGGGATCATTGTCTTGTTGAAAAATCCATTTGTTCCCAGGCCCAAGATGACTTCAGATTTTGTTCCAATATTATCTTATATTGATATCTGTCCATAACGCCTTCAACAAAAACCAATCGACCAACTCCAGATGCTCCCCACACCAAAAAACTGCCCCCACCATGTTTCACAGTAGGTATAATATTTTAGGGATCAAAAGCAGTGTTCTGCTTTCGCCAAACCTTGTTTTGGCCGTCATTCCCGAAAATATTATACTTACTGTCATCGGTAAATATAACTTTCTTCCAAAAATCCATTCCTTTTTGTATATGTGCCTTAGCAAAATCCAGGTGAAGTTGACGATTCTTGGCTGAAATAAATGGCTTTTTGCGTGCTGTTCTACTTTTAAAGCCGCTCTCATGCAAACCGTTTATTACTGTTCGTGGTGAAACCGTAATATTCGAACATATTGCAAGGTATTTGGCTAATTTTGGGCCACTTATTTTTGGACTTCTTTAAGGACACTACTGATATCGCGTCTTGAAAGCTTCTTCGGGCTTCCAGATCGTGGCTTGTTTTCGGTACTGTTGGTGTTTTCATGGTTTTTGACAATAGTTTGCACTGTAGACCGACCCAATTTTACTATTTTAGCAATTTCTCCCTAAGATTTGTTTCTTTTCGAAGGTTAACCACCAAATTTCGAAGTGATTGTTGTATTTCTCTTCTATTTACCATTTTTGAAGTTAAAACGTGTTTTAGTAATCACTTTCTGAATTTAAATGATTGTATATTTGATTGTATAAATGATTGTAATATTTGAGAAATAAAGCAAATCAAGAAAATTAAGGATTTTCCCTTTATATTCTTCATTTTCTTATTAATTTTTATAGTTGCCAATGCTGTATGTAGACTTTTTTCCACCGATTTCTATGTTTATCGCCAATAGTTTATAAATGATCAATATTTTCAAACTCTTTTTTCTTCTTATTACTAGTTCTCTAGAAGTTCAAAATAGTAGGGTGTATGTAGAGTTTTTTCTTAACTATAGACAGGGATTGCCTTGAATTACAATAATGTTCCCGCTACCAATGTAATGTTCCCGCTATCAATGTATTTTTTTTCTTTTTTTTCTATATTTTTTAATTTGAATTTATATATTTTTAAATTTGAATTTTTTTCGTCTACAAAATTCACAATCACAAGTACGAGTACATACGTATATGAAACAAAACGAGTGTTAAAAAATACCTGCAGCTAACTTCTTGTATTGGGTATTACGAATTGTGGGAAAAACGAATTGCAAGAGTACATGCCTGTGTGTACTATTTTTTGTTCCTCTCTTCCCCTATTAACTCTACTCCCCATATTTACCTTCAAGCAAAAATTGCAGCGACAAAAAGCGTTGAATGTAAACTGGCACTTTACTATTAATGATATTGCACGGAAATTGAATTTATAATTTCTCACATGTATTTAATTTTCATATTGCACGTTTTCGATTGATTTATTTATGTCTTTTATACTATTTACAAAGTGCTGATGAAAATTTTCGGCTATTTCTATATTGTTCTTTATTAAATATCACAGTTTCAATTGTATTTTGATGTTTTTTTAATATAAGATTTTTTATTTATTTTGGGATAATTGATCTTATTATCTACATATTTTTTTTTCATTTTGTATTTTTACTTTGTACTTATTTCGAAAAGTTTTGTAATTTGTCCATACTTCGTTTGTATTTTCGAATTTTGTCATTGATATTTATAAAATTTTCCCCTTTTCATTCGTCGTTAAACCAATTACATTTAAACATTTTTGTATAAGTTTTCTTTGTAGTTAATTTTTTCACTGCATTTTCCAAGTATTCATCGAATATATTAAAGGTGTAGATCAGATCTTTACTGTTGTTTATTCTCTGTTTATTTTGTATTTCAATGTTAAATTGATGTTTATTATACTTAAATATTTCAACATCTTTATTGGTGTTGTTATCACCATCTATTATTATATTAATTTCTTCGTGATCTGATATTTTATTCATAATATTAACTTTTGCAGAAATATTTCTATTATTCCTCACTATACATATAATATATTATAGTTTTGGAGGTCTCTGTAATCCTTGTGAATTCCTCTATTATTTGCTTAAGGTGATTATCATCAAGTATACACTTAATTTTGTTTTATAAAACTTTCTTTATGCCAATCAATCTTGATATCAACAGCTGTTATAATATTACAGTTTATTTCAGTCAATTCTTCTAGTTATTTGCAAATGCTTCAATATATTTGTTGTTGTTATATGGTTGTTGTTATATTTTTCGGCGATTTTTTTATTTTCCATTTCTTCTTAAAATATATTTGTAAACAATTCTTTGTGAATGTATTTGTGTGACCGGAAATGCAATAGTATTAATTTTATTAATTCTTCAAGTTTGCTTAAGCAACAGGTTTACAATTTATTTTAATTGCTTATTTCTTCTAAGATTTTGTCAAATTTATCAGGGATCGTATACATATGTATGGAACTCGCGTGAATTGCGAAAACCAATAAGAGGTTAAACAATTAATATCCTGCTTCTAGATAACAAGTATAGTAGTCTTATTGTTAGTTATTAAATAAAACAAAGTAAGTTTTTTATAATATATTTTATTTAAAGGAGTTTTATGTTTCTATTGATGCCTTTATTTTATTTAATTTTGAAGAATGTTAGTATCCTTTTAAGACAACTTGTTTATTTAAAGGTTTAATCGAAACTGAATTCAATTTCATTTACTTTATACAGTCCAAGCCGAACTCGGACACTATTGTAAACTAAATTTATTTGTAAACTCTTACCGACTGTAAAAATAAAACAAAAATTGTAAACTAAATTTTAATTGTGTATATATTTAGATATTGAATGCATAAAACAAAGTTATAATTTATTGTACGTAAGTAATAAAAAAATTTATAGAAATACTGCAATTGTTTTAAAAATTTTGCACAAGCCAAAATCGGACAGCTTTAAAAATTCCTTATTTATTTCTTATCTTTAAATAATTAATTATTGCTCTGTAAAACCAGTTGGAGTTTCTTAGGGATTGATTCGACCAACTTTCGTAAGCTCGATGGTATTTTATTATATGTAAATTAATTTATGCAGTCTAAATTAAAATTTTTTAGTTCTCTAGGTGACCACGATAACCACGATAGGAACTTGATGCATGTTATTTTACAAAAGAGCTATGCCAGCAATTTTTTACATACTCCCTGGACGTTGATTGTATTAATTCCAAGATACGCTCATTTCAAAAAGTTATCAGTTTTGCAATTACTTATGGTGATAAAATTTGTCAAACCTATTTCCAGTTGGAACTGGGAAGTTTATAACAAAACTCCTCTCACAGAACTATAGAAACTTAAATTTTATTACATTGAACTAAGGCTTTAAACATTTTAACTTTTAAATATTGTTATATTTTTTTCTTTTCTACAAAAATTTCTTTCGATTGCAGTTTACTAAAATTCACAATGCTTATCCTTCTCTTTACTTAAAACTATATATTTATTTCCCAAGAATTGGATGTACGATTATGTACATACGTTCTCGATGAAAACTTTAAAACTATAAACATTTTTGTATTTCAAATATTGTATGTCAGAAATAAAAAAAATTAAAATTTGTTTTTTTCTTTTCTTTTTTCAACAAGTTTTTAATGAACAAGTATTTAATATATACTAATTAATTGCCTCACAATCTCAGCCAAGATCATGCTTATGGTTCTTGTGTTTACAATCGCTCACCTAAAAAAAAAAGCTTATCCACACTTTTTGCTATGTTTTCCTTAAGGATTTCTATATATGGTATATGTACGCGTTGATCGCATCAATAAAATGTAACGATCCCCGCCTTTCTGCAGAAAATGAACATCAGATAATCATTGAGCCACCCCATGCTTTGCAGTTAGTTTTACGTTATTCAAACGTAACTATTGGTTTCCTTCCCTCCCTTCATTTCCAAATATGTTGAACCTACTTTCGTCGGTATGCAACCCGTTTTTCTATAAGGGAAAATCTTTATTTTCATAATATTTCGAAAATTTAAATCTAAAAGCTTTGATTTCACTTGCTGATTAACGGCATTTGCCGTGCTTTTTATCCATTTTGCCCATATAGTTTATGGTCTTAATTTCTTTCCTAGCTCCTAATCCGCTATGGTGAATGGACATCAATACTGATCTAACGGATATATTCTTATTTAATTTAAGCGTTCCAGTGAAGTTGGTTGTATAAAACTCCCAGGATTTATCACTCCTTTCTTTCCTTTACTTAGTTACGCATTAATCGTAAACTGATAAGCAATAAACGTATGAGGTGTATATGCGTTTATTATTCACACTTATTACGGATCTCGTTTTTACACTATGGTACTACGTTTCTCGAAAACTATAAAAATACAACCCTGTTAATAATTCTTTCACAATTTGTTGTACTACCATTCTCGCGTTCGCATGTCAATACCTGGAAAATTAGTCGTTTATTTTATTTCATTAAACAAAAAAGAATAGTTAATTTTAAAATTATGAAATCATCAAGTCAGTGTTTTCAAATGAAATGAAAATGATTTTAGTTATTAAGAAAAACTAATACTTACATATGTATGTACCTCGATTTAAATTAATAAATTTAAAATTTTATTTTTATATTTAAATATTAACATTGATTGCTTTATTTTTATTCTTATATTTGAAGCTGTTAATCTTCAGTCGTTTCAAAATTAAAACTTTTTCCAATATCATTTTCAATATATATTTCTGAGAGATCTAATTTGTAATAAATACAAATATTGCCTAGCTCCTAATATGCACCGAAATCTATTTTTGAGTAGGCCTATTGTACGCTCTACAACATTTCTGGTTTCGGAATGTAAGTATATAGTTAAATCGGCTTTCGGGAGTACCCTCCCCTGCTGATCTAAACCGTGTTATTAAGAAAGGCTCCAAGGGATAGCCTGCATCACCTTTGAAAAAATTTCATAAATTCTTTGCTTCAAATTATTTAAATCAATTGCTATATTGGTCTTGCCTAATATCTATGTATTTTTATCGCCATTATGATCAATGAATCGTGAGCTGTTCCTAGATAGTGAGATGATACATATCTGATTTGCATCTTATGATCACAAACTTGTAACAAATTTTGTAAATATAACTATTTTTTAACGTTATTTAAATTAGATTTTATACATACCACTGTTGCATTTAGACTGCGGAAACCTTTTCTGTTGTAGTACTTAAAACGATCCTGAGTTATTGGTGCTAAAATTTTAATGTGTGTACCATCAATGTATCCTATGACAACGGGAAAGCCGGTGTTCCTTAATTTCAAACTTTTCAATTTCATTCATTTGAAAAGAGATCCAACTGTTGCATAGCTTGCTATTCATTGCACTTATACATTCTTTAAATATTTTTCTCTCAGAGGACTGGGAAAGACCTACATTATAGTTGTTACCCGCTCTCTTCGGCAAGTATGGATTTGTTATTGCATATTTGGAACGGCCGATGTTCGTTTCGATTCTTTTAATTTTGGGTCAATCATATCTAAAACGCATTTAAAAGCAACGAGTCTAAAAAACAATTATTATTACGTTTGTTTAATACATTTACTTACTTTGAATTTGGCAATGAAAATATGTTTGACGAAATCCTTATTTCTTTGCTCAAAGTATTCAGGTCTACCACTGTATACTCATCTTCATCATCAGAGGATCCGTTTGTTGCCGCTAATTTCTTTTTATTAATTTAATATTATTTTGATAGTTCACAGCAGTCTGTTTCATAATATTGAATTATTTTTAATATTTTGTGTCACTCTCTTACTTTAATTCTATTACAAATTTCTTGCAGTCAAAAATTTTACGTAGAACCACAAGGAAAAAAATTCGAGAACCAATATCACTATACTCGAATCACGTTTTCGAGAACCGTAATAAGGCTGATTGTTGCCAAGACAAGATCATGCACACCCAATTATGCATGTTTGTATATAATAGTGTTCTTAAATGAAACAATGCTTTATTCAGAGAGTATCAAACAGAACAGAAATTTTTTATTTAATTTAAATCATACTAAACCTAACTTATCGAAAACTTACTCCTAGTCCCTCTTATAACTAGCTCTTACAATAATACATACCTAATCTATAGGTAAGTTTCATTTTAAAAATATTTCTTTTGTTGTTGTATTTTCATACATCAATATATTTGCCAGCAAAATTTTAATTATAAGTTTAATATATATTAATTTTATTAGATTAATTATTTATATTTCAGTTCCATTTCAATATATAAATTGACAATTTACAATTGGATAATTTTAATAATATTTTTCATTAGTTTTCAGTATTTTGTTTTATTATCCGACTGGTTGACCAGTCGTTGAGTATAGTTTTTCTATGACTAACTTAAAAATGTACTTAAAGTATTAAGGCACTGAAGTTCTTCGAATAAAAGTGCTACGGTTGCACAAAACGGATTTCATCATCCTGATCACTTGATTCAACAAAGAACTTCGCATCAAGTAAACAAAATCGATTAGATAAACAAACAACATAATATGATTTGAGCATTTGAGCATTGCATGAGTCACACCCAAAACAAAAGAGTGGCTTAAATTATCATGCAAAAGCCAATCGAACAACCCATGCATTAATTGACATAGGCAGTTCGACTGGGTGTTTCACATATAACTGGTATGTATGCATGTGTGTATGTGACATGCTTGTATGTGCAAATTGAGGTTTACATCACAATATACGCACTGAAAGTAAAGTAAAGGCAAATTAATATTAAGCTATGTACAGACGGTTGTAAGATCTGACAATATTGTCAGTAAAATATGCCTTACAATGTCTTGCAACTTTGTGAACTGCCAATTTTCGTCTTACAACGTTGGTAGAAAAAGCATTGTCAGCCTAAATTAAGCCAATAATATTGTTAGATATCTGCCAATCGTGAGAACACTCTTCTTTGCTATTGCCAGGTAATTTTCAGACGTTGTAAGTTCATTTTTTATTGGTGGGTGTGCTCAAAGTAATGCACTTGACAATCGAATCATTGTCAGACAAATATTTCTACTGGCAACACTGCGCGCGCATAAACGTAAATTTAATGTTTTAAATTTTCTGGCAATGCCGAAAAACGAATTTGTTGTACAATAATCTAACAATCGTGTGAACTGACAATTTTTATTGGTAGGTAAATTTATTGCCAGACAGTTGTCTGACAATGAAATTGTGAGCTTTTCTTACAATGGTCTGAACTAACAATGTACCTTTTTATAGCCATATTGAATTGTCAGAGCATTGCCAGCACGTTGGTAAATCAAACAACATTGCCAGATCTTACAACCGTCTGTACATAGCTTTAGTATTAAGGGTATTCACTACATACATACATACTGTAGAATTGAGAAACGCACACGTGTAAGGAGGAAATGGAACTGAGTTTTTATGACTATTATGCAGAGATGTTGTATTAGGTATTAAATGTAAGAGTTGCAATAATTATGCATTTTCTCTAAATTAATGAATATGGAGTGGGTTTGAAAAGATAAGGATTAATTCAAATATATTACATTACTTCACCCCAAAAATCAATATAATAAAATTCAAAATTATAAATTATATAAATTCATTCAAAGTTAACTCACGGTTGAAGTAGTATAAAAAATAGAATTATAAATAAGCATTAGGCCTGTATATAATTTTTGTTATTAATATAAAACATATCAATGTTTTCTAAAATCATCCGACTGGTAACGTGATACTTCTCGACGATTTCTTGTAGTTCTGCGCACTTGTTGATCCCGATGATTGTCAGCTGAGTCATCTTGATTACTTGTGCTTGTGGTAGTAGTATTACTTGATGAAGCTTGAGAAGTAGATGGTGAAAAATCTAGCGGTGCTGGAGATTGACTTTCATCATCACTGAAACTAGCAGTATATGGATTGTTGGTTGGACATGTGCAAGGTTTCATTTGATTGACATGACGCCTCAAAATGCCTTTTTCGATGTTTATATGAATATAACTTTTCAAATTTTTGCTTGAATAACGCCTGGTATCCACTTCTTCTCCTTACCGTAATATCTGATATAAACGTTGTCAATAACTTGAAATTTGCTCGGATTTGAAGATTTTTTGAAGATTCTAACAGCTGAGACCAGACTATGCGTACAGGTCTACCACGCATTAGTTCTGCAGGTAATTTTCCCTCTGAATTCAGAGAGAGAAAATAGTGTACATCATCTTTTACAGGCATTTCGTCATCGAGTTCTTTCTTACAGAAGTTTTGAAAGTTCTAACGAAACGTTCTGCCAAGCCATTTGAGGCGAGATGAAAAGGTGTTGTTGTGATATGACGTATGCCAGCTTTTATGCAAAAATGTTAAAATTTTTCAGAGCTTAGTTGCGGACACAATGACTGCCCTTAAAACTTTTATAGAGAAAAAGGCGCAGGACTCGAATGCATCGAGTAACTCTAATATCCTCAAAAGAGTGGATGTTCTGCTAGGCGGCTTGCGCACCACCAACAGGGAAACAGCGGGGAAAAATCATAAAATACTTATATAAATGCCAAATTGTTGATTTGAATGATGGCAATATTGAAAATATAAATATTAATTAAAAAGCAAGCTAATAAAAACATTGTGAAATGAATTACAAAATAGATTTTTATTTAACTTTTCTTTCATGAAATATTTTGTCGCGTTGCGTTATTCGAGCGAGAGGATATTGGTCGAGTATTAGTTATGCTGCAATCGTTTCCAATATCAGCTCGCCATTTGCCAGGTATAATATTACCACAATTGTCCTCATAGTCCAAATAATTAGTTGGGCAATAAGTTGCATTTGCTTGGTCATTCAACTTAATAAAGTTATGAAGAACCACACAAGCTAACATCACCTTAAAAAACGTAGAAGAATTAATAGAAACCACTTAAAATGGTTTTTTATAAAAACATACTTTTTCGGCATTTTCTGGTCTGCAATTAAGCGTGGTTCTTAATATCCGCCATCGCGCTACCAATATTCCGAATGCGTTTTCTATAACAACACGCGTTCGAGAAATACGATAGTTGAAAACTTTCTTATCCATTGTCAAACATCTTCCGGAATATGCTCGCATAAGATTCGTTTTTAAAGAAAATGATGGATCTCCAACAAAAAAATGTGGAAATGTTTGCGTTGAATTTTGTAGAACTGAATGCGGTGGGAGATCCAATTCACCAGCGAACAGCTTCTTCCCAAAAGTTGATTCAGCTAAAGCTCCTGAAATAAGCTTTTGCAAAAATTTTTCGTTTAATTTAGTCGATTGTATTTACCTCCATCACTTTGGCTTCCATAGCTACCTAAGTCAACCATTGTGAAAATGTAGTTAGCATCACATGCAGCTAATAGCACAATACTAAAAAAATTTTTGTAGTTATAAGAATTGGAACCACTCTGCGCAGGGTTTGTAATGGCTATATGTTTGCCGTCTATAGCACCAACGCAATTTGGAAGATCCAACTTATTTTTGAAGTCTTTGGCAATTTCCTTAAAATCATTTGCTTTGCATTGGTCAAAATAAAAAGGTGCAAGCACTTGCCACATGATTGAGCGCGTCTCTAGTATAATATCTCTGGCAGTTCTCTACCGATTTTAAAACTCCATTAAAGATATTAGTGGGAAGCTCCTTGAGATAAATATCTAAAAGGCATACAAATTAATATGACTATCGCAAAAAACTAACACAGGTAAAGTACTTAGGACAAATTAATTGCAAGTCGATCTTCTGGACTAATTGTGTAGCAATTTTTAGTTTTCTGTAGCTGCAATTTTAGAAAATTTAACAAAATATTGAAGACAGACAAATGTCATGCGTGTGAATTTGAAAAACTCTTCTTCATTTTATTTTATTGCTACAAACCAGCTTCATAAAATCCAAATATATGGCGGTCATCATTATCTGGCCCGCAATATAACCGCCTCTTGCTCAATGTTTTTTTTTTTTAACAAAATAAATAACTTAAATAGCAAGTAGTTATTGTTAATCCCACGATTGCTATGTCATCATCCCCACAGTTTTTTAATTAAATTGTTAAAAGAATATTTCACTTCTATTTAATCTATTAAGAATATTTCACTAAATAACTTTTCCAAATGAACAGCTGTATATTCAATGCAGTAGTACACAGCTGTGTTAACGTCGTCGACGGCGTTTACATTAACAGCAAAATTAAATTATACGCCGAACATCACAATTTCAGCGTTAAGACGCCGTCAACGACGTCACCATTAACTCTAGTATAAATTTTTTTTTAATCACTCGTCGCCAATTGTAGAATTGAGAAACGCACGCGTGTAAGGATGAAATGGAACTGAGTTTTTATTTAATATTTTCTTATGGCTTATACAGAGATGTTATATTAGGTACTAAATGTAAGAGTTGCAATAATTATGAATTTTTTAAAAATTAAAGAATATGGAGCGGGTTTGATAAGATAAGGATTAGATTAATTCAAATATATTACACTCATTTACTTTAAAGCGATGTTAAAATATTTTATTGACAAAAAAAGTTTTGTGAACAAATTAAATGATATTTTAAATTTTGTGGATTTGTGAAATAAAAATGGATACATTAAATTTAATGAACAGAATTGGTAAAATTAATTTTTATTTTATGTGAAAATTTTTTCCAACGTAATTTTTCATATAGAACTTATAAATTAATTGGCGTGTTATTATCGGTCACGAACTTATAAAACGAGGATTGATGGCTTCGCTCCTGCTGATCACCACTTCATAGGAAAATATTCCAATGTAAAGCAAATAAAGAATTGAACATAAATAATTAACATACTCGTGTGTATGTATATATACATATGTATGTAATATAAATAAATTTAATTTTTTAAGTGGTTAATTTGTTCTGTTTTTTTAAATGCATGTATACGTACCAACAGAAAATTTGTTATAGCAATAATTTCTTTCCTTAATTAATTCATAATCTAAATTCAAATTTCTAAGTTTTTCTTTTTCAACTTCCAACCTTGTCTACTCCAGCTGCAATCTCGCATTTTCTACCTCTAATGCTTTACATGGTACTCCTTGGTTGCTTTGGTAGGGATTTTCTAATGATATACATAGACATTTATTTATGTATTTATTATGTATTATAAAGACAAGTCAAATTAAGTGACAAAACATGAGATTTATACGAAAATATTTATTTGAATTTATTTGAATAAAGTTACATATTTAACTAACAAATATTATGGCGTTTCTGACAGATGTTTTCTTCTGCTTCTGCGACTCGACTAAGATAACTGACGTTATTTTGAATAATGTTGTTTGTAGCTTGTGCTACAACGTTGCAATTTATTAGTAGTAATATAGAGTTGAATTTGCCAGTGATGTCAACATTCCCCCCGTCGTAAATCCTTCCAGTGAGAAGGATTAATTAAATTTCACAACAGCCAATTTTACCGCAGGTCGGCGATTTATCCTACTTGACGTTTTGATCTCTGCTGAACGTATTTGACCATTCTTTCCAAGAAAAACTTTAGGTATTCTGCCCATCTTCCATAGGCATCTAGGTTGAGTTGATTCTAGAATAAGAACTATATCTCCAAATTTTAGTGGTTCCACCTTTCAAGACCACTTGGGACGTGTCAGTAGCTGCGGTAAATACTCTACCACCCACCTCTTCCACAATCTGTCCTTCAAGTTCTGTGCAATTCGCCATTGTTTACACAGACACACAGCTTCACACACACTGGGTGTTTGTGTGGAGCTTAATCCACCTAAAAGGAAGTGGTTTGGCGTCAGTGGCTCCTCGGAACCAGGATCAATTGGCAATTCGGTCAAAGGTCGATTGTTTATTATGTTTTCAGCTCCTATAACAGCACTACTAAAAGTTTCTAAGCGTGGTGATTCTTCCTTGAAAATTTTATATAATAATTGTTTTACACATCTTACCAATCTCTCCCAGCAAACTCCTGCATGGATATTAGCTGGACATTTAAAAACCTACTCGATATTATCTTTTGATAAAGTTCGTTGTATTTCATCGTAATCAAAAAAATTATTCTGCTTCGTCATCTCTTTCTGTGAGCCAATAAAGTTGGTTCTATTGTCACTTCGAATTCGTATTGGAACAACTCTTCTGTTGACAAAATTTCTTATAGATAGCAAAGACGACAGTGGACAAATCTACAGAAATTTCTAAATGCAGTGCTCTAGTTCCAAGACACGTAAACAACGCGATCCATCTATTTCTGTTCTCCGTCCGATTGTGACATAAAAAGGCCCACAGTAGTCTAGAACGACGTAGCTAAATCGCCGCACATAAGGTGTTAAATGGTCGATTGGCAATTGTCCCATTAACGGAGGGGTTGGCTTCACTGTGTCCCGTATGCAGACTAAACACGTCTTTTTTACTGACTTAAATGCGGTCCTGATATACGGCACCCAAAATGTTTGTCTTATCTCATTTATCACAGCATGGTCACTTTGATGATGTCTCTTCTGGTAATAGTAGGCGATGATCATTACCGTAACAGGATGTTTGGTTGGCATAATAATAGGATTTCGAGCAGTAAACGGTAGGCAATCAGCGTTGCCAACAATTTCCATCCAAAATGCGCAGTGACCCTACCCAAAAAGCGCCAAACTATACATATTCACATAAAAACGAAATAAAATGAACAGAAGTGAAGTTTTGGGTGTACTTATGTTATATACATATGTACATGCATATGTATATAAGCTTTTTATTAAAAATATAAATAATAACATAAAATACATACATACATATATGTTTGTTATAATTTTTTTAAACTAAAAAAAAAATTCAGTAGCATTTTTGAAAACAACAGATTTAGCAAAATTATTATTTTAGTTTATACATACATATGTATGTATAAGAAACACAAAAACTAAAAAAAAACCTTAAATTTAAACTGTTTTTGAGATCTTTGAAATTCAGGCACATACATAAATTATTAAATGTAAAGCAATGACAGTTAAAATTTTTTTTACCAATATAAGGTATTCAAATGTAATAAAATTAAAATAGCTCATTTTCAGGAAAGATAATATCTTCGTTCATACATTCATGCTCATCTTCTGGCCATAAAACTGTTTTAATGTAATATTTTGAATTCTCATAAGTACTTTTACTATTAATCTTTGCGCTTACATCGGATGGAATATTGTAATTTTCACAGCAAGAGTTTTTCATTCTAAGCCCATATTTTATATGAATTAATGAGTTTACAGTATTTAGTGACATTCTGTTTCTTATTTTTGATTTAAAAAGGTTCATTACACTAAAAGATCTCTCCACTTCAGCATTGGAAAAAGGAAAACTTAATAAGTTAATGAGAAATGCTGATAATTTTATAAATGGATTTTCATTAAGTGAGTTTTTAAAAGTGTGGACCTCAATCCAAAATAACTCAGTATAATTTCTATTTTCCCATGTACATAGTTTTGAATTATTAAGGCAATTTTCCATATCTTCAATTTCATTTTCACAATCAATGAATTCTCTAATAAAGGTGACGATACCGTTCGTATTATTTGAAAAAACATTTTGAACACTAAACAATGATATATTTTTTAAAATTTTAATATTAGTTGGTAATTTTGATCTAATTTCATATATTAAAGCCTTTGTAAATACAACTAAATTTTTTTGTATTAATTCTTTTTTACAGCTTCCAATATTGCTTTTGCGACATACTTTTTCAAAACTGTATCCTAGATAACAATATTCGTTTAATACGCAGTCAATATCACCTTCTAAATAGTCAACGCTTTCAATAGGTATTATAATTCTGGTTGTTAAATTTTGTATTAATCTATACAACTCGTCAAACAGTTTCGTGTGATCTGCATTTTGCGACTCAAAAGCTAGATTGACTTTTTGAACCTCCGTTAACACGTTTGCTAAATATGTAATATACGCTAAGTTTTTTGAGTCGTTATACATATTTTTTAGTTGCAACGTTTCAAATGACTTGTCATTAACAACATTAAAATGAGTTTTCAACTCCAGCCACATATTCAAAATTGTCTTCACGGCTTTTTCAATGGAAAGCCATCTAGTTGGCGCTGTCATAGGAATTTTTTTAGGAGCTTCTGAGTCAGTATTAATTAATTTATAGACTTTAGTAAACGTCTTTTATCGCACTGCCGAGTTTGAGAACCAATTGTGGCTTTCTTTAACTAAAAAGTTAATATTAGCTGGAAAATGTTTGTCAGCCGCAGCACAAACAGCTAACTGCAAGGAATGACAGACGCATCTAACTAGAACCAGGTGTTTTAAATCATATTTGCTTTTAATTTTTTTGTAAAGGCCGTTATTAGAACCGGTCATTACAAATGCATTATCTGTATCAATTGCCAAAAGCTTTGTTAGGTCTATATTGTATAATTTCATTAATCTCTCCAAAGCTTTTAAGAGATCATCGGCTTTTCCGCCTTTCACATCAATAATACCCAAAAAAGTAGTAATAAATTGTGCTTTTTCCATGCTGTAATAGCGAACTACAACTCCTAAAAGTTTTTCAACAGAAATATCAGTTCCTAAGGAAACGAATTTTAAAATTACGCAGATCAATATTTTCGGAACACATGCATACATACCTTCGTCTAGTATTAGACAGAAACTTGATTTATCCAAATCCTTCAATAAGATTTCTATAAAATGAGCCGCTAACACATTTGTTATAATCTTTGTGCACTTTGTTCGGTGTAAACTAAAATTTGTAGCTTTGCTATCTTTAAAAGCAGTGTTACATAATGCACCCAAATGGTCGACTGACAAAATTGAACTATGGGCAGCTACATACAGAGCTATCATTGCCTGGCTCTTTTGTTTTTTTGATACGTTTCTTGAAAAACATATTTCAGATTGTCGCAGTTCGATTTCTTTGAAAGGTTTTACAACCTCTTGATGTTTTGCTATATTTGTATGCCTAACAAGATCGGAACGTTTTGCCCTCATTTGGCATTTGCAGTAAATGCATACAGCTTTGCTTTCATCATTTTTTAAAGGTCATCCATTTTTGAAATAGCGGGTCTGACTCCCACACCGTTCTATATTTTTGCATATATCGTTTGGCCTAAAAACGAAATAAATGTATTGCGTACATTTATGTAAAGTAGAAGGAGGCTTACCATTTATGAAAATATGTAATTAAAATAAATATAATAAAATGGCACAATGCTGAATGTATAAACTTTCTGTGCTAACAAAATTACGAAATATTGTATTTTTACAGCTTTTATACTTTGTGGTATGAACTTGTAAATTTTGGAACGGTTGTAAATAAAAAGGAGTACCAAAGAGCGTACTCAGATATGCAGAAAAAAGTAAACGTATAAATGCGCTAACTTAGCGCGTTTTTTGAAAAACGCGCTAAGGTAAAAAAATGCGACTTTTTAGGTATTGAAAAGCGCTAAATCTAGCGCGAAAAGAGCTAAGTTGGCAACCGTGTAGACAATAGGCGTTATCAGTTCTCCCATTCACTTTGAGTATCATCTCTTCATCCATATAGGTTATCAGTTCAGAAATACTGCAAGACTTCGGCACTACGTTTCCTTTTAGCGAGTATGCCCTTTCTACACCGAAAACCTCCATCTGCACCTGGCGGCAAATTAGTTTTTCTCCTGCCTCTATTTGTACCACTGTTAGTTTTGTTGACATTAATTTACGCTGTTTTACTTTCATGTTGATGAAGCGCAACACACAAGCAGCACACCGTTTTAGTTGTAAAAAATTGAAGAAACGTTAAACTCCAAAGACTGGTTCTTTTACTCTGCTAAGCACCAATACTACCTCGCCTTTCTCTTCCTCACAGCTTCGGTTGCCTTCAGAGACAAGTAAATTGACTGGCCAAAATTTGTCATCTAGTTTTAAAAATTTGGGTCCGTTTAACCATCTCGAATTAAATTCAAAATGTATGGACAGTTTACCCCTTGTTGCCTCATCAGCGACATTTAAGTCTGTAGCTATCCATCTCCATTGCTCTGGCTCTGTGGTTGTCAAAATTTCCGCTATGCGACAGGCAACAAACTGTTTATATTCTTTTTTCGTAAACTGGATTCAAGATATTACTGTCCTCTAATCAGACCACAATGTTGTACAGCTAATTTTTAAATCGTGGGTTTCTTCAATAAATGTTTTGAGACGACAACCGAGAACTGCTGTTCGCAGTTCCAAACGTGGGATAGTCATTCCCCTTGGTGGCGCACATCGCGCCTTGGCCATTACAAAGGATACATGAACACTGGCTCCACGTCTTTTACGAAAATACGCTACTGCGGCATAGGCTCTAGAACTGGCATCAACAAAAATATGTAGCTGTATCTCGTCAGCGTTAGCCAATAACGTTGAGTAGCATCGGGGAATGGATAATTTTTTTGTATAATTAATTTCGAGTATATGGTAAAATTGGCCAGAAACCCGAACGGATCGAAAACTGCCATAGTCATTCTCAAAAGTTCCCTTTTTGTTGTCGGAGGTCTTCCCTCTAAAACATCGTGTGAAATTCGGTGAAACTTGACATGGAATTCAAAACTGTCACTACTTTTATTCCAATATAAGCCCAAGATCTTATCTGTCTGCCCTTGCCTCTCCATCATAAGTGTTACTGACCCACTATTATCGACATCGTTTAACATAGACTCTACTTCAATAGAATTTGACGAAAAATTTCGTAAGTTTAAACCCGCTGCTGCATTTAGTTATATGTATGGCCTCCTTCGTTACTTCAAGAGCTTCTTCTATGCTGTCAAAGCTTATAACCAGATCGTCGGCATAAGTGTAATCAACAACGGCTCTTGAGCCTCTAGGCATGACTCACTCAAATTCCCTGGAAAAAACGTTCTTAATATATTCGGCACAGCACGGCGAACATATTGACCCGATTATCATAGATTTCATCACATAAGTTTGTATATTGCAATCCATTTCATCATCACGCCACAAAAAACGTTGGGAGTTTTGATCACCGGCTACAATTGACAGCTGGGAAAACATTTCCTGTATGTCTCCTGCCACAGCAATTTTTCCTTTTGGAAACTGAAACAAACGAACAATTAGGCGTCTTGAAAAATAGGTTCCGATGCATATCAGGTGCTAGACAATTACATTATTGTCCTCAGTTCGCTGGAAAAATTACTGTAGTATGTGCTGCTTTACATAATGTAGAATATGTAGGTTTATCTAAGCTTTAAAACTTAGGATAAATCTTTTTCACAAGTTTAGTGAAATCCATGCGTACATCTGCTAAAATGTCTGTCCATGCTTGCATATGTCTATATATATCGCTGTCATTGAAATGTTTCATACCTTTATAATCAGATTTATGAATTATACATTTGCATCCTTTATACCTTCCTCTTTCTAGAAATGTTAGTTGTCGTAAATAAAATTTCCACTCTTTGTATACATCTGCTAAAGAATCTGAATCATATACTTTACTTCCTCTAACCATTCCTAAGATTGGTTGAGTACTAAGGATGTATACAGATGTTTCTAGTGGTGGTTTGGCTAAGGTAGTTATAATACAAACCATAGTGAAGAACAATTTTTCTATATTATTATCAATTCCTCCATTTCTTATTATAGGATAAATCAATTCTTTGTCATGATTAAAGTTGTGGAGATCTATAAGGAGGTTTGCCATATCTAGGAGATTATACTTACAGAAAAAACCGCAGTACTTCATATTAGAACAACAAAAGATATCATCTCTATCAGGTCTAGATATGGTGGGGAAAATTTTCTTGATTAAAGTATTCCTTTTCCCTGCATATTCAGTATAAATGTTAAAAGAATCTATACAAATAAGGAGGTTTTTACTTAAAGATCGTATGGAGAGACTTTGAATTTCTAAAAGAGCAGTTCTAGTATAAGGTGACACGAAACTCTTCAAAATACCTATCATATAAATCTCTAAATTGTTCGGATTGCTACTTAATGGTTTTATGAGGAAAAAATAATAATTAGGATAATCTTCTTCCATTTTTATAATATTAAATTCTTCTGCATCCGGCAAAAACATTTTGTAGATGAATACCATTACTTTGTATTTAATTAACAAGGGAAGATGTAGAGCTAAGATGCCAAAATTATTAGAAGTTGAAGTGGTTTCAGCATCCATGGTGACGATACTAGGAGGGTACTTTTCAAATGATCGCCTCAATTTATTTAAAAATTCACTTTTCGTTATATCTGTCTCTCCTTGCGCAAGACAAAATTCTTGATTTACTCTCGATAATGGCACATAACGTGAGGACATAATAGCTGGAGGATAATTCTGGTCAGGTCCAAGTCTTATATCCACTTCAGGTGTGAGTAAAGTGTTGTAAAATAATTTTGCTTCTGTATAGATATAACCTAGTCCTTCTAATATGCTTCCCGAACCTTCTGCTAAGCTGTAAACATTTTCTATTTTATTTTGTTAATAGCAGTACTAATTACTCCATGAGGGCGCGCAATCTGGTGTAAATCTTTATATCTACCAACCCCAGGAATAATTTGATTCAGCTTACTGTAATATTCTATTATTGTGTTCCTGAAAGTTACATTTTCAAGATCACGAACATATACTGTTTCTATGTTCATTTTTTCTAACTGTTCTATTTTCAAAAAATTCCCTTTAGCTATGTAAGATCTCAGATAAAAGATAGCACTATCTTTATTTAATCTCTTTTCAAGATGGAAAAGATAAGGGTATTTTAATATAGATTGAAGATCAAAATGATTTTGCAAGATATGTTTAGAGTTTAACTCTATATCTCCCAGTTTTATTTTTAAGTTTGGAAAGTGAGTACAGAAGTATGATTGAATCCATTTTTGGTTCATATAGACAAAATAATCATTATCATCTTTAAAGACTTTTGTAGTAAAGATTGAAACATAACGCTTAGCCCTATTCATCATCCACTTGCATATTCCAAAAAACAGAACACTGGAGACTACAACAGGCTCTAAAGCTTGTAAGTGCTCTGTGATTTTTACATCCAAATGATAGAAAAAGCGTTCTAACATATTAGAATTTATCAAGAATGTCGCTAAGATCTCAAAAATCTGGTTTCTTTGTACTAACATTTTTATGGGATTGTCTTTTAGGAAACTCTTCTTAAGTATCTTTGAATTTGAAATAAGTGAAGCGATAAAGAAATCTATATTAATGTAGCGAAAATCATTTATACTTATACTCGCTGTTTCAGTGGTAAGCTTTTTCGGAGAATTTACTTTTTCAACAATGTATTTTTGTAAGAAGAGTAAATCACAAGAAGCCCCAAATATTCTCCCCAAGTTAACCGATACAGCAAATTTAATTTCTTCCGCAGTGTATTGTAGCTCTTTAATAATAATAGATTCTCTGTTTTCGATATAAGATTCAGTATTATCTAACATAACAGGTTCTGTTAAATCTACTTGAAGTGCCGTCACCTCTTTTGTGCAACCGTCACAAACAAGGATAGAACAAAATTGTTTAGTCCCTAAAAATGAAAACTCTTTCAATAAACTTATAGTTATTATGTTGTATATAAGGATCATCTGAAAATGAATCGTGTAGTCTCTCCCTCCTGAAGTAATAGAAGCTAGATTATTAGTAGACTGTTTAATGTGTGTAGCTTGAGTAGATAAAAAATTTACGACCGCTGCATCTTTCTCAATCATGGACCGGAATCTGTGTAAGAGGTTACCTCCCCAAACCATTGCACACCAGTCTTCAATGTCAAACTCATGTAATTCTTCTGGAATGAGATGGCTTTTTTCTTCGATTAGAAGTTGAACTAACCCTTTCAAATTCTTAGCATCAAGTCTATCACACCAAGATTTAATTAGATGTAATTGTTGTAAAGATTTAGTAAAACTTGTCCTCGCAACTACATCTAATGTTGGTTTTTTCACTTTTTCTTTTGTCGCCGAGCCTAAATATGCAGTATATGGTCCATCTCTCAGATAGTTTACCATTGTTCTATTTGAGAAATCATCACTCACAGAAACCCATATTGAAGTTTCTCTCTCAGACATAGTACATGTATCAATATCCAACAACCGAAATTGACAAGGGGGAAATGGTTTGGAAGCACCTATTATTTCTAATTTCCAGTGATCTTTCCTTATTAGAAATGATGCTTCAGTAGGACATTCCATTAAGACATACTCGTGCAAATAGTTATCTTCCAAATTCCTCTTTTTCCTTCTCAGAATGTCCACAACTCGTTTATTATTTTCATTAGCTATTTCTAAAAAATCAAAAAATTTATCTTGAGAGGATATATCCTTTTTGTAGGTAATATCTTTAGTCATTTTTTTTCAGGTCTTTCGGATCAAGTTCTTGTACGATCTTATTTATTGTCGTTAAATTTGAGAATTGATTTCTTAGCGCCAGTAATATTCCTGCGTTAGAATTTCTTAATAGTTCATGTGCCAGAGAAGGAATAAAGGGCTTCATCGTCACCAATTTGTTGACAATGTCCTCTTTGAGGAGCGATGCAGTACTTTTAAATATTTTTGTCACTTCAGGATTGGTGACTTGGTTGGATGTTAAATAAGCGAGGGCAAGATTTTTCATTTTCTTTTCAACAGACGGGAGATTTGCAATATTCAGAGAAAAAATATCTTCAACTAATTTTGCATAGTCTAAGTAATAACGGGGTCTTGCATTGTTTAAAAATAAGTTGATAAAGAAATTCCCCCGAAATCAGTAGGGTGATATAAAAGCGCCATCTGAACTTGGTATGAATCTTCTTTGCTTATTATAGATTTCCTCTCCAAATATGTGAGGATCATAAATTGATTAATTATGAAAGAGTTATCAGGGAGATAATCACATTTAGAAGTTGCTTCAGTGATAGTATTAATAGTAGACAAAGATGACATTATAATATTTGCATACAATATAAAATTTCATTCCCGGAATCTAATTTAGAACACGAATTTTTAGAAACTGAAATTGTAGAGAATACTGATGACATGACGGCTTCAGATATAAGATTGAAAATAATGGAAACATTTAGAAATAAATAATTTTGTTATAAATTCATATTTATTTAAAAATAAAAACATATATAACGTTCTATTTCTTGGTTAACTTTTGTATATAAATCAGTTTGGACTTTGAGATGTTCGGACAGAAGATCAGATTTTGATTTCTACGTTTCCTGTGGACATTTTGCTTATTTCGAAGAAGATGGCATTTCGCTTCCCATGGTACCTTCATTGTTTTTATATTCCTTCTGTATTCCCTTCCAAGTAGATGGAACATCGTTTTCTAACAAATGCTGCCCATCCTTTTCGTTTTCCGGCACAAAGTTTGCTATTCCCTTCGCTCCAATACATAAATTAAATTGCTTAAAAGCTCCTCCCCCCGTGGATCTAAATTCCGCTTTGTTATGGATAAGTCTTTTTTTAATTTGAACTTGTAATCTTCCCATACCTTTTTCCACCCATCGCCTATTCGAACAGGTGGGCCCAAATAGTTAATTTTGTCTGCAAGTTTGTTCCACTCGTCTTTAACGTTAAATTTATGTAAGGATTTATTAAATCCTGTAGCCAAATGCGGGTTTTTTTCATTAATTCAACAAGTCTTTCAAACTGTTTAGGAGTAGTACTTTTTACCCTGAAATTGTTTAAAACAAATTAGAAGACGTTTTTAAAGAAAAATTATACAGTTTGAGGACTTACTTCTTATTTTCCACTTTCTTTAATTTCAATTTTGATTTTATCGTGAGGAAAAATGTTAATGCCAGTTTCTGACAAATTTTAATGGCGATTACGCCACATACACTATGGAAAATTGTAATAGATTTATATATAGACTTGTATTTTTGACGTTATCGACACAGACGCTACCTATAGCATAAAACGCCAAGATTTTCATACGCCAACGCCTTACACAATCAGGGTGATTATCTTCATCGCTGATTTTACGCTTCTTTGGTCTCTCTGACGTCTTTGGCGATGTCTGTAAATATAAAAATAATTTTTGTAGACATTAAACACAATTATTATAAATATAAACTACTAATACCTCGCCTTGAGTATTATCACCAATTGTGCATACGCTTGGTGCACTCATCTCTTGATCCTCCAGAAAAGAAAGTATGTGGTAGTACCATAAAGTAGGCTCATATATGTACATCCTCAGCTCCAGCTTCTGACTTCTCGCTTGCTTGAACTTTTTTAAACTCCTTTTTATATGTTGTCCTAAACGTGTTGATCTTTTTAACAACCCTTTCCCTATTAGCATCGGGGTGTTTTTCCTTTAATTTAGTTATTAATTTTTCATACGCTTCATTTTTCATTATTCTGTTGATATAGTCACTGCTTTTAATGCGCCATAGTGAAGGAGACTCTCTATACAATTCCAGGAACTCTGTCCAAAATATTTTTTCTGCGCTCATTTTTAGTTTTTAGCTTTCAACAAATCGCCACACAACTAAACATTTTTAACATACAATGTACAATTTCACTGCACAGTTTTACAAACTTGAGCAAATATCAGAACCGTTTTGATTTTTGCTCAGTTCACTGCATAAACAACACAAACACCGCCATACACCATACAAACGCACTGTACAGTGCCAGACTTGAACACTGAACTTGCGTAATGTGTGGCCGGCATTAACACTAGAAGCTAATTAGGGTGGCAACATGTACTTTTGAATTTGGAATTGTACCAAAAAAAAGTACCACTCTACCAACTTTTGCAACCCTGTTTTATGTGTTCTGCTGGCGTCAACAGTAACAAGGTCGGAACGTCTCTGAAATAGTTGCTGAGTATACTCGCTGCTCCCATTGAATGCTGGCAAGCTCTTGGCCTCGCGTTCGGTTCCTTCAAACGTTGTTGGTGGTCACTTGTTGGTACCAACGATCTTTTGTTTTATTTTTTGAACTTCGTTTGTTGTAGATTTCTTTTGTTGTACATTTCTTTATAGTGTTTTTCTTTCTCTCAATATAACTTATTTTTCTTAACTTTTAAATGAAAGTCATTTCTTTACACGTATTTGTTCTTGTAAATTTTTTCATTTGAATGTCAATGTTTTCTATAATTTTTTTGTTGTAAATTTTTGTCCATTGGAATTTCGTTTCAATGTCAATTCTTCTTTTCATTTGTTGTTGCACGCAGTACAAAAATAACAAAAGAATTATTTTATTTAAATTTTTTCCCTGATTCAGTTTTCCACTTATGGTTGAATCATTTCCACCTTTTCATTTCGCAAACAATTTACTTTTCATTTAATATTTCTTATATTCGAATATTTGAATTTATTTTTATTAAATTTTTTAAGGTATCACTTTATTTTTTTCTATATTGTTGTTAATAACCCTAATTGTGCAAGGCGTTGGCCGTAACACAACATATTGCATAGTCGATGACGTTTTTATATTTTCATGGTTATGAGTTATTTATTTATTTATTTACAGCTACATTATACATATTTACAGCTGACATTACAAAAATAATACATAAGTGACTAGTTTAAAAACAATTATAAGTAAAAACATTGGAATTTAAATAATTTAAAAGCTTTCTATTAATAATATTAACATTATCCGATAAATTAATGAGATCATAAAATTTATTAAAATCCGAACAAATTCTACGAAATGGATCGAAATTCATGAAATTTGATCTGTGAAATCTAAGATATAAGGGTTCATATGATCTAAGTTGCCTATTTGGAATATTGATGTTTATTTGGTCAAGAAGAAAAATACAATCCGTTTTACCTTGAAATAATTTTAAAAAGAATTCAATGTTAGATGCAATTCTTCGGCTTTTTAATGTAGGGAGATTTATGAGTGCCAAACGATCACGATATGGCGGCAGATTCACCGCTGGATTCCATTGAAGACATCGAAGACAAAATAAAAGGAATTGTTTCTGGACTGATTTTATCATTTTAATATATAAATTGTACTGAGGATCCCAAATAACAGAGCCATATTCAAGAATGGGTCTTACTAAAGATGTGAAGAGATTTTTTGTAACGTAAGGATCGTTAAACTCTTTTGCCCATCGTTTTACGAAAAATAAAACACTATTAGCCTTGTTAACAGCATATGTGACATATGTGTTAAAATTAAGTTTTTTGTCGAAGTAAATTCAAAGGTCTAAAATTGAGTCAAGAGCTATTAGCTCAGTGCCATTTATAAAATATTTGGTCGAAAATGGTGAATATCTAGTGAAAGTCATTAATTTGCATTTATTAATATTTAATTCCATAAGGTTTACGGTACACCAATTAAAAAAGTTGTTTAAACCCTTCTGAAAGTGAATGGCATCATCGATTTTAGCAATATTTGAGAAGTGTTTGACATTATCAGCATACATTCGAATATTACCGAATTCAATGGCTTTTGGAAGATCATTTATAAAAATCAAAAATAAGAGAGGCCCAAGATGGCTACCCTGAGGAACACCAGAAGTTACTTCAAAATAATTTGATCTGGAGTTATTGTAAATAACACATTGTTTGCGCCCTTTTAAATATGATTTTATCCAGTGTAGGAAGTTCCCGGTAAATCCGATAGCATGAAGCTTCTCAATCAATAGGTCATGGTTTACCTTATCAAAAGCCTTACTGAGATCTGTATAAATAACATCTGTTTGCTGGCTATTATAAAAGCTTGCGTTGATATATGACGTCAATTCCAATAAGTTTGTAGTTGTAGATCTACCACGCCAAAATCCATGCTGTTTTGGAGATATAATTGATGAAATTTCATGCTTGAGTGAATCCGTTATAATTTTCTCAAACAACTTAGGGATAGCATTTAATTTTACTATGACTCTATAGTTTGTAGCATTATTACGACTACCAGATTTATAAAGAGGGATGATAAATGATTCCTTCCAGCAGCTAGGAAATAAACCAAACTTCAAAGAAATATTAAATAAATACGTTAATGGGATAACCAATGACTCCGCACAATTTTTTAAAATGCTGCTCGGAATACCATCAGGTCCAGGTTTGCAAGAGCTTTTTAATGATTTAAGATTTGATAAGACGGTTGAGACATCTAAGGAGGAAATATACATAGAAGTTGCAGTAGGAATTTCGTAAGGATACGATGAATTGTCAACAGTATTTGTAGAGAACGTAGAAGCGAATAACTCAGCGAAAATATTAGCGATATCAGCGTCATTCGAGTATGTAGTACCATTGAATTTCATAGTTGTCGGGTATGATGACACTTTCCTTTTTGAATTAACAAAGTTGAAAAATAATTTGGTGTTGTTTTTGATGTTATATTTAATTTTACTAACATAGTAATCGTAACATTTTTTACTTTCAATATTAAAGTGACTGCTTGCTATTAAGTAATTGCTTCGATCTAATGAACTTTTGCTCAATTTAAACTTTTTATGGAGTCTGTTAGGTTTATTTTTCAACCATGCCAATGTATTAGTAAACCAGGGAGGACGATTGGTTATAACCTTTTTTATCACCGGAGTACTGGCAGAAACACAGCTATTAAGCACTGAGTAAAACTTTTGAAGGAGTAGCTCAAAATCACTTCCGTCATTTCTATACGTAAGTATTTCTAACCAATTTATATTGGAAAGCAAATGATTTAAATATGTAAAATTCGTCCGTTTAAAACATAGACACTCAGTTATATTATGTATTGTTTTCATCTTCGGGAAAGGTGTAGAGATAAGAAGTGTAGGATGATGACGATCCTCTGGAATGCATAGCGGGATGGTCCTACTCACATCAAATAAGGAGGGATTATTTACAAAAATCAAGTCAAGTAATCTGTTATTAGTATTATGAACACTATTTATCTGGAAAACATTAATATCAGCAAGGCACATAAGATTTCGATCACGTCTAAAAATTTGATACTTATCACACATAATTTCGGCATTGTAGGTATTATTATTAAGCCATGTCTCAGTTAGAGCAGCAAGATGAAATTCAGTATGAAAACTATTGAGAAAAGTATTGGTAAGCTTGGTGTTCATCCCATTAACATTCGGGTATACTATACTGAGGCTAGAAGACAAACTTAGTTTTTTGGCTTTTGAGGAGGAATACGTTGACAGTTTTGTTCTCAAGGTAGATGAACTTAGTTTTTTGACACATTAGGTTGAAGTTGAGGGATTACACCAACATTTTGTGACCTATTTCGATACACGTATTCACGAACTAGAGTATGTACTGGCCAGAAATTTGGTTGAATTAAAATTTTGTATATATCAGCCGAAACCGTAATTTTGAATGAAGATATAGATCTAGGTTCAGAAAAATTTAATTTTTGTATAGAAATGTCAGGTTCGTTTCCAATTTTCTTTTTAACATAATAAATAATAGAATCACGTGATGTGTCACTTGCAAGACGAGAAATGAGAATCGGTTTTCTTGGCTCCACTGCTTGAAGCGAAGCATAAACAGTTGCGTCAGGATCCAGTTGTAAGGCAGGGCCACTAGAACATTGATCATTTTTGGGAGCAGTGTTAACAACAGCTTCAGCATAGCTTTGAGAATCATCACTAGTTTCTATATTTATTGAAGGATATGAATCAGAAACTTTAGTCGCAGATGTTGTCGGATTGCACTCAGAATCAGGTTGTTCATCACATTTCTCCTTATATTCGTTATTATTATTGTTATTATTATTATTTCTTGGCGATTTGCGACGTTTTTGAGCTGGTTGTGGAGGGGATTTCAAATTGTCTAGAGATGTGAACTCATTAAACAATCTACCATAAGCCACAATACAATCATTTAGCTTAGAAGCTTCATTTTGAATTTCAATAAATTTCGATTTCTGATTGTTGAAAAAACGGTAAAAATCTACTCCAACTTTCCTGCAGCTATCACAACACCAAGACAGTCCATTGTTCTTGGTAACGGCTTCAGCTACTAGTCCAGATAAACCACTGCACTTAAAGTGGCAAAATTCGTGACACAGCCAACAAACAATCATTCTCTCATCATCACCTTTAACTCGACAGTTTTTTGCCAAGCAAGCCATAGTAGTAATTATGGGTATTTAAAGTTAAGTTGTGTAAAACAAACAAAAATTTAAATAGATGGCAACGATTTACTTTCAATAACAGAAATTAAAAGAAGATAAAATTGTTATTGTTGTTGATGTTGTTGATGTTATTGTATGTTTATGTTAGCACAGAGGATTATACATACATATGTACATAACAATTGACTTTTATGCACTTTGCATGTATTTATTTATTTATTATGTGTATATATATAAAACGAAAAGATATGTATAAAACGTACCGTGGTACCGTGTAAAAAAACGCTCGAGTAACTTTTTGTAATACACATATCAAAATTTTATCGCCTAGTCAACAGATTTAAATATTACAACAGAAAATGATTTTATATTGGCCGAGGCAAGCTGCCATTTGGATATAACAAAATGCAGCTCAGGAACAAATGGGAGCAATAATTACATAAATAGCTTGGGATCGCCGATTAAAAATATTAAAGAATGGCAGAGAGTTATTTGGAGATGCACTATCTAATTTATGTGGTGTTTCTTTTTCTTTTAAAACGTTTATTTGAAAATGCTAATGAAAATATAATACATCAATTTGTATGAATATGATGGTTACCGCGCAATGTTTTGGGACATACATAATGCTCATTTTTTTCTTCTTCTGCTAACTCTTTTTCGTTAAGATGTGCATGGTTGTACTTAGTTTGTATTGTATATGATTGTATTTAGTTAGTATTCTTGACCACTTCTGGTCCTTAACCCTAGTCCCACAATCGGCCGCCCTGCCAATCGTTCGTCCCCGAACGACGAGCTCCACCCTTACATATACTCCTCTACCGTTATTATCCGGCTTGGTCATGTTCACCTATTCTCTCTACCTCGTACCGACCATGGTACGCTTTATGGCTACCATGTCGTCTTCCATGTATGTTTGTTCAGCCTTTCTTTTCCTATTATAATTCCTTCGATTCTTTTCCTCATGTGGTGAATTTGCATAAGTAAAAAAAAGGTTGGTAGTATTTTCTTAGCACTTCTGCCGTTTTGATTGCGAGCATCAAAATGCCATTTTTTGACAATTAATTAAAGACAAGTATTACTTTGTTCTTCTAGATCAATTCTAATTTTTACTAAGTAAAATGCCAGCTTATATACTAATTTATTCCTTATATCACGATAAAATATTTGTTGAATTTCAATTCTTTAACATTGACATTGACATTGTAAACATCAACAAATATTTCTGTTGCGACAGTTTAGAGAATCATTGAAATATACTTAAAATTTTCGCTGAACAAAAAAATTTCTTCGATTTAATTTTATTGAACAATTTTTGATTTTCAGTTCTTATGTTACGTACAGTGTTGTTCATAAGTGTACAAATATATATCATTACAGTGATGTGCATAACTGCACATACACTACACCCTCTCCCTTTTTGGTTTTGGGTATTATTAAAAATAAAATGAACAGATTATTGTATAAATGGATATACATATTAAAATAAAGATTCTTATTATCTAATTATTTGTATTTATTATTGTCTGTATTTACATATATCTTTATAAAATTTATTTATTTTTTATCTCTAGTTATATTTATTGGTATGCTTATAAAATTAAAATTGAAAATTTAGTAATACCTAATTATATTTGTTTTTTTTTTAATTTCATGAAATAAACTTATTTAAATTATTTGTATGTATACTTTTAACTTTTGATTTATTTTTTGATTTTATATTTGCCTTGTTTGGGGTTCTAGTTTTCTCGTAAAAATTTCTCCACTGTCATTTAATAAAGCTATAGCTAGCGGATTGCTGTGATTACTGAGTATGTCAACGTATTTTTTGCTAAACGACCAAATCTTTATGAATGTTTTTGTTGGATATATACCAAGGAGCGTCATTCTTAAGGGTTTAGACTGATAGCGCTGCAGTATTTCGATGTTCGAATTACTTGCGATTCCCCATAATTGTATTCCATATGTCCATACAGGTTTTAGAATGGTTTTATAAAGCATTACTTTATTTTCAAGACTTAGTTGAGAATTTCTGCAACTCATTATTTTTGTTTTAATATTAAAATGTTCCTTTTTTGCTCTAATATGATTCTTCCATGCTAGTCTTCTTTCTTAGTGCATTCCGAGGTACTTAACACAATTGGAATTTGGTATTTGTTCACCATGCATAATGATTGGAGGACAGCCGCCTTTCCTTAACGTAAAAGTTATGTATGTGTGGATTGGCGCCTATGTTCCATTTTCTTTAATGGCGTATTGTCTGCATATGTGGTTACTGTAACCTCGTTCCCTAATGGCATATCTGATGTATACATTGTGTAAAGTGTAGGTCCGAGTACTCTCCCCTGTGGTGTTGCGGCTTTTATTATTTCACATAAATCGGATATTTTATTATTAGTTTTAACATAAAAATATCAGTTATTTAAGTATTACCTAATTAACAAATAAAAAGGAACAGCAAGAATAAGCTTTAATTTGTAGAGAAGCCCAGGGTGCCATACCCTATCGAAAGCTTGCTTGTCTTTGAATTATATTTATAATGCGATTACACTGTTCGGGAATTATGTTTTGATTGTCTAGAGTTGGCTGCAATCTTTTTAAAAGAAGCTTTTCAAACATTTTTGAAAAAGAAAACAGAGGACTAATTGGGGTATATATGTATGTAGTGTAACATGAGTTCAAAATGATACTGTCCATTTTATTAATTCTTATTTTCTATTGTTATTTACATATTTACTTATTCTATATTTTTGGGTGAAGATGTCAGATTTATTATTTAATTCAATTTACAAAATATTATAATGTCAATATCTAACACGCTTCCCCATAAGCTTATACAAAGTGTAATTTATAATTCAATCAATTTCACATATCTTAACTGCCTTTCCCTTACGTCGTGGTCTTAAATCCATACCAGTTTCATGTGATGTCAAATTGTCTGATTCCTTAAGGGCTTCATTGTTTGGTTCTTGTTCGCTGGTTTAATTTTCTTCCATTTCTCGATTACGTATTTGGTCTAAATGGCGATTTCGCGACTGTTGTGAGTTAAGATACATGTATAAGAACGAGGACCGAGTTGTTGTTTGATAGTGGTTTGAGACCAGCTTGGCTTATTTGGGTTTTTGTAATCACGAATTAAAACATGTTGTCCACTTGAAAATTGTAGATTTCGTTTGCCTTTGTGAGTGAGAACACTTTTCATATTAGCGTCTATATTTTTGTTTTTTTTTTGTCATTGGAGGTTTCAACTTACTAAAACGTCTTTTCAATGTTCGGCCAAAGAAAAGCTTGGCAGGTGCAATGTTTTGTGTTCCTATAATCTGCTAAAAATCTACATATTTAATGCCGTTTCAATAGAACAGCTCTTGTCGGATTTTAAATTCGAAATGATGGACTTTTTTAAAGTTTTAACTATATTCTCTGCTGACCATTGGTGGCGGGATGGCCAGGAGGTGTAAAAATGTGTTGAACGTCCTTAGCTCTTAGAAATTGTTGAAATTCATCAGATATTAATACATCAACTAGCTCATAGCGACAGAACAAATCTCTCATTTTCGATACTGTGAACGCTGATGTTATATCATTACTCTTACAAACCTCCACAAATTTAGAAAAAGAATCAACTACGATAAACAGATAATAATTATTAATTGGACCCGCAAAGTCCACATGTATACGACTCCAAGCAGAATCCGGCGGGTTTCACGGAATTAAGGAGCTTTTCTCGGGACAAGGTTGTAATTGTTGACAAGATCTACATGAATTGATAAAACCTTCAATATCCTTATCTAAACCTGGCCACCACACATAGGACCTAGCTAAGCCCAATATTTTCACTATACCCAGATGGGAATCATGTAGCGGTTGTAATATAGGTTTACGATGTTTAAAAGGAACTACGACACGGTAACCCCACAAAATACACTCATATTCAACTTAAAGTTCCATTCCTTTGGAACGTATGGCGTAAAGTCATCATTACGCAATTCATTCACGGTACCTTTTTGTATAGACGCACTCAATTTTGATAAAATTGGAACACGTCTTGTTTCCCGAGCAATGGTCCTAAAATTGATATTGAACTTATTTTCATTCTTAACAAAATTTACATAATTACTTTCCTTAAGGTCTCCTGCAGAAAAATATTGAGGCATGCGGGAAAGTCCGTCTGCACTGTTTAGACCCCCTTTTAGATATTCAACTGAATAGTTGAATTCCGACAAAACTAATGCCCATATTTGAACTATAGCAGATGTCATAATGGGTAAACCTTTGTGCTCACCAAAAATTTTTGTTAATGGTTTATGGTCGGTTTTTAAAATGAATTTGTTTCCTAACAAATATTGTCTTAATTTAGTTACACAAAAAATTATTGCAAGTGCCTCATTTTCCAATGTGCTATAATTTATTTCGATCATGGGCACAAGCATCTGTTGTTAGGACAATTGGCAGTTTTGGATTAAAATGTACTAAAACCAGATCAGATGCAATATCTGATTTTATAGTGTCATATGTTTTCTGGCACTCTTTGGACCACCTAAATTTAGTGCCCTTTTTTACAGTTGATATAATGGTGTCATTTTCTGAGAAAACTTATCTATAAATTTCGAATAGTAGTTCACCATTCCAATAAAACCTCTGACTTCTGAGGTATTATTTGGAATAGGAGCGTTTATTACACTAGAAATTCGAGTTTCGTCTTTACTTAGACCATTTTTATCTATTGAAAATCCTAAGTATGAAATTTTAATTTGGAAAAGTTTTCATTTTTCCTGATTCAATTTTAAACCAGCTGTTTTTAGTTTTCGCAAAACTACCTTTACAGTTTTTAAATGCTGCTGTGAATTTTTAACTGTCACGGTTATGTCATCTTGATATACTACGACATTTTCTATACCTCTAAATAAATTCTCCATCGTTTTTTGAAAATAGCTGTGCCGAAAGGTAAACGCTTTACTTTGAATGTACCTATGTATGTGTGTGCTCCAGGAGCATAAAAGTTGTGATTTCTTATCTGTGTAATAGCAATTGATTGTAAGCTTTTGACAAGTATAATTTTGTAAACAATTCCCCATCTTGAAGTGCAGCAAAAATTTCCTCTATACGAGGGAGAGGATATTTGAAATCAACTAAATATTTATTTAGAGTAACTTTATAGTCACCACATATTCTCAAATCACCATTTGGTTTAAGTATAGGGACTAGTGGAGTTCCCCAATCTGAATTGTCAACTGGCTCTAAGATTCCATCATCAATAATTTTCAGTAATTTATTCTCTACTTAATTTCTCCAAGCTAAAGGTTCTGGACGTAGCTTAAAGAATATAAGTTTTGTACCATCTAAAATGTCCCACGTTATACGCACCAAGAGTGTCACTGAAAACTTCAGAAAACTCATTTTTGATTTGGCCAACAATGAGAGAAAAACTATTGTACTGTTGAATAGAACTCACTTGTGTTAATTCAAAATTAAAAGCTCTCAAAAACGTACGGCCTAGTAGCGGTGGACTATTTGTGTTGGTGACAACAACAGTTAAAATTTTCGAACTGCCCTCGTATGTTATATCTGCATCAATAAGGGAAATTCTCTTCCCACTGTACTATAATTTACATATGGAATTTTGTACAGGGGTTTTTTATAGGGATCTATTTATATAACTGTGTACCAGCGTACAGCCCCTGTATCACAAACTGCGTTCAATTTAACACCATCAATTGTCACTGTACTACTTGTACATACCACATAAAGATTTATTTTTAACACTAAAAATAGAGTAATCAAAAATGTTATTAACAGTAGTGTCGCTGTCTGAATCAGATACAGTTACAAATTTACACGAAAAGCATTTACTCTCTTTAAATTTGCAAGAAACTGAGTCATGATACTTTATACTTTTTTGTGTGTCTACCGTGGTATTTATGAGTTACATAACTGACACTTTGTTCATCACATGTGTGTTTTGTGGTTAATTTTGTTTCCATTATCATGGCCTTTTTTAATGTTTTATGTTAGATTTTCAGCTTCTTCACACAGTTTTTCAAATATTTGCGTTGGGATTCCAATGTCGAATTGATCCAGAATCATTATATTTAAATGTTCTTTAAATTTACAGTTTAACGCCTGCTTTTTTACTTTGGCATACCATTCACTTACTACTTCTTCTCTTTGAGCATGATGAAATTTCTTCCGTTCACTGAATACAATTATTGGTGTGGTAAAATGTATCTCAAGAATTTGAGTCAATTCCTTATATGTTTTTTAACAGGCGAATCTCGATCACATAAACTGTGTAAAACTGAACAAGTTTCAGCCCCAAATGGACTTTAGAAGAGAAGCTTTCTTTGCATTTTTTAAGTGCAACTAATTTCACAAAAATGAATTTCTAGTTGCTCATTCCATATTTTCCAATTAAAATTAGAATTAAATTCTGGAACTACAGATGTTTGTAAAACTGTCACCGATCTCGTCGCCATTTTTGTAGTGTATTAACATGAGTTCAAAATGATACTGTCCATTTTATTAATTCTTATTTTCTTTTGTTATTTACATATGTACAATATATATGTACATATGTATGTATGTATTCACTACATTTTCTGGTTTATTTGGTTGACCTTCTTGTATCGTATTTCGAGCAAAATCGACGTCAGTATAGCCCAGTAAATTGACGGAATCTTCCTTTTTTTATTTGATGTTTTAAGGCCACAACATGACAGGATATTCAGTAAATTTACTACTTTCTCCTACTGCATAAGAAATGTCGGGTCTCGATACTATGGCGGCAAACATTAATGAACCAACGGCTTGTCGGAATGGAAATGGTACCTCACTTTCCTCACTGGACTTAGATACATAAATAGAAGTTGATATCAGCTGGTGTTGTAATTGGGCTTGCGTTTTCCATAATAATTTTTTTAATAATCTTCTTTATGAAAGTATGTTGGTTTATTTTAATACTTTTGCTAAATCTGTCTCGAACAATTTTTAGACCAACATAATAGTTATATTCACCGTAAGTAATTTCAAAATTTTGTGATAGTTTGTCAATAAATACTTTTAAAGCTGACTTACTGCGTGATACTATCAAAATGTCATCAACATACATATAATAATATTATGATTTTATTGTTGTCAGTGCAACCATTAAACACACAAGGTTCGGCAGTTGATTGTTTCAGTTTAAAAATATTTAAAAATTCCACGAATTTAAAATTCCAATTACGAGAGGCTTGTTTTAGACCATACAGTCCCTTTTGGAGTCTAATAAGATAATTTTTGTCATCTACGCTTTTTACGCCGTTTGGGTTTTCCATATACAACTCCTCGTCAAGCTCTCCGAACTGCATTATCTCCAAGTCTTCTGCAGCAGTTAAATATAAAACAGCTCTCACTGGCGTCCACTGCGCCTTGATCAGAGAAAATATACGTTCTACGTTGGCATTATGGCCTGGTAAACAAAAATAAAATTCAACAAGTTTTTCAGTTGATGGCAAACATCATTTTTAATCAAAAACTCACACCAAAAATTGTTATCAACAGTGTCAAATAAATTTAAGTTTTTTACATAATTTTTCAGGACAAAGAATTCATTAAATAAATGTTCATCATTTAAATCAATGTTAAACTTTTGTAAAAACTCAACAGATTTTTGTACATCAGTCCAATTAAGATTCTCTAAATTCTCCAAATACTTCCAAATCCTTGAGAGGCAATGATTGATTCCATCATGATTCAATATAGTTCTTAATAGTGCTATAGAATACTTTAACTCTTCCATCAGAATGTATTTTTGTTCATCAGTCACATGTTAAATAATTTCTTTAACTTTTATTGGAATAAAATTATGTTCTATTCTTTCATTTAAATTTTCTGATATTTCCTTTAAAATTTTCTTTACTTCAAGCAAGGAAATATCAGACCTTTCAAACTTCTTGATATTTTTTTGGATTACATATATTCATCAAGGAATATATTAGAAACAAATATGTATGCCTCGCTAATATTATTAAAAAAAAACATTTTATAACCTTAGGTGTGCCTTCTAGCTCAAACAACTTAAGTATTCGCTCAATAGCGCGATATAAACTAAGCCATCTTGTTGTACTATGATAAAGTAGCTTTGCATATTCTACTTCTGACTCAATGTTTCCATTCTGATAGTGTAAATAGAAAAATGATTGTAAATATTCGTAACAATAGATTCCACATCTATGGACAATGTGTCACAACTATTGTGGACTTCATTATTAATTATATGGGCTGGACAGGCAACACCAATTATTTTTTTATGCAGAGCATTTGTTAATTTTGCGAATGCATTATTTTGGCCGTATCTGTGCATGCCACCAAAATTGTTATTGCAATTATCACCGCTAAAAGCAACATATTTTGATTTTAAGCAATATTTTTCCAATTTCTTAAGAATGTTGATGTTAATGATGTTAATGATGTTTCATTTTTAATTGATAATACATCCAATATCTCCGTTTGGATTCCATTGTTTTGTACATCGAAGTATTGAGTAACTATTGGCAATGGCTTAGTAGCACCGAAATTACTCGTGTCGGATAATATAAGAAAAATTCAAGGTGTTTTGGATTTAAAAAAAAAATAATTATTTTTTTTATATTATTGAATCAAAGTTTATGACTCATCTTTATTGAATCAAAGTTTATGACTGAATTTAAATTGTTAATTTCTTCTATTTAAATACATAATAAATGCTTATTCGATAATAACAAAAATGAAAGAAATAATTTTTAAAGAATTAATGCTAATTTGATAAATGACAAAAAATGAAAGAATTAAGAAAAAATAATTCTTAAGAATTATTGCCCAATGATCTAAAAGGTTTTACATTTATTTTATTAATGCTTAATTATTACAAAACGACTTAAAATTGATTTCCAGAAATTCTGTTTTTAATGGTTCGTTGCTCTAAATATTTATTAATTATTACAAAACAATGTAAAATTGACTTCCAAGAATTAATTGCAAAATAATTCTGTTTTTGTTTTAATGGTTCGTTCATTGATCTAAATAAATATTCTTGGAATTTTGTTATTTGGGTGTCAATGGATTTGTGTAAGAAATGTGGCTGCCGAAAAGTGAAAGTATTAAATGTAAAGTATTAAATATTTAGGTATGTTATGTGTATTCTCAAAACAGAATTATTTAAATTATGATTTTATTAGGGGTTACTATAACTAATATACTCTAGTTTGTTGGTAAATAATTGTTGGTATTCTGAGGACGCCAGTCTCTAGCGTTAGAAAAATCGTTCTGATTTGCTATTGGTTTAGTAGAGGTACACGGATTATATAATTGGGGAATAAACGCCGTTTTTGGGTAGAATGGCTGTTCTTGCGCATGCGGTGCCTGCTGATGTATCGGTGGTGACTGAAATCTACGACTTTTATTCTGGTTATAAGAATATTGGAATCTATAGACCTGGTTCTCGAGCTTCATGCAAAGGTGTAGCGCCTGTGGTAGGTCTGAAGGTTCTCTTATTCCCAAAAGTTTTGGGAGGTCGCCGTTAAGGCCCCTAATGAACGTATCTAAAGCTCTATTACTGTACGTTTGCGTCAGCAGTTGTAATGCTTCCTGCCCAATTTCCAAGCTTGATATTTTATTCAATATGAGAGATAAATGATTGTAAACTTCCTGGTAAAATTGTGGGATAGAATTTTTCCCTTGAACAAGAGATGTGAGTTGGCATTCTAGTGTAGTAATGTCACGTCTCACAGTGGGGCTTTTTGACTTTTTTCGTTGCAAAAATCATAACTTTTGAACTGATAAAGATATTTAAAAATTTTAAAAAGCATTTGAAAGGAAACTCCTTTAGCTTTAATATACTTGATTTGCACGATCATAGGCTAAGCGCGGCACTGTGCACAGTGTCTGTTTTCGACTGTTTTCATTACAAACATCATAACTTTTAAGGTAAGAAAGATATTTTAATAAAAATGAGTATCATTATTGGCCATAGCCTTTTAGGTTTTTTGTTGAAAACATCATAATTTTTGATAGGCATTGGACACGATGACACCTTTGATTTTTCTTGTCGCAAAAATCATATATTTTGAAGTAATGATATTTTTGAAATTTCTCAAACATTTAAAACACGACTTTTTGTGCTTTAATTGACATTTAAATGATAACGCTAAGGCTTCTTCTATGCTATACTTTGTGGGTAATGCATTCGGAGGAGTTGGAATACTTTCTTTAATCCTTCGCAGTCGATCTGGGCTAGCAAGCTCCACAGCTTTTGTAATATCAGACCTTGATTTATCTTTATCTTTTACGTACTTAAGACATAATGCTTCTGACAGATTCAAAGTAGATATATCTTTTGTATTATTTTGAAGTTTACGTTTTTTTGTGTACTTCGAACACTCGTTTATAGTTTTAGCAGGTCATTCTTTTCTGCTGTCCAAAGATGTATGCGGTTCTTCGATGCTTTCAAAAGTTGTTACTCCATTTTGAAATGACATTATGAGTTCTGGTACTGATCACTACTTTTGCAAAGTAAAACCTTAACTGATTGCATTACACAATTGCAGATTAATTTATCCCCAAAAATAAAAAGGTTCAAACTACCTGATTTGCGAAACATAAATCTAGGCCACAATTAACTGGATTCTATACAACTGCAGTTTTTATTTTACTTAGTACAAAAACCAAGCTTTAAAATTACCTGTCTATTTTCATAATGTGTTTTTAAATTCAAATAAATAAACAAATTGTAATAATTATGACTATCTAATTGACACAGCAAAATATTGTTTATCATTTATATGGGATTCATCCTATGACCTTTTATGGTGACTTTTCAAGACTTTATTGACAAATGGTGTACAAAGGCTATCAATATAAAAGAGAATTAAAGAAAAATGTAGGCAAAAAGTCACTGCGAAAATTTCGTATTAACGAGAAGTAATAAATATTAGTAACAAGTGATGCAGTGAAAACAATTTAATAGAGAGAATAATTTCTTTTCATATTTGGAACGCATCTTTGTTACATATATAAAATAATTTTTAATCTTTTAGTAATAAAATACAAAGTACGTTATTTTTCTCTCATTTTTGTAAAAAAAGAAAACTAAGATTTGATCTTTCTATACGATTATATATATTTCAATGAAATAATATAACATACATATTTTTAAGTTGGCACATATGCATATATTAACAAAAATATGTCATTCAGTTCCACATATATTTACATTTTTGTGCTGTAAGATAACATAAAATATAAAAAATATTAAAATTTTGGTAGCTTTTTTCCTTATTTGGCAATTTTTTTTTAATTTTGGTTGCAAAAATATCTTGGCTGTGGCAACGCTGGCTATAAGATTGTAACATCTTTTTTCCAATTTCAAGAAAACCTGTGATTTTTTGTGGCCCAATTTAGCTAAATTATTTAAAGTACTGTGTAGTAAATATGCTAAAAAAATATGGGCGTGACCATTTTTGCCCATTTTTAGATATTCTCTATTTTATTTGAAAAACTATCTAAATATAAGGTGTCTGAAAAACGGCAACTGCCGAAAAAGTAGAGTATCTGGTGGACATTTTCTTACATTTTTTAATAAACAATAAATACACCTTTAAAACAATACCAAAAAAGTAGTGATCACATGGCAATATTTCTGACACTTCAATTCTAAAATGTCTTTTTTTTTCTCAAAATCACCTTTTTTTGGAATTTCTAAAAAACTGTCGACTTTAAGCAGCTCCACCAGCTATAATTCTTATCCAATTAAGAAAAACGTTTTTGAATTATGATCAGTAAAATGGTCTTTATACGATGTGTTCGTTCATTTTACAAAATTTTGTCATCAAATTTTGTATTTTTGCCAAGGTTTTTGGGAAAAGGCGCCACAGTGCGTCTGTCCGCGTAGTGAAGGTTTAGACAGTGGGAAATTGCTTTCCAATCTAGCGGTACGTTATATGATGCGAGGATCATATCCGCATTGCCTGTTACCTTATTTCTAATGGTATTCAGAATACCATAGTATTTTGGGGTACCTTTTATATTTTCGGACTCTGTCCACGCTTTTCCTCTATGAGCTAAATTCATCTGGACTACCTGAAAATTCTCTAAGGCTTCTCACTATATCGGGAATTTTATCTAGGCCCCCTATTTGTCCTAAATGTTCTGGTCTAATTGTCTCATCTGTTGCAGTAACTAAAATACTGTCTGGATTTCTATTAGCAAGATTTTCCTGCACTACCCTTCTCACGATATTACTAATTAGTCTTTGTAGCTCTGGCACGGCTACCGGTTGGGCTATACGAGCAGATTCCTGTACCTTAGGTCCACTAGGTGCATCTAGCACGCTAGGTATAATGAGATTATTAGGGTTTGACATGTTAAATTACTATTTTGATCTGTTATAGCTATTACAAGGGAAGATTTTATTATTTTATCTCTTCTAGGAAGAGGTGTTCTTCTACTCTGGAGGGTCTGTAGTTCAGATTCGCAGAGTTGAACTTTAATTATAATTATTTAAACAAATTATTTTATATGATTGCCTTTTGTAAATAATTTTTGTCTTAAATATTTTTTAAAATTAGTATTTCTATATATTTAAAAATTCGATATTCTTATACACTTTTGTGTTTTAAAAAAAATACTTTTATCGAAGAAAGGTTTCACATTTAAGTCTACTTTGATTCACGTTTTATATAAAATTTTATATTTTTATCTAATTTAATTCACTTTGCATAGAAAATTTTAATTATGTATATAAACTTTTGTATTATAAACTCTTTTGATTTGCACTTATGCACGTTTCTTTCTATTATTCTTATTACTAAATAACTTACACTAATATTATAGTAATAATCATCCTGCGGCGCTGGGGATTTGTCCTTTTCGTCTGCTACTGGGGGTCCCTCGGTGCGCACTCTCCGCGGGTGTGCGTTTAAGCTCCTTGAGGTTCTAACGCTTTTAGTGGGTTCCTGTTGTGATGATCCTTAGACACTTCCTGAGGGCCTTTTTTTCCTCTGGGCAAAAGCAATATCCTAACACTACTTAAGGGTCCTTTGGATGATTCCTTTTGTCCTTTGGATCACAACAGGCTTTTTGTGTTGGGCGCCGGTTAATCTTTTTCTTATTTAGCACTCATAAAAAAAATACTTTTTGCGAATTGTAAATATTTGTTGTGCTTTACACAACTTATGTAATACGTTAAAAATTACTAATCCAACTGAAGTTACACAAGAGCATTCAGACGATGAAATAAATGAACTGGATGAAATCAATAATACTACAAGAAACGCTGCAAATGTCATTCGTGATAATATTGCTGAAAGTATAAATTAAAGACTTATAAAATTATTAAAATATCCTTAGCCTCTTGAAATATGGCCTTAATTTCAAAAATAATGTAATTTTAAAATGAAAACTTTTAAATGAAAATTTTTATTTTAACACGAAATTAAGAGTAAATTCATACAGTTGTAAATCGTAAAAAGGAAGAATTAAAATAATTAATTTAAATTTAATAACATAACATACATATCGTTAGCTTTTTATATTTCATCCTTTTTTATATTTGATAATTTCTATCTCTAATAGTTTTTCTTTTATTTCTAAGTCCTTCTTTTTTAGTTCGTTTTTTTCAAAGGCAGCTTTCTCAATTTCTTTATTGTGTCTTTTTAACTCCGTTGTAACGTTTGTAGTTAAATTTTCTATTGCCTTATATACGCATCTTGTATTAGATCCTATTACATCTAACTTTTCATCATTTTTTTGAAATATCTCAATAAAGGTTTTCATTGAGTCCGAAAGTTCTTGTTTTTTTTAAAGTTGTCTTGAATATATTGCTTTAGATATTCTTTTATATCATCATTCTTTCTTTCGAATCCCTTGAAAGATCTCTTAGACGTGCTTGGGGTGTTATCAGACATATCATTTGTTTTTCTTTTGCCGAGTTGGCTTTTCGATGTTAGTGGAGCATCACAAAAACCAAGCTCATCATCTGACGAAACCTCTTCTCCTATCATTGATTTTGAGTTATTTATTCCGTCGACCAAAGTGTATAGTCCACAAATTTGGCCAATAACTTCCTCTTTTTTCGAAATATATATTTGATTAAAAGGAACTCCCCCAGTTGATATTGCTTCTTGCTTGTTGGTTGCAATTTTCTTCTTAACACAGGTTTTCCAGTCCCGCCACACCTAATATTTAAAAGTCATACTCATGGTTAATATTTCGAGTTTATAATGTGTGTATACAACTGATTTTGTATAGAAATTTGTTTTATAAACCTTATTTAAGGTATTTAGATTATAAGGTCAATTCATACATTCATCATTGCGCTGCATCTAATGCAAAGTACAATTGTAAATAGTAAAAAAACAAATGGTTGCAATAAAATGGCTTCGGCATTGCAAAGTTATTACGTACGTTCATCAGATGAAGAATGATGCATTTACGAAAAGCATGCAGTGAGGAGCATCACAAAGTATTGAGGTATGCTGCCCATTACATACATAAGTATGTATTTACGAAAATTTTGTAAACACATATTTATAAGAGTATGCAAGTAAATTCATATCCATATTGAAACTCACTTTCTTCCAGTCATTTGTGTCACGAGTTGGCGGTCCAAAGCTGTTCAGATCTGTGGTCAAATCGCTCCATAAATTCTCCACATCAATTCTATCTCCTTTGGTAAAACCCCTGGCTATATCAGGATGGTTTTCCATGAACTGAATCAAGGCATCTTCTTGCAAGTTATTCTTATGCTTTCCTCTGTTTATAAACAAAATATATTTATTTATTTTTTACTTTTTTTGGATATTTCCTTACATTTTGTTCAAGTAAAATTAAATGATTTGAAAACGAATTTAAACTGGCATTATCGAAATGCGTCACATGTTAAAAACTTATTTTTTTCAATGAAACAAGATGGAATATGAAATCGCCACAACAAATCGTCACATACAAATTCATCACACTATTTAAGAATTTATATTATTTTTACAATTTATTTTGTGCCTCAGCGTCCATTAGGACATTATTGAGACGAGTTGGCAATAAAAAATTTATAAATAAGATTTACCTTACAAGCATATACATATATATATATATATATAAAAGAGTTATTAAATAAAGTTAAATTTTTAATTAAATGAAAAGAAAAAAATACTCATTTGTTGGCATGCAAAAGAAAAAAAGTATACATATATTAAATTAAATGTTAACTTTAAAGAAGCATTTCTAAATTTTGCAATAAATATTCTTTTAATTTATTTTTAAAGATAGGATATTCTTTCGGTATCTTTTATATGCTGAGGAAGATTATTATACTCTAAACTACCCAAGTGTTCTATGCGCTGCTTAGTAGTTTCTAATCTGCATAAAGCTATTCGGAGATTCCTAGTGTTTCTCGTATTAAACGCAGTTTGTCGATTTCAAAACGTTTTAACGCCGAAAACGATTTTCATCACATACCTGAATAATAACTAATTGAATTCTAAAGCCAAAATTGCTGATGCATCTGGTTAATGAACCTGTGTTGCGGAAATTTTGTAGACGCAAAGTCAGCAGTAAGTTCTTTTAATTTGTCAATAATATTTATTAAATATGCAAAACTGCTTGCTGTGGATTTAAAACATTTTGGGTATTAACTTGTATTAACTTTATATTGGCGTTGGTTTGGGAATACTTGTTGTTGTTTCAGCAACTCCTTGATTGTCATCATCATTGTTTAGCATCATCATCTTTATCATGATTTTGAATCATAGCATAGCGGTTACTAGTAGAGGGTTTCTCATCATTTTGCACTTGTTTACGTTTATGTCTTTATGTCATGTTGATGTCTTTTTCTTGCAGAGACTATTTTTTGCCACTCATAATCACTGCCTGCTTCTGATACATTTGTATCATCAGCCATGTTATTGTTATTACAGTGTATCAACATTAGCTCACTAGAGCAGGATTGTTTTTGTAAAAGCAACAAAAGTTATTGAGGATTAATTTTTGGAACGTTCACAATCCGTTTGTTGTATTTTTTGTTATATTCTATTTTTATAATTGTTCTTTGTTTTTTATATTATTTTTTAATAAAGGAATATTACATGCGTAATATATTAAAGTCTTCCGTTTACTATCAATTGGAAAAAATATTTAATTTGATTCTTTTATTTATAATTTGAATTCCTTTATCCTTAATTTTCAGCTTCTTGTAAATTTTCACAAAAACGTCCATTCTCTTTGACAACATATTTAAAAACGGCAAAAATTAAAATCAATTTTTTAATCGTAGCACTGACGAGATGCGTCATCGAGTTTCGAAAGCACCATATGGATAATTATCGATTTCATTACGTCCATTTCCGGGCCAAGCGATAGAAGTGATCCACTGATTGCTGAAACTGTATCGATTATGTTTCGTAACGAGCTTTGACATATCGAAAATATTGAAGAGGGCTATAATGTGTTCCAAGAAAATTAGCACTTTGTTGTCATAACGCTCCTTTAATATTCCCAATGCCTGCGAATAATTTACATCCGTAACCTGATAGGGTTCAACGACAGCAAGTGCTTGGCTAGAGATACAATTCAATAGATAATTGAATTTATCGATTGATGTGAGCAAAGAATTTTCATGTACCATATTATTAAAAGTCGCAATAAATCGTTTATAATCAGCATACTTTCCATCGAAGCGTGGCAATTTCAAAGAGGGCAATTGAGGTTGACTAGGAATTCCAATTGAGATGTTTATAAAACTGTGGTCCATTGAAGTCAAAAAATTATTTTTGTTTAAAAACGATAATATTTCTGCTTTAGCTGCTATATAAGTTTCTTCAAGATCATCTCTAGCGGCGTCTAAAGGTCATAGATATGATCACTTATGATCGTTTTTTGCCTAGATGATTCTATATTTAATACTTTTAAACAAATTTCTTAAAAATTTATACATTTGTATTATACTCATTAGAATATAAAAAAAGTAAAACAAAAGTAAAGTGGCATTTTTCCACAGCCTAATGTATGAACAGAAAAAAATAAGATAACATTTCAATTAATTTAATATTCATAGAAAAAGAAGAGAAGTAGATCCTAATATTGTATGAATAATATCACGTAGAGAACGAGTTAATCTTTGATTGTGTTCTCTTCTTTGCAAGTGGGGCACAATTAAACTCCTAGCAGCTTTCTTTGGAAAGTTCGCCCTTGAAAATTCTTTGTAATTGCGGGCTGACTGGTTTAAAATATAACCATTAACTCCACATACTATATCTAATAATCTATAAAATATAGCTAAAGGCCAACGTCGTGTACGTCGACTACATGAATAAATTGAAAAGTTTTTGTCTAATTCATCTACTCCTCCCTTTGTATTATTGTAGTCAGCTATTATTTCTGGTTTATTAGTTTGGGAATCAATTGCTTCTTTATGATGCATTGTAGAAATTAAAACAACTGCAAGGTTTTTTTTCGGCACACATGTAAGACAAAAGTGTGATATCTTCTGTAAATACATATAAAGAACTTCCAACTTCTCTTTTTTTATTGGGCACAAATTCTAAAGGAATCCCTTTTTTATTTTTCCTCATAGTTCCCAAATAAGTCATTTGGCGAGTTTTCAATTTCTCAGCTAATGGAGTTGATGAAAACCAATTATCTGCCGTTGTATTTCTATTACTTCCTTCAATGTGACTACAGAGTCGTAAAGCTGCTTCAGTTGGCACAGCAAGTTTTTTTATCATCAGTGCTAAGATTAACACCATCAGAGTTTTTTCCATAGTATACTTTGCGGGTTTCTGGGGCATATAGACCTTAAACTTGCTCCTGCCACGAAATGGAACTAGCATTTCGTCAATACACGCATGAATGCCCATAGAATAGTTCGTCTAATAATTTTCTATTATTTTGTAGAAAATATCAGAAATTGCAGCATTGGGGTCGCTTGCTAATCAAAGGATGATTAAAAATCTATTCCTAGACATTGTAGCTCTAAAAATATTTCTTCCAGTTCCGTCAGCTGAAAACATAACATCTAAGGTTTCACGATTAGATTTAAAAACAGACGAGTTTTGCTTCTAATTTCTTTCTCTTCCCGGATTATATAATGCTAAGATTGGCTCTTGGACTAATTGGTCGTTTAAATACTCGAAGGCAATACAGCACTGGTTATCCCACTCGAACTTTGCTCCTTTTTTAATCATTTTCGTAAGTGGTTTAGCCACTCTTGAAAAATTTGGAACAAATCTTCTATAAAAGGAAAACAAACCTAAGGCACGTTGAACATCTTTTACATTTACCGGGACGGGGTAGCTATTAATGGTTTGTACATGCGATTTATTGGGCTTAATTCTCTTGCTAAATAGTCAATCTCAGAGAAAGCAAAACGGCATTTGTTCAAACTAAGTTCTAAATTAGATTCTTTTCGTAACGTCAATACTTCACCTTCATCTGAATAGACGACAATTAATCATTTTTCAATAAGTGACTTCAGGTTTAAGTAAATGTACCTTTGAAATGCTGCTGGCGCATTTTTAATCCAAAAAGCATTCGTTTATACTCGAACTGGCCAAATGGTGTAACAAAAGATGTGAATTTGACAGTGTCCTCATGCATTTTAATGTTGTGAAAGCCATTCTTCAAATCCAGCGTACTAAATATCTTTTTGTCCGCAAAGTATTCCAGACAGTCTTCAATTAGGGGTAATGGAAAATTGTCGCTAATTGTGAGCTTATTTAAAGCTCGGTAATCAACACATAACCTACTTTCGCCGTTTTTCTTCTTTACGAGGACTATTGCTGAGGCATAAGGGAATTGTTCGTTTGAATATAGCCTTTATTCATTAGATTTTCAATAATTTGTTGGCCATCTGATCGCTCGTAAAATAATAAGCGACGAGGAGAGCAATAGATTGGTACATCATTTGTCAACCTTATCTGCATTCCATAGTCTGACGGCTTAGATTCTACGTTACAATGCATATAATTTTTATCGTTGACTTCCCGTAACCTTTCACTTTCATCATTTTGCAGATTATTGTTCAGTTTTAGTTCTGTATGGGGTTCGAATTCACAAGCTGTACAAATGCAAAATTCTAAATCAGGAAAATTTACCATTTCTCTTCCGTCTTGAACATTAACGATATCTAAAATAAGTTCAAGCCCCTCCTTGTAAATAGATCCTACTTCCACCACCACCTCACTGCCTGTCGGTGTTGCTTTTTTTCTATTTGGTTCTTTTTTAAAACAAAATTAGGATCACACTCATAATATCAATAAAAATTTTTCCAGTGCATGTTCCCACTAACACGGTTTCGCATGAAATTGAATTTGATTCTAAAGTGTTACTCATTTTGTTATTTTGTCTATCTTCTCCTAACTCGTGACTTAGACCTTCTTCCTCTTCATTTCTTTCTTATTTTCCTCGCAGTTTTCTACTTTATTGGAACATTTGCTTTCTATCAAAATACTTCTAGTTGTTCTAATTGTGTTGGATTTTTTAACAACTGGAAAAGCATGAGTGCATTCTTTGCTTGTTCTGGCAGCTTACAAAATATTTCTTTATGTGTAATTTCATATAATGTTTTTTGATCATAAGCTTTTTTAAAATTGCATAAGAAAATGTTAAATTTATAAAGCGGGTCGTCTCCGATTAGGAATGGTACAGCAGCTTCATCATCTGTTATAATAATAAAGGTTTATTCAATTATTTTATTTCTGAAGTTTATTTTACATTTTATTTCACCAAAAGAATTTAATTTCATTCTACTCATCCCCATATACAATGTTGTATATTTTTTGGACAGACAGCTCGGCGGTACCAAAGATCGCTTAATAAAACTCCGAACGCTGCCAAAATCAAACAAAGAAATAGTTTTTACATATTTTGTGCACTCATTTCTTAAAACAAAAGCAACATCAACATTTCGTATGAATTTATACGTTATATTTTTCGTCTTCTTTAGATATTCCTAGTTTCCCATCTTCTTGATGTCCTCCAGCAGTCACAGCGGCTGTTATCTTTCCATTCTTAGGGCGAATGGTGAAAATGACCAACCTCATGTCACTTGAAACACGAATTTACTGAACGAGGTGGTATTGGACAGCCGTTTTGATAATGTCCATACTTTTAACAGTTATAGCAACGTATAACGTCGTTTTGTTTTGAAGAGTTATTTGCATCAGTGTGTTTTACAGTTGTAGCCTTTTGCAGATTGGCCTTGTATCGCAGTTTTTCACATCGTTCGCTTAATGATTTAAGGTCTTTTAAAGTGCGTGCACCTAGAAGGACAGCGATGTTGTTGCTGCGATCATTCAAGCCCTCAATTATTTGTTTGGTTTTATGGACCATGTCCTAAGTAAATTGAGGATGTCAACAATTGAGCGTTTGTAACCAAATTCATCCAAGATAACACTTTTAAGACTCTCGTAAGTGCGTGCAGAAGATGTTCGTAAAAATAGTTTGCCCGTGCCAGTGAGTAGGCGGTGTATTGCGATAAACTTTTCGCGTTCATTACAGTTGAAAATTTCAAACACTTCTTCAACATCAGCCATCCACTTATGAGCATTATATGCGTCATCCCCATTGAAACTGTGCACCATGGACTCGATTGACGTGAAGTCAAATTTGCGTACGACCGGAGCACCGATTTAATTTTGTAAAATTTGAATTTCACGTTTTTTACGTAAATTTTCCAATTCTCGATTCAAGAGTATTAACTCCGGATCATCAGCGAGTACGTCGGCAGGGGGCACAAAGAGTTGGGCAGCAGATTGCGTAGGTTGATTCCTCAGTAGCACCTAGGTATAGATAACTTTCTTTTTTTATATTCAGTTACATTTATTAACTAATATTTTATTATACAATTCAGTTACAGTAGAACCGTGCGAAGCCAATGCGGCTTGTCTGCAGGTAGTATTAACTAAAATATACAAAAAATATTAACAATGTATTTGCGTATATAATTTCATTTTGTTGTGTTTTTATTTAAAGTAGAATATTCATTGATACAAAATTGTTTTATAATCTTGTTTCTTATTCTAATGTTGTTGGATCTCAATAGGACAGCGGTTGGTATGCTGTTGAATATTGTAGGCAACATCACAGATAGGGTGCTTCTACCATATTCCTTACGAAATTTGTCGATGCAATACTTTCCTTCTATATTTCTCCTTGTTTGATGGCTGTGGTTGATTTTCTGAAGATACCTGGTGTCGTTGTAAAATTCTAAGGCTAGTGTTGTGCGATATATATTCTTGACGTTTAATACGTAACAATCCTTAGGGTAATTTATATCTCCATTATCTCTCGCTGTAATGGTATTATTGTTTGGTACAAGTAGTTTCAGTATTTTGTTCTGTATTTTCTGCAGTTTGTCACAGTGGGATGAGTTTCCCCATGCTGTTATACCATGACGTAAATGGGATTCCACGAACGAGAAGTAGGCTTGTCGCAATACACTATTGTTTGCACAGTAACTTAATTGATGCATCATGTATGATGCTTTTCTTAACTTTTTATGCAATTCATTTATGTGCATATTCCATTTGAAATTCTGTTCGATGTATACCCCTAGATATTTATACGAGTTAACTGTTTCTATTGTTGTGTTGCATTGATCAGTATCATAATTGAAATCCACAAGTTTCGTGTCATGTAGGCATTTGTTGCTATGAAATTTAATTCTAACGTATTCGTATGTAAAGTGCGATGGTTTGATATGCATTAGTTTGGTTTTTCCGCGTTTATAACTCATACATTGTCATGACACCATCTCATTGCCATATCTAGTTGGTTTTGCATTATTTTCGTGGCGTCGTCTAAGTTTCTATGGGCAACTATTATTGTATCATCTACTATGTGTATCATCTGCATACACAAATATCTTTCCCGTTGTTAGCATGTTCATAAGTTCATTTGCGTAACTTAGAAGAAACAATTATTTTTCTTCTTTTTTTTTTTTTAAAGAGAAGACTACGTCTTCTATATCTTTTTATTTATTTAAAATTATATTAATTAAATGAAAGAGAAGACTATGTCTTCTTAGACTTTCTTATTTGAGTTAATGTTAATTACTAAAAACTAAATTTACAAATTTCTTATTTTATATTTTTAAATTGACATAATTAAAAGTGGCGTGATTTACCATTAATTTGGATAAGCAATAATTGCAGACGCTGATCTTACAATTATTGCAAAATTTAGTTCAATAAACTTAATAATAATTAATTGAAATATTATATGTCATCATAAAATAAATTTAAAGTGAATTCATATCTTTGTGTTAACGAACGAATTAAAAGAAATAAATGAAGAAGTGTGTCAGCAATTGAGTTGCGACAGAGTGTGTTGAACTTTATGAAAAGTTAATTTTTTAATTATTAACTCCTCCCTTCTTAAATTGATTGTCCTCAATCATTTAGAAAAAAGGAATATTATTTAATCTAGGAGGTTTGATGGGAGCTTCTAATGCTATTGATTTGGGGTATTCGGCATAATGTTGCAAAGTTATTGTTGCATTAGGCTCGTTATTAATGTGAGGAATTTGAGATTCAAAAACAATTGTTTTTTTGGGATTTTTAAAGAATAGTTTGAAGGCTACTAATGAAATGATAATGAGACCAATGATAACAGAGATTGACCATCCTCCGATTTCTAAATGTTTTTGAATAGTTGAGATTACCTCCGTATTATTAATCTGTAATTCGTTTAGCGCTTCAAGTGATAGAAAATTAATGTGGTCTCTTTCGAAAGGAGCAGGCTGCATTAATGCGGGAATGATTTGTAAAGGTGATGCCTCTATATTACTAAAGGTCATATTGTTAATTTTAATAGTGCTATTATGGAATTTAATTAGAAGTGTTCCAGATATATTTCTGATCGTTTCATCAATATTAATAGATGTGTTACAATTATTTACAAGGATAACCCCGGACTCAATCTCTTCGATTGATGGGATATGATGCTTGTTGCTCGTTACACACGTAGAATTTTGACTATTTAAAAGATATATATATATAAATATTTTTTAATTGATTCTCTTTACAAATTATTAAATTATTATATTTTTCACAACTATCACTTATTCCAAATATTGTTTTTTCATTTTTTAAAATCTGCTTAAAATCTAAACTAATGACAGAGTTTTTTTTCTTTACTGGTCTTAAAATAACATTTTCATAAGTTTCATTTTTTGTTAAAGGAATCTTAACTAAATAAAATAATTTTTTATTAGTACTGTATAGGACAGATACTTTAGCAAATTGGAGTGCCTCTTCAGGACTCTCGAAAACAATATTTTCTTTTCTAATTTTACTTATAGCTATTTCAATTTCCTTTTTGTCTAATATTAGTGGGTTAATAATTCCAATCTTTGCCCATATAATTCCATTTTGAATATTTATTAGTTCTTCCTTAACTAGTCTAATTCTATTTTGTAAGTTTATAACAATTTCATTTTCTAATAATACATCTTTTCTTATTGCGTTTGAAACTTTGTTTACAACATCTGTGAGATTATTTAATCTCTTATTTAAGGCTTCATTTACATAAACTTGTTTATTATTATTTTTGTTAAGATCATTTATATTACTTGCTATGATTTCAAAATCGTCGTGATCAGGAGATCCCGCGATATATTTCCAAATAGTGCCTATGGCATTTATTGCCCTTTTATTTTTTACATTTGGTGTTATGTTTTCTAAAATATTTTCAGAAAGTTTTAATTCATGGGTTAGGATGGGATACAGGTTATGGTGATTTGGGATGTGTTGTTGGATAAATGAATGGGTATTGGATATTGATGTTGCGTACTGTGCCAACTCTATTGGATGTAGAATAGTAAAGGTTCCCTGCTGAATTTTTGCTGTACCTCTATTAATTGTCACAACATAGGAAGAAGTGTAATCCAAAATTTGAACTTCAGTTTTTACAAAGTTTAAATAAAATCTGTAAATATAATTTATTTTCTTTTAATATTACTTTTATGCACAATTCTGCCTGTCATTGTTAAAATAGTAGAATTTCTATCTTCTTTGACTATTTCCTTTTTAAATCTTGGAGTCAGTTTTGACCCTAGTCTCTTGTTTACTCTGACAAAGATTTGTTCTCCTGGTGAATAAACTTTTATTTCATGCCTATTTTGATTATGGTAGTTTAAATCCTGTTTCTGTTTTTCCGTTAAACGATTGATTATATCTTGTTTATCCAAAAGTGCTTTTCCTGGATCATTACTTGAATTTCTGTTAAAAAATATATCTATTGGTTTTCTGCCGGTGGTGGAGTGAATTGACCTGTTATACTCGTGTATTGCCCTGGTAAGTAAATCGTGAAAAGAAGTATGTAGTTTGTCTGGTTTTAAACATCTCATGATCTCTGAAAGAGTAGAGTGGAATCTTTCTATTTGACCATTTACACAACTGCAGTAGGGTGGTGTAGTGTAGGTTTCAATGCCAAATTGATCTTTAAGAAGAAAATTTATTGATACAGAATTTAAGGATTTTTCATTGTCTATGACTATAGACTTGGGGATACCAAAAGCTAAAACTATTTCTTTTAATGGTTCTTTAATGTCTTCTATTGCCCTAGATTTTAAAATTTTAACTAAAGCGTATTTATTTATAATTGCTGTTAATACAAGATTTCCTTCAGTAGAGTAAATATCAATATGGATTATTTCTCCAGGATTTTGTGGAATAGGTGTGGGTTGGAACTGTGGTTTATTAGGACGACGGTCGTATTTTTGTTCTCTACAAACTTGACAATTTTTTACAATTCTATTGGATTTTTCTGTCATTTTTGGAAAATAGTAATCCTTTTTTATCTGCTCTCTATTTTCTTTAGCATTTCTGTGGGCTCTTCTGTGTTCTTTAATTAATACTTCTTCTTGTTCTACATAATTTATTATTTCTTTGACCTGTGACTGTGTGAATCTAATTTTATAGTTAATGAAATGTTCGGAATAAAATTCTTGAATTATTCCCATAATTGGTTCAGTAGTAAATAATCCATTAATTACGCTAGGATTAAGATATTTTTTTAAAATCGAAATTAATGTATTTCTGGTGAAATAAGGTTTTTTTATTATATGCCTGTGATAAGTTGGGAAGGGGATTTCAAATTTGTAGCTATCATTGTTGTCTATTAAAATATGAATTTGATTTTTGAATACGTTAATAGGACATTCTACTGCTGGTATTTTATTCTCTGAAGAGCTTTCATCGCTGTGCTGGGTTGCTGTCATTGAATTTATCTGTGGTGGCCTAGATAGTGCATCCGCTACCATGTTTGTTTTACCGGGTTGGTATCTAAGTTCATAATCATATTCTTCGAGTATGGCTTTCCATCTCTTCATTTTGCTGTTTGTGTTTTTACTACTAAGAGCATATGTTAGAGGTTGGTGGTCTGCGAATATGATTACCTTTCGGGATCCGTACAGATAATTTCTCAGTGAATTCAAAGCCCAAATTATAGCCAACATTTCTTTTTCATTCGTGGCATAATTTTCTTCAGTTTTACTTAATGTTCTTGAAAGAAAGGTTATAGGCTTTTTGTTTTGCGATAAGACTGCACCGAGTGCGTAGTCGGAAGCATCTGTCGTTAGCTCGAAACATTTTTCGAAGTCAGGATGAGAGAGCACTATGTCACTTGAGATTAACGAGTTTTTTAATTTTTGAAATGCATCTAGACCATTATAATCTAAAGATATTTTTTTATTCTTGGAGGCATTCTTTGAAATGCGTCCTTCCTCCCCTCTTAAAAGGGATGTCAGGGGCTTAGCAAGTTTTGCGTAATCTTGGATAAAGCGCCTATAGTAGCCTGACATGCCTAAGAAACTTCTTAAGTCTTTTAGGGTTTTTGGGGGTTGAAGTTGGGCTATTGCTTCTACTTTTTGTTTGTTTGCTTTTATACCTTCGGTTCCTATAATAAATCCAAGAAATTCAATTTCTGTTTTTAAAAATTCACACTTGTCGAGCTGTATTTTGAAGTTTGCGGATTCTAATGTTTCAAATATTTTGTGTAGATGTTCAAAGTGTTCTTTCTCAGTTTTGGAGAATATGATAATGTCATCTATATAGACATAACATATTTTTCCTATGTGATGTCTTAAAACATCATCTAAAGTTCTTCGAAAAATTGATGGCGAGTTTTTTAATCCGAATGGAAGTCGGACGAATTCGAATTTTCCATTATTGATTGAAAATGCGGTTTTTTCTATATCGCATTCCTTCAGAGGAATTTGGTGGAAACCACTTTTTAAGTCTACCACTGAAAAGAACTTATTTTTTCCTAAATTTGAGAGAACTTCGTTAATTTCTGGAATAGGGTATCTATCGGCTACAGTGATCGCGTTCAGCTTTCTGTAGTCAATGACCATTCTGAATTTTTTTTCGCCGGATGCGTCCATTTTTTTCGGGACGATCCAGACGGGTGCGTTATAAGGTGATCTGGAAGGCCTGATTATACCATCATTTAGAAGTTCCTTTATTTGTTTTTCAACTTCGTTTTTGAGTGCCATGGGATAGGGATATGATTTGCAATATATTGGTGAGTCAGATGTGGTTCGAATCTCTCCTTTGATTCGAGAGGTAAATGTTAGTTTTTTATTAGGATCTTTGAATAGGTTGGGATGCATATTAATTGCTTTTTTTAATTGAGATTTTTGAACCTCGTCCATATGACTAGTTCTAAATTCCATTTTGTTTACTGATTGGGAAATTTGTTGATGAATTTTAATTTTAATTTTGTGATTTATTAACATGTATTTTTCTTTAATATAAATTATTGCATTTAATTCCTGTAAACTGTCATGGCCTAAAATACCATGAAATGTTTTAAGATAGGGCAAAATATAAAATTTAATAGGATGATCGGGTAAATTAAACAGATTCGCAAATGTATGATGTGTGATTTCAATGTCACCAGACACTGAGTTTGCAAAAAAAGGTTTTTCATTTTGTTTAGGATTGCTTACGAGAGAGGATTGAAAATAATTTTATTAGATCCCGTATCTATTAAGATTTTTAAGATTTGACCATTCCTCGCCTTACATTCAAAGTATGGAAGCGAAGAATACGTTAGCCTAAAAAATGAATGTCAGTTAGTTCTTGGGTAGGAAGTTCATACTGTTGATCTTGTTGGTCTAAAGTTTCGACGTATTTTTCAACATCTTCATTTTGCATTTGCCGGTAGTAGTTGTCTTCGGAATTTTCTATTTGAGATTCATCAGCTTCTATTATATTTTAAAAATTTTGCTGATTGGTTTCTATGTGAAAATTTCGTTGTTGTTTAAATGGTGGTGGAACGTGATTCATTGATGCAGGTCTTTTACCTTGAAATTGCATCGTTTGACGGGGTCTGTTTTGGTAGTTCACGTTTCTTGTTTGGATCGACTGATTAATTTCCATAGGTTCAGATCGTTGAGGCTTAGGTTGTGTTGGTCTTGGCGGCTGGAATTGGAATTGTTGTCGCATTTGTTGATGCGGTTGAAACATGGGTTGGGGGTTATGATAAGGGAAAGGCTGTTGATTTTTAAATAAATTTTGTTGCATGCTGTTTGTAGGGCTATTATATTTCGTAGAATGTTGAAATGTTAGTTCTGGATAAAACGGTGTGTGATTTTGGGTGTTCAAATTACGCATTGAAGGAAGTGGAAGCTGTTGACGATGTTTATGATTTTGGTGCTTAGTCGCATATTCCGATCTGTAAAGTTGGTTTTCCAACTTTAAGCAAAGATGTAGTGCTTGTGGAAGATCTGAGGGTTCTCGAATGCCTAGGAGGCTAGGTAGATCTCCGTTCAAGCCTCTTATGAACGTATCAAGAGCCTTGTCTCTATATGTCTGAGTCAAAAGTCGCAAGGACTCTTGTCCCATTTCCATACAGCCAATTTTTATTTAATATTAGGGATAAGTGCGAATAGACTTGTTGATAGAAAATTTGAATTGAGTTTCTTCCTTGGATAAGAGATGTCATTTGATACTCTAGTGTGCCTAAATCTCGTTTGTCGGCATAATGTAGAGTCAAACATCTTACTATACTATTCCAGTCTAAAGGAGTGTTGTATGACTCTAATGCGATATCTGCATTCCCTACTATTTTATTTCTGATAACGCTTAGGATTCCAAAGTATTCTGGAGTTCCTCTCATTGAGTTGTAGATTTGAAGTACTCTTTCTACACTTTTTTCCATGAATTAAACTCGGAAGCGTTTCCAGAAAATTCTCTTAAGCTTCTAACTATATCGGGCATTTTGTCCAAATCATTAAGGTTTTCCCTATATCTTTCCTCAATTATTTGGTCATTTCCAAGATTTATATCAGCGTTGGGGTTAATTATAGATTGTACAATACTCCTACACTGTTGGGCACAAATTAAAGCTATTCTATTTTCTAATTCAGGATTTATTTGAAAATTTTGTGGTCCTACTGCTGCGTTTGGATTTGGATCAGGGTTAGGAAGGTTAAGGATAGGTGGCCTTACTAGGTTGTTAGGATTAGCCATAATTGTATTTTGATAAAACTTTCTAATTTTTTATTTTATTTATTTATTTAATGAAAAATATTTTTATATTTTACTTAAATTATTCAAAAAAAAATGTTTTCTTAAGATTAAAGTAATTTTAACTTACAAGATGATTAGTACTGCCTTCATGTTTAAGTTGTTGAATTATGATGAGAAAGTAGATGTTGTGTTGATTAAAGATGATAGCTGATTTATTATCTTCAGGTGTTGGATTTCAATGTTGAGTTTTTTCTGTTGATCTTGATTATGTAAAGATGTTTTTGATGAGTTAAAGCTGGTTAATTTTCCAACGGATGTCGGACTTCAATATTGAGTTTTTTTATGTTGTTGCAATTTTTTTCAAACGTTTTTTTTTTCTAGTGTTTTTGTTTATTTAAATAATGTTTGTGGCGTTTTTATAACTAATTAAATTGTTTCTTTACAAGTTTTTATTTTAAAGTTTTAATTACTGTCTCAATTTTATTTCTTTATTTCTTATTATTTTTTTTTTAGTTATTATCATTACACTTATTATCACTTAATCAAATCACTTAAAATAAAACCGTTCCGATTGCACGAATTTTGTCCTTTTTACTATTTGTTACTGCGGATTCGGAACAATACTTTCAACGAACGGATGCCTGCGGACGGACACATACAGGCTCGGGTTCCGTGGTATATTTATTTTTTCCTAAAATATACCTGGTTGCTCGGGCGCCACTTAGAAGAAACAATTATTTTTCTTCTTTTTTTTTTAAAAGAGAAGACTACGTCTTCTATATCTTTTTATTTATTTAAAATTATATTAATTAAATGAAAGAGAAGACTATGTCTTCTTAGACTTTCTTATTTGAGTTAATGTTAATTACTAAAAACTAAATTTACAAATTTCTTATTTTATATTTTTAAATTGACATAATTAAAAGTGGCGTGATTTACCATTAATTTGGATAAGCAATAATTGCAGACGCTGATCTTACAATTATTGCAAAATTTAGTTCAATAAACTTAATAATAATTAATTGAAATATTATATGTCATCATAAAATAAATTTAAAGTGAATTCATATCTTTGTGGTAACGAACGAATTAAAAGAAATAAATGAAGAAGTGTGTCAGCAATTGAGTTGCGACAGAGTGTGTTGAACTTTATGAAAAGTTAATTTTTTAATTATTAACTCGTATATTATGTACAGTATAGAACCTAGTTTCGAGCCCTGTGGCACTCCATGTTATAAGTTAGTTTCGACACTTAAATTTCCACATACCTTGACATAAAATTTCCTGCACTTTAAGTAGCTCTCGAATAATTTTATGCTACAACCTCTAATACCAATCCTTTCTAGCATAGTTAGTAGTTTTTTGTGTGACAGTGTATCAAAAGCTTTTGTGAAATCTATGAAGACAGTCTGACAATGGTGTTTTTTTTCTCAATTGCTCATTTATGAAACTTGCGAAACTACCAAGAAGTTTATTGATGTTTTTTCCCTTTTGGAACCCAAATTGATTGTTGTTGATGATTTTGTATTTTTCTGTGTAGTTGGCTAATCGTCTGCAAATTATTTCTTCCATTACTTTTTCTATAACAGACAATATTGAGATCGGTCGGTAGTTGTTGAAGCCTGATTTTGAACCATTTTTATAAATTGGTCTTGCAATCGATATTTTTTACATATCTGGTATTATTGTTGTGTCGATGATGAGGTTTATCAATTTTGTCACAATAGCAGCCATTATTGTAGAATTATTTTTTAAGTCTATCGGCCTTATTCCATCATATCCCGCACTTTTTTTTAGTATTCAAAGAGTTTAAGTTAAGAGTTCTAAGTTCTGGAATTTGTGAAATCCACTTTTTCCATTTGTCATATTCGTTTGCCTTTATTGGTTCATCCCAATCAACTTTACTGCGCCAAATATGTTGCAAAAGTATTTTAGCATACATAATAAAATTTGCAATCATCCCGAGTGGGTCATAAATTGTCATCACAACACGCAAAACTTGTTTTTTTGTTGGGACCTTTTGACCATTAAATATATCGCTTTGTAACATGATTTCCGAAATTGTAAACACTATATTGCCTTTAGCTGCAACCCAAAAAAAACCAAGAACTTTATCAATTTTGTTTTCGTCGATAGATAGACTTTTTCCTACAATTTCAGCGGTTTCGTTTAACTCATTCAAAACATACAAGCTGTTCGAGCACCATTTTCTTATATAAAAACCGCCTTGTGTATGAATATATATGAATATATTTAACTTGTTTAGCTAAATGAATAGCATCATCTTCGGTGTCCACTGAAGTTAAAAGGTCGTCTACATAATTATCATTTTGTATAGCATTTACGGCAACGGGACATTGGGTTATAAATATCTCTGCATTCAAATTTTTTACATATTGCGATATACTAGGAGCGCAGGCTGCCCCAAACATTATGACATTCATTACATACATATACATCAGGTTGCCTATCAGTGTCACAGTTCCTCCACACAGCGTTACGTGTGTTGATCAGACATCTGCAACAATACATTCTACCCGCGAGCGCACTCGCTGCTTACTAAGTATTTTTAAGTCTCGAGTACTTTTAAGCACTCGCTTTCAATGAGTTGTTGTTTTCATCGCTCGTTCTTCATACGACGCGAGCCTCATGCATGAAAACATACAAAAAATTTTTTTAACTCGCACCCGTTTTGATTACAAAAGAAGTAAGAGCGCAGAAACAAGTAATAACAATACACACACAATTCAGTACAAAGACTCCTGTTTTCTCTATTTTCATACTCGGTAATTTCTTTGTATTAACCTGCTCGTCTTTTGTATTGCGAGCAGCTTGTAACAACACGCTCGCGGCATATTGATTGGGTATATGTTTGTGTATGTACTATTTAACATACACCGCAGCCGGGGCTGCCAGATTTGATGCTATGTCGTAGGTTTAGCGATTTTGGGCGTTTTGATGATTTAGTGGCTGTTTTATTATTTATTATAAAATCAAGTTTGTGGAGTTTTCAAAAATCTGAAAAAAGTAGTAGCTAAATCCAAAACTCTCTTAATTAGCTTATCAAGATAAAATTCGCGTAAAATTGCGAAAATTTCCGAAAAATTTTAAAAGGTAAAATAAGATATAGAAACGTTCACAAGTTCTCTATACAGTTAAAAGAAATACAAAATTCGTCAAAATCGCAGAAATTTGCAAATATTTATGAAGGCTGAAAAAAGGGGAAAAAACTGATTTATGATCTTGCGAATATTTGCCAATTACACATTACATATAATTTCAATCGACCTTTACCAGTTACACGTACATGTAGTTGTAATTATACATTATGGGTTCAAATAAAAAACATTTTTTAATGTTAATTTTTGTTTTTATTGATTAAAATTGTAATTTTTGATTATAGTTCGTTAAGCTATTTAAATGAAAGAATATTACATATACATATGAAATATTATTCAAAGAAGAACGGAAAGGAAAAATCCCAATCATTATACAACAACAATATCAAGCTTATGAAATATATGTGACAAATTTAAAGTTAAACAAATTAATTCAAACTTAAGAAAAACAAAATTTAGTTCAAATTAAAACTAGTGATGATTTTATGTTATATTTTGTGGAAAATTTTTCAAAAATGAATTTAAGAACAATAAACTGTTTAATGACTTCGGCTTTAATCTGCTTCGCTTTTCAGTTAGAATATTACCCGCTAATGAAAAGGCACGTTCCGATGCAGCACTGCTTGCAGGTATTGAGTGCACATGCTGAGCGAATTTGCATAAGCGAGGATAATATTTCTAATTTTTGCGCCACCACTCCATTAAATCAAAGTCATCAGTCATATTTACTACTTCTCTGCTATATTTCTCCACTTCATCATTTATTGATTCTTGCAGTGCATTTGAAGAAGTATTTATCCAGTTAGAAAAAAAGAATTGGTTGTCTTTGTTATTAGAAGAAATTGGTGAACTGAGTGAAGTATTTGGATCGCATAAAAAAGATTGACTATTTGGCGAAGATATTTGTGTGTCTGGATCTCTGAGATAAGAAGAAGTGGGTGAGTCATTACTTACAAATGAAGTTGATTTTGAAGTTGAGGTCGAAAGACAATCACAAAATTCAGTAATTTGGGAAACACAAAACTTTTTTATATCACTGACATCATTTGGATGTTTTTGTGTAGCTGGTGGAAATAAAAAGAATGATACTCGATGCCAAATTGATAAATTACGTTCCCAAATAAGATCAGTATATTTAATTATTTTTTCTTTCAAAGCTGAAATAGCAGCGATATCATTTTCACTGGGGGCGCACAAACATTTAATTTTGTAAATTGAAGGCAAAACGAAGTATAATGATGGCGAGCTACAAACCTGCAGTTTTTTAAAAATTGTCTCGAAATTCCTGCAAAGTTCAACTAAGGCTGTCAAAGTTGATATATTTAATTGGAATATTCGTTTGTTTTCTCCAGTTTCTAAAAGAATTTTATTTATGTCATCCGAGTTATCAGTTATTGATTTAAGCATAGTGTAATTTGAATTCCAACGTGTTGGGCATGGGTTTTTTACAGACGTTGACAATTTATGCTGCAAGTTTGCTTTTCTTAAAGTATTTAACGATTTTTTTACATGTTTGCATTTTTTCTGTTAGCTCGATCGCCTCGTCAAATGACTTGTCTAAAAGATTTGCCAACAAATGACTGCTACAGCTCAGGCGTGTTTCATTTTCCAATGCCTTTACAATATTCGCGCCGCGGTCAGTTACAAACTTCACGTTATTAATATCGTCAACAACAAACTGATTAAATAAAGTTGTTAACTTACTCAAAATATTTTCAGCGGTTGACTTTTCAAAGTCCATTGATTTAAGCCCCAGCGTAATATCAAACATTTTGAAGTTTTGTTGAAAGTGCAAAGTTGCTCCTAAAAAGTTTCTACTTACATACCGATCAGACCACATATCAATCGTGACCGACGCTTCTCCACCTTTCACGATCTCCTTAACTTTTTCACTAAAAGAATCTCTCTTTTCATCTGCTACTTTTTGTACTTTGCGAGAAATAGTTGTCGCGTCGGGTATTAAGTCAGTCACATCAACATTTTCTCCATAATTTGCACCGATCTTAATGAAAAACTTTGCAAGCTTGACAAAACCTCTTCCACTAACAGATGAAAAAGGACGACAATCTTCAATGATCCATTCTGCGCAGGCATCAATAGCTAGCTGACGGTCATTAGCTGTAACTGTTTTAAGTATTCGCGTGCTTTTTAAATTTTGGCAGCACTTGTGGCAGACTAAGTTTGACGTTTGATTATTGAAATATTTAAGTACCTTCTGACAAGTGCGACAATAGATCCAACCTTCCAACAAGGTACCGTCTTCCTTTACTATTTCGGCCAAAATGTTCCAAACGAAACTTTTTCCTTTATGTTTTGAAGAAAGGGTGTATGTTCCACTCGCAATTTTTTCTGCAACCAATTCGTTGTTTCCCGCCATGATACAAAAATAGAACCATCTGCAGTCATGAAAACTGATCAACTAAACAAAAGATATTAAAACGATTTCCTTAAGTAGAAAACTCAATTCAAAGGAGATATTTATCCTTATTAAAGAGTATGAGTCATATAAAAAAATGCGCTTTAAAAAGATGTTGTTTCGCGCATCTTTGTCATCATAAAACATAATTGTGTATTTGTTGTAAAATTTTTCGTAAAAAAGTATTATATGAACCGCACACTTTCGAAATTGCATACCAGTTAATTTGCAAACAGACAAGGAAAAACCAACCCACATCAAAAATAAACATTTCATTGCTAATCATCAAGAGTTCTAAGAAAACAAAAAAAATAGTTTTTGTGCAACGAGTTGCTTGACACTAACCGTTTTTTTTGTTGGGATTTTTTTGTTATTTTCCCAAAATTTTAATTTTTATTGCTCAGACGTTACCTATATAGAAAAGAGATAAGTATAGGAGTCCAGGAAGCAGGTAGTAAAATACAGTAAATTTTTTTAATAAAGTTCAAAATGTTTTATATGTACATGCATCTACAATGTAGACTTTACATAAAAACATCAACAAATAAAAAAAATGAAAGAAAGAATTTATATCTACATATATTATTACGGAAGCATTCCTTATGAGAAAAAAATGTCTGCATAAATATTGGAAAAATTGCAAAATCTCAAAAAAAAATAGTAGCTAAATCCAAAACTCCCTTAATAATTTTTTCAAGAAATGAAATTGACGTATAAATCAAATTGTGGTTTAACCATTTCATAAAAATCTGCCTCTTTTAAATTCTGCCTGTCAAATTCTTAATATATTTAATTAAAAATTTTACATGAAATTTTTCTTATAATAACTATTAACTACATATTATTTCATTATGACCTTTGCCCTATATATTAACTTAAATATAAGATCATTGACTTTTTCCTAAACCTTCTGGCAACACTTTTTTAGGTTAATTACGTTTGACGAGCCCTGCGAGTGATACCCATGAATTCTGCGTATGTACAAACACAAATTCTTCCGAGTGTGTGCGAGCAGATACAAAAACAATATTGTGTATTAACTACACCGCAACTAGTTTTTAGGCGAGCATATAAAATCATAAAAACGGGTGCTCGTTGCAGTTCTCTGGTGTTGATCGCACTCTTTTATAAACACTTTTTGAAACATCTCTTGTATGTCACCACAAATCGCAACAGATTTTTGACGGAAACGAAATAATATTGGTATCAATGACGATAACAGGTCTGGGCCTTTAAGTAACATGCTGTTCAGTGATATGCCATGCGATTTAGCAGCGGCATCCCAAACGATTCGCACCTTTTCGGGTTTATTTTTATTATGTACAGCGAAAATAGGAGATACCAAGTGCGATTTTCATACTTAGAATAAATAGTTAAAGTAAATAGTTTTTTGAAAAACGGACAATAAATGTGGATTTGCTAATAGTTTCCGTTTTAAGCATAATAATCGCTTTTTGGCCATTGTCAAATTTTCTGGTAAAGTAATATTATCAAATCGCCACAGTAATCCGGTTTCATAATGGTTGTCTGGGCGGTGAAGGGTTTAACAAATGTAACGCACGTTCATGTTCTTTGCCATAAATTGGGTTTTCCAGCGGCTTCACACCTACAGAATCAAGTGAAAAATATTGTTTTACAAGCTCGTTTAAATTTATATCATTTAATTCGCAGTCGCGGATATGTAAATTTAATGACTCAAGCGATTTTGGCTAGTTATATGATTAGGGTTTCCTGCCTCTCGAGGATTATTATAACTTCTTTCTATATTATCGATTTCCATTGGTTTTATAGGATTTCTACGAAATTGATTGGAATTTGATCTAGAGCATCCTACCTGTTGATTTCGTCCCATATAGTAATTATCATTTTGAAATCTATGTCGCCCTGAGATTTTACCAATTGCAGTTTGCCTATGGAAATTAGTATTCCACGTATTTCTATTCTGATACACTCGATTATCATAAGTTCTGTTTTGATTATTATTAGATTTATTTTGATTATAATTATAATTTTTTTAATGTTACTTCTATATTTTTCTTCCCTTCTATCTTTTCTATATTCTAGTCGTATACAAGTGTCTTCGAACCGTCTTCTTGTCAAAATCCTAAGAATATCTATCGTTCAAGTTTCGTTCGTCATATATTTTGTCTAATAACGTCCCCTGCGTCATTTCTTTTACCGTATTTACTAATCAACTGTCCACGTTAGATAGGTTAATGTAATGGTCATCCTGGTAATACACTGTCAGCTCGTCTGCTTTGTACTTAATATTTTATATTTCTATAACTAACTCGCTTACCGTATTAATTTTTAGGTTGGAAATCATTTTGTTGGTCTACATCGTAGTTTTAGAGTCTCTTTTATTAGTCCCCAATCGTCTGGTGCGAGAAGGTTGATTATGACGTCCTTTGCTTGGCTTTGGATTGTTTTGTAGAATATCATCCTTACTGCTTCTTTTCTTAATGTGTCTTCATGGATCGTTGACAACAAATATTCCGTGCACACAGAAGAAACTATTTATGGTTATGTCTCCACTTCCAGTGAAAATAGCAGATGATTTATCGCCTTCATTATATTTTCTTTTGAGCTGTTGTATGATAGTAGTTAGTTCTGATCTTGTTGTGGTTGTTGATATTATTGATCTCGATGTTGTTGTTGCTGTAACTCTAAGTAGGCGTTTCTTAACTGGTCACTTTTCTTATTTGATATAAGTGCAGGAATCTCAGAAATATATATATATATATATATATATATATATATATATATATATATATATATATATATATATATATATATATATATATATATATATATATATATATATTTGTCACTGTTATTATTCTAGTCCTGTTCACTTAAAGTGCAGGATTCTTAGAATTACTTTCACTTATTTTTAGTGGTATTATCTTAATTGTATTCTTTTAATTGTAGTATTATTTTATTATCCTGGAGGGTCCCGTAGGATTCGCAGGATATAATATATTTAGTTATGTGAACTTTTTTGCTACGTATTTTTCGTATCACTGAATCCTTTTACGTTTAAAAATTCTCCCGACTGCGCCAGTTTTATATTTATTTCATGTTATTCCTAAAAAAATTATTTTTATTTTGAGAGAACTAGGACTGATTTACAATTTTACTTTTTCTTTACTTATCACCTTAACCATTGCATTTGCATAATTTTGATTGGGTTATTTAACTAAAATTTTAATATTGCAAAATTGCTGCTCTTGCTTCTTTTTATTCTTCCAGAAACTCTCATTGGTTAAAATAATCAACTTATTTTTTCTTATGCAATTATCTTTCAGAAATTGCCTCTTAGAAAATCGGCGTTATATTCAATGGCTTTTGCACGTTTTAATAGAGCTTGAAACATATGTTTCATCTCTTTTTTACATTTGTACTTAGATAATAAGCTGAGCTTGTGATAATAAATACAATATAGAAAAGAAAGACAGATATGTGTAATGCATAAAGTGTAGAGTTGGCAGTGGCGGTAACACATCCTTTGGATAGTCTACTTTTAGTCCAAGTTTTTAAAACAATCTTCTGGTATGACTTTTTTTCTTATCATCTATTTTTCCTTGGTGGCGCATTCTCGTTAAAAATTTCTCCCACCCGTGGAAATGAACTCCATGCACCTTATTCTAGCATGCAATGGGGAACGAAAAATTGATGAACGGTTATGTTTTATAACAAAGAAGTATGTTGATACAATAAAGAACAAATGTACGGTATTTAAGAGCGACAAACGTATATATGAAGAAAAATGAAATTAAAGAAACTTGATAAACATAAAATTGCATTACAGTATGGTAAATAAAAATACGTGTTACAGTGTGGAAAATAAAAAGACGTGATTGTGACCGAACATACGCCGCCCCATTGAAAGGGCCTTTCAGTCAGCTTCATCAAGGGGTAAGGGAGCAAATTAATGGATTGATCTTCGAAAAGTCCCTTTTGACGTCTGAACATCTACGACTAGAACTCTGCCGCCTCTTCCAGGGATGACTTTTGCTATACGAGCGAGGATCAACTGTGAGGAGGCACATTGTATTCGCGATGAGCCAATAATTAAGTGAGCAGGTGTCAATGCTTCACCATCATTCGGGTCGTCAGCACGTGGTGACAAAGAACGGGAGTTTAAAATCACCTCAACTTCAATGAGAAGAGTTTGAAGCTCTTCGTAAGTAACACCAGCATCTAACCATTTTTTACGATATCAGCCGGTATCATGAACAATTCCTTAGTTGGCTCTTTGCGTAGAATGCCATACTTCATACAAAAATCCTCCCTCATAGGCACTTTGCTCTAGTACTTTGCAGACCGGTCTCATCCAGTTGTCACTTTGTTGAGCATCTCTTATACGATGCTGAAGTGGATCATGGATAATAAGGCACGAATCAATGCATCCACGTGCTTCATACGTGTTCCTGCACGGTGTTCAGTGGTATAGTCAAACTGTTGAAGGAGTAAGGCCCACCTTGAAACTCTTACCTTACGCATCGTCATGGCAAATGCATAACAATCGGTAACGATCTTGAATTGCAGACCCAATAGCCAGTACTTCCAGCTCGTACGAATGGTATTTCTATTCTGCAGGAGTTGTTTTTCTACTCATGTATTCTACGGGGTGGAAGTATGAGTCCTCCGAGTCCTTCTGTAATAATACCGCCCCATAACCATACTTAACGGCGTCGGTGTGGAATCCGGTTTCAGCCACGGTGTTATACAGCTTCAAAACCGAATCAAAGCATACTTTCGCAATAAATTAGATAGTGATCTAGCTATAAAATGACGGAAATATGATGTCAAACACAAAAACCGTTGTAGAGCTTTGGTATTGTTCGCTGTGGGAAATTTCTAAATCGCAGCCATTTTTTTCTTCTGATGGTGCTATTGATAAGTTTTCAATAATATGTCCCAGGAACTGGATCCTTCGGCCTAAAAGTTTGCACTTATTCCAATGGAAGCGTAGTCCATTTGCCGATGCGACTTCAAGCACTTTCTGTAAATTATAAAGTGCTTCCCTTTCGTCGTATGACGGTATAACTATATCGTCCATATAGACTATCATAGTACCGTCCATTATTACCTCGTGAAACACCGCCGATATATAGCGACAAAATACCGCTGGAGAGTTTGTGATGCCAAATAATACGAATTCCAATTCGTATTGGTCATTTTGCTTAACAAAGGCGGTGTATTTCTGTGACTCTTTCGCTATTGGTACGTGTAAAAATCCATTTTGTTAAATCAAGTGGCGGCTTGTAATCTATAAATAACGTCGTCGATTACTCCCATGGAAAAATTATTCCGAATGATTTTCATATTTAGCGCCAATGAGTACAACATTAACCCCTAAATGTTCTAACCGATTTATGTTATTGAGACTGACTTCATGGACGTACTTAATGTCCAGCAGAAGATCGTCATGTGTTACATTAGCAAGCACTGGTGGTAAAGCCTGAGTTTTCGTGACTGAGCTACTCGAGTAGGTATGATTCCGGATTATTATCGACTCATTAGATAGCTGAAAAAGGTACTTAGGTGCCATTTAAAAACATAGATTCTCCATTAGCTTTCACCACGCCCTCAAAGTTTGTAACATAAACGACATCTTCATTCAATATTACGATGACATCCTCTTGGTTAAATTTGTATCTGCATTTTTCAGATCCACCCTTCAGGATTCGGTTAACGTAATCGTCCTCTTTCAGTGGAATTACTTATTGAAAGACAGTCGTCTTTGATTCCATAAGTTTCAGCTTCATTTATCGGAACTCTCTTAAACTGCAGATAGATTTGTCTTCCCTCATGGATGGCAACTCTAGTAAGGAGAAGATTATAGACGCTTCTTCCCGGTTTTGGTATCGATAGAACATACAACAAGTGTGACCCATTTGTGTATACAGATGGCGTTCAATATTCAACTGCTTCTATTACATTGCTATAAGGCAGCGTTTCCATCTCGTCTAAGATTCTATTAATTTCGGATTGATTGAGTAAATTTGTATTAACGATTCCATTCTTGGCCATTTGACATGCTCGGACAATTTCGTTTATTTCATCCTTCAATATAATTACTTCATTTATGGAGTTTTGCTCGATTAGATTATAGTCCTTGCCGCTCGTTATGTTTTTTAGTTTAGCTATCATCTCATTTATCTTTCTTACAGCTTGACTCGTAATTCGCTGAAGCTCTTTATTTATTTTATATTGCTCATTGTTATTCTCTATAATGTCTTCTTGATTTTAAGCATAATACTCTAGTCTGCCGCATCAGGATATCTAGCTATCCACTTCCATGCTGACCCGATCCAATCGATTGATCGGGCGGACCTTTTGTTAACATCAATTAATTCGCTTAGGCGTTCCTACATCTGCGACAAGTGGTGCAAAATGAAACCCTTATTTCTACTTGGCGGGATGTGCTCCTTTCCTAAGATTGATATATTAGCAGTCGTCTCCATGTATTCCTCTAAATTGATATGTGTATTAACTTAAAATTTCCATCGATTATCCACCCACTACCAACTTTTAGCGAAACCAGCGGTGTTTTGTATTGGTATATTTGTGGGGCGCTTGTAAATGGAGCCAAATTGAGTGCCATTAAAAGGATTATCTAAAAAACTATGGTTAAAAAATGCAAATTCTTGAATGAATATTTGTTAATGTATGGAAACATGAATGAAGCGACGTCATGAATGTATAATGTGTATATGAAAAATGTGATTAAAAATTTTTTGCTTTATTTTTTAATTTTAACAACTTTATCATCTTTCTCCATTCTTTTATTCTTAGTGCCTTTACTTTTTGGTCATATTTTAGAATTTCTTAATTATATTAAATATTTCAATATTGGGTTGGACTTGCACTCCTCTGGAACCTGCCATGGAGGGATCGCATGATTCCTTTTTAGTCCTTCCACTTCTTGTCAGCACCGTTACCCTGTTATTCTTCTCAACTATTTCTTTCCTATAAAGAGGTTTATTCTTTCCCTTAATAGTCTTGTTGGCCACAAAAATTATATCCCTCTTCCTATAATTTTTTGGACCTTGCCTTCTTTTATTCATCCTTGCATTACGGACTTTCATGTTTCTTTTCAACAGGTGTCTGAGATCTCTATTCACTCTCTTTTGCTCTGATAATAGCTTTTCATAGTCTGCCCCAATAATTATATTAAAAAATAGATCTCGAGGTCTTCTCTTTGTTACGGAGTGGATAGTATTATTATATCCATCAACAAAGATCTCGATTAGCGCCTTTACAGACAGCTATAGATACTCCACCCTTAGACACCTGTAGATTTCAATAATCGTAGAGTGCAGTCTCTCACTCTCTGTTCATCTCCCTTCGTTGCGCTGGTGTAAGGTATAGCTGCACTCCTAGTGATTTAATAAAAGGTTCCACTAAAGGACTCAGAAAGCTACGTTCATTATCAGTAAAAAGAATCTTAGGCACAGTAAAATAGTGTAAGATTTTAATAAATTTTTTCTTTACCTGAAGTAACGATCTATCTTTTATACTAAAGAATTTCGCAAACTTAGTAAATTTGTCGATGCAATTAATAAATTTTTATCCCTGAATCTCCATACTGTCCGTATGTAGAATTTCACATGGGTATTTAGGGTCTGGAGTTTCCTGATGATGAACTGGTGGAGGCCCTCGATCATATTTACATCGATTACAGACATCACAGCAAGTAGGCTCTCGGGTATTTTAATAACATTTAGAATATTTGGTCGAAGTTTTTCCTTCAATACCGTGATAAGTGCTTCTTCAGACCAGTTTTTCGAAGAAACAAAATGTGTAGTATACCCGCGGTGTGGTTCCTCGACTGCCACCATGTCCATTCCAACTCTAATTATTATTTGATTCCTAAAAACAATATTAGGAACCTCTATGTGGGGAATTTGGTCGGATGCATCCTAATCAGTGTCACATATATTACTTCTCTTACCTTCTGATGCAGTTATGGTGCTTTCTGAATCCATGGTCATTCCTTTACTGGCTGTGTCAGTAGAAGAATGATATAAGTGATTCGAAATGTTTTTCAATCTTGAGAGAGCATCTGCCACATAGTTCGATTTACCGGGCTTGTAAATCAACTCGTGGTTGTACTCCCCTATTCGTGCCTTCCACCTCTTTAACTTGGCATTAAAATTTCAATTCCCCAATGCAAATGTCAGCGGCTGGTGATCAGTATATATCCGGATTTTATTTGCACCATATACATAATTCCTGAAATTGTATATAGCCCATACGATGGCGAATATCTCCTTTTCATTTGTAGCGTAATTCTCCTCGGTTTTGTTGAGCGAACGAGAAATATAAGCTCTGGGCTTGTCTTTACCAATTTCACCCTGTGACAATACAGCACCCAATGCCGTATTGGACGCATCAGTTGTTAAATTGAAGGGTTTCTAAAAATCCAGGAAGGACAAGACTGTGGCTGTTGTCAGTAATGATTTTAATTTGTCAAATGCCTTCAAGGACTTATTATTTAAGGTAATTCGGACTTTTTTAGACCGACTAGCCTTCACCTCTGGTTAAATTAGAAACCACGAATAAATGTCCTATAATACGAGGTCGTGCACAAGAAACTTTTCAACTCCTTCAGGATCGTCGGCGGTAGCAAGTTTTCGATAACTTTAGTTTTAGTGGGATCTGGTTTGATTCCCTCAGACCCAACTACATACCCGAGAAAATCCACTTCTGTTTTCATAAAGTGTGTTTTATGAAGATTAACCTTCAAGTTAGCCTCACTAAGTCTATTAAATATTGTCTCTATATTCTCGAGATGGTCTCAATATCCTTTCCGATTACTATGATGTCGTCGATGTAGACATAACAAATCCTGCCTATATATTCACGTAGCACATCATCTATCATCCTTTGAAAAATAGCCGGAGCATTTTTCAAACCAAAGGGCAGTCTTAGATAATCAAATTTACCATTTGCCGTTGAAAAAGCAGTTTTTGTAATACCTTTTGGATTCATGGCTATCTGATAGAAGCCTGACGTAAGGTCGATCGTTGTGAAATACCTGGCATGTCCCAAACTAGCAAGAGTAGATGTTATATCGGGAATTGGATAAGTATTTGGGATAGTTACGGAGGTCAGACGTTTAAAGTCAACAACCATTCTGTATTGCTATTCGCCATTGGGTTTCGGTTTCTTAGGTACAACGCAAATCGGAGAGTTGTAAGAACTTTTCGAAGGTCTTATTACGCCCTCCGAGAGTAGTTCCTTTATTTGCCTATCCACTTCTTCTCTCATATACACCGGGTATGGATAACTTTTCGTGTAGATCGGCTACTTCGTAGTTGTCCTAATTTCCGCCTGGATATTCGTAGATGCCAGTTCACTGCCATCTAATGGTCCAAATAATGGTTTATACTTATTTATGAGTCCCTCTATTCTAACTTTGACTTTTGGTACATATTCATCATCTAAAATATAATTTGACTCCGTTGTTAATTTCTCTTTTGATGGAATTTTAAAATCGTTCTTCAAAATTAAAACATTATGCTTCCTATCTACTACGCAACCTAGGGCCTTAAGGGTTTCATCGCCAATTATTCCATCAATTGTTGTCAACTGTGGTAAAACATAAAATTTTATTGGTGTATCTATTCCTCTAAATTTAAAAAAGGATCCTATAACTACTCTACCTATGCTAACGTCTCCCCCCCACTGATCGCACACGTATTGGTTTGTCTAGTAGTTTGCTGCCGTGGGATATAAATGGGCTGCAAAAGTTCTTCTTAGTGCCCGTGTCGATCAGAAAACACAAAATATCCCCACCGGGAGTAGAATATTCTATATAGGGTAAGCTTGAGGGCTTTCCCCCATAAAATTTATTCGTCGGCCATCCTGGGAGCATATACCTTCTTCCGACTCCTTTCTTGGTATTCGAGCTTCATCAGGATAAGTTTCCACATGATAGATTCTAGGTTGCTTATTGGTTGAGCAGAGCTCCGAAGAAGCTCTCTTCTCAGTTGTCCTTGGGTAATTTATATAATTAACTCGACGCGATTGGATTGTTTTGTCAACCTCCATTGGCTCGTATTTGATTGCTGGATTGCGAGGGGGTAATGTTGGCCTATCTTGATTAATGTATTTATTCCGCTGCCAGTCCCTCGCTTAAAAATTTTGCGATTGCCACCTTGAGCGCACAGGAAACTGCTTTGATGGCCTTGGAGGTCCAGATTGGTATCCCGTATCAGTAAACATTATATCCTTGGCATTACCTCCCGCTTTAGTGTGTAATATATTATTCCTCGTTGTCAAGTTCTGTAATTCCAAACAAGCGGAATACGCCTCAGGGAGCGTTCGGGGTCGCTGGATGATAATCATCCGCGAAAGGTCTGATTTTAAACCACGTATAAAAATATCAAGTGATCCATGAGTGTGGATTTAAGTACCTTAAAATTTGTGTTATTTGAAAATAGTTCTTCATAAACATTTTTAAACATTGTATAAAATTCTTCTTCGATAAATAAAAATAGCGTTCAGCTGTGCTGCGTTAAAATGATTCTTTAGTATTGTAATTGCTGTTTCTCTATCGATTTCCTTCATAGAAATTATTCTTCTTTTCTATTTAAAAACAGATTTATTTTTTATTTTTAATGATCCGGAGGTTGTTTTCATTATAACTACTTGGATTTTAAACATATTAATTGGTGAAGTAGTACTTTTTATCGTTACATTGTCACATTCTAGTGTATTAATGCTGGGTTCAGTTTCAATCCTTGACAAAGCGTCGGCATTACTATTCTTTGTTCCTTTCTTGTGCCTAATTTCGTAATCATATTCAGATAATCTTAATGTCCACCTAACAAGTTTTGAATTGGGTTCCTTTATAGAAAAGAGCCATGTTAATGACTTGTGATCCGTTTCTATTGTAAATTTGCGACCAAATAGGTAGGGCCTATAAAATTTTTTGTAGGCCAGATGATGGCCAACAATTCTTTCTCTATTGGACTATAATTTATTTCGTGTGTATTAAGGGTGCGAATTGCATAGCATATTGGGTGGTTATCTTGCGAAAGCACTGCTCCCAAAGCGTAATTACTCGCGTCCGTTGTCAATGTAAATGTTTTAGAAAAGTCTGGATATGCTCATGTGTTAGTAGGTTCTTGAGGGTGTTAAAACTTTTTTCGTACTCTGGGTCATTTATGTTTATATTTGAATCTTTATTTAAGTATTTAGTCATTGGTTTAGCGATAGATGAGTAGTCTTTTATGAATTTCCTGTAGTAGCCTGTGAGCCCTAAGAATTGTTTGATCTCTTTTGCCGTTTTGGGTATTTGAAAGTTAACAACGCATTCTATCTTTTTAGGATTGGGCTTGACTCCCTTCGTTATGATTATGTGCCCAAGGAGCTCTGTTTCCTTTTTAAAAATTCTGATTTATCCAGTTGGATTTTTAGGTTTGCCTCCTGTAATCTTGGGAATATAAGTCTGAGTGAGTTCATATGTTCCTCTAAGGATGTTGAAAATATGATTGTGTCGTCCAGGTATACCAGGCAGATTTTATTGATATAATCTTGGAGTAAATTATTCATCAATCTCTGAAACGTTGCAGGGGCTGTTTTTAGTCCGAAAGGCATTCGCAGAAATTCATAGTGTCCTCTTTCGACACTAAATGCGGTTTCGTGGATGTCCTCTTCCTCTATCTCGATTTGGAGGAAACCCTTCGCCAGATCGAGTGTAGTGAAATACTGGCTTCTTCCTAATTTTTCAGGACTCTCGTCTATGTTCGTGATGGGGAACTTGTCATCGATCGTTACTTCGTTCAGGTTACGATAATCGATCACAAGTCTCCATTTTGGTTTCCAGCTGGCATCGGCCTTCTTCGGCACGATCCAAATTGGGGCTGAATAGGGAGAATTGCAATTCCTGATTTTCTTATTTTTCAACATCTCTTGGATTTGGTCTGTAACTTCCTTTTTGTGTACGTACGGGTATCTATATGACTTGGAAAATATGGATATATTGTTTGTAGTTCTAATTCTATGTTTTATTGCGGAAGTAAATGAAAGTCTATCACCTTCTTGGTAAAAAATATCATGATAGTTATTTATTATTTGTAATAGTTGTGATTTTTCTTCAGGGTTTAAGTGTCCTATTCTAATTTGATCATTCAATGGATTAAATTCTTTATTCTCGATTATGCTCAAATTTTCGTGATCCACATTTTGCGTAGTTACGCGATTAGTTTCAGATAGAAAGTTTATTTCTACTTCTCAATTTTCCACATGTAAATTCGTTCTCTTACAATTCTTCCGTGCTTTTCTTTCTTATAATATACTAGGCCAGAGTTATCTGGTGCTATTATCCTTTTTTATTTAAATTTCCGTTTTCGTAGTGCATAGGGAGTGTCTTGTTACCGATGGTTATTTCCTTCTTTCCATAATGTAACATGTTACGTTAATTGTAAAAATATATAATTATGAAGTAAAAAAAATAGCTTATATATTTTATTTAGTTGAATTCTTTTATTACAGCACAATTTAATTTCTTTAAGAGGTCTTTAGTGAATGAACTTGTGAAGAATCCGGATGCTTTATACATTGTTGTATCATATCTTATCAACTAGTATTACCATCTAATATATTTGATCACATAGTGATATTACTCCACCTGTTCATGTCAGGACATTACCATCATACATGTCATGAAATGAGACCACTATGTGTCTAGAATATTAACAATGATTACAACTATTATTATACACTATTATTACAACTATTATTACACGCTCTTTTTTTACCGTGAGGACCAGGTCTATACACCATAGTCCCTCCCATAGCGGCGAGGGGGTTTCACAACACGACCACTTCTCGTAACTGCCGGCTGGTTGAGTGGTCTCGGCACATTTACTGCGCCACCTACTACATTGGTACTAGAGCTTGGCGGGCGGTCTTCATTATCCCCACACAAACCCAATGACTCATTAGGATTCGTATGTTCCACTAGTTTTTCTACACCTGCACTATCCTCCCTATTGTGTTGTGAAGACTCTCTGTTGTGTTGTGAAGACTCTGATAATCATAACACTCAGTTTGACGTTCTATAGTACTTAAGAGTTCCGTGTTTCTACCGTTTCTGACATCATTCTCAAATAACTTTTCCTTATGAAGCGACGGTTGCGCCGAAAGTGATTGGCAAAACTATCCCTTAGTATGTACGACCTATCATTACAGGCAGATTCTACTCTGCCATGAGTCTAATCCTTTCCACCTTTCCTAAAAATTACTAGATCCCCCTTGTTTAGTATAGGCAATGACTGCATTTCTATTATAATAGTAACTCTGTTTCACTCTCTTCCGTATAATTCTGTCCCCGATTTCCCCTTCATCTATCTTTTTCCGTGTTAATAGTGCAGAAGCCATTGGTAGGTTGGTCTTTAACAGCCTGCTAAAGAATAATTCTGACGGGGCCACGCACATTCCTGCCAACGGTGTTGTGTTGTATTGTAGTAAGTGATAGCGGAAATGGTCAATTTTATTTACTTCGATGCAGCGTTTAATAATGTTCTTCGCTATGGCTACCCCTTTTTCTGTCAGGCCATTACTTTGGGGGTAGCCCGGACTTGAGAAACTAAATTGAACATTAAATTCTTCGGAGAAGCGTGCAAATTCTGCCGATCCGAAAGGGATATTGTCGCATCGGATAACTGTCGGGTATCCCACCACATCAAACATTTGTCGGATAATGCAGATGATATACCCTGGTGTTTTGCATCTCAGTTCAGCGGACATGAGATAGTTGGAATACGCATCAATGAGAGCAATGAAGTCTTGACCAGCATATTCAAACATATCCATTGCCACTATGTGGAATGGATATTATGGGGGTTCTCCCTGAATTAATGGTTCTTTCTGATTGCTTCTTCTAAACTTTTCGCATACAGTGCACAACTCAACTAGTTCCCGCACTTGGTTATTCATTCCTGGCCAATAGTAGAGTTTTCTTGCACGAGCAAGCGTTTTCTCTATGCCGAGATGTGGTGAATGTAATCAAGTAGCCAATTTGTGCTGCAGTTCCGATGGAATAACTAATCTGTGATTCAAGAATAGAAGCCCGTTTTCTACATGCAGTTCTGATTTTAGTTTGTAAAACTTTTGAGTCAACTTATCCAATTTGTGGTACCCTGGCCAGCCATTCTAAACATATTCACGAATTTGCGAATATTTATCATCGCTATCTAGTGTTCTACGATACAGATCAAAATTTTCCCTTGTACAACACACCGCTTTCGTTACCGTGTATATGACTCCCGACAATTCCTCAATTTCCTAGACAATCAGCTATTAGAAGTTCTTTACTTGGCTTAACACTACAGTCATCTGTGGATACTTCAAAAGGAACATAAACATTCTCTGAAGGCGCATTGTCACATCGTCAATATCAAGCTTGACTAGCGCTTCCAGTGGCTTGTGGTCACTTTCTACTGTGAATTGCCTTCCATACAGGAAGAAATGAAATCTATGACACGCGAAGACAATTGCCAGAAGTTCCTTTTCCATCTGAGCCCACTTCTGCTCACTTTGACTGAGTGTACGAGAGGTAACCAACACCGGATGTCCATTTTGAACTAGAACACAACCTAATCCATCCTTGGATGCATCTGTCTGAACGACTACTGGTAGTTTTGGGTCATAGATCGCCAGAACAGGCTCCGTTGTCATGACATGAAGTAAGTTCATAAACTCCCTATCGTGTTCTTCCGTCCACTCAAACTCCGTGTCATTCCTCGTCAGTTTTCTTAATGACGCTGACTGCTCCGAAAGGTTTGGAATAAACCGTGCTAGGTACTTAAGAAGACCTAAGAATCTTAATACGTCCGATTTACTATCCGGTTTTTTCATTCCTACTATCGCCTCCCTGCATTTTGATTTAATTTTCCCCTCTGGCAGAATGTGTCCCATGAACCTTATTTGTTGTTGTCGATACTGAATTTTTTCCGGGTTAAACTTAATATTGTTCTTACGAGCCCTAGACATAACTACATCCAATAACATATCATGTTCTTTTTCCGACCCCGCACAGATGGCAATGCCATCAAAGTAAACTAGTACCCCTGTTATATCACCGAAAATCCTTACCGTTTGCTGTTGGAACATTTCGGGAGCACAACTCAGCCCAAACGGCATGCGAGTGAATTTGAATCTACCAAAAGGTGTTATAAATGTTGTCTAATCTGAGCTTTTCCTGTCTAGCTTCATGTGTCAAAATCCGCTCTTTAGGTCTAGAACTGAAAATACCAGCTTGTCTGTTAGCCCTGCGGCCAGGTCATCTATTGTAGGAATAATAAAATATTCCCGCTTAAAACAATCCTTAAGTGCTTTTGGGTCTAAGCAAATTCGTAGGCTACCGTTTGGCTTCTCCACTAATTGTATATTATTAACCCAATCCGTGGGGTAGTCTACAGGTATAATGATATCATCCGCTACTAATTTTTTTAGCTCCAACTTTAATTTGCCTAACAATGAATTAGGTATTCTCTTTCTGTAATGAAGCACTGGCCTAGAATTTTCCTTTAATGTTATTGAGAAAGTTCCAGGAAATTTGCCTATTCCCTGAAATACATCTCTATATTTATCCAAGTTATTTTTATTGTTGTTTAATTGCTTAAAAAACAACTTTTTTCTATTTTATTATTATATTTTTATTAATTAGACATTATGTGTCGTTTCCTATGAGTTCTTGTTTAATATTTTTATTTATTTAGGTCAATAAATATTGCTTTAGTTACAATTATTATTTTCTTTAAGAATTTTGCAATATTGTTAATTAATATTTTTGTTCTTTTTGGATTTACAAAAGTGCTTTAAAAGCGGAAGTTAGTGAAAATAATAAAATCGCTTCTGTTAGTTAAGCAATTATTAAGTTGAACTGTATTTAGGTCAACATCATAATGCCATATCAACTGAAGTTAAATCGAAATTGTAAATTCGCAACAAAAAATATTTGGTTTCTTAACTCTTCTCCTCTTAAATTCGATTGTCCGCAATCGAGTAGAGAAATGGTAGATCATTTAGTCTAAAATTGCTATATGATGGTATCGCTTGTGTTTCTCCAATTTTGATAGGAATAGAATTATCGGCTCTAGGGGGTTTTGGTATCTCGTTCATATATATAGTTTTTTGCTTATTTTTCCGGAGTATTATTAATAGCACAAGTGGAATAATTGTTACCAAAATTATTAATGCCAGGGATAATTCTCTTATTTCCGTAGATTTACTAAAATCGGAAATTCGTTTGGTGTTGTTTATGTGCAACTCATGGAGGCTTTCGAGTGATAGGAATTCTAGCCGCTCGATTTCTGATGGTGCGAGTTGGTTTACAGGTGGTATGGCTTTTAATGGATTCGCATCGATATTCCTGTAAGTGTTATCTCCAATTCGGATTGTGGTATTAGTGTAGGATATAATAAAGCTTCCAGTTATATTCTTAGGTTCTTCGTTCACGTTGACAGTTCCAGAGAATTCATTAAGCAATAATGTTCCTGTAGAAATTTCTTCAATTGTAGGGATATGGTGACCGTTTATAGTATAACATGAAGATGGGAGAGGTTTCAGGATTTTTGGTAAACAAGAGTCCGTAGACAGATCTATTAAGTTATTTTTATTACAAATTTCCAAATTCGAAAATCTTTTGCATCGACTTGTTATTGTTATTGTTTGTTTTTCAAATGTCAATATTTCATTAAATTTTAATTTTACAATCAAGTTATTGTTTTTTATAGGCTTTACTAAGATTTTCTTATAAATAATATTTGAAGTCAACGGAATTTCTATTACATAGAGCATCAGCGTTGAGTTATGTATTACTTTAATATTAGTAAATTCTAATGCCTCTTCTGGGCTTGTAAATGGTATATTTTCACTTTCAAATTTTTCAATTGCTAACTTAATTTCTAATTCATTTAAAAGGAATGAATTTATCATACCTAGTTTGGACCATTGAATAGCATACTTTATATTTAAAATTTCTTCCTTAATTATACGTAATTTATTTTGATTAAGTATGATAAGTTCATCACTTAAGATATTTCCCATTTTTTAACTTTCCTAAATTACTAATTATTTTTTCTAGGTCATCATTATCTGGAGAGCCAGCTAGATATTTCTACGCAGTTCCCAGTATATCAATTGATCTTTTGCCTTTTACAATTTTCGTTAAGCGAATGCTTTCTAATAATTGGAGTGTTCTAGTTAGTTCTTCTTTGAGGATAGGAATCATGGGATTTCGAGAGGATTCAAAGGAATTGATAAAATTTCGGATGTCATGTAAGCAATATTCGTACTTGTCGATGTCAAATTTGTGGATAAATCTAAAGATGCCATTTTGAACTTTAGCAATCCCATTGTCTGTTGTTGCTATCTTTGATGAGCTATAGTTGTGGAATTGTACGTCAGCCTGAACTGGCGCAGCAATAAGTAATCTGCAAGAAAAGGTTGATATAAAAAATTTAACTCTTTATGTTGCTTTTGTGTACAGTTCGTCCTGATTCTGTCAGTACTGTAGTCGATTTGTCCTCCTTTACTATTTCCTTCTTATACTTGGGTGAGATTTTAGTTCCTAACCTTTTATCTATTCTAACGTATATAATATCGCCGATATTATAGCGTTTTATTGGTGTTCTTTTCCTATTATGAGTGTCCATGTCGGATTCCTGTTTTTGCCTAATCTTCAAAATAGTTTCCTGCCCAGCATTTTCGAGTTTTTCCGGATCTGAGCTCTCTATTCTACCAAAGAAAACTTCAACGGGTTTTTTATCTGTAGTTGAATGTATAGAGTGATTGTACTCGTTTACAGATCTATCTAGCAGAGCTAGAAACGATCTTTCTATTCCGTCAGTTTTCGTGCATCTCATTATTTCCGCTAACGTAGAGTGGAATCTCTCCACTTGGCCATTTACTGAACTTTTATATGGTGGCGTCTTAAAAAAGTGGATGCCTAGTTGGTCTTCCAACATAAACAGAATTGAGGCAGAATTAAAGGCTTTCTCGTTGTCCATAACTACTTCTTTCGGTATTCCAAATGTATGCATGAGTTTTCTTAGAGGGTCCTTTATGTCTTCGGCAGCTCTTGATCTAATGATCCTTACCTGCGCGTACTTCGAGAATTTGTCGACAGCAGTAAGTATATAATTTCCTTCCTCATGGTAGATATCGAGATGAACAATGTGACCAGGATATTGTGGGATAGGAGTTTTCTGTAATTCGGGCTGAATGGGGTGGAGGTCATATTTATTTTCTTTGCAAACCGAGCATTGGGAAACCAGATCTTTTATCTTCTTAGTCTAGCTTATAATGTATTATCTGGTAATATTGATTGTCCTGAAATAAAAAATTATTTTACTTTGTATTGTCCCCCCAGGGATTTAAGAATTAACCGTATGTTTGAGGAAAGTTGTCTACGAACTAATTATGCAAATAATGAACCTATTGCAAGATGCTTACATTTATGTAATAGCTTAACTCCCTCCTTAAATTTTGATGTCAACTATACTATGTTTAAATCTATGTTATTCAAATATTTCAATTAAAATAATTTTGTAATCTGTAAGAATATATTTCTGTAGATGAATAAGTAAATAAATCTAAATCTAAATCTAAATCTTTGGGAAGTAATTCTGTTGAAGTATCTGAGCCTTGTTTTCTTTGTGGTTTCTATGTGCACGTTTATGCGTTTCAATGATGATTCGTTCTTGCTCCTGTTCGCTTGTGACATCATTAACCTGATGTTGTGTAAATCTCACTTTGTAATTAGTGAAATGCAGGGGGGATATGTTTTGTATCTTTTCCATTATTAGTTCAGAAGTTTTAATACCATTAATGACAGATGGATTGAGATATCTTTTTAGAATGGAAATTAGTTTTTCTTCACTATAGTCAGGTTTATGTATTATGTGGCGATGATATGTTGGAAATATAATTTTGAATTGGTAAGATGACGTTAAATTGGTTATTAGGAATAATTGATTCTTAAAAACATTTATGGAATATTCGATACTTGGAATTAGCTTTTCCCCAGAACTTTCATCACTATGCTGGCTTACCGATAGAGAATTTATTTCGGTCGCGCAAGGGTTTCTGGAAAGCGCGTCGGCAACGATATTTGTTTTTCCCGGTTTGTATTCCATTACATAATCATACTCTTCCAGTGCAGCCTTCCAGCGTTTCATTTTCCCATTATTGTTTTTATTACTTAGCGCATAAGTGAGAGGCTGGTGATCGGTACGGATTATTACTTTTGATTTACCGTATAGGTAGTTTCTAAAACAGTTCAAAGACCATATTATTGACAACATCTCCTTTTCGTTAGTAGCGTAATGTTCCTCCGTCTTACTTAATGTCCTCGAAATGAATGCAATGGGTCGATTAGATTGTGACAATACCGCTCCTAGGGCATAATTAGATGCCTCAGTCGTTACTTCGAAAGGCTTTCTAAAATCTGGATATGCAAGAATAATGTCTTGTGATATTAATGACCTTTTTAATTTCTGAAACGATTCTAAAGCAGCGTCATCTAAAGTGATGTATTGCTTTGCTGATTGTTTTTTTTGAGATTCGACCTCCTTCCCCCCTTAAAAGAGAGGTTAGAGGTTTTGCTAATTTAGCATAATCTCTAACAAATCGTCTGTAGTAACCTGAAAGTCCCAAAAATTAAAGTAGCTCCTTTACAGTTTTTGGTATTGGGCAATTAGAGATGGCTTAGATTTTCTTGGGATTTGTCTTGATTCCTTTTGATGAAACAATGAAACCCAAAAATTCTACCTCGTCCTTGAAAAAGTCGCATTTGTCAAGTTGAACGTTCATATTTGCGTCTTCTAGTGTCTTGAAAACTTGCTCCAAGTGCTTTAAGAGCTCGTGTTCCGATTTGGTGAAGATTATAATGTCATCGATATAAACGAAGCAAATTTTTCCAATGTGTTCCTGTAGGATATCGTCTAAAGCACGTTGAAAAATAGATGGAGCATTCTTCAAACCGAAAGGCAGCCTTGTGAACTCGAATTTACCGTTGTTGATTGAAAATGCAGTTTTTTCGATGTCTGAAGACTTCAATGGTATTTGATGGAATCCACTTTTGAGATCTAAAACTGAGAAAAATTTATTTTGTCCTAAGTGGGACAATACCTCATTTATGTCTGGTATTGGGTAAGTATCGGATATTGTTACTAAGTTCAATTTGCGGTAATCTATCACAAGTCTGTATTGCTTATTACCTTGTGAGTTGGGTTTTTTTGGAACGATCCATACTGCAGAGATATATGGGGACCTAGAAAGTCGTATAATGCCATCATCCAACATTTTTTTACTTGTGCCTCTACCTCATCTTTTAATGACATTGGGTATGGATAAAACTTTGAGTAAATTGGGTTTTCAGTCGAAGTTCTGATTTTACCGACCACTTTAGTGGTATAGGTGAATTTTTCATCTGGATCTGCAAACAACTTCGGAAATCTTTTTATCGAAGAATTTGTTTCGTTCACTTGATTCTTGGTCATATGGTCGTTCTTAATGTTTATCATGTTAATATCAGGGAGAGATAATTATCTGAGTGGTATTTTTAATCTATATTGAATAGTCATGTAGTTTTCTGCAGTGTATAAAACTGCCGAAAGATCTTTCAAAGTGCCATGTCCTATAATTGTATCGAATGTTTTTAAAGCGGGTAGTAGATATAATTTTATGGGAATTTCAATATTAAAATGATTAATAAAAGTATGGCTTGTTATATGAACATCTCCACCAACTGACTTTGCCAAAAACTTTCGTTTATTGGGTATGGATTTATTAACTATTTCTGGACGAATGTAATTTTTTCCAGAACCAGTATCAATTAAAAATTTCAATAGTTTACCACTCCTCGTTTTACATTCGATATATGGTAACGAAAAGTGGCTTAAATTAAAAATGGACATCGCTATGCTTAACATGCTCATAATCTACTTCTACTTGTTGATTTTCGTGGCCTCTTATTGGATCTATATCTGGATAATTAGTTTCACTTAAATTCTGGTTGTAGTCGGTTCGATCAAATTCCTCAATGTTGAAATTGCGTTGATATTTATTGGGGTGTGAAATTTCCTGTTGTGGCGGTCTTTTCCCAAAGAAGTTATTTTGAGCTGGTCGATTCATGTAATTAATGTTTCTGGTGCGAACGCTCTGATCTATGTCCATAGGCTCCGGTTTTGGTGGTAAGGGCCGTGGGAATGCTCTGAAATTATTTGGTCCTTGCAACGGCTGTGTGTGATAATGGAAATTGGGTGTATTTACGTAGGGGCCACTTGGTTCAACTTGAGGGGTGAAAGAAAGTTGAGGGTAAAAAGTTTGTTTTTGAATTCTGCCTTTTTGTCCTTTGTGAGGTATGGGTATGCCATGACTATGATTTCTGGTTTGCTGACTGTGATTCGCATGGTGCGACCGGAAATATTGATTCTCTAACTTCAAGCACGGAAGCTCGATGGGTTCGAGCGGAAGCTCGGTGGGTTCCCTCATTGCAAGTAGTCTTGGTAAATCGCCTTTAAGACCTCTGATGAAGGTATCTAAAGCTTTGCCTCTATAAGTTCTGGTGAGTAATTCCATGGGAGCTGCTCCTACTTCCATGTATGATATTTTGTCTAATATCAGGGATAAATGAGAATAAACACTATGGTAAAACTCTTGTATCGTCTTATTGCCTTGAACCATAGTCGTCATCGGGTATTCGAGAGTTGTTAAATCTTGCTTATCGGCATAGTGGATAGAGAGACATCTGAATATTGCAGCCCAGTTCAATGGGGTATTATACGATTCTAATGCTGTATCAGCTTGCCCTGTAATTTTATTCCTAATGGCACTTAGGATACCGTAATATTTTGGTGAGCCTTTAATCGGCTCATAAATTTTTATAATCCTATCTACGCCTTTTTTCCACGAACTAAATTCGCCAGGAATTCCCGAGAATTCCTGTATACAACGTACTACGTCTGAAATCTTATCTAATTCTGACAAACTTCCTGCGTTTTCTAATCTAATTGTTTGTTCTGACATGTCGGTAGTATCGTTACCGGTTCTTTGATTATTTCGCGTCAAAATGTCTGATACGATTCTTGTTCCCAGACTTTCTAATTGTAGTGGTCCTTGATTGGCAGAAGGATTAGAAGGGTTAGGAGGGAGATTTAGGACGAAAGGTCTTATAAGGTTGTTAGGGTTTGACATGTTTTCTTCTTGTTTTATATTCACAAAATTCAAATGTGAATTAAGCACACTTTTTATCATTAATTATCATTGTTTACAGTTGATATCGAATTTAAGCTAAGATTACGTTTACAACTTAGTGAGCTACTTAATTGTATAAGGTTTTTATTGTTATTACCTTGAATGTCATCCCATTTATGTCCCGCAATTTTTTTCTTACTGCTACTATTTGCTGTAGACCATTTACCATCAGCAGTTCGCTCCTTTGGCTTACGACACATTCTCATGAAGTGACCTTTTTTCCGCCTCCTTCGCCCGACATTCCTTTGGGTACTCAGGTTTCCACGGTCCTCCATAATTAAAACAAAATCTATTTACTGTGGTAACGGCTATTTCGGCTTTTTCTTCACTCTGGACAGAGTTGACTGTATACTTGGCATCTAGATACTTTTAATTACATTCGCAGTTTCATATGTCTTACAAATCTCTACAACCCCCTCCAGAGGTTCATCACGGCCGTCTAATAGTTTGAGCTGCAACTTTTTGTCATGAACACCAATAATAATTTTGTCACGCAGCATACGATTTTCGTACAATTCCCCACAGGCACATTTATATTCACAATAACGAATCTGCATTCTGAGTTCCGTTTCGAAATCTGCAAACGACTGCCTTTCTTTTTGCGTGATCAAATTAAATTTATATGACTCCATGGCAACATTTCTTTGCGGTAGGCAGTGTTGGTCAAATTTTTCTAGCACTTCATTTAATATACGCTGCACCATTGCTTCACCATTGGTCACAGTTCCTAACAACGACTTTTCAGTGCCATCGTTTGGAAACAGTGTGTTGTTAATATTTGCAGCACCTGGTCCAATCAGCTAAAGAAAATTTGCAATTTTCGTTGCTTGCGTCTCCTTTGCTTTTCCGCTAGCTATCATGTAAACCATGAAGCATCTGTTCCGGTTTGGCCAATCATTAGCTAGGTTCAGGCAATCTAATTCGCCTGAAAGACGATCGCTTGCCGCCATATTGTTTGCAATAAATCTCCCGTGAACTTACTGTTAGATCCAGACTTACACATCCGACGTATAACCCTATACTTCAGTATTCTAATAGCAGTAGGATTGCTACACCACAACCCGTGGAACGATTGATGTTTCCCGATTATAATTCGCTTTTCCTTGCACCACACACACGTGTTCTAATTGTTTCTAGGTATTTATGTAGGTATCCCACTTCTGACACCATGTAACGTGTTACGTTAATTGTAACAATATATAAATAACAAAAAATAGCTTCTTTATTTTAATTACAATTTAATTTCTTAAGAGGTGTTTTTAATGAATGAACTTATGAAGAAGCCGGATGCTTCATACATGAACTAGTGTTACCACCTAATATATTTGATCGCATAGTGATATTACTCCACCTGTTCATGTCAGGCATTACCATCATAGGGGTAACAGACATGTCATGAAATGAGACCACTATGTGTCTACAATAATATTAACAATGATCAATAATTACAACTATTATTATACACTGTTATTACAACTATTATTACACATAATCGATACAGGCATTTAGTGGTCTCAATATATCGTTACCTATTAGACCTATTATATAAAATTCTAGTGTTTTATTCGTTCCAATGTCGCTAAATTTTTCGAACATAGGTATTATGGCTTTTTCGTCAACGTAAATTTGATGTTGGAGAGTTTTAATTAAAAGTGGGTTTGTTGAATGAATTCTTTTGGGGTCACAGACCCCCGGATTTAAAATTGAGTTTTTTGCGCCTGTTTCTATTATAAGTTTTATAAACCCTAACCCTTGTCTTTATTGTTATAAATGGTAATTTATTCTTGAGGCTGACTCCTGAAAATTTTCAGCTACTTCTCTTTTTCCCATGTCCATAGGTTCTGGTTGGTTTCTAAAATTTGGTCTTTGGAATGATGGATTTTAACAACTGGGGTTTTGTGGGTTTATTTGTTGGAATGGTTGGTATGGTCGATGTAATGTCGTTTAATCTTTTAAGGGATTCGTTCTTCAATCTCATGAAGGTCGAATGTCACGTTAAATAAAGTTTTTTTTTCACAAAAATTTTGTATGTCCTTTAATCTTTTAAAGGATTCGTTGTTAAATTTTTACCCGTTACGGATATTGAAATATCCAATATCCTTTTTTATGTAACTCGATTTTAAATGATTTACACACAAGGATACACGGGTATCCCACCGACTGCGCCACTTTTTTCCCGAAACGAGAAACAACGAAAAAAAAAATAAAATAACTGGGCTTAAGGTTCAATCAATAATAATCATCTTTCTTTATTTTCTATATTCTTAAATACTATTATTTTGTTTATTGTTGCATTTTGGAAATATAAATTTAAAATAAATGTTTGCATAATAATTCTTAAGAAATTTGTCTGGTGCATTTTACACTTGATCAAAGTATAACAATTCTTTGGAAAAAATATAAAATTAATAAATATGTATTAATGTTGCATTTTCGTTAGCGGAAATGCACCTGAAAATACAATCAATAAAGTTATTAAAATTCTTTGGAATTTTTGCACTTGGGCAAAGTAATAAATACAAATAATAAAGTTATTAAAATTATTTGGAATTAATGGTACATTTTTGTTAACTGTTGCATTTTCGTTGGCGGAAATGCAGCTGAAAATACAATCAATAAAGTTATATACATATATTAAAATTCTTTGGAATTAGTGCAATTTGCAGCGAATAAAAAACAATTGGTAAAATTTTTAATAAGCATGTGTATATGTGCATGGCCAAAATTACGTTAAGGGGATAGTTAGAGACACTATAACATAAAGGAATAGTGGGATACACTATAACAGCGCATCCCGGATGAGCCCCCAAATGTAAATAATCCTGTTGTTGCAGAATTATCTCTAAAACTTTGCATGTAATTCAGTAAAACATTGTTTAAGTTTTATAAGTAAATATTGGTGTTTTATTAAGGATTTGTTCACTGTTTATTATTTTACTGAAAGCTTATAATATTATTTATATTGATAATAAAAGAGGTTACTTATTTAACTAAAAGTTCATTTGATTATATTTTGTATTTATATATAATATTTCTCTTATTTTAATAGTAAGGTTAAGTAAGTAGTTTTTAGCTTTAGTGAACTTTGTTTAACATAGATATTTATTTAGTACATAATTTGTTATTTATTAATCTTTGTTGAATTTTTATTTAGTTTAGTTTATTGGACATTATTTATTAAATAGTACATACTTAGGTAATTCTTCACTTATTAAATTCCTCAAAATACTTATTTCACTTCTGATTTCACGTCTTAACATCCACTCCATTCCTCAAAACTCAAAACCACCCTGATATTCTTGTTATTTGTCATTCCGCTCTCTCTTGTCTCTTGTTCGTTAAGTGTTGCCAATGTTACTGTTCCAAAGCTGTCTTACTATTTAACTCTCAGTCTGTCCCATCTTCTCGGGCCTTGAGGCCCAGTTCCTACAATTGTAAAGGTCAAACTATCTCCCTTCCTATAGAAAACACTTGAAAATTTTTTAATAATTCCCTCAAGCAATTGATTTTCTTCATCGTTGAGGTGTTCTGTCCTCAACTGATCGACCACCCCCAATTCATCCAAGTGGTGCAACTCGGCCAAATTTCATACCTCCACTGTAACGACACAGTACGACGGGTATTCTTTTTCGTCTTGGCCTTCGAAGTATAAAGGCATCACTTGTCTATTTATTATTATAGGTTGTTCTTTTATAATCTATAACCGCACTATTATTCCTCAACAATGTTGATCCAAATATTCCATCAAACACTGGATGGAAACTAATGATTTTAAAAATTTCATCGTTTTTTAGACGAAGCTGTAAGGAATCTTTAGTGATTTTCGCTTCTTCATTAATTACCAGAAAACTTGAAGCCGTTTTAATTTTATGTGGGTTTTTTAATTTTTTATGTAACTGGTGGCAGCCAGAAGTCCTATTAATTACAAAATTTATATCTTTGACTACTAATAAGAAAAAATAACGATTGACTTAATGCGCCAAATTTATAACAAATTTATAAATTATACTCAGAAGGAACGGATGCCTATCGATAATATTCTCCGTAGACCCGGAATCGATTAAGATTCTTGTGACCCGAGGCTTTCTTTGGAACAAAATATAGGGTACTTTATATTTGGAGGAGTCTCCGCGTGAGAGGCCGTAAATTGAAAATTTTGAGGCTGTGAAGTCTGGGTGTTATCTATGTAGTGGGTTTGTCTCTAAGTCTGTTTGCTGATATCCATGGGTTCTATTCTATCTTGTCCAGTCATATTCTGATACGGAAAATTTCTTTTAGTATGAGTATTTTGATATCTGTTATTATTGGAATTTTGATATCTATTGTTATAACGATATTGATATCTGTTATTATTAGGATTAGGGTATCTAGGATTAGAATTTTGATATTTGTTATTATTAGGATTTTGGTTCCTCAATTGAAAGTTTTGAGTCTTTTCATAGTTTTTATTATAATATATTTCATTTTTTTCATTCACGAGTAGGTCAGACTGACCCAATTCATGAAGCGCTTTTTCCAATGAATCCGGTTTAAGGGCACAGAGAATTGTTTTTAAATTTGTAGGTAACTTATTTATAAAAGTTTTTAATGCAATTTTATTATTATGACTAATTTCGGCAAGATTAACATCCAATCTCTGTCTTTGATTTAAAAAGGAAAGCTTGGTTTGGATGAAGATGTAAAACTGAAGGACGTCCCCTCTTTACTGGGCGCCCCTCAATTCCTCATACAGCAGCTCGTCAGAAGCCAAACCACCGAAATTGAGTTCCATGAGAGATTTAATTTTATTGACTCTCTAATTGATGTAATTGTTGCTGTAGTTCTTGTTGTAACTGTTGTTGTTGTTCTTGTTGTACCTGTTCTTCCATCTTTAGATTCGTTCTTCCTTCATCAAAGAATTTGCTTCTTCTTATAGTGGACATCAACTTTTTCGCTTCCCAAGCAAATTTGTTGCTTGGTGACTTAATATTCATTTTTTCGTTTATTCCCAGTGTTTAAACTTTTATTCACTTATTTGCTTCTTATATCACTGCCGAGCATTGGTTTTATTTTATTTTTTAAAATTTTATTTTATTTTTTTAAGGCATACCCATTGAGACATTAATATGTCAAATATCTCCTTTGCATAATTTTCGCTTATACAAAGGATTTAGAGGATATTTTGAGTAATCCTGCAGACTGCGTCAAATTTATAACAAATTTATAAATTATACTCGGAAGGAAATGAAACAATTTCCTAGTCTTCTCACTTCAAGGTTTATTAAGTAAAAAGCCTAGAGTCTACATTTACAATTGGTTTTATTCTAATTGGAATAATCGTTGTTTGCAGTTAATGAAATCAGGTCCAGGTTCGAATCCTGCCGCAGAACTCTGGCAGTTTGTGTTTGATAAGTAAAGGGAGCGCACAACAAGCCTTCACTGGCTTAAGTGTATGTCGTATGACATGTGCTATCACACCCCTCCAATCAACCTAACCTAACCTAACCTACTGCAATCAACGATCAATTCCAATTCGAACAATATTTCTCTTAAAATTAAAGAGTTGACGAACTACCAAAACCGCATTTTTTCTCTTAAACATAATAACTGAGTATAAAGGCTTCGAATTACAAGAGATCAATGAGTAAGTAAGTTGGGGATAATTATTTATAACAGAAACAATTATTCGAGGTTCAAATTACAAGAATTGAAATCACTGAGTATTACAGAAAGATTTATATTATAACTGGATACCTAGTCATAACAATGCCGTTGGGTAAAACTTACATATGTATGTACAATAGGTTGTCCCAAAAAAATTATTTTTATTTTCATGGATGATCAAGCATAATTTGGGGTGAAGTATTTTAGAGATTTTTTTTCACATTTTTCGGAAAAGTTTTAGAGGTCGCTCAAGTCGAATTTTCGCCAAAAAGCAAATTCTCTTAAACTGTGTTCTTAAAAGTGATCTCGATTTTTGGAAAAAAAATCGATTTGAGCGACCTCTAAACCTTTTCCGAAAAATTTGGAAAAAATTTTAAAAATACTTCACCCCATAAGCTTTTAAATTATGCTTGATCCCCAAAAAAAAATTGTTTTGGGACAACCTAATGTACAAGCAAAATCAATGCTCTATCACATTTCAAATTTTCGAATGGAAATCACAAAAATGTTTATATTTTAACTTTGGTGCAACTACAGTTTTAACTCTACATGTTCTATTTCTTTTTTAAATGTCCGCTTATTAGAATGTTTTTCCAAAAAAAAAATATTAGTTTTCATTTCCACCGCTGTCTATGGGAGCGTCCGTTTTAGGGAATGTTTTTGTTCGGTTTTATGATATTGGTTTCAAAGTTTCAGTAATTGTCCGCTTTGAAGAGATGTTCGCTTATAAAAGCTGTCGGCTAAGGGAGCTTTCAATGTATAGGCCTTTTGCCATAAAATTGATTCGTTTGACGAATCAATTTTGCAATTAATATTTTTATATTAGTCCATTAGTTCAAGTTTTCGTGGTTTCGGAGCAATAGGTCTTGGTGATATATTTTGCTGATTTGGGTTTTGTAATTGGACCTGTTTTCGAGGCTGATTGCGTAATTGGAAATTTTGATTAAAAGAAGGTTGAACTGTTCTTTAATTATTCTAATATTGAAATGTGTTTCATTGTTTTGCGTGACTGAGCTGTTGAAAGCTAATTTCAGCATAAATTATTATTCCTTTTTGGTATAGTTGGCGGCGATACTCTTCGCTGTCTTATATTATAGTATTCTGTTCTATAATTTTTGTTTGGAATTTTAGGCACAAGTGCAATGAATATTGCTAGAAAGTTAGCTAAGGCTCCGTTGAGACCACTTACAAAAGTGTCGAGGGCTCTATCTCGATAAGTTTGTGTAAGCAGTGTTGCTGATTCTCTGCCTATATCCATGATTCCTATTTTATTTAATATCAATGAAAGCTGAGTATAGACTTTTTGATAAAAACTTGTATTGTATTTCTGCCTTGAATTAGCGACGTCATTGGGAACTCTAATGCACCCACATCCCTGTTGTCACCATAGTGAAGTGTCAAACACTTGTGAATATAATCGTTAAGAACTAAAAACAAAGACACACACTGATATTGAAATTCAAGATTTGTTTAAAAGGAAGGATGTTGCTCGTTCGGCATTAGACAAAAGACTGATTCGGTTCATTTTCTCAACCTCTGCCGCATTTAGAACGTGTTTTATTTGATTTTGGTTGCAAAAATTTTCAAACTGCTTCGAAGTAAAAACTACACCTCTGATTATACGCTCTAGCATAACAAAATAACCGCTTACTGTTGTTTTAGATCCAAACAGACCTCTTTTATTCTAGCAGTGGTGTTACCCTACTACAATTACAGTTACAAATACATACTGCAAATATATTTCAAGTTAGTGATGCCACTTATATTAATAATGAGAAAGATATGACATATGCAACACTTACGCATTTTGGTGCCGTTAATGGAACCGCTTTGGATATTGTGTATTTGGTAAAAGCGTCAATTAAGACCAAGATGTATTCATCTCTTTTGCTGGATTTTAGAAATGGACTTAAATAGTCCACATGAATGGTTCCAAATGGAATTGGTTCAATATCGCTGTAATAATATTCGCTTTTCTTTCTTTCCTTATGATGGTTTGTTAGAAGCACAGGACACACAGCATTTGACGTGCGATTTTACGAAATTACGCATTCGTGAAAACAACACTAGCTGCAATAACTTGTCGATCCTTCTATTTATGTTGAAGTGACCACATTTGTCATGTGCGTCTTGCGTTACTTTATATCTTAAGGCTTTACCATCCAAAGTTTCTTACCTTCAAATAGTTTATACAAACGGCCTTTATCCAAAACAAATTCTGCGGATGCTAGTTCGTTTTATCCATTCTAAGCGTAGTAAGTTCAACTTCGTCAGCAGTTTCATAAGGAGCAAGGCTAAGTGCATCAACGTGGCACATTCTATCTTCGATTTGGATGTCAAAGTCTTATATGCGCAATCACCATTTTGCGATTCGTGGTACAAGTTCTTTTTTCGTCATTGTGCTTTGAACGGCACTACAATCGCTGATTATTGCTACAGGCTTAACTTAAACATATGTATTTAATACCTTCCACCACGGTCATACATAACTAAGACGACCGCAAATATTCGTTAAAATGAGTTTGTTTTACCGACAGAATTGTTTTCTAAATATTCACTAAAAGTTTCACGCATGTCTTAATGAATTAATAAAAACGCAATGCTGCCGTAGCAACCTGCAATTTAATGTGTCTTGTACCATCACGCGCATATTTTATAATTTCTTGTTCGCTAAGTTTATATGTACGACCGATTGCACTAATTCTAAAACAATAGCCCAATATCATTTCATTTGGGTTTCTGTAACCATCAGACATTTTCTTATGCGTTTCTGCTTCATCCAGTTTAAAACTGGATTCTTCAATTAAATTTCTGGACAAATCATACCACTTTAAGTACACTTGTTCAAACACATCCAACCATAATTTTGTCACACCTTTTAATTTACTATAAACAGTCGACATCAAACTGTTATCTTTTCACTCATACGCAGTTTTAGCTGTGTTCACTCGCTCTACAAATTGTTCAACAGATAATGACATATCGTTTCACGGAGCAAAATTCAGAAATTTCCTTTACCGAATACGAATCACGATTAACAATTTGATATTATTCATATTATATGTATATGTTCGTTACCGTTTAATTTGCGTCTTAAAATATTCACATCACAGCCACCGTAATCTTGCGTTACACCGTTTGCATTACCGTTACCGTTATTGTTCACATTATTATTACGTGCAATAATTTCTTTCAAATCATTTATTTGTGATTCTTTAGAATTCTCTGGAGGAACCATGACTACTTCTTCACTACCACTCATTTCAATATACCGTTAAATTATTTCAGCCCGATTACCCGAACGTCAAATGTCGGCATCTCGTAAAAAGTGTTTTATTTGTTCCACTCTTAAATCACATATTCTAAACATTTTGTCGTTTTCTTTTGTCTTTTTAATTTTGTTTTCTTCTCCGTGTTATTTTACGAACATACGAGAAAATATGTTTCTCGAGAAAAAATTCCTCCAATCATAAATTACCTGAGAAGCAAAAAAAAAAAAAAGTTGGCAATATCGAAATTCGATGACAGCTGTTTTGTTTATTTACTTTTTATTTTTCTTTGTGGGGGTTTAAAAGCAAATTATATTTGTTTTGTTGTTAAAAAATTGTTGCTGTGTAATAAAGCTTAAAAACCATTTAATTAAAAAAACGCATACAATAGCTTTTAGGACAGTTGCAGAGGTTGTTTGTGTTGAAGAAGAGCAAGAAAGTAGGATTGTTAAAAGACATTTACGAGACGCATCGAATCCACTTGAATTGCCAAAGTCATTGTAAGTAAACGTGTACTAAATGGCGCCGTGTTGCAATCCCATATACCGTAACCCCATATTGGCTTTATAGCACTTTTTCCTATGCTATAAACCCATAATTTGGGTTTGGGGTTATCGCACAAAATAAAATGCAATAAAGCCAATATGGGGTTATAGCACAAATTTTAAATTTTAAATATGGTATTATCTCACTTATTTGAAGGGAATAAACTCATATTGTATTATTAGACATTTGTATACAAATGAAACCAAATGATTTTGTAGGGTGTACGAATTAGCCCCCACGAACAGTTATAAATTAAAAATTTTATTTAATTTCTTTGTTTTCTTACGCCATATTTTCGTAAATCTCCGTTACAAAATATTACTTGATTAAGTTCGACATTATAGCTATAGTACTTGTGAGCGTTCGGAGAATATGCCAACCATAAGAGTAATTCTGTTATTTTTTTTTCGTGAGTTTTTGTGAAAGGTATCCATCGTATGAGTTGAAGGATTTGCGACTCGCTGATTCCATTAACAAAAGCAAAAGCACAAGCTATTAGTTGCGCTTTATAAGTTCTTTTTCCGAAAAAAGAATCAATTATAAATCCGGGAACATTAGAAAAATTTATAATATCGCTTTTATTTAGTAAGATCTTCCTTGCGTTTAAACGATTACTCTCCATTCTTTTAAAATTTTCCATATTTATTTTTAAGCAGCATACGCAAAACTGTTTTTAATATTCGCTTTTTATGTGATAACATAGTTATTAGGCAATTCAATGCAAAACAGGTTTAACAGTTAGTTCACTCTCTATTATTGATTGCAAAAAAAACCCAGCAGAAAATTCAGTATGCCATGAAAAAATAGTTGTAAGGGATTGATTTCGATTATTTTCAAAATATATGAAAAGTTTAAATCACTTATATTCCGCATTTCGTAAAAGGGGAAACCATAATTTTGCAAAAAAATATTATAATAGAAGGGAATTTTCCCTTGTACGAAAAGTTAAAATCAGTCATACTATGTTATTTCTATAAAAAGGAAACCAAATTATTTTGTCTTTTACAAAAACATAACAAAATATATTTATTCAACAAAGAGTATAATATTCAACGCAATAAATTAAACTCAATACAAAATTCACCAACAAATAATCAACAAAGAAAGAATTATACGTTTAACAAAATATAACTACGGCATCAATAATAACGGAGCGACAAACTGGGCACAATGGTTTAATTTTCTTTACTTCAGCATCTTCCTTCATGGTATCGTAACAGGTTTTACAAACTTTAAAATGTTTACATGGCTGAAACATAAGTTGACGTTCCCTATCACAACATATAACACATTGCAAATAATTTTGGTACAGTGCTTCGGTCTCAATTTGTTCATCTGCATCTGATTCATCATCATTACTGTCAATTGTGTTAATGAAATCGGCTTCTAGCTTGCAGTTTTTAATATTCGAAAACTGAGCGAGAGCTGTTTGAAATGATATTTTATTTTCTTTTAATAAGTCATATGTTTTTTTTAAAAATGTATCCCTATTTTCAATAGTTAATTTTTTTCGTATACAATGATGTACATCCAGAAATAGATTTTAAAAAATCACATGACTTAGCGGCATCAATTTCACATAAAGCATCGACAAATTTATAAAAATTTCCATGTTTTCTAAGTTTCATATTGAGTTGGCTATGAAAATTTTCTGCACCATTGCTTGTTCTATACGGCTCCTTATAAACCGAAAAATTTGCCACTTTTTCCTTAAAAAAATAAATAATAATGTGTATAAATAATTATTCGGTAAACAAAGAGGGAATCATACCTTTTTAAGCCAATAAAATTCATAATATTTAAAAAACTGTTGAAATTTTTTTCCACATTCATCATTTGTTATATCAGTCTTTAAGCATTGGTATGCTGCTTCTATATCACTTGCCTTTAACAATGGAAGGTATAAAAACTTATTAAAAAAGTTTTTAGCGTTTTTATAACGATTTAGATGCTGTATAAAGCCAGTTATTTTTGATGCCTTTCTCCGTAATGCATTGGTGTAATGGAACCAACAACCAACCATTTTCACCGTAGGATATATTATTTTATTAGCATTACGTAATGCATTTTCATAATCGGTTATAATGGTTGTTGGTCGCAAATCAAAGACATTAGATTTTATATATTGAAACATATGTAAATACGCTTCTTCTGTTTTATTAGACATCAACGCATAAATAAATGGAAACACCTGAAAAGAAGAATAAATGAAATTATTTTTAACAAAGTACATATAAATACGTATATCTAGTACTTACATGATCTGCGTGAATGAAATGAATTATCAATAATTGCTTAAGAGTTTTCGATCTTGGTAGAACGTTGAAGGTTGCATCCATTATATAATTTCGTGGCTCAGATGAGCTCAGTGATTGTATACTTTTTGATATTGTCGGTGATACGAATAAGGTATATGAGAAGTCATTTGTTATCACAGAATCCAAATAAAACGATTTGTCTTTCTCATACCTCGACATACCAAATTCTTTCAAAATTTCTTCGTTTTTAAAGTTGTCAATAATATCAACTACATCATTTGGATTTTTCGGCATCTTATCTTATCTTATTTTGAACAATTGCCTACGCATATTTCCGTAATTAATGGTATGAGCCGCGTCTTTGAATTTTTTGCATTGCTCGTCAAAAATCTCACGAACGTTTGATCTTTTTAGTGGAGCTTTACGAACTTCACATTTCACTGAATTCATAATTTTCAATTTTTTAATTATTTCGATTTGAGATCCATGATTATGCACTTTATTTTTACCACATCGACGGCAATACATTGTGCTGTTAAAATCAATCGCGACTCCAACGTTACAATTTTTATTGTAGCAGTAATAATATGCTGTATTCATTTTTTTATATTTAAATGCAAAAATTTGTTCTTGTGCTTCTATATATAATAAATTACTGTTTGTCCGAAATCCAGGGATAAATTTAAATTCAAATATTTCTTCTTCCATTTCTAATGTTATTCATCTATTAATATTAGTTTCTTTTAAACACTTCTAGCACACGTTGGACACTGAACTAATTGATTGCAAAATGCGATAAAACACTGCATGCTGATATAAACTAATAAGAAATAGATGAGTGTACATATATACAAATGTAACTGTAAATTTGATAAACAATTTGATAATATATTACATTAGAGTTAGAAGAGCACAACAGGACGTTCATAACAACAAGTTCAATTTACAATATATTTATTCCATAAAAAGAAATTCACAATAGGTTTATTTTGTAAAAGGAACAATATTTTGTTTTAAATAGTTTTTGTTGTTTATGTACAGTTATGTACAAAACATATTATTATTTCTAACAAATGAATATGGAACATAATTCATAAGATAATGCATGTGATACAAAATTTTTTAATTATGAGGTTATCGCACAGAAAAAAGTGCAATAAAGCCAATATGGGGTTATAGCATAAATTTTAAATTTTTAATATGGTACTATCGCACTTATTTGAAGGAAATAAACCCATATGGGACTATAACACATCGCTGGTGTTATAAAGCCAATATGGGGTTATGGTATATGGGATTGCAACACGGCGCCGTACTAAATATGTAATTTTATTGTGTCGAGCGATCTGCATATTTTTCTTGTACTTTGTTCTTGCTTTTTTTGATTTTCTGCAACAGATTTGATAGTCTCCAACAGTTCTCTTTGGATTTCTAGTTCAGCTTCAAGTGCATTCTGTGAGTTTTTAATTATGTATTTTTTCTCGTCCAGCGTTTTATAACTTGTTTTTTTAATGAGGTGCACTAGTTATTGTAGGGTTAGTTAATGGCGTAATTTCTTCATTAATCTCTATGTTGGCTTCTACATCGTCCAAAAAATCAAAACTTTCTTGTGCTGGTATGGCAACTTCTTGCGTTTGTGGAGAACTGAGGCTAAAAGTTCTTACCGACACACCTTCAACAGAAGTTTTCATTCCCATTAAATTATAAATAGCTTCTTCTGTTGGAAAAAAATTCTGCTCACTGTTGGGTCCACCTTCACTGGATTTTGTGTCTCTTAGATTTTGTGAAGCCTCTTGCCGTACGTACCTTTTTGGTCTGCCCACACATACAGACATACTTACATTAGTACATAAAAATTACAAAAGTTAGTGTCGCTACTAAATGATGTGGCGAACTATAATATAGGACAACAAACCTTTTTCCATTCAGCGATGCATTTAATTGGAGGACCCATGGAGTTGAGTTCGACTTCAGCTTTGCGCCAAAATCGAGCAAGCACCTCCTTGCTGCCTTTTTAGAACCGTGGGTTAGTTTCCATTAATGTTAATAAATGTTGGCTTTGCTGTTTGTTTGTGGTTTTGGACCTGCGAAGCACAACCTTTGTTTATTTAATTTAGGAATTATCATTCATAATTAGGCTGATTAATAATATGATGTAGTGCGTAAAATTATAATTTAATAAAAAATTATATGTAGTATTATATGTTGTTACATATAAAATATTTTGATTAAAGTAATGGAATAAATCAACTCAATTTACTCTCTTACTAAGCCACCTAGAATTCCTGCGAAATATAATACCATCTTCAAGTTCAATCCAATACTACCTGGGAGTTCCATGGACGTCGGCTATAACTCCTTTGTACCATAGTTTTTCATCTTGATACCATATCTTCTCCCCTTTTGTGAAACATTATTTGTATTTTGCTGTTTTATCGTAATAAATTTTCAATCGTAGCTGCTTTCTTACAATGTCGTTCGAAATATTCGGTGCTAAATGTGGTTGAAGCAATTCGTTGCATATACATACATATGTAAGTAGGTAAAAACGATCGAGTCCTTCTACTCATAAGAAGCTCCACTGGAGAAGCAATATTTTCTTTAAGAGGTGTGTTTCTGTACTCAAGAAGTGCGTTGTTCTTTATAAGTTTTTTTTGCAATACCTACAAATTTTTCCACGAGTCCATTTGATTGAGAATATCCGGGACTGGTGGTAGTAAGTTTTGTTCCAATTTCTTTGCAAAATTTTCGAAATTCATATTAGTTGAAATGCATGTATTTGATATAATTTCTACCGGAATACCGTGATTAGAAAAACATACTTTGAGATGATGTTTTATACATTCTTTTGCGGTTTTAGATGCTATTGGTATTATATCTAAAAATTTGGAATAAAAATCTGAAACGATAAGATAGTATTTTGATAAATATTCACAAATATCCATGCCAATTTTATTAAGTGGAAGTGAAGGTACTTCATTGGAAATCATAGGTTCCTTTATATTAGAGTTACGATTTTTTTGACAAGTTAAACAATTACAAGAACTTTAAATATAAAGAAATTAAACATGAATATATAAACATAAGTTATATACTTTATATTTTGTATAAAAAATTAATAATTTTATTTGAAAATACGTAAGGAACTAAAAACTTATACTTCAAGAACTTTTAATATGCAAAAAACCAGGCGCCTAATCGTCTCTTTAGATATTGTGCTGATTTGATCGAGGTTTTTTAGTTTGAGATTACGGCATTCGCTCCTGAACAATATAAACACATTCTCTGATATCGAATGTCAAAATTTCAAACTAAGAAAACTCAAAAGAATCAGCTCGATATCGAAAGCGACGGTTAGACCGTTAGATTTATTAAAAATATGTATGTATATAAGTATAACTAAAAGCACTTCAAAAACTGTAAACAAAAAGCAAAATAATACGACAATTTGATTCATATATTAATTAACAACGTGCTTATAGTATGTTTCTTAATATTGACATTCTTTTTGATTAAGTCTCTAGATCTTTTTTTCGGTTAAAGTAAAAATGCTGGAATACGCATTTGTTAAACTGAAAAAAGAACATTTAAATATTAGTAACAATGTAATCTAAGGTAAAACTGCATCCAGAAATAAAAATTAAGATTTTAAAGATTTTGTAGTCATATTTCGCAGCTTAACTTCGTTAATACTTGAGTCTTCGTAATATGTTTTGTAATAAAAGGACTTAGGACTGTTTCTTTCAACTTGAAGAATTTTAATATCCTTCCATAAGAATTTTTCTTTTTGAACGTTAGTCGTAAAATTGTGACCCCATTCCTCGTTGTGCGACAGTTGATGTAACTTATACGGTCGACTAGTTTTCTTAGCAGTTGCTATTAAGCTAATATACTGATCTGGTATGTAAATGGGAGTGCAAGTAACATGCCTTTTAATATGTTTTTCGATTACCCTATGCACATTGTCACCTTCGTTTTGCGAGTGTCCTGTTATTAATAACTTATGGGTTATGCTTTTCATATGATATTTTTGAAGTGGTTCTGGATCTTTTTTTATTTTATGCTCTGCATTCTGTAAACGCTTATAGGCCAACTTATAAGTCTCTCTAAATTCATAATTGTCTTGCTTCCACAGGAGCCCGATTTCATATTGTTGTCCAATTTTAATTGTGGTGTCTCTTAACATTTTTTCAGCCCTTAGATCCTCCTCTGAAGTAATAAGAATTACTGGCTTCATTCCGAACCCTTCAAGTGAAAAATATTCCTTCATTTGTTCTTTAATCTCATCTAGAATATTAACTTCAATCCAAAAAACACTGTGTTCGGAGCTATCTTCATTTGACCCGAATAGTATATTTCCAAGTGCTGTTTTATGAAGAGAAAAGCAATCATCTAAATTTAAGACTTGGTATGGGCGAACCAATCTCACGTGTGGCAAACCAATCAGCAATTTGGGCGTTACTTCGAAATACTCATCAATATGAATTTTCTTCAAAACTGGAAACTTTTCTTTAAAAACTTTGAAATCTAAACATTGTGGCGGTAATTTTAAATGTTCGGTTGTCCTGACGTTTCTCATGTGGAAGCTGCAATTTCCCTCACCTATAATTTCCATTTCTATTTTCTTTGACATTTCATTCGATTTTTTGCCGCCTATCCAACCCAGCGACAAATTATTCTTTGGCCCTTTTAAACCTATTTTATTGGCGACTTCCGCCTCTAATAATGACACTTTAGAGCCTTTGGGTCCTTTCAAGCATACTGGCAAATATTTAAACGATGTTTTTTTTTTACTGATGCAGTTTTCCACAATTGTTGTTACTGAAACACTGTCGCCTTCATTCCGTGTAGTAAAATTTGTTGTACCATCACTATTACTGACAACAGTTCAATTACGTTTATTATTTTCATGAGGCAGACGATTATGGAATTTCGTGCAATTAAAAATTGACGAACAAAGGTGCTGCGATGATTCTAAATCTGCCAGACTTGACACATAATCATCAACGTAAAAATTGTTCATTATTTCCAGCGATTCAACTGAATATTCCTTAACGTTGTCAAGACCTACTTGTTTTAATGTTCTGGTTGCCAAAAATGGTATTGATGCTGTACCATATGTTACAGTGTTGAGTTGATACTCCGTTAGTTCATTCCCTGGTGCAACTCGCCATAAAATTGTTTGGTATGGTCTATCTTTAGAATGTAGTATCACCTGTCGATACATTTTTTCAATGTCCGCAGCGAACCCAATTGCATATTTTCTAAATCCCAGCAGTAACGTGTATAAATCACTTTGAACGGTAGGTCCAATTAGCAGTTAATCATTTAGAGAATGGTTATTTGATGTTTTGCAGGACGCGTCGAACACAACCCGTAATTTGGTTGTTGTGCTGGAAGGTTTCATAACAGCATGATGAGGCATATAGCATTTTGTGTAATTTCTTGACCTCTGCATGTGATTAAGCTGTTCATATTTATCCATAAGCTTATGAAACTCTGTTTGAAGCTCTTGATTTTTGACAAATTTGCATTCCATTGATTCGAGCCGTGCAACTGCTTGTGATCTGGACTCAGCAAGCTCCTCCATACTTGGCTTGAATGGGAGTTTCACAACATACCTTCCATCTGCTCGTCGTTCAACATTATCTGAATAATGCTGTTCTGCCGTTTCCTCTTCAACGCTTAAATTATTTCCTTTCTCCTGATGTTCTTCAATATCCCAAAACTTTTGCAACTTTATGTCCAAGTCAATAGGAATGTGCGCAATTAACTTTGGTTCAGATTGCAATTCGGAAAAATTACCCATTATTATCCACCCAAAGATGGTATTTACGGCAACTGGAGATCCAGAAGAATGCGATAGCCTGCCACCCAAAATACAGTGCGCAAGTACATCTGTACACTGTATTTTGATGTCAATTCGATTTTGCTTGAAATAATAGGGGTCAGCAAGTTGGAGCTTATTAGCGAATTCTAAACTTGAATTATTGATCATACGAGATGGCAAATACTGAGTTAGGCTAGACAAGCAGTACGACTTTACAAATATAATTGTATTTGCGTTAGATGCAAATATTTCCAACTGAACTTTTCCTCTCGTGTTACTAGGGTTATTATTACCTAATCCATAGAAAACAGTGTCATCAGAAACGCGAGCACACAGGTCTCAGATATCAGTGTGGACTGAGCACCTGAGTCTATCAATGCACGACATGGCTGTAATGTGTTATTCTTGTCACGCACCATGACGATAGCCGTTGGTAGAAGTGTCATTTCATGTTGTACATGTTGGCTTGAGTTAATGCTAACTGAGGTTGGATTTCTAATGTTATGTTGGTTATTAAACTTCTGACCATCAATGCGTAAAAGAGTGTTGTGTTTTAAGTTGCATGTTCTACACGGTCCGGACTTACAATCTCTAGAGAAATGTTTTTCTCGGAGGCAATTGAAACAAAGTTTGTTTATTTGTACTACCTTTCTACGCTCATTTGTGACCTTTAACAAAATTATAAATCTTTGTTATGAATCGTTTAATCTGTGTTCGTTTATTTTTTAATAATTCCACTTTGATTATTTATTCAATTTGATTTATTGTTCTCCTATAATGTTTACTTTTTTATTTAGTTACAGTACCGTACTTTTATTGTTCAGATTTCTTTTTGTTCTATAAATGTTTGCTGTGTTTTGTAGTGAATTTGTATAATAAAAAAAAGGTTTTAGTATTTTCTTAGCACTTCTGCCGTTTTGCTTGCAAGCATCAAAATGCCCTTTTTGAGAATTAATTAAAAGACAAGTGTTATTTAGTACTTCTAGATCAATTCTGATTTTTATTAAGTAAAAGGCCAGCTTATATACTAAATTATTCCTTGCGTCATCATAAAACATTTGTTCAATTTTTATTCTTTAACATTGACATTGAAATTGTAAATTTCAACAAATATTTTTGGAGAATCATTGAACTTACAATTTTCGCTGATCAAACAAATTTCTTTGATTTGAATTTTATTAAACAATTTTTTGATTACAGTGATGTGCATAACTGCACATACACTACACCCTTACCCTTTTTGGTTTTGTGTATTATTAAAAATAAAATTAACAGATTATTGTATAAATAAATATAAATATTAGAATAAAGTTTCTTATTATCTAAAGGGTGTAAACGAAAAATTTTTTACAAATTGATTTACTAATAACTTTTAATACAAAACTAATAATAAGAAAAATAATACCTCAAATTAATAATATTACTTCATATATTTTAAAAGTAATAAAAAATTTACTCTTGATAACGGGCTAGTGCGTAGGAGCGTATTTTACCCTTTAAGCCTCTCATAAGGTTTTGGACACCTTTGCTACCAATTTTTTTAACCGCCTTATTCCATCTGAAGTATAATATTTTTTGAGTTTTAGCTACTTTTGATGTTTTTCGAAGTATTGTTTTTACTTGAGCCCAAAATTTTTCTACTGGACGAAGTTCAGGGCAATTTGGTGGATTGCACTCCTTTTCAACAAATTGTACATTATTTTTTCTGAACCATTCGATAGTTTCGCTGGAATAATGAATTGTTGCTAAATCAGGCCAGAATATTGGGGGCGTAGAATGGAGTTTATACAATGACAACAAACGTTTTTGTAAACACTCTTTTATGTACATTTGTCTATTTAATGTACCACGTAACACAAAAGGCTTTGTGAATTTACCACAGCTGCAAATTGCTTGCCACACTAAGAACTTTTTCGCAAATTTGTCAACCTTTTTATATTTAAAAATTTTCCTTACACCTCCTCTCATAAATGCAGTGTAGTATTGACATCCAGGAATTTGTTTGAAATCCTCTTTGACATACGTTTCGTCATCCATTAATATACAGCCTTTAAAATTGTTGAGAACTGTCTTCAGTAGTTTTCTTGCTCGTTTTTTTGCCCTTCGATCAACTTCAGAACTTCTGTTTGGTACTTTTATTACTTTGTATGATCTTAGCTTAAATTTTTTCTTTACTTTTTGAACATACATATGAGAAACGTTAAACTTTTTTGCCAAATCCCGAGTTGACATGTTTGGTTTAGACACTAGCGCATTCTTCACTTTTAACGCCATTTTTTTATTAACAAAACCGGGAGTTCGGCCAGATCCGCGTTTTCTTTCAGTGGATTGGGTCTCCCTGAACCGGTTTATGACATTCCTTGCAGTCGCTCGGGACGTTCCTGTTAGCCTTGCTATAGCTGCAAAAGAGGCATTAGGGTCAACCAAAAAAGTGTCCACAATGTTTTTTCTCTGATTTTGTAATTTTGCTGTTGACGCCATAATCGATGATCAAAAACTAAATGAGTGATGCTCAGTTTATTGCTAACAAATCATAAAGTTTTAAAAGTAACGGAACTTTTTTTACGTAGTTTGTTTTGATCACAATATTCGCATCTTAATTTGTAAAAAATTTTTCGTTTACACCCTTTAATTGTTTGTATTTGTTATTGTCTGTATTTACATATATTTTTATAGTATGCTTATAAATATAAAATTAAAATTTTAGTAATACCTAATTATACATATACAGTTTGTCAAGAAATTGTTTTGACATAGTGAAAAAAATTATTGTTTTGACTTTAATAATGCAAAAAATAGTTTTCCTTTGTAGTTTAAAAATTTTTTCTTTTCAATTCTATTTTATCTATATATTAGTTAACAAACAGGAGCAAGGGAAGGAGAAAATAGAGAATAATAATAAAAAAATTGAAGAAAAATAAAATAAATACAAAAATTTTGTTGTCAAGAAAATGTTTTTACAATTTCTTTTTGAGTGTGTGTTTTTTTTATACCGGTAGTTTTTACTGTTCAAACAACAATTTTTTTCGTTAGTCAAGTGACCATTGATAATGATTTAATTATAGTTTTGTTTTTTATTACTGAAAACGATAATTTTACGAGGACTTAAAATGCCTGGCAAAAGAACTTCAACCGGTGTAATTCAGTTAGTTTACTATAACCACGCGATCGGGAAAACGGTCCGAGAGTTATCTGAAATGTTTTCAATAACTAGACAAACAGTGTACAATATTTTAAATCGCGCTGAAAAAGAAAATAGTCTAACATTAAAGCTTCCTACTGGCCGTCCACCTAAAATTTCGGAGAGAACAGAACGTATTTTAAGAAGAAAGGTACACGAAAACCTTTTGGTATCCATACGAACATTTGCATGTGAACTTAAAGAAGAATGTGGCGTGACATTCTCCCACGAAACGGCAAGACAAGTCTTGAAAAAGAAGGACTATTCATCCAGATTGGCACGAAAAAAAAACACTGCTTACAATGCAACATAAAGAAAGACAATTGTCTTCTGCTGTAACACATATTTCCAAGCCTGACGACTACTGGGATGACGTTATATTTTGGTTTGAGACCAAAATAATGCTTTTTTACAATGATGGTCCTAATAGAGTATGGAGAAAACCTTTGAAAGCATTGGAAAGTCGAAACATAATTCCAACTGTAAAATTTGGAAAACTTTCAGTAATAGTTTGGGGGTGCATTCCTAGTAAGGGAGTTGGAGATCTTTGTTTTATTGAGAACACTATGGATGCTAATCAATACCCGGGTATATTAAAGCGTCATCTAGTTAACAGCGCGACTAAATTTGGGTTTTATTCTGATAGAAAGCCGAATTTCAAATTTTATCAGCATAATGACCCTAAACATAAGGCTCTTTTGGTAAGGAAGTGGCTTCTCTACAACTGCGGTAAGGTACTCGATACACCTGCTCAGAGTCCAGATTTAAACCCAATTGAAAATTTATGGTCTTGTCTAAAAAAAAATACTGCCCAAAGGCGTCCCAGAAACCAAAGTGAGTTAAAAGCTGTAATTTTTGAAGAATGGAATAAAATACCAACAGAATATGTACAAAAACTAATTTTTTTCAATGAAACGGCGCCTGCAAGCCCTGATTGATGCCAATGGTGGCCACACAAAATATTGATCATCCTACATTTAAAGATCCAATCCATTTTTTCATATTATATTAGTATGTAAAAACATTTTCTTGACAACAACATTCTTGAGTTTCTTTTACTTTTTTATCTTATTTCTTAATCTTAAGTTTTTATTTTGTTCTCCTTGACGTTATTTGTTAGTTAACATATAGCTAAAATTATATTATAAAAAAAATGGTAAAAGAGTTAAAACACGTTTTGTTTTTTAATGATGAAAGTCAAAATAAAAACTATTTTCACTGTGTCAAAACAATTTCTTGACAAACTGTATATATTATACATATATATATATATATATATATATATATATATATATATATATATATATATATATATATATATAAATTAATATTTCTATTATTGAAATATTAAAAAAATAATTTTTTCGGAGCTTAAGCTCTTTATTATTCATTGAACAACTAAAAACTAAAGACTAAACTTGTTTACAAAAATGTTTGTCTTAAATATAACTTATTCTATGCACCGGAATGGTAGACTCAGCAGTTTCCCACGAGCTGGAGTAGCGCGTGTACAGCGCATTATGTTGTGAAATTATTATTTGTTTAAAAACAAGTGTCGTGTTCCTTATGGTATGCACCGGAATTGTTGACTCGACACTTTCCCACAAGTTAGATTAGCATGTGTGAGACAATTTAATGTTGTTGCGAATTTCTTATATTTGTTGTATTTATTTTAAATAAGTAATGTGTTACTGCTCCCCTCCTAGATTTCGAACGTCCTCGTTCGAAGGGTTTGTATTATTGAATAGTTGATTTAACCCTTCTATGGCTCCGGGTGTTAACTGGAGTAGTTTCTCTTTTTTCTGGTGAAAATAGATTTTCCAATGGCTATCATAGCAATTTTCGCTAATATGGTAAAGAAAAAGGTGATACCATTTTTTATTTTATCTTCTTTCTCCAACCTATTGATGTATTTAGTGTTATTAGTATTTAATTGGTGTAACATTTGTAACGATAGTATTTCTTCAACGCTATTAGATTTGGACAGTAGCTGCAGTATTGCCGGTAATGGTTTGCTTGTTATTTTTTCTTCATTGTAATATTTTTTACCTTGGATTTCGATCGTAGTGTTCCTAAAGTGTAAAAAAATGTCCCATTTAGGAGAGATGTTTCGTTTCTAATTGTAATATCCCCATTGAATCTGTTCAGGATTAGTATGCCGGGTGTAATTTCCTCTATTGTTGGAATGTGTTGGTTATTCATCTCGGTGCAGTTTGGTAAGCGACCCTTAAGTAGATTGCTAATGCAAGTATCATTGTTTAACTCTATTATATTATTACTTAAGCATATCTCTAAATTGTTATAATTTTTGCATTTATTTTTGATGCCATATATTTCCTTTTCACAATTAATTATTTCATTAAAATCTATTTTATTAATTCTATCTTTTTGTTTGACAGCTCGTACCTCGATTATTTTACAAATATCATTTTTAACGGTTGGTAAGCTTATGATATAAATAATTGATTTTCCATTAGATGCAATTTTCATTTCAGAAAATTCGAAAGCTTCGTCTAAATTAATGAATGGTAAATTTTCTCTGTTTACAATGTTTTTGGCTATCTCAATTTCTTCAGTAGATAAAATATAAGAATTTATTATATTGGCTTTCGCCCAATGTATGGCATATGCTATGTTTACAATTTCATCTTTAATTATTTCTAGTTTAAACTTCAATTTTAAAATTAAGTCATTTCTTCTATGTTCATCACCTTCCATAACTTTTACAATTTTGTTGGTTATATTTGTAATTTCGTTAATTTTCTCAATTGTTAGCTTGTTAATTAACATTTGATTATTATTATCGCCCATGTTCTGACAAACGCTGCGTTTTCAAATCGCAAATCATTTTTAAAACGCAAAACGCATTTAAGCATGTTCTGAAAACGAAGCGATTTGCTGGCGTTTTCTTTGACCAGTTTATAAGTAAACAAATGATACCGACAATTGACAAAAACAAAGCAAAATTTTAAATTGCATGTTTTTAATTAAAATTGTGAAAAAATTTTAAAAGTTTTTCTTCAAATAAAACCAAAACATATTAAATTTAAATTTTACATAATTTTATTTTCTCTTTCAAATGCAGTTTAAATAAAAATGACCAGATCGCTTCAGCATACACTAGCGGTTTGAAAACGCCAGATTTCTAGCGTTTTCGTTTGCCAGAACACCTGTTTGGCATTTTCAAATCGAAAACGCAAATTTTAAGCGATATGCGTTTCTCAGAACATGGACGTATTTTCCAGAACATTATTCAATTTATTTAAAAATTTTTTCATGGTCATGGCGATCAGGGCTTCCCGCTAACCATTTCCACGCACTTCCTAAGAAATCTAAAGATCTTTTCCTTTTATAAACTTGCAAATTGCTCAGGTGGGCTTTGATCTGAGATATTAATAGGGTTATGAATGGGTAATGAACACTATTTTGGATTTCTGGTGCTTTTGCCAAGTGTTCCACGCCGTTTACTATGTCGGTATATGTCTCGAGGTCCATTTCATGAATAATTTTGAAATTTCCTGTCTGTATTCTGGCAACTCCTTTTTCAACTGTGATTAATTATTGAGCATTCGAGTAATCCAGAATTTGTATGTCCGCATTGCTAAGCGTTACAAGTAGTCTGTAAGTAAATTATATCCTGTTTTAGTTGCGTATTCTACTTTTATGTATTGTCTGTCCCTTTTCGGTTAGAACTGTACTATTTCTATTTTCCCGAACGATTTCCTTCGAATAAGGTTTAGAAAGTTTTGTTCCTAGTCTTTTATTCCTCTTTACAAAAATAATTTGTCCCGGTACATATGACTTAAATTCCTGCCTGTTCTGGTTATGATACTGAATGTCTTTCTGTTGTTTTTTTTTGTTAATTTCTCTAAATTGTCATGTCTGGTCCTTTCTATATCATCTGGCGTAAAATTGACATTCCTGCCGAGAAATAAGTCTACTGGTTTTTTTCCTGTAACTGAATGAATGCTGTGATTATATTCAGAGACGGCTCTTTCTAATAATTCTTCAAAGTTCCTATGCCCTCTATTTTCCTTAAT